>JAJHZJ010000336.1:1406703-2606703 GCA_023548195.1 Bettongia penicillata ogilbyi
CAATATTCTGAGTGCCACTATTTATGGCAGCAAAAGCCTGGAATCAAAATAAATATCAAATAACTGTAGTAATAACTAAATTACTTATGAGATAGGAATGTAATAGACTATTATTGTGCCATAAGAAATAATGGAGATGTCATGACGAATTCAAGGAAATAGAGGAAGAATTGTGTTAAATGATTCAGAGCCAAGAAAATGGAACCAAAAAGAAAAATTTACTCATTGACTGTAACTACTATATGTATCTAAAGACAATAATAGCAACAGTTGTAAGTTATAGACAAAAATAAAGCCAAAAAGCATCACAAAACAAAGATAATGTGGGTAATACTATGTTAAAAATCATTATACATCTCTTGGTGAGAATTAATAATCAATAAATAGTAATTTACAGATGGGTACTATCTTTGCAATTAATTATTGCTTTATCTTATACATTCCTTTTTTTATTCTTTAGCTTATATATTTGAAGATCTCTACTTGTCATTAAAGCTTAAAGTGAATGGAGTGGAAGTAAAGATATGCTGCTAGCTATAGTTAGGCTCCTAATCAGTCTGGCTTTCTCTACCCTCTGCCTCTTCTAGTTGATCCTTCTTACTTCTGCCAGAATAATATTCCTTAACTATCAACATGGGAATGTCACTGACCTGCTTTAAAAAAATACACATACACATGTACCCATTTCAATGATTTCTCATTTTCCTACTGATTAAAGTTAGAGCTTCTTTATTTGGCCCATTGCCTTTCAGAGTCTGTCAATACTCTGCTTCTTCCCCATATGTATAATCTATGCTCCAGTTTCTGCCCCCTGTAGCTCTAGGCTTGCCTCCTCTGTGCCTTGGTTCTTATGCCTCAGATGCCTTCTCTTGCTCTCTTCACCTTGAATTTTTACGTTGCTTTAAACACTAACTCAAATGCCTCCTCTTCCATGAATCCTTGCTCTCGTTGAGTAATGGCAATGTATTAGAGTGTCAAATGTGCTGGACTTGGGGTCAAGAGAACAAAATTCAAATGCTGGTTCTGACAATCGTTTTGTGGCCCCTTGGCAGGTTATTTATTCTATCTGAACGTAAGTTTCCTCATCTGTAAAATGAGAAAAATAATACTTACTATACCTGTTTCATAGAGTTGTGGAAAGGTATTTTATAACATTAAAGTGTTATATAAATGGTAGGATTATTGGTAGCAAGAATACTGTTATATGCTTTGCAATTCTCTAATGCAGTTTTCTTGTAATGTCGTAGATTTAAGTTGTCTATGCTTGTATCTTATCCCTCCACCAGGTTATAAATTTCTTGAAGACGGGGTCTGGATCAGGGATGGAGAAGCTGCAGCCTTGATGCCACATGTGGCCTTTTAGGTCCTTGGGTGCAGCCTTTCGACTGAGTTTCACAGAACAAATTATTTATTAAGGGAATTTGTTCTCTGAAGCTTGTATTGATCCAAAGGGCCACACTTTACGGCTTAGAGGGCTACATGTGGCCTTGAGACTGCAGGTTCCCCACCCCAGGCTAAATTTCTCCTAAATGTCATACCTCCTACATCCTACATTCTGCACCAAGGAAGCATCTAAGTGTTTGATGAATGATTACACATGTGGCATATGATAAAATGTGACAGCTAGTGGCACAGTGGAGTAAAGTGCAAGCCTCAAGTCAAGAAGACTGATCTTCCTGAGTTCAAATCTGGTCTCTGACACTTACTAGCTGTGTGACCCTGGACAAGCCATTTAACCCTGTTTGCCTCAGTTTCCTCATCTGTAAAATAAGCTGTAGAAAGAAATGGCAAACCACTCCAGTATCTCTGCCAAAAAACCCCAAATGCAGTCACAAAGAGTTGGACATGACTGGAAAATGATTGAGTAACAACAAATATTATAAAATGGAATTTTCAGTTAAGCTAACCCTTCCCATATAGATCTAGACCAGAAATCGTAATCATTTGGGGGCATTTTATTATTTATTCTTTAAGGCATCTAAATCAGTTATTTGAAATCATGAGTTATATGTTACTTATATCACGTAATTTTTGTGAGAAAAGCACTTTGCAAAGTATAAAGCAGCACATAAAATGCAAAGAGTTAACAATTCTAAACTTAGGAAGGACTCAGAGGTAACACTGTAGGACTCAAATTATATCTATAAATACATAGATAATATAAATACTCTTGTGTTGGAGTACTGAAAAATCACCAGTGTGAATTCCTTCCATCAGACCCTCTGGGGAGTTTTGCATATAGGCAAGTTTTCATATAGTTGAACTTTTAAGAACCTCTAAACAAAGGATTGTCTTGCTGAACACTGAAATATAATGCCTGTGGGAAAGGTATACTCTTCTGAATAGAAAAATGTATAGTATAACATCTCTAGCAGCATGCCATAGCAAATAAGAATACTGAATTCAAGTTACACCTCTTATACGTACTGACTTTATGACTTTGGGCAAGTCACTTAATCTCCTGGTGCTCTAAGCAACATTTTAAGAGAGTAAATTATTAAAAAGATGATTGACTATTAGGACTACATGGGCAGAGGAGTTTCCACATCTGAAATTATTCATATTTCTGAAATAACATGCCCAGTTGATATCCCTACAAGGTCTCAGAAGGTCTTCAAACTATGCTTATTTAACATTTTATTAATATTAGACTGCCACTAAATTCCTATTCCACTGACTCCTTATGGCAAGGTCTCTTAAAACCAATGCCAGTGAAGCACAAGGTCAGGAACATTCTACTGAGCTAACGAGTCTACAGGTGTGGATCCAGAGATGCCATCACCTAAGACCCAGCCTAGCTAAGAAAAGACAGCTAGGTGATACATTCGATAGAGGGCCAGGTCTGAAGTCAGGAAAACTCATCCTCCTGAATTCAAATCTGACCAAAAACACTAACTGTGTGACTCTGGGAAAGTCACTTAACCCTGTTTGCCTTGCTGTTCATCAATAAAATGAGCTAGAGAAGGAAGTGGCAAACCCCTCCAGTATCTTTGCCAAGAAAACCCTGAATGAGGTCACAAAGAGCCAGATGCGAAGGAAACAATTGAACAGAAAACAACCCAGTGAAGAATTTCTTGCCTATAGAAACTCTTTTAAAAACTCTTACTTATAGATGATGATTACTTACAGATCATTTTTAAAATATATTGATATAAATAACTAATAAGATATTCAATTTTATGTGCTAGAACATTTTGAAACATTTTCTTTTTCTTTTGTTTAAAGATAAAAAAGGAAGCAGAAATGGAAAATCTAGCTAAGAAGTATTTATGTCACATTTTGAAAGAAGAATGCTGGAACTCCATGCTCATAAAAGGCCGATCACTTAAGGTGACTAGTCTTAACATGTTAGCTTTGTAATCAATACATTTATCTGTACGTACTGTAATCAATACAGTTATCTCAAGTAATAAATTTTCATAGAAGTGAAAAAATGTCAATTCTTTCCCTGTTGAAAAATATACCCTCCCAAAGTTCAACAACATTACTTCATCAGAGCATTATATAACTCTTCTACTACTTCTTATGAGTTTCTTTTTCATTGTCTCTTTATTTTTTTAAATATGAAATTTATTTATTTTTCAATTCTCAACATTCATTTCCACAAGAATTTGAACTCAAAAGTTTCTCCCCATCTTTCCCCACCCCCACTCCAGGACAGCTAAAACAATTTTTAGCATTCTTTATAGAAGCTTTGAGTTTCATATGCTCTCCCTTCCTCTCTTCCCATCCACCCTCACTGCGAAAACAAACAATTCAATACAGGTCATACATGTGTAAACAATGAAAAACACTTCCATAATAGTTATGTTAATGAAAGATTGACCACATTTCCCTCTGTCCTATCCTGCCCTCCATTTATTCCATTCTCTCCCTTTGCCTGTCCTCCTACAATAGTGCTTACTTCTCATTATCCCTTTCACCAATTTGCTGTCCCTTCTATTACCTTCCCTCTCCTATCCCTTTCCCACTTGCCTTCCTGCAGGGTAAAATAGATTTCCATATCCAATTGAGTGTGTGTTATTCCCTCCTTAAGGTAAATCCCATGACAGTAAGACTCACTTATTTCTTTTCATGTCCCTCCTCTTCTCCTCCTTTGTAAAATCTCTTTCTTGACTCTTTTATGTGAGATGATTTGCTACATTCTTTCCCTTTCTCTTATTCCTAGTATATTCCATTCAACAGTAAATTTTTTTTTTAGATTTTCTCCTTTCTTATTCAACTTACCCTATGCCCTTTGTCTATGTATATACATATATACATATATACATATACACACACACATACACCCATGTACATATACATACCTACACATATATAATATACATATACATACATACCCATACACACTTACATACACGCACGCACACACACACATATATTCCCTCTAACTATCCTAATAGTGAAAAAGACCTCATGAGATACAAATAACATCTTACCATGTAGGAATGTAAACAGTTCAACTGTAATGAGTTCTTTAAGGCTTCTTTTTCCTGTTTACCTTTTTTTAAATTTTTTTACTTATTTTTAATTGCCACAAGATTTTGAGTTCCAAAGTTTCTCCCCATCTCTCCCCTCTCCCCACCCCAAGACATTGTGCATCCTGATTACACCTTCCCAAAATCTGCTCTCCCTTCTATCACACCCTTCCCTTCCCTTATTCCCATCTCCTCTATTTTCTTGTAGGGCAAGATAGATTTCTGTATCCCATTACCTGTATTTCTTATTTCCCAGTTGCATGTAAAAACAACTTTTAACATTCGTTTTTAAAACTTTGAGTTCCAACTTTTTTCCCTGCCTCCCTCCCCATCCATCCTCACTGAGAAGGCAAGCAATTCAATATAGGTTATAAATGTGTAGTTATGCAAAAAATTTCCATAAAAGTCATGTTGTGAAAGACTGACTATATTTCTGTCTATCCTATCCCGACCCCCATTTATTCTATTCTCTCTTTTGACCTTGTCACTCACCAAAAATGTTTACTTCTAATTATGCCCTCCTCCCATATGCCCTCCCTTCTATCATCCCCCTCACACCTCACTTATCCCTTTCTCCCCTAGTTTTCTGTACAGTAAGATAGATTTTCACAACAAATTGAGTGTGCAGTTATTCCTTCCTTAAGCCAAATATGATGACAATAAGCTTCACTTTTTCCCTCTCACCTTCCCCCTTTTCCCCTCTATTGAAAAAGCTTATTCTTGCCTCTTTTGTGAGAGATAATTTGCCCCATTCCATTTCTCCCTTTCTCCTCCCAATATATTCCTCTCTCACCACTTAATTTTATTTTTTTAGTTATCATCCCTTCCTATTCAACTCACCCTGTGCCTCTGTCTATATATATGTATACAACCCCTCCAACTAAATACTGAGAAAAGTCTCAAGAGTTACAAATATTATCTTCCATGTAGGAATATAAGCAGTTCAACGTTAGTAAGTCCCTTATGATTTGTCTTTCCTGTTTACCTTTCCATGCTTCTCTTGATTCTTGTGTTTGAAAGTCAAATTTTCTGTTTAGCTCTGGTTGGTTCATCAAGAATGCTTGAAATGAAAGTCCTCTATTTCACTGAATTACTATTTTTTCCCCTGAAGTATTACACTCAGTTTTGCTGGGTGATTTTTGGTTTTAATCCTAGTTCCTATGACTTCTGAAATATCATATTCTAAGCCCTTCAATCCCTTAATGTAGAAGCTGCTAGATCTTGTGTTATCCTGATTGTATTTCCACAATACTCGAATTGTTTCTTTCTGACAGCTTGCAATATTTTCTCCTTGACTTGGGAACTCTGGAATTTGGCTACAATATTCATAGGAGTTTTTCTTTTCAGATTTCTTTCAGGAGGTGATCTTTGGAGTTTCCACTCTAATGGTAGGGAGAAAAAACACACAAAAGGAAGCTGAAAATAGGAGGAAAGGGAGATAGAAGCAACATGCCCACAGGGGGACAACATGTAGAAGTTTAGAAACCCAGAAAGAGAGTAAGGACAAAAAGAAGAGGACTCTGGGAGGAACTAACAAGTGTGAGCAGGTAGCATAGCAGAGAGATGTTCCAGGTGAAAAGGACATTGAAATAAATAGATGCTCCAGGTTGAGGAAGCCTCAGATGATGAGGGAAGTTCCTGGTTTAAGAGAGCAGTTAAGGCATGGTGATAAAGTCTGGAAACACAGAAGCAGAGTCAGGAAGGAAATGAAATGAAAATGATTATCATTGAAGCCATAGAGCACTTTGATTGCCAGGATACAAAATCACCATTGCTAACTATGGTCAACTCTCATAGGTTTTGATTTGTTTTATCTTAATCAGTGTACTATTCCTCCATATCTGGGAAGACCATCCAAAACCCCTTTCTGCTCTCATAACTATAAACCATGTACTTTCGCTTGCTGCATTTCTCTTTGGATTTAATTTTCCTTTTTCCTGTCACAAACCTGGCTAGACAGTAGAGTTAAGTTTATGATTATGAAATAAAACTGAATTAAGACAAGGAATACAAGGCAAGGTTCTCAGCTGAGAGAGAAGAATGAGGATGGTAAAAATGGCTTGAGGAGTAAAAATGGTTTGGAGGATTCACTGTAGGGAAAGTGATAGCCAATCTGGAAAAAGTGAAAGAATTGGTACACCCAGTAAAAGTCAAATTGACTTTGTTTTCCTTTAAGAACAATTTTAAAATTCAATTTTATTTTCTCCCTCCTCCTCACTCCACTCCCCTGCACTGAGAAAGAAAAGCATGCATAGTCAAAAAAAATTCTTTCATTGACTGATCTATACATATACATTTACATACACTACCCATATGTATGTACACATATACATATCATATCCATGTATATGTGCACAAACATAACGGAAGTCTCAAAATGTATTGCAAGTCTATCATCTCTCATGTGGTAGGGTAGCATCTGCCCTGAGTCCTCTGGAATGGTGACATCATTATTTTGATCAAAGTTACTTATACATTTTACCTCCTCTTAACCTCTCTGTCTCTTATTTGGTCATGAAATTTTTCCCATCCATAGATTGGATAAGTAATTTGTTTTTTGCTCTTCTAATTTATGATGTTCACCAATTTGGAGCTTGGCTTGATGTTCATCTTTACCCACTTTCTGCCAGACTGCTTTCCAGTTTTCCCCATGGTTTTTGTTTAATAGCTAATTAAGTGCTTGCCGTAGCAGCTGAATTTATCAAGCACTATTGTGTTCATTTGCTTCTCTATATTGTGTACGTAATCTACTCCACTGATCAATCTCTCTATTTCTTACCCAGTACCAAACTGTTTTGTTTGTTTGTCTATTTATTAACAATTAGGACTCTGTAGTATAGTTTCAGATCTGGTACTGCCAGGTTCCCTTGCTTCCCATTTTTTTAAAAGAATAATTCCCTTCATATTCTTGACTTTTTGTTCCTCCAGATAAATTATTTTTTTCCAACTGTATAAAGTAATTTTTTGGAATTTTGATTGATATGGCACCGAATAGAGAAATTAGAGTAGTATTATTACTTTTATTATATTGACTTACATTACCCAATATTTCTCTAATTATTTAGATTAGTCTTTAAAGAGAGCTTTGTAATTGTAATTACATAGTTCGAGTGTGTCCTGGCAGGTAGACGCCTAGGTATTTTATATTATCCATATTTATTTTAAAGGAATTTCTCTTCCTATAGCTTGCTGCTGCATTTAACATATAGAAATGTGAATGGCTTATATGGGTTTATTTTATATTCTGCAATTTTGCTAAATTTTCTATTTGTTTCAATTAATTTTTTAGTTGCTTCTCGGTACTCTCTAAGTATAACATCATGTTATTTGGAAAAAGTGATTATTTTGTTTCTTCTTTGCCTTATGCTATGCTCCTTCCCTTGTTTTCTTTTTCTTTTCTTGTTACTATATTGGACATTTCTAACTACTTTATTCAACAGTAATGGTGATAATACACATCCTTGCTTTACACCAATCTTAATAGAAAGGTCTCTAGTTTATCCCCATTACAGAAAATGCCAGCTCTTGGTTTTATATAGATGCTATTTATCATGTTAAGGAAAACTTCATTCAGGTACATTTTGTTTTGTTTATTTTTAAATAGGAATAGGTGTTGTGTTTTGTTGATAGCTTTTTCTGCAACTGTTGATAGAATCATATTATTTCATTGTTATTATTAACACAGTCAATTATGTTTATAGGTTTCATAATATTGAACCAACTCTGTATTCCTGATGTGAATATCATATGCCCAATGTTTGAACGAATTTGCTTGTTAATCCATCTATTTCTGGCTTCATTTTTTATTTATTTTTCTAACATTGATGTCCTCTATTTCTTATTCTGTTAATTTAAGCATTTTATATTTTTATAAACATTCATCCAATTAATTTAGGTTGGCAAACTAATTAAGTAGATAAAAATAGCTTCCTAATTTCATTGGTTGTGAATTTAATTTTCATTTTTGACATTGGCAATATCAAGTTAGTAAATAGCTTAGCCATTTTATTGGTCATTTTCAAAAACTAGCTTTCTATTTTATTTATTAATTCAAGACTTTTTCTTTCAATTTTATTAATATCTCCTTTGATTTTCAGAATTTCTATTTTAGTGTTTATTTGAGTTTTTCATTTGTTGATTTTCTAGTTTTTTAATGCTCAGTACATTGATCTGTTCCTTATCTTTTTTACTGATGAAAGTGTTTAGGTATAAATTTTGTATTATATATTTTGGCAGCACTACACAAATTTTGGTATGTTGTCTCACTGTCATTATACTTAATGAAATTACTGGTTATTTCTTGAAGGATAAATTCAAGGTCCCCCATTATTATAATTTTGCTGTCTATTTCTGTAATTCATTTGAATTTTTAAATTTATTTATTTTAAGTTTTCAACATTCATTTCTACAAAATTTTGAATCCCAAATTTTCTCCCCATCTCTCCCCTCCTCCCACCCCCAAATGGCGAGCATTCTAATTACCCCTACCACCAATCTGCCCTCTCTTCTAACATCCCTCGCTTCCCTTATCCTCGTCTTCTCTTTTGTCCTGCAGGGCAAGATAAATTTATGTACCCTATTACCTGTATTTCTTATTTTCCAGTTGTATGCAAGAACAATATTCAACAGTTGTTCCTAAAACTTAGGGTTCCAACTTCTCTTCCTCCCTCCCTCCCCATTCATCCCCATTGAGAAGACAAACAATTCAATATAGGCTATATATTTGTAGTTTGACAAATGACTTCCATAATAGTCATGTTGTGTAAGACTGACTATATGTCCTTCTATCCTATTCTGCTCCCCATTTCTTCTATTCTCTCTTTTGACCTTATCCCTTCCCAAGAGTGCTGACTTCTAATTGCTCGTTCCTCCTATTGCCCACTCTTCCATCATTCCCCCCACTCTGCTTATCCCCTTCTCTCCCACTTTCCTGTATTGTAAGATAGGTTTTCATACCAAAATGAGTGTGCATTTTATTCCTTCCTTGAGCCAAATGTGTTGAGAATAACATTCACATTTTCTGTTTCACCTCCCCTCCTTTTTCCCTCCATTGAAATGTCTTCCATTGAAAGCTATCAACAAAACACAAATGTATTTTCCATAAAATGTCTTTTATGGGGGGTAATTTGCCCCATTCCATTTCTCCCTTTCCCCTCCCAATATATTCCTCTCTCACACCTTAATTTTATTTTTTTAGATATGATCCCTTCCTATTCAATTCACCCTGGGCTGTGTGTGTGTGTGTGAGTGTGTGTGTATAATCCCACTAACTACTCAGATACTGAAAAAAGTTTCAAGAGATACAAATATTATCTTTCTATGTAGGAATGTAAATGGTTCAACTTCAGTAAGTCCCTTATTATTTTTTTTCCTGTTTACCTTTTCATGCTTCCCTTGATTCCTGTGTTTGAAAGTCAAATTTTCCTTTCAGCTCTGGTCTTTTCATCAAGGATGCTTGAAAGTCCTCTATTTCACTGAATGAACACTTCTTCCTCTAAAGTATTATACTCAGTTTTGCTGGGTGGGTGAGTCTTGGTTTTAATCCTAGTTCCTTTGGCTTCTGGAATGTCATATTTCACACCCTTCAATCCCTTAATGTAAAAGCTGCTAGATCTTCTATTATCTTGATTGTATTACCACAATACTCAAATTATTTCTTTCTAGCTGTTGCAATATTTTCTCCTTGACCTGGTAACTCTCGAATTTGGCTACAATGTTCTTAAGAGTTTCTCTTTTTTGGGTCTCTTTCAGGAGGTGATCTTTAGATTCGTTCAATACGTATTTTGCCCTCTGGTTCTAGAATATCAGTGCAGTTTTCCTTGATAATTTCATGAAAAATGAGGTCTAGGCTCTTTTTTTGATCATGGCTTTCAGGTAGTCCCAAATTTTTTAAATTGTCTCTCCTGGATCTATTTTCCAGGTCAGTTGTTTTTCCAATGAGATATTTCACATTATCTTCCATTTTTTTCATTCTTTTGGTTTTGTTTTGTGATTTCTTGGTTTCTCATAAAGTCATTAACCTCCATCTGTTCCATTCTAATTTTTAAAGAACTATTTTCTTCAGTGAGCTTTTGAACCTCCTTTTCCACTTGACTAATTCTGCTTTTTAAAGCATTCTTCTCCCCATTGGCTTTTTGAACCTCTTTTGCCAATTGAGTTAGCCTATTTTTAAAGGTGTTATTTTCTTCAGCATTATTTGGGGTCTCCTTTAGCAAGTTGTTGGCTCGCTTTTCATGATTTTCTTGTATCTCTCTGTCTTCCCAATTTTTCCTCCACCTCTCTTACTTGATTTTCAAAATCCTTTTTGAGCTCTTCCGTGGTCTGAGACCACTGAATATTTATTTTGTATGTTTGGGATACAGAAGCCTTGATTTTTATGTCTTTCCCTGATGGTAAGCATTGTTCTTCATCATCCAAAAGGATAGGAGAAGATATCTGTTCACCAAGAAATTAACCTTCCATAGTCTTATTTTTTCTCCCTTTTTTGGACATTTTCCCAATGAGTTACTTGGCTTTTGGATCCTTTGTCAAGAGTAGGGTATACTCTGGGAATCTGTAAGATCTCAGTTCCTCCAAGGTGGCATAATCAAGCCTGTACAGTGGTCTGGGAGCAATCAGAAACTTTTGTGCCCAGAATCTGTTAGTAGTAGAGTTCCCTCTCCACCACCACCTCTCCTCCAGTTCCACACAGCCAGCACTGGGGGCTGAGATTCAGATCAGCTGCTCAATTCCCCCAGAGGCTTTACAGTGAGGCCTTCAACAATGGATGCAGGCTACTGTCTGCCTTGGGAATCCCACCCACTGCTGCCTGTGCTGCCATCACTTGAGTCAGAAGCTATGGGAACACCCTGCTCCTTTCTTGACCAGCTGAAAAAATCCTCTCAGTTACCTCTGGTGCCTGTGGGTTGAGGGATCCATGCTGCCACTGGGGATTCTGTCCCCAGTGCATGCTCACTCCAGCTCCTCCTAGTGCTGCACAGCCAAGGCTGAGCTGGTCTCTACTCCATGTCCAGTGTGACAGACCTTTATCATTGACCTTTCAGGTCACCCTGGGCTAGAAATCTCCTCCACTCTGTTATTCTGTGGCTTCTGCTGCTCTAGAATTTGTTGAGAGTCTTTCTTTACAGGTATTTTATGGGCTGTGGGGGAAGAGCTAGTGTATGTGTGTCTTTCTACTCCTCTATCTTGGCTCTGCCCCCCCCCATAATTCATTTAACCATTCTTTTTAAGAATTTAAACATTGTCATTTGGGGTGTGTGTGTGTGTGTGTGTGCGTGTGTGTATGTGTGTGTGTGTTCAGTGCTGATATTTATTCATTGTCGATGCTACCATTCAGCAAAATGTAGTTTCCATGTACTCTCTTTTATCCAGGCATATTTTGCTGTTTCTTAATCTGAGATCATGATTACAACCCCTGCCTTTTTTACTTAAGAATAATAGATCCTGCTCTCTGTACATCTTTCTGTTTCAAGTATGTTTCTTGTAAATGATATAGTTGGATTCTGGTTTTTGATCCATACTGTCCTACTCTCTCTTTTTCCATTCACCTCTTATCCTCTCATTTCCCTGCTTTGTGAAGTACATTTTAATACCTAACTTTTTGTTTTTCCCCTCCTTTGACTAGTTCAGATGAGAGTGAGGTTCAAGTGTCACCTTCCCCCCTCTATCTCTCCCCCATTTTTAGAGAATTTCATCTGAACAACCCAATTACATAAAATAATATATCCCATCCTTCTTTCCCCTCCCAGCTCCTATCCCTTCACAGTAGTCCTCTTTTGCTCTCATTCCATTCTTCTTTTTTTTAATCATCAAAACATTAATCCCAGTCTGTCTACTTAAACTCCCTCTATTATCCCTGATGATGATAATATTCCAAAGGGATACATATACCATCTCCCCATGTTAGAATCTTAACAGTTTATTCTTATTTAGTCCCTTATGACTTTTGATTTGTGTTTACCTTTTAATGTTTCTCTTTACCCCGGTATTTGAATTTCAAAGTTCCTACACAGCTTTGGATTTTTCATCAAAAGACCTTGGAAGTCCTCCATTTCTTCAAAGGTTCATTTTTCTCCTATAGCTTTATGTTCAATTTTCCTGGTTAAGTTCTTTGACCTGGAAGCTCTGGATTTGGACTATGATATCCCTAGGAGTTTTCATTTTGGATACGACCAGTGTATTCTCAGTATTTCTACTTAGTCCTTTTTCTTCTAGTTGTAATAACTCTGGGCAATATTCCTTTTAGATTTCTTAAAATATAATATCTAGGCTCTTGCTTTGGTCAAGGCTTTCAGATAAGGTGTTCCAATGATCCTTAAATGATCTGTACTTGATTTGTTTTGCAGGTCACTTGTTTTTTATGAGATATCTTACATTTTCTTCCATTTTTCAGTCTTTTGACCTTTAAAAATATTTTATGTATAATATACTTAAAAAACCCTAAAAAACAAATCTGAAACAACTCAAAAAAGTTGAAGGATCAAAGAAGACAAAAGCTCCAGAATACACCCCCAAAAGGGCATAGAGTTTGACCTGAATACTAAATCCAAAGTTATTTAAGTAAGCTAGAAGAATGAGCAAATAAAGAATTCCCACCATGAAAAGCTATTGTGAACAACATATTTGGGACACAAATTCAGGAGAATAGAATGACACCAAGATATCTAAAACCAAAATGTCAAAGGAAAATGCAACTTAGACAAAAGTTCAACTAGAATTCATGGAAGAAATAAGCAAGAATTTAAGTGTTTCCGTAAATGAAGTAAGAGTGCTAAAAGAAAGAACTGAAAAAGTAATGAGAATAATGTTATCTTGACATAAGAGGTATAAAACCTAACTCAAGCAAAACCTCTTCTTAAAAATTAAAATGGACTATACAAATCAATGACTTCATAAGAAAATAAGATTCATAGTCTTTTTACACCTTTTACCCTGCCAATAACTGTTCACTCCAGTGACACTGGCTTCCTTGCTATTCCATGAAGAAGACATTTCATCTCTCAGCTCCAGGGATTTTCTCTGACTCTCCCCTATCCCTGAGATGCTCTTCCTCCTCATTTCTGCCTGCTGACTCCCCTGGTTTCCCAAGTCCCAAATAAAACCTCATCTTTTATGGGAAACTATCCTGGTAACTTTCATGTATTATTTATTTCCTATTTATCTTGAAAATACCTTGTTTTTACATATTTCTTTTCTTATTGTCTCTCCTATTAGACTGTAAGCTCCTTTAGAGTAGGGACTGTCTTTTGATTCTTTTTGTATCTCCAGTGCTTTGCACAATACCTGGTACATAGCTGGCATTTAACAAATGTCTAGCAACTGTTTATTTTTATTGATGATAAGAAATAGTCTTTTGGCAGATCCTTACCATCTACATCTTATAAGGCAAGGAAGTGTCTTATAAAATTATTGCACATTGTCTTTGAGTATACATGAAAACTAAATCTACCAATTCCTTTGTTCTCTGAGAATCTGTGAGCCATTCCTCCATTTAATACCTTTTTTGCATCTTCTGGATTTTTTATCCCAAGACTCTCAATATTGAAGACCTCATGTACATATGTCATCACTAGGCAAATCAAGAAATTGTACATGTGGTAGACTGTATAGTCCAATATGCTCACTATGCATAGTCTAAACAACACTGGACTTTGAATTGGAAGACTAGAACTGACATTATTTATATGATCATGGACAAGTCACTTAACCCTTTGGAATCTATTTTCTTGTCAATGAAATGAAATGAAGATCATATCTGTACTGTGTCATAGAGTTGCTGTGAGAAAAAAATGCTTTGTAAACCTTAAAACATTCTATAAATATGAATTTATTACTAGAAATTATGATAATAACATACTGCTATGTATTGACTATGTCAATACTCATACAGATGAAATAATTTTTCCATTAAAAAAGCAAATTATCAAAATTTATTAATATGAACCTCTGGGTAGTATGTTAAAAGTGAAGGACTAGCCATATTTTCTGATGCCTTTAACCTCTCAGACCTCTCCTAAAAAAGAATTTATGTGACAAAGATTAAAAAAAAAAAACTTCAGTTGTCTCCAGGATTTAGGATACCTGAAATCCAAAAGAAAGTAATAAACAAAGAAACAACCCACAAACTGGTTTGTATAATGCATTCACTAAGCAATGCCCTCTACACCTCATGCTATCTGAAGCAAGACTGCACTAGTCTACTCACACAAACTCCCAGCAAGACCCAACCCCACACCCTGATCTCCCCTTCCTCTTTCCAATGCATGAAGATCTCAGGTCTAGGTCATGAAAGTCTGCAACGCTCTGGACAACAGCAGTTCACTTGGGCCACAGCCAACTCCACAGTGAGCAGTGTACTACAAAAGATCTCTGAAGACCAGAAATAGAGAAAGGGAAAGGGGCAGGACATGTGTCTAGGCTTAAAATGGAGCTCAACACCACATCTCACACCCCACCCCACTTCCTTTCCCCAAGCCTCAGAGACCCAGACTACAAAAAATTGACCATGTGCTACCACTAGTGTAGCTGCTCTTTGAACTACTGGTGCCAAGACAGTAAACAGAGGAACAGAGAGGAAACCAGACAGAGTAGGGAGTAGGTAGGTATGTATGCAGGGGGTGAGGGAGGAAGTTTTTCTCTTTACTACTCCAGAAGCCTGAGGAAAATTACTCAGCACCCACCAAAAAGTCATCTGGGGCAGAGATCTAGGTTGGTACAATGAATTGCACAGTTGGGAGGAGGCTGAGATGCTTTGAGATTTATTCCCCCAAGAAACTACCAACAAATGGCAGCATGACTCAGAAAGTGAGTAATAAGGGAAAACAAAGAAGAAAAATTGCTGAAATTACCAAAGATATCAGGAGGAAAAAAAACTCATTGACCTTGAAGATAAGCAGATAAATCAACAGGGAAAAAAACAGTAATGGCTGTAGGAAATATGTCCTCAAGATCTAATAAACAAGTTCAAGCTTCCATAAATAAATAAATATTGCAAAACAAAGGCAAATGATCCAACACCTCATGAGACAGAGGGCCCTGAAGAAAGTGAAGAGAACATAGAACAACAAACACACTGTTCCTGAATTTTTCAAAAGCAAAATAAGAATTATGAGAGCAGGATTTATGACTTCAACAGCAAAAGTAACAAACAGTATAGAAAAATGAAAATCTGCAATGGCAAGTTCTACTAAAGAAGAAAAAAGAGAAAACAATAGACTGGAAATACAAATATACAAAAGTCAAATACAACCTAGAAGAAGAGAAACAAAAAAGCAATAACATTTAAAAATATGCTCACTATGAAAACAATATGCAGAAGTCAAAGATAATCTAGAAGAAGAAAAGCAAAAAAGCAATACTCTTAAAAGAAAATATGCTCACAATGCAAGCAAAACATACTGATTACAAAGACAAGGTACATAAACACAACCTAAGGATCATATGTCTCCAGGAAGAACATGACAGGACAAAAGACCTTAACACTGTAATGCAAGAAATAAGAGACCTTCCCAGAACTTCTGAACAAAAAAATAAAATAACTGTTTAAAAAGAAACAACTATTTAAAGATTGTCTGCAGAAAAAAAATATCCTAAGACTGAAAACTTCAAGACTGGTGTTAAATTTGACAATTCAGTTCAGAAACAAGAAACTCTGCAATCAAACAGGAGAAAGACCTTCATATATAAAGTAAAGAAATTCAAATGACACAAGACTATTCTGTACCCACTAGAGAATGTTGGAAGAAATGAAACAATGCCTTCTAAAGAACAGTGGAGCCCAGGATGCAGTCCAGAGTGACCTACCCTGCAAATATGAGTTTTGTCATATGTGAAAAAAAGATGAATGTTCAATAATGAGGAATCTGAAATATTTTCAGAAAGAAAATCAGGCTTGAATAGATGATTCCAAGCAACAGGAATTCAGGAGGAGTGAATAAATACAGCAACCAAGTTCAGCAACAGAGTAACAGTAGAGACCAGTAAGAGACTTCTTTCAAAATGTACATAAGGAAATAGGGGTGAAAACAGAAATCCAGTGGAAGTAACCCAAGGGTATCACCAAGTCCTGTGGCCCAAATATGTCGACCCAAAAGTGACTTGGTGATATCCTGCCTACAGCTGAATGAATGGGGTTTGGGGAGGTTTTTTTGCACTTTTTGTTTTGTTTTTTTTTTTGGAGAACTATCTTACAATATGGGAATATACATGGAAAGGGTAAAGGAAGCTGGGTGGTACAGAGCAATGTGTGATATGTCTGGGTCAAACCAAGACTCACAATAAGGAAAGGTGACCTCAATAAGAGAAGAATATGTAGGGGAGTGGGTGGGAGGGGTGAAGGTTGAAAAAATGTGGAAAGGAAGAAGGTCTTGTTTTGGTGGTAGGAGGGAATTCCAGTGATGAATGATCCTACCACATGAAGAGAAATATCTGTGAAGGGAGATAGAGACCTTGTACTGAGTATGACTCATACTGAGTATGATTTGGTGCTTGAAAAGTCTACTTATCCTACCTTGGAAGGGGGGGAGTTGGAACTCCTGATAGTAACTGGTACCTAAGAAAATGAAAAGGCATAGATCCAGGGGGAGAGAAATTGAGGCAAATGGGTAATAGAAGTAAGCAGGGAAAGGTATAGATTGGGCTACGTAACTAGGGAGATGATGGAAGAAGGGGCCCTGCCATGGGGCAATGCTCTCTCCTTAGACCTGTGATACTCAGCATTATTCTGTGGGTGAAACACTATGAAAAAGAGGAATATGGGAGCAAGCTCTTAAGGCAATGACAGAAATTACCCAGAAGAGAAAGCCTAGGATAAATAGCTTGGGAACTGAGAAGCATTAGAAAATTATAGAGGTCATAAATTAGAGAATGAAGGGCTAGAAGATAGAGGATAATGAAGAGAGTAAGAGAAATCCTTTTCTGGAAAAGGGTGCAAAAAAATACATTTTAAAAACTAGTAAACAAGACTAGGTGAAGGAGAGGTTAGGAGGAGAGGGAAATCTACTTGACTAACTGAGAAAAGAGGGGGAAGGATTACATAATCAGATAAAAGCAACAGATAGAAAATAACTAATAAGCAAGACCCCAAATGAAAAGGGATAAAAAATGAGAGGAGGGGATCCGGGGTTAGAGGAAGAGAGACAGTAGAAACACAGCCATCTTTAAAAAGATTGGGGTAAAATTACTGGAGGAACATTGTATCATGTTAACAGGTAATGATGAAGGGGGGAAGGAATCGCAACTTAAACACAAAAACATATTGGAGATAAATGTAGGAAAAGATAAACATGCATCCATTGAGATGATCCTGGATTTAAATATGAATAGTTAATAATCCAATAACATGAAAAAGAATAACTTACTGGATAAGAACACAAAACCCTATAGTCCATTGCTATTTGGAAGAAACACATTCTAAAAACAAAAACATACACAAAATAAAATAGTGTATGGGGAGAAAATTTAATATGCATCAATTGAATCCAAAAAAGCAGGAATTAAAATCAAGTTGTCTAACAAAGCAAAAACAAACATTCAAAAAATAAATAGATATAAATGGGGAAACTACATTATGCAGAAAGAAATCATAGGTAACAAACCAATACCAATAATAAACTTATATTCTCCAAATGATTTAGCATCCAGATTCATAAAGGAAACACTGCACTTCAAGAAGACATAGATAGTAACATAGTGAGAGGAGACTTCAATATCCCACTATCAGTTTTGGATAAAAATAACAGAAAGGTAAACAAAAGGGAAAGAAAAAACTGAACACATATCTGGAGAAATGAATTAAAAGACTTATGCCATCTTCTAAATGGGACTGAAAAGAATTTCTTGGTATTTCCCATATTTTTCAATATAACATCAAACTTTTACACAAATTGACCACATACTAGGACACCAAAGTAGGTCAAACAAATGTAAAAAGGCAGAAAAATATAATATATCATTTGTACATAAATAATAAAATGATAAGCAATAAAATAGTAATTTGTTCAGGAACCACAAAAAAAAAAAGACAAACCCAAATGGAGAGTTAAGAATTAAATCCTAAATAATGAGTGGATCAAAGAATAAATCATAAAAAATAGATACGATGTAAAAGAAAATGATAACGATGAAACATGTCAAAATTTCAAGGGTATTCCTAAAGCAGTCAACAGGGAAAAATTAATGAATTGAATAAACATTTTTAAAAATTAGAAAGACAATGAACAAGCAAATCAAAAATAAGCACAAAAGAGTAGATATTAAAAAAATAGAGTAATAAATAAATTGGAAACAAAAAACCATACAAATGATTAATAGAATGAAAAGCTAGTTTTTAAAAAGACTAATAAAATTGATAAACTCTTTACTAATCTAATTAAAAAGAAGAGAGCAGAAAATCAAATCAATAACATATCAAATGAAAAAGATAAAATCACAAGAAGTAAAAATAATGATCATAACATATCATGCATATAGAGTGACAAAACTGAGAATACAAAAAAGACGAGGAGGAATAACTTTAAAAATATAAAATATCCAAATTGTCAGAAGACCAAATAGAGATCTTAAATAGTCCAATCTCAGAAAAGTAAACAGATCTAACTGTAAAGGAACTACCAAATTAAAAAAAGCTCTTTATCCTAAAAAAGTCACAGGAAAAATTCTATCAAACTTTTTTTTAAACTTACTACCCATACTTCACAAATTATTTTCAAAAATTGAGAAAGCACCCTACCAGACTTCTTTTATGAGACAAATATAATCCTAATTCCTAAACCAAGTAAAGATAAAACACAGGGAAAAAACTATAAGCCAATATCATTAATAATGAATATTAACTCAAAAAATATAAACAAAATACTGTCAAAACAAACTATAGTCATTTATCCAAGAAATCATTCACTATGACCAAGTGGGATGTATCCCAGGGATGGAAAGAATGATTCAACATTAGGAAAACAAGCAGCATAATTTACCATAATAGAAACCAAAAACACATGATCATATCTATAGATGCAGAAATCCTTTTTGCCTAAGTACAGCATTCTTTGTACTTTAACAAAAGAAAAACTCCTGGAGGCATAGAGGGACTTTTTTTAACGTAAAAAAGCTTATTAGAATTGCAATGTTACTTATTAGATTTTTCACAGTTTAACTGAAAACATGTTTAACTCTGTTGTTTTTATATTTTTCAAGTCCTTTCATTGTCCTTTGGAGGTTAATAATTTCCCAATGAAAGAACGTGCTCCGGAAGAGCTTCAAGAATTGGAGACCGTCTTACAGCAAAGGAAGACTGAAGCAACTGAATATAAAGTATGACTTCGAATATTTCTATAATACCTTCTAGTTCTTAATATAGATTTCAATTGAAACACAATGGAATAGATGTATAGTGGAGAGTTAACCTTAAGAAAACTGGCTGTGTGATCTCGGCCAAGTCACCTAACTTCTCAGATATCTAGCAACTCTTTAAGATTCTTAAGTTGCAGAGTTGACATCTTGTACTGTAGAGAGTTTCCTTGCTTGGGAGGTTCCTGTACCAATAAAATCACAAGTTCAGTCCATATAATAACGTCTAGCACTTATATACAGTTTTAAAGTCTGCAAAGTGCTTTAAATATGTTATCTCATTTGGTCTTCACAACAGCCCTGGGAGGCAGGCGGTGTTACTATCCCTGTTTTACAGATGAATACACTTAGGCATACAAAGGTAAAATGACTTGCCAGGTCTCACACAGCTAGTAAGTAGCTAAGGCTGAATTTGAATTAAGGTCTTCATGACTCCAGGTCCAAAGTGTTAGCTACTGTTCCACCTAGCTGCCATATCCCATCTAATGAATAATATATACCTGGAAAATATTCATGGCTGTCCTTCACATAAGAGGATGAATGAATATAGCACATGAGTCTTTAATTATTTCCATAGTAGTGGTAAGGAACTACCTTTAGTCATACATACTCTCCTTACAATCAGATCAGCGATTATACATTTTCAAGACAATTGGCCAAATGTGGAATACATTTTGTTACTGTGAAACAGTGTGTTTCTCTGGGCAAAACCCATTGGCCTATACAAGTTAGAATGCATAGCCATGGTCTCATTAAAATTATTCTCTAGTCACCTACTCTACTTGGCATTGCAAAAGAATGAAGTCAGACCTGGAAAAGTAACACACTTTTCAATGTAATATAAGCTACTGAGAGGATGTCAAGCACATTCCCTGTATAGTTTTCTAAAATATAAAATGAGATAAATATTTTAATATTTACTGCTTGACATACATAACAATCACCATGTGAATTCTTATATAAAATACAACTAACAGGATATATATTTTCATGTTTAAGTAACAAGACTCACCTTAGACCCACCTTAAGATACTTACATGGACAAGTTATTCTGCCAAACTTGTTCGAAAATAATGTGCAATTGAATACAAAATTCACTGTTATCATACATCTGTAGTGTACAGGTTAAATCTCTTTCTTAAGGCTTTGAAGATCCACCTGCCATTCTGAATACTGATGCAGAGAGCAGAATTTAATGCCTTAAATAGATTTTTAAATAATTATGTTGTTGCCAGGTTGCTATTTAGAGGTATAATTAAGACTTGATAATGAACGTTCTCTGTTTTTCCATACAAAGCTGCGGAAGGAAATCGCAGAAGTTCAATCCACAGCTTTAACTAAAAAGGACACTGAAGAGGAAGAGGAGGAGGAAGAGGAAGAGGAAGAAAAAGAAAAAAAAGAGAGCACCTTACTCAATTACTTACTTGGCAGCCTAAGTTCTGAACTTGGCACAGACACAAGTATGTTATATAGCCAGTTAGAACTTCACACCAGAGAAGAGAAAGTCAACCAGATTGTACTACTAAAGGTGAATTATTTTTATTTTCCAAATCAGTAAAGCTTTCTTATAAAGTGCTTTCTTAAGTCCCAGACTTAATAATACAAATCAAATTATATCCTTTTATGCCTTCATAAATTTTGACACATACTATGCCCCTTCCCCTAGGATTATCTCTACTGTGGGTACCTCCCTCCCCTATGGTACTCTGCTGAGATATGTTAAGAGCATATTATATTAGGGAGGAAAGGAATAAGCATTCCTGTAGTGCTAGGCACTGTGCTAAGCACTTTATGAATATTCTTCCTTGATCTTCATAACAACCCTGTTAGCTAGAGCTGTTATTATCCCCATTATTACAGTTGAGGAAAGTGAGGCAAACAAAAGTTAAGTGACTTGCCTAGAGTCAGCTGCTAGTAAGTGCCTGAGGTTGGTTGTCCTGACTCCTGGCTCAATATTCTGTCTATCACACCCCCCAGCTGCCCCACATTAGTATCATAAATAATGTTAAACAGGTCTGAGATGTCATTATTACATCTTTGTCCTGAATTCTCTTCTTCCAAAAGGACATTTCATCTTAACGTTAGACAGAAAGACAAACAGTGTCCCAATGGTAAAATAAAAATTCCAATATAAAGTGGTTTTGTCCTTTTCCCTTTAAATCACAACATCTCATGTAACAGATAATAGACTACACCTAATCTTTGATTAAAGGAAACTCAAAAGCCAATCCAAGAGAGAAAAGTTTAGTATGACAGCTATTTATCTTAGAGGAATGGGGAAGCATCTTGAGCTTGACCCTTTGCATTTACATTTGATTCTTTCAATTTCAGAGCTGGAAATTACTCTGGGGATTGTGTGGTCCAAATTTTTAATTTTATAGATGAAGAATGTCCATAGAATGTCCATAGTCCAGAGAATGAAATGTTTTGCTCAAAGTCATGGTTAATAATAGAAAAGAGATCTTCTAACTCTAAATACAGTGCCTTTTCTATAGTATTATACTTAAAGTATTATTTTAGGAAGACCAAGTTGGTAGTGATTTGCAGGATGGATTTAGAGTAGGGATGGAGAGAAGAATTAAGATGGTGGCATGATACTGCCAGTAAAAAAATAACCTATAACATATATGATATTTCAGGACATTATTTACAAAATCAAAACTGAATTCAATAAAGACTTCGATCTTGTATATCAACAAAAAGAGTTGGAAATCACACGTGTGAATGAAAGAAATACACATATTCAAGGAATTATTACAGAACTAGATCTTGGGGAACAATTATGGCAACCAGTATTTGAAGACTGTGAGAAGCCAGAGAGGAATCTAGTTGTAGAAGATCATGAGGTACAGTCTTTCCTTATTTTCTACGACTGTTTTCCTGCTTCTGTTTTGTACTTGTCTCCTTGGTGTTGACAGAGGAGAGGGAGAGAGAGAGAGAGAGAGAGAGAGAGAGAGAGAGAGAGAGAGAGAGAGAGAGAGAGAGAGAGAGAGAGAGAGAGAGAGAGAGAGAGAGAGAGAGAGAGAGAAGAGAGAGAGAGAGAGAGAGAGAGAAGGAGGGAGGGAGGGAGAACCAGTTTCACCTTTAGATGATGCCTTACAGTATATAAATTTTCCTCAATTTTATATAGCAATTTCACATCATCTACTCATATTAAATAGAAAAATGAGACTCAGAGAAGGTAAGTGTCTTGCTTTCAGTCATTTCAATTATCTAGGGGCGTATGGACCAACGGTTCTTGCTCTTCCTTCTTGAAGAGGACCAAAATGACATCACTATGTTAGAGTGAAGTTACAGGGTGTCTGACTGACTGATCAGACCAATATGAGCTCAGAAACACAGGTTGGGCACAAATAACCCATGTGAGTATTGGGGGAAGATTCTCTAAATTTTTTCATCTTGCATTCCTTGAGATACTTCAATTCTGCTTTGCTCATCGAGCACAGTGCCTTCTTTGATGCAGATATAGCCATGCTGGGCAGTCCTTTGACAGTGTCTCCCATATCATATAGTCAATCAATTCCAAAATTCTTAAGAGAGACTTTGAGACAGTCCTTGTATCACTTCTTCTCACTATCCTGTGGGTGCTTGCCTTATGTGAGTTCTCCGTAAAATAGTCTTTTAAGTGTGTTTGGCATTCAAACAACATGGCCAGTTCATTGGAATTAATGCATTAGACAAGTAGCTATGTTACCATGACATGTTACCTTACAGAAATAGGCTGTTATGAATAGATGACAGGTGTAGTTACATGAGAATGTGCCCTACAGGATATTTATACAGGGATCCAGGAAATGCACAGAAGGGTTACAGCCTTACACTTTCTGTCCCCAAATTATTTATAATTGCTTCAATTCAAGATGTTTACCAAGATTATATAAAAGTACTGAGATGAATGAAATAAATAGCGAGAGCTCATTTAGTCCTTGTAACATTGTCACTAGATAGAGGGCAGCTAGGTGGTGCAGTAGATAGAGCATGTGTGCAAGAGTCAGGAGGATCTGAGTTCAAATCTCACCTCAGACACTTGACACTCACTAGCTGTGTGACCTTGAGCGAGTCGCTTAACCCCAATTGCCTCATCCTGGGTCATCTCCAGTCATCCTGATGAATATCTGATGAATAACTGGATTCATATGGCTCCAGAGAAGAAGGGAAGCTGGTGACCTGCACATCCCTCCCTCACTCAAAACAAAGTGGAGTGCAGGAAGACCAGCATGATCTTCTTTGGCAATGAAGGACAAACACACACACTAGATAACTGAGGGCTCCTTCATTGTTGGAGTTTGTCTTCAACCTATCTTCTGACTGGGTTCAGGGTTCATTTCATTATACCATACTGGTTCTCATTAAATGAAATTAAAATACTATGATCATATTTCTTTAGGAAATGTAAAGTATTGTAATATGCCCAGAAAACTCTACTTGCTCATAGAAATAGAGACTAGACCTGTAATTTCATTTGTATAGGGAACTCTTGTATAAATCTGAGTTTCCATTTCATTTGGGAATTCCCTAAATGAGGAAACTTCTTTTACCAATGCAGGTGCAGCGTCTTCTATGATACTGATAGTCTCAAGAACTGCCTTCCAGTACACTGAGAAATGATATGGTTCACCTGGGCATGAGGCCAGTATTTGTCAGCAGTCGCATGGAACTCATTTCTTCCAGGCTACAAGACTGGCTCTACCTACTACACCATGTTGTCTCATACTTGCTTCTATTAAATTAAATTACTTAATTCTAGCTAAAACATATATTTAATAGAAGTATTGAGGTGAATTCATTTTTGAGCTCATTTCTTTCCTGTAAGTTCACAAAGATGCCTGAAACATACCTTCTGAAGGATAGAGAGGAGAAAATTTCTCTTGTACTCTCACTTACTTCCATTCATCCACTTTTGTAGCTGCTGCTCAGAAGGATGTAGAATAACCAAAGAGAATAATAAGAAGACCTCAGTTCCAATCCTACCATACCATTGGGCAATTCATGCAACTTTTCTGAGCCTCATTTTCCTCATCTGTAAAATGGGGATGATGCACAGGGTTTTTGTGGGGCTCAAGTGAAATAATATTGCTTTAGAAGCTACAAAGTACTATATTAACATAAGACATGGTTATTTAAAAATATTACAGTGAATATAATAATTTGTGCCCTACCTAGAGCAACATCTCATTTGATATACCAAGACAAGATCAAAATTGGTCATGATAAACAAATTAGGGGATCATAGAATAGTTTATCTGTCAAAGTTATGAATACAGGAAGAATTTATGACCAAATGAGAGATGGGGAGCATGACAAGATGTAAAATGTATAATTTTTTATTACATTAAATTAAAAATGTTTTGCACAAACAAAACCAATGTAACTATGATTAGAAGGAAACCAGAAAACTAGGGAGGGGGGAATTTCAACATGTTTCTCTGATAAAAGGTCTCATTTCTCAACTATAGAGAGAACTGAGTCAAAGTTATAAGACCATGAGTCATTCCCCAATTGATAAATGGTCAAAGGAAATGAACAGGCAATTTTCCAATGAAAAATAAAAGTTATCTATAGTCATATGAAAAAAGTACTCTAAATCATTATAGATTAGAGAAATGGAAATTAAAACAATTCTGAGGCACCACCTCATACTTATCAGATTGACTAATATTACAGAAAAGGAAAATGACAAATGTTGGAGGAGATGTAGGAAATTTGGGACACTAAAGAACTACTGGTAGAGTTAGGAACTGACCCAACCATTCCGGAGTGCAATTGGGAACTATCCCAGAAAGGCTATAAAATGGTGCACACCCTTTCATCCAACAACTGATCTGTCTAAAAAGGCTGATTCCACATTAGGCCAGGATTTCATGACATATGGGCTGGAGTGATGTTCCTTATATCATAGATAAGTACATGGATACAAAAATACATATATATATAGTATTGAATCAATAAAGGGTAATTATCCTCCCTTTACTTGTTTCTTTTACCTGTAGTTATTTCAGGAAAATCTCTAAATATAGCCATGTACAGGTTTCTACAAATGTGTATAATAGGGTCTGTAGCTTCTAAACAAGAACTTGAGGTAGCAAATGCAAATCAGGCATGTTACCACCTTTATTTCTCCTCCACAGGAAATAGGAAAGATAAAAAAGATTTACAGAAGCCCATAAACAGATACAGAGACATATAAAGCACTCACATCACTAATTAGCTCCCCTTAGAAGGAATCTGAACTTGAGGTTGCTATTGAGATAACCCTTTGACATTTTGGTGAATCTTTAGCCTTTCCACAAATTAAATCAATTTTGTTTGAATTTTTTGAGAAACAAGACAAAAATGGAGTTGAAATTTTTGCCTTTTCAGATTAAAGTTGAAAGAATCCTTACCCCATGGGAAAAAGAACAAGCAGCATTAGCTGAAGCCCTTGAACAGGAAAGATATCTTTTAAGTCAGGTATCATGTTAAAACTAAATCAATCTATCTATCTATCTATCTATCTATCTATCTATCTATCTATCTATCTATATCTATATATGCCTATATATCTATATCTATATATATACATTTGTTCTTACATTTATTAGTTATATTTTTACATTACAAAAACATGTTCCTATGCAATAAATGACAAACATTTAGGGAAGAATCTAATTGCAAACACATACACATATACATACACATGCCCTCTGCATCACCATCATTACCATCACCGTTTTGCTGCCTGTTCCTGGCATCTTCCCAAAAACACTTTGAATCTGTGCTCTTGGGTGATGCTGATAGAACCTGAACACTTTAACCTCTATCTACAATTTTCTCTAACGTTGGGTTATTTTTCCAGAGGGATGATGCAAGACGTCGAGCTTTGATGGACATGATGGGTGGAGTTCTAGAAGTCAAGAAAGAAGATATTTTGAGGATGGTAATGGTTTTATCTAACTCCAGAAAGTAGAAAATGATGAAAATGAGAAAAATATGAAATTTATCATTTTCCTAGATGAGTCAAAGTTTTAGGAAATTCTTCAAAAGCAAACATTCCTTGGTAGAGATTTCATTTCTCAAATATATAAGGATCTGAGCCAAATTCATATGAGTCATTCCTCAATTGATAAGTGGTCAAAGAATATGAACATGCAATTTTCAGAAGAAGACATCAAAGCTGTCAATAATCATATAGAATTATCTAAATCACTATTGGTTAGAGAAATATAAAAATTAAAACAACTCTAAGGCCCCACTTCACACCTATCAAATTGGCTAACATGACAGAAAAGAAAAATGACAAATGTGGGAGGGGATGTGAAAAAAGTAGCAATATATTTCCTGTTGATGGACTATGCCCAAAGGATGATTGAACTGTACTTACCATTTACCTCAACAAGGAGATCAAAGAAAAGGAAAAAGGATCTATGTGTACAAAAACATCTACAACATATCTTTTTGTGGTGGCAAAGAAGTGGAAACTGAGGGGTTGTCCATCAATTGGACGATGACTGAACAAGTTGCAGTATATGATTGTGATGGAATATTATTGTGTTTTAAGAAATGATGAAGGAGGTAATTTTAGAAAAACTTGGGAAGACTTATATGAACTGATACAAAATGAAGTGAACTGAACCAGGAGACCTCTGTACATAGTAAAAGTAATATTGTAATGACGATCAACTGTGAAAGACTTAGCCACTCTAATCAGTATGATGATCTGAGACAGTTTCAAAGGGTTCATGATGAAAAATGCTATCCAACTCCAGAAGGAGAACTGATGAACTCTAAGTGCAAATTGAAGTATAATTTTTCACTCTATTTTTCTTCCCTTTTTTTTTTTGCAGTACAGCTAATATGGAAATAGGTTTTTGCCTGATTTCACCTTTATAATTGCTACAATATTGTTTGTGTTCTCCATGGATGGAAGAAGGACTGGAGGAAGGGAGAGAATTTGGAATTCAATATTTTTAAAAATAAATTGGAGAGAATAAATTACCTTTTTTTTCCCCCTTGAAGTCAGAGATGTTTATTTTGTCTTCTTTTGGTAGCTGGTAAAGGATTCTGAGTAGATTCCTGGGAAATCAGCTTCTACCCAGCAACTGAAATGGGGTGTCAAACTAAACCAAGTTTATTTTCCTATGAAGAAATTACCCGTTACAGTTATGTTAATATGAGAGATCTAAGTTTTCTTGATTGAAAAAGTTACCAAATTTAAGAGGTCCCGTATTGTCATTCTTTTTTTTTAATTAATTTATTTAACTTTTTACATTCATTTTCACAAAATTTTGGGTTCCAAATTTTTTTCCCCTTTTATCCCCTCCCCCCACCCCAATACCCCAAGCAATCTAATTTTCCCTATCTCCAATCTGCCCTCTCTTCTGTCATCCCTCCCTTCTCTTATCTCCATTTTCTCTTTTCTCCTGTAGGGTCAGATGACTTTCTATTCCTCATTAACTGTATGTCTTCTTTTCTAGTAGCAACACAAAACTAAACAGTTGTTCCTAAAACTTTGAGTTCCAAATTCTCCCCATCCCTCCCTCCCCACCCATTCCCTTTGGGAAGGCAGGCAATTCAATAAGGGGCATATCTGTGTAGTTTTGCAAATGACTTCCCTGATAGTCGCGTTGTGTAAGACTAACTGAATTACCCTCCATCCTAACCTGCCCCTCATTGTTTCTCTTCTGTCTTTTGATCCTGTCCCTCCCCAAGTGTTGACTTCAAATTGCTCCCTCCTCCCTTTGCCCTCCCTTCCATCATCCCTGCCCCCTTGCTTATCTCCTTCTCCCCCACTTTCCTATACTGTAAGATAGGTTTTCATACCAAAATGAATGTGCATTTTATTCCTTCCTTTAGTCAAATGTGATGAGGGTAAACTTCTTGGCTTTTTTTTTTTTTCTCAGCTCTCCTCTTTTTCCCTCCACTAAAAAGTCTCCTACTTGCCTCTTAAATGACATATAATTATCCCATTCCATTTCACCCTCTTTCCTCCCACTACATTTCTCTCTCACCATTTACCTTAATTTAAGGTATGATCCCATCCTATTCAATTCAATCTGTGCTCTCTGTCTCTGTATGTGTGTGCATGTGTGTATGTGTGTGTGCATGCATGCGTGTACATGTGTGTGTGTGATCCCACCAACTACCCAGATACTGAAAAGTTTTAAGAGTTAATTTCCATGTGGGAATGTAAACAGTTCACTTCTGGTAAGTCCCTTAAGACTTCTCTTTGCTGTTTACTTTTTCATGCTTCTTCTCATTCTTGTGTTTGAAAGTCAGATTTTCTTTTCAGCTCTGGTCTTTTCATCAAGAATGCTTGAAAGTCCTCTGTTTCATTGAAAGACCATATTTTCCCCTGAAGTATTATACTCAGTTTAGCTGGGTAGGTGATTCTTGGTTTGAGTCCTAGTTCCTTTGACTTCTGGAATATCCTATTCCACACCCTTTGATCCCTTAATGTAGAAGCTGCTAGATCTTTAGTTATCCTGATTGTATCTCCACAGTACTGGAATTGTTTCTTTCTAGCTGCTTGCAAGATTTTCTCTTTGAGCTGAGAGTTCTGGAATTTGGCCACAATGTTCCTAGGAGTTTTCTCTTTTTGGATCTCTTTCAGGTGGTGATTGATGGATTCTTTCAATACTTATTTTGCCCTCTGGTTCTAGAATGTCAGGGCAGTTTTCCTTGATAATTTCTTGGAAGATGATGTTTAGGCTCTTTTTTTGATCATGACTTTCAGGTAGTCCCATAATTTTTAAATTGTCTCTCCTGGATCTATTTTCCGGGGTCAGTTGTTTTTCCCATGAGATATTTCACATTCTCTTCCATTTTTTCATTCTTTTGGTTTTGTTTGGTGATTTCTTGGTTTCTCAGAAAGTCATTAGGACTCCATCTGTTCCATTCTAATTTTGAGAGAACTATTCTCTTCAGTGAGCTTTTGAACCTCTTTTTCCATTTGGCTCATTCTGCTTTTGAAAGCATTCTTCTCATTGGCTTTTTGAACCTCTTTTGCCAATTGAGTGAGCCTATTTTTCAAGGTGTTATTTTCCTCAGCATTTTTTTGGGTCTCCTTTACCAAGGTATTGACCCGTTTTTCATACTTTTCTTGCATCTCTCTCATTTCTCTTCCCAGTTTTTCCTCCACCTGTCTAACTTGCTTTTCAAAATCCTTTTTGAGTTCTTCCAAGGCCTGAGCCCATCCGACATCCCCCTGGGATATCTGAGGTACTGCGGCTCCGCCCTCCACGTCTTTCCCTGATGGCAAGAATATTTCCTCGTCAGATCCGGAAGTTGGGATCATTTGCATCTGTTCGAAAAAACTCTCTATAGTCTTACTTTTCTTCCCTTTTCTAGGCATTTTCCCAGCCAGTTACTTGACTTCTGAGATTCCTGTCCACCCCCGCCTAGACCCGCCCAGCCAGTGCTTGGGGTCTGAGGTTCAAATGGGCTTTCCGCAGCAAGCTTTAGTTCAGGTGCTAGGTTGGGGGCAGGGCTGCCATCCAGGCTCAGCTCCCTCAGGGGCTTTATGCAGAGACCTTCAGGAATGGAGTGGTTGGGGGTGTGGGGGGCCCCACCTCCCAGGCTCAGTTCCCTCAGGGGGCTTTATGCAGAGGCCTTCAGTAATGGGGTAGGGCAGGGCCATCTCCCAGGCTCAGCTCCCTCAGGTTGTTTATGCAGAGACTTTCAGTAATGAAGATCCTGCCTGCTGCTGTGGGAGTCCTGGGCCTCCGGCCGCCACAGCTGCTGCCGCCACCGCCCCCACCTCTGCCTCCGCCGCCTCCTTCCCCCACCTCTGCCGCGGCCGCTTCCTCCCGAGGGGGCCCGAGTCACGGAGACACTCCGCTCCTCCTCTCGGCCAGCCAGCCGTCTCTCTCACTGACCTGTAGCTTCTGTGGGTGGAGGGACTTTCCCGGCTGCTGGAGCTTCCGTCCCTGAAGCCTGCTCGGATCAGCTTCTCTGGGGCTGCGGCCAGGGCAGCGCTGGGATGGGGTTCGCTTTCCGGGGCGCAATGGACTCTGTGGATGGCTCTCCAGGGCTCACTGGAACAGAAATCTCTTCCCCTATGTTTATGCACCCCCTGCAGTGATCCAGAATTTATGGGGATCTCTTTTTACCTTAATTCTATGGGTTGTGGGTTCGGAGCTCGTAAACATGCATCTTTCTACTCCCATAAATTACCTTTTTTAAAAAAACATTCCTCCCCAATTGATAAGTGGTCATCCCTAAGTGATAAATGGTCAAAGGATATGAACAGGTGACTTTCAGAGGAAGAAATTAAAGATATCTATATTCATATGAAAAAGTGCTCTAAATCACTATTGATTAGAGAGATGCAAATCAAAACAACTGTGAGGTACCATATCACATCTATCAGATTGGTTAACATGATAGAACAGGAAGATGATAAATGTTGAAGAGGATGTGGGAAAGTTGGAACATTCATTGTTGGTGGAGTTGTGAGCTGATCCAACCATTCTGGAGAGCAATTTGGAACTATGCTCAAAGGGCTACAAAAATATGTATATCCTTTGACTCAGCAATATCACATCTATGACTGTACCCCAAGAGATCATCAAAATGGGAAAGGGTCCCACATGTACAAAAATAGTTATAGCAGCATTCTTTGTGGTGGCCAAAAACTGGAAATCAAGGGGATGCCCATCAATTGGGGAATGACTAAACAAATTGTGGTACATGAATATAAGGAATACTATTGCGCTACAAGAAATGATAAACAGGAAGACTTCGGAGAGGCCTGGAAAGACTTACATGATCTGATGCTGAACGAAAGGAGCAGAACCAGGAGAACTTTGTGCACAGCAACAACCACAGTGTCCGAGAGTTTTTCTAGTAGACTTGGAACTTCATTGCAATGCAAGGACTTAAAAAAATTCTCAGTGATCTTTTAAGGCAAAATACCTTCCACATTCAGAGAAAGAACCATGGAATTCAATCACAGAATGTAGCAGATCATTTGTGTGTGTGTGTGTATTATGTTTTGGTTTGTTATATGATTTCTCCCATTCATTTTATTTCTTCCACACAGCATGACTATAGCGAAAATATATTTAATAGGAACGTATGTGTAGAACCTATTAAAATTGTATGCTATCTTGAAGAGGGAGGGGGAGAAAGGGGGAAGGAGGGGAAAAGAATCTAAGTTATATGGTAGTGATTGTAGAACACTGAAAATAAATAAAATTAATATTGAAAAAAACATTCCTTTTTAGGAACTTCAACTATATCCACTAACCATAAAGGAATATGAAACCTCAGCACTGATTTTCAAACTAATAGAAAAAAAGTTTTTAACAAAAAATTTTAAAAATTCCTTTTGAACTTGACTTTTTGCCAGTATAACTAAATTCTGGGCTATTTTACCTGCTTCCCTCAGCAACAGAAATTGGTTTCTTTGTTGTCACCAATTTCTTTCTTACTGCTTTAATCACACTGTCAATGTGCCATGTTCAGTGAATTGTATGCTTTTCTTTTTTATCTTTAGGTAATTCCTCAGCCTCCCTGTATGGCTAAATCTGATGCTATATGGACTGAAGAAGAAAAGAAAATAATCAAAGAATATGAGAAAAAAGTCAAAGATTTAAATGAGGAAAGAGAGAAGTATAAAAAGGTCAGAAGGAAGAAGAAAAAATTAGAAATACATTTTTTTCTTTTTTTAACAGTCTTCCAAATTGCAAATTCTCATAACTTTGGAATGAATTTCATTACTCTAGAGATAGGTGAATAACTTTTAAAATGATTAAATTTAACAATTTAGATTATTCACAACAAATTGACCCAAAACTTTCTAGAAAGAGCTAGGAAAATCAAATAATACTTTTTTTCATTTTACCCACTACTGCTAACAATGAAAGGGTTTAACATAAAACTCCAGAAATAATAAGAAGTATTCATTTTTTTGTGCTAGTAAAATAATGAAGTATCCAATAGGGTATGCTGGCTTGTCAGCCCAATGCTGTTGCATATTAGGTGCAACTTCTCTGAGCCTTATTTGTTCATCCATATTGTCTTTCTTTCTAAGGTTCTAAACAGTTATTTTGATATATTTGACCACAAGATGATGCTTGTAATGAAACTGAAAATAAGCATTCAGGGCTGCAGTGATAACTAAATAGAATTAGTGAGAGTCTAAATGCCCCCCATCAAATGGAGGCAGTTAATATGACATATCTAGTGGGTTAGTGGGTGTTTAGAAGTCCTTGTTTTGGTGGCATTCAGAACAGCCTTGTCTCTTGCAAAATGAAGCCTATGTTTCACTAGTTCACCACTAGCTTCAGATGTTTATTAACTTGGCATCAATACCTTAACAGAAACTTTTATACACAGAATTGTAGATGTACTTAAGCACATTTGAAGAAAAAGAGGATTTCCTAGTTTTATAGAATAAAAAGCTAGTATATAGACACAGGGAGAACTTTCCAACCTTAGAAAGTGAAATATATAGAACCTCACTGAAGGAATACTGTTCTTTTTCTTTCTGTGAATCTTTGCTAAATCACAATGCTACTTAATACCATAAGCAAAAGAACTGAAACCTCTCTGTATGTACCCAAAATTAAGCTGTGGGTTTTTCTGAGTTTTATGAAAAATAGGACAAACTTATACCTTGAAATTCAAAAGAAAAAGCAACTGTCAGCGCCATCCATTTCTAACTGTCCTTTCTCCTAATGGAGGCATGGGCAGCTTAAAAAAAATCTATCCAGTGTAAACAAATCTCCCTTTGATAGAGGAGATATTTGTAAGGCTACAAAAGAATTTGCAATCATATTTGCCATATGAATGTTCTTTTTTATAGTATTTTATTTTTTCCCAGTTACATGTCAAGAAAATGTTTAACTTTCTTTTAAAAAATTTTGAGTTCCAAATTTTTCTCCCTTCCTTCCTCCTCTCCCCTTTTCTGAAAATGGTAGGCAGTTTGATATGGTTTATATATGTACTATCATGTTAAAAATATTCCCATATTAGTGGACAGTTGTGAAAGAAGAAACAGATTTTCTTAAAACCACAAGAAAGAATAAAGTAAATGAAAAATATGCTTCAATCTGCATTCAGAGTTCATTAATTCTTTATCTGAATATGGATAACATTTTCTTTCATAAGTCCTTTTTACTTATCTTGGATCATTGTGTTGCCAAGAAGAGCTGAGTCATTCATAGTTGATCATCACATAATGTTGCTGATATGGTGTGTATAATGTTTTCCTAGTTCGACTCATTTCACTTTGCATTGATTCATACAAATTGTTCCATGTTTTTTTCTGAAATCTGACTATTCATCATTTCTTATTGCACAATAGTATTCCATTACATTCATTTATCAGTTTATTCAACCATTCCCCAATTGATGGGCATCCTCTCAGTTTCCAATAGTTCCAATAGTTTTCCACCATGAAAAGGGCTGCTATAAAAATTTTGCATGTGTAGGTCCTTTTCCCTTTTTAATGATCTCTTTGGGATACAGTTCTGGTAGTGGTATTACTAGATCAAAGGGTATGAACAGTTTTATAGCCCTGTGGGCACAGTTGCAAGAAAAGTTGGATCAGTTCACAACTCCACTGACAATACATCAGTGTTCCAATTTTCCCACATCCTCTCCAACAACTATCATTTTCCGTTTTTGTCATGTTAGCCAGTGTGATAGATATAAGGCAGTACCTCAGAGATATTTTAATTTGCATTTCTCTAATCAAAAGTGATTTAGGGTACTTCTTCATATACCTATAGATATCTTTGATTTCTTCATCTGAAAACTACCTGTTCACATCCTTTGGTCATTTGGCAACTGGGGAATAGTTTGTAGTCTTATAAATTTGATTCAGTTCTTGATATATTTCAGAAATGAGGTCTTTGTCTTTTTAGAGACACTGATTATAAAGGTTGTCACTCATCTTTCTACTTCAAATCTTGGTTGCATTGGTTTTGTTTGCATAAAAGCTTTTTAAATTTAATATTGTCAAAATTATCTATTTTGCATTTTGTAATGCTCCCTCTCCTTTGTTTGGTCATGAATTCTTCCCCTCCCCATAGATCTGACAGTTAGACTATTCCTTGTTCTTCCAAATTTGCTTATATTGTCAACCTTTATGTCTAAATCATGAATCTGTTTTGACCTTATCTTGTTACATAGTATGAGATGTTGGTCTATACTTAGTTTGTGTCTCATTGTTTTCCAGTTTTCCCAGAAACTTTTGTCAAATCATGAGTTGTTACTTGGTTTTTGGGTTTATCAAACATTAGGTGACTATGATCATTTACTAATCTATTAGACTGATCCACCACTCTATTTCTTAGCCAGTACCAGATAGTTTTGATGATTACTGCCTTATAATATTTATAATACAAAATATAATATAGTTTGAGATCTGGTATTGCTAGGCCTCCTTCCTTTGTAGGTTTTTTTATTAATTCCCTTGATATGCTTGACAATTTGTTCATTCAGATGAATCTCATCATTATTTTTCTACCTCCATAAAATAATTTTTGGTAGCTTCTTTGGTATAACACTGAATGGGTAAAACAGTTTAGACAGAATTGTCATTTTTATTGTATTGGCTCAGTCTCCCCAAAAGCAATTGATATGTTTCCAATTGTTTAAACATGACTTAGTGTGAAAAGTGTTTTGTAATTATATTCATATAGTGCCTCAGTTGTCTTGGCAGGTAGATTCATAAGTATTTTATATTGTTAACAGCTACTTTAAATGAAATTTTTCTTTCTGTTTCTTGCTGCTGGGCTTTATTGGGCCTATGAAGAAGTGTTCATGATTTATGTGGGTTTATTTTATATCCTGCAACTTTGCTAAAGTTATTTCAAGTAAATTTTTAGTTGATGCTCTATTATTTATTTAGGCATTATATTTTCAGATGTTAGATCTATGTTTACCATCATCTGATCCACAAAGTGACAATTTTGTTCCCTCATTGCCTATTCTTTCAATTGCTTTTTCTTCTCTTATTGCCATAGCTAACATTTCTAGTATTAAATTGAATAATAATTGTGATAATGGTCATCCTTGTTTCACTTCTGATCTTATTGGGAAGGCTTGTAGTTTATCTCCATTACAGATAATACTTGATTTTGCTTTTAGATAGGTACTGCTTATCATTTCAAGGACGACTCCCTTTATTCCTATGCCGTCTAGGGTTTTGTAACAGGAAAGGGGGATGTATTTTGTCAAAAGCTTTTTCAGCACCTATTGAGATAATTACATGATTTCTGTTGGGTTTTTATTGATATGGCCAATTATATTGATAGTTTTTCTAATATTGAACCAACCTGCATTGCTGGTATGGATCCCACCTAGTTGTAGTGTATAATCCCTATGATATTTGCTGTAATTCCCTTGCTGGTATTTTGTTAAAAAAATTTGCATTGATCTTAGAGAAATTGGTCTACAGTTTTCTTTCTCTATTTTAGCTCTTCCTAGTTTAAATATAAACACCATATTTATGTCATAAAAGGAGTCTTTCAGGACTTCTGCTTCACCTATTTTTCCAAATAGTTTATATAGTAATAGAATTAATTGTTCTTTAAATATTTGGTAGAATTCACTCGTGAACCCACCTGGTCCTGGAGATTTTTTCCTAGGGAGATCACTAATGGCTTATTCAATTTCCTTTTCTAATATGAGGTTATTTAGGCATTATATTTTCAGGTCTGTTAATCTAGGTAATTTATATTTTTGTAAATATTCATCCATTTCAGTGAGATTGCCAGATTTATTGGCACACAACTGGGTAAAATAGCTCCTAATTATTGCTTTAATCTCTTCATTGCTGGTGATTTCATCTTTTTCATTTATGATACTTTTCTTTTTTTAATCAAATTAATCAATGGATTATTTATCTTATTGGGGTTTTTTTTCATAAAACTAGCTCCTAGATTTATTAGCTCAATAGTTTTTTTTAATTTTCAGTCTTATTAATCTCACCTTTTATGTTCAGGATTTCCAAATATTGTCTTTCCATGTAGGAATGTAAACAGTTCACCTTTGGTAAGTCCCTTATGACTTCTCTTTGCTGTTTACTTTTTCATGCTTCTTCTCATTCTTGTGTTTGAAAGTCAAATTTTCTTTTCAGCTCTGGTCTTTTCATCAAGAATGTTTGAAAGTCCTCTGCTTCATTGAAAGACCATATTTTACTCTTTTCCTTATGGAAGCTTGAAATCCCTCTATTTCATTGAATGACCATTTTTTTTCCTTTGATCTATTGTTTAATTTCACCAGGTAAGTGATTCTTGACTGTAGGCCTAGCTTCTTTGCCTTCCGCAACATCATGTTCCATGACTCCCAGTCCTTTAATGTTTCAGCTTCCAAATCCTGTATGATCCTGATTATGGCTCCCCAATATTTAAATTGTTTCTTCCTGGTCACTTCCAGGATTTTTTCCTTGACCTGATAGTTCTGAAATTTGGCTACAATGTTCCTTGGAGTTTGAGATCTCTTTGCTGAAGCACTTGGTGGATTCTTTCAATGCCTGTTTTGCCCTCCGGTTCCTGATATCTGCAGGATAACAGGGCAGTTTTCCTTGATATTTTCTTGAAAGATGCTTTTGATTATGGCTTTCAAGAAGTCCAATGATTCTAATATTATCTCTCCATGATCTATTTTCCAGGTCAGTTGTTTTATCCCATTTTACATTTTTTTATATTTCATTTACAATTTACATTTACAATTTTTTACATTTTATATTTTCTTCCATTTTTTCCTTCTTTTCATTTTGTTTGATTGATTCTTGATGTTTCATAGAGTCATTAGCCTCCACTTGCCCAATTCTAACTTTTAAGGAGTTGTTTTTCTCAATTAGCTTTTTTACTTTCTTTTCCATTTGGCCAGTTGTGTTCCTTGAGTTGTTTTCTTCAGTTGATTTTTAGATCTCCTTTTCCATTTGGTCAATTCTACTTTTCAAGCATTTTTCCAAGCTGTTGACTCTTTTTTCATTACTTCTTTTGCGTCACTCTTATTTCTTTCCCCAATTTCCTTCTCCCTATCTTATATGACTTTTAAGCTCCTTTTTGAGCTCTTCCAAAAGTTCTTTCTGAGACCACTTCTTTTTGAGACCACTTCCAGTTTTTCTTTGAGGGTTTGTCTATAGATGTTTTTACACTGTTGTCCTCTTCTGAGTTTATGTCTTGGTCTTCCCTTTCATCATAATAACTTTCTATGGTCAGATTCTTTTTCTGTTTTTTTAATCACTTTTTTGCCTTTTATCTTTCTTTTAAATTAGATCTCTGCTCCCAAGGTGGAAAGGGTTCTGTCTTAGGTTTCTTGTATCAGTGGCAGCAGGCCCTGGTTATTTACCTGATGCTATGCTGATGCTGTCCTGAGGCCCACAGGGAGCACTCATATCTGGTGCTGTGTAGAGTGAAGGGATGGCAAGCACTTCTGGAGGCCATAGGGAACTTACCTGGTGTTGAGCTGAGTTGCTAGTGCTGATGGGTGGTAGGATTTTTCTACATTTCCTTGGGGCTAAAGTGAAGCCTGTGGAAGACTGGCCCCTTGAAGGATGCCTTTTTTCCCTGAGCTGCACTGAAGTATGTGGAGGTCTTGCCTATTTTCTCTCTTTGCTTGGAGGGTGCCTATTTTTCCTAACTTATGCTGAAGCACATGAAGGTCCAGGTGCTGGAAGACAGCTACCTGCCCAGAGCCCCACCCAGTGCCCTATGGAAGCATGGGAGGCCTGGCTGCTGGAAGATGCCTGTTTGCTACACTGAAGTACATGGTAGTTCTTGGAGCTGGGTTCTGCCAGTTCCCCTTGCTATTATGCTAAGAAACATGGAGGGTCCTGGTATTAGTATTTGCCACCACTAACTCCCACTGGTTTGCTGGGATGTTTCCTGTCCTATACTGTGCTCCCCTTTTACCTGAGTGAGGCTGACCTTTCTTGCTGATCTTTCAAGTCTCCTGGGCTAAAAGACCACTCCACCCTGTCTTTATGTTCAAGGATTTGTTTTAGGGAGCTATTTTATGATTATTTGGAGCTGAATTAAGGAGAGCTACAGCAATTTGGTGCTTACTATACCATCTTGGCTCCCAGAAGTCGCCATCTGAATTTTCTATTACTGTAGAAAAAATACTAGAGTATAGGTCACTGCTATGGAAAGAAGTCTAGCTAATGCAATCAATCAATCAGTTAGCACTTATCAAGTGCCTACTTTGTTTCAGGTAATGTACTAGGCACTGAGTACTAAAGAGACAAATGAAATAGACCTTGTCTTGAAGGAGTTTATGATCTATTGGAGGAACCTTTTATTTTATCAAATGCAATTGTGAATGTGAATTTTTTGGTAGTAAGCAAAATTAAAGATATTTATTTTAAAAGTATGATTTTTTTAAAAATTAACTTATTTTTAGTTTTTAGCATTCACCTCTACAAGATTTTGAGTTCCAAATTTTCTCCCCATCTCTCCTCTCCTCACCCCCAAGATAGCATGCATTCTGACTACCCCTTTCCACCTCCCTTCTATCACACACCCTCCTTCTCTTTTCCCCTTCTCCTCTGTTTTCTTGTAGGGCAGGATAGATTTCTATATTCCATTGCCTGGATGTCTTATTTCCAAATTGCATGTAAAAACAATTTTAACATTCATTTTTAAAACTTTGAGTTCCAAATTCTCTTTCTCCCTCTTTCCTGACCCACCCCTATTGAGAAAGCAAGCAATTCTATATAGATTATACATGTGTAATCATACAAAACGCTTCCATAACAGTCACATTATGAAAGATTAGCTATATTTCCCTCCATCTTATCCTGCCCTCCATTTATTCTATTCTCTATTTTGACCCTTTCCCTCCTCAAAAGTGTTTACCTATGAATACCCCCTCCTCTCATTTGCCCTTCCATCATCTCCACTCTCTTATCCTCTTCCTCCCTACTTTCCTATAGATTAAGATAGATTTTCATACACAAATGAGTGTGCACATTATTCCATCCTTAAGCCAAATTCAATGAGTAAGGTTCACTCATTCCCTCTCATCTCCCCTCCTTCCCCTCCATTGTAAAAGTTTTTTCTTGCTTTTATGTTAGATAATTTACTCCATTCTATTTCTCCCTTTCTCCTTCTCCCAATATATTCCTCTCTCACCCCTTAATTTTATTTTTAGATATCATCCCTTCATATTCAATTCATCCTGTGCCCTCCATCAATGTATATATTCCCTCCAACTACCCTAATAATGATAAAATCCTCAAGAGTTACAAATATTATCTTTTTCCATGTAGGAATGTTAAAAGTTCAACTTTAGTAAGTCCTTTATGATTTCTCTTTCCTTTTTACCTTTTCATGTTTCTCTTGATTCTTGTATTTGAAAGTCAACTTTTCTATTCAGCTCTGGTCTTTTTATCAAGAATGCTTGAAAGTCCTCTATTTCATTGAAGTTACATTTTCTCCTGAAGTATTATACTAAGTTCTGCTGGGTAGGTGATTCTTGGTTTTAAAATTAGCTCCTTTATTTTCTTCAGCATTTTTAAGTCCCCTTTAGCAAGCAGTTGACTTGTTTTTCATGATTTTCTTGCATCACTCTCATTTCTCTTCCCAATTTTTCTTCTACTTCTCTTACTTGATTTTCAAAATCCTTTTTGAGCTCCCTATGATCTGCAACCAATTCACATTTTTCTTGGCATCTTTGGATGTGGGAGCTTTGACTTTGTTGTCTTCTGTTGTATGTTTTGATCTTGTCACCAAAGTAAGATTCTACAGTCTGATTATTTTTCCAGTGTTTTCTCATTTCCTCAGTCAATTACTTGACTTTTGACCTCTTTGTCAAGGTAGGTCTCTGCTTCCAGTTGGAGTGGGGGTTTGGGGTGGGGAATACTATCACAAGCTTCAGGCGTTTTGTGCAGCTGTTTTCAGAGATGCTTCTAGGGACCTGAAAATTTTCAACTCTTCCAAGGTTATATGATTAAAGGAGATGTGTTTACTCTTCTCTTAGTCTGTGCTCTGGCCTGTTAGTGATCTCAAGGACTCTTTTCTACCTTGGAACCATGAAAATTCCCTCTCCATCACTGCTACAAGCTCCACCAAGCCACCACTCCTCCTCATTCTAGGACTACAATGCAAATCTAAGCAGGGCAAAGTAAAAGAATCTTGCCTCAGCACTGGCAAGGAGATCCCTGCAGATCCTTGATCCTCTCTGTTCAGCTCTCCATCCCTCCCACAATCTATGGGCCTAGAGCTCCAGAAATAACTGCTGCTGCTTGTGACCACTGTGGGCTCTGCTGTCTCAGGGCTGGGGCCAGACTGTCCTACTCTCTCACACAAGTCCCACAGGATTTTTCCATTTACCTTCCAAGTTGTCTTCAGTGTTTTAGGGTTGAGAAATCTGTAAACTGCCACAGTTGTCAGTAATGTAGTCCCCTGAGGCCTGCTCCAGACCCTGTCTGTGCCAGTACAGCCCCAACTAGACTGTGCTCTGCTCCCAGTCCAGCAGGATAGACACTTTCTGACAACCTTTCAGGCTATTTTGGGCAGTAGATTTGCTTCACTCTGTCATTTTGTGGGTTCTGCAGCTCCAGAATTTGTTTAGAGACATTTTTTACAGGTATTTAGAGGAATTTGGTAGAGAGCTCAAGCAAGTCCCTGCTTTTACTCCACCATCTTGGTTCTGACACTTAAAGTATGATTTTTAAATTACATTTTTCTGACTTTACCCATATTTAAAAACATTAACTAATATGGCCAAATAATTAATCAGGTAGGCAGTCTACTTAATGCTAATGAACCTCTTTTCACCTATCCAGACTGATCCTCAGAAAGCAGATTCATTCTGTTGCCAGGAATATATCCAAAGTCTTTAAATCATGGTTAAGTAGGTCAAAGTTTGTGCTTGGATAGCATAGCCTTGAAGAGCACAGCGTCACCTTCATGCCAGAGGCATTAAAGTAAGGCTGTATGGAGGGGAAAAAAATGAACAAAAAATATAAAGGGCTAGTGGTGAGGCAAGAGAGGTAACCATTAGATAGCCTGTGTCCTCAAGATGTCAGAAGGAAAGGAAGGCTTTGGGCATGATGGATGAATACTCTGTTGCCAACTTATGGGAGGACATGGATAGTTGCACAGAATAAGTGAGCATGTATGAGTTGGGATCTGCATCACTGCAAAGACTACTTGAATTTATGAGATCACATCCTTTTGAGTAACCACACTTTTAAAATCCACCATGATTGGTCTATGGCTTTATAAAAGCAATACTTCTGTTTTTATATCTGTCTTGGACATTTATTCCCTTAATGATGCCCAGTTCTTTACTAGGAGTGCTAGAGAATTTAAAAGATATTTTGTTTCTTGTCCTAAAGAAACTTACAAGCTAGATAGAGTGACAAAACATTTCAACATGAAACAACGAGAGAATCATTACAATGTATCTTGTGAATTAATGCCGTATATTTATATGCATAGATGCATATATAACTTTTTCATAAAATCCAAAAAGTTTATTAAAGCTGGTTCATTAATAAATGAGATCAAATAACTTTTTGGCCTTTCTCTGTTTCCCCTTCACTTAGTACATAGTAGACACCTAACAAATACTTGTTGATAACCTGAAAATACAGTAATATATGCAAGCACTTTGCAAATTGTAAAGCTATAAAACTTAATTGTTATATTATTTCTTTAAGGAAAAAAAACAGATACTCCGGGGCCAAAGGCTATCCTGCTCACTTATAGTGAATTCCTATGGCAGTTCAGTCAGCATTGTAAATTTGAAAGACTGAGCTAAAATTGACTATTATTATCTTTTGACAAACAAACTCCCAAAAGTTAACTTTACTGTTATCTTTATTTTAGTCATTGGATGCTGAATTAAGGAAACTTCAAAACTCTATTCAAGAAACAACACAAACTTTTGATGGTCACTTAAACAGACTCTTTAAAACAAAGGTGAAATGTGATATGGTCATCAATCAGGTAAAGTAAAAGGTCATGAATGGAAGCCTCAAACTAAGGGTAGGAAATCTTGACCCTTGATTACATGCTGTTATGATACACTGACTTAATTCCTTTCACTCACATTTCTGAGGTAGAGAAATGAGCAGTAACTCAATTTTTTAAAAATTAAGCTAAGTGCCTACTATGTACAAAGCACTGTGCAAGATGCTCAGGATACAAAGGTATGGCTAAAACAATCTCTACTCTTTAAGAACTTAAATTTTACTGGCATAAGGCAACGTGTGTGGAGAAGTAAATACTAAGTGATCTGAGAATGGAAAGAGAACTGACAACTAGGGGAAACAGGAAAGGATGTCAATAATAAAAGCCCCCTAAGCCGAACCTTGAAGGAAACTAGGTATTCTAAAAGGTAAAGGTGAGGAAGAGGGATTAATTCCAAGCTTAGGGGACAGGTCACACAAAGTCAAAAAAAAGGGAAAGGGAACGCCTACCTTCAGGAAACAAATAAGAGGTGGGCTTCGCCAGATCACAGAGTGTGTGGAAGATATAATATGGGATAAGTTTAGAATTACCTGACAGTCAGGCTATGAATAGTCTTAAGATCCAAGGAAGGGAGTTATAGCTCATCCTGAAGACAAGAGGGAGCCATTTTTGAGGAATGAAGCGACGTGTTCCGACCTGTACCTTAGGAAGATTATTCTGGCAATTGTAAAGAAGATGGATTAGAAAGGAGAGCACCTGAAAAATTGGAAGAAAAATTAGGAAATTATTATAATAGTTCAGCAAAATGGGAATAAGTCATGTACCACTATGGTGGCTGTGAGTGGGAAAAAGGGACTCTTTTTTTTCCTTAAGACTACTAGGGAGGTAGAAATGGCAAGACTCTTTTGAGACAGTCCTCTGGCATAAAAAAGTCCCTCCTGGAAGGATGTAGGGTTCCTCCATTGATCCTTGTGGATTCATACTGTCATATTCTCCCAGTGTAGGTGCAGGTGTCAATAGATTAAGTCCTTGTGTTGGTACCCAGTTTATGACTAAGGAAAGGTCCATGGGCCTGCCAAAGACATAGGGGAAAACAAACCCTTAATGAACTAGAGTGCTGAGAATGACATGTAAAAAAAATAGGAGCTGGTTCAATGCAAAGTTTTATTGCAAGCAATGAGGAAGAAGGGGAAGGGGAAAAAAAAGGGGACTCACCATACAATTCAGGCATACACACTAACATAGAGCATAACTCATATAGGGCAGTTGTGTATTGGGCAGCACAGAGAAATAGGTTCATTCAGCAGAAAATGAGTGCCCTTGTTGGAAGACAGGGTATATTTTAGCTAGAGGGGAGGAGATGCTCCAAAGTGCTCCTTCTGAGAATGAAGATCTTATCCTATGATTTTTGGATAGCCTTCCTGGAACTGGCTAAGTTGAATATTGGGTCAGGGCAAAATATTATTTGGGGGACACGGTTACACCAATCTTCAAAAATATCATTTCACCTTTTTTCATGACTATGTTCTACAAGCTTATAATCTCCCTAATGGGGAAACTTAAGGGAACCTCAAGACCACAAGGCTTAATCTTATAATAGTAATAGAAACTGAAGAGAGGTCAAATATCATGGGAATTTGAATTGAGACTATAAGATTTAGCAGTTTAAAAATTACTGGTAACATTAGAAAGAGCAAATTTAGTCAAGTGATAAGGGAAAGAAGTAAGATTTTTAATGGGTTGAGAAGTGATGGAGTGTTTAAAAAGTGGAGGTGATGAGAATAGACAACTTTTTAGGAGTTTGTGAAAAGAAATATAGTTTGAAGGAAAGACAGGGACAAGTGGAAAACTTGAATGAACTTGCATTTTTAGAAAGAAAAAGGTAACAGGGATAAAGGCAGCAATATATAATGGCAGAGTATATAAAACACTGCTCTGAGTTCAAATCCTGCCTCAGACACTTAATAGCTGTTTGACCATGGGCAAATCACTTAACCTGTTTTGTTACCCATTTTGCTGTCTATAAAATGGGGATAACATTATCTACCTTTTAGGGTTGTTTTGAGGATTAAATGAGCTGTTATATGTAAAGTACTTTGCAAACCTTAAAAAGGCTATATAAATGATAGCTATTATTTGTAGTTACTCTCAATAGCAAAGTTGGCCTTGACAAAAAGAAGGGGTAAAGAGACTGGGGTAAAAGGAGGAATCATGGAGAATGATGCAGATGAGACTGAGTATGAATAGGGGATGAAAGAAATATCAAGGCAGATAGTCTTGCTATTCTCAGTAAAGTGAGAAACAAAGTGATTTACTGAGAAATGGGATTAGGGTGGCAGAGGTTGCTGAGAAAATATGAGAGGTTTGAAACCAGTAAAACAGCAGGCATGATAGATACTGTTGGGAAAAGAAAGAAAGAAAAAGGATGGCTTACTTTGGAGGAATAAGGGGCCAGCTGAGATTAGTTAACATGAATTTGTTGTGACTTTAATTGACACAGTTGTTTGACTTTCTCTGGCAGTACTCCACAGCATGGCAGTTGGTAGAGGTAAACCAGGGTTAAGGATTGGCAAGATATGTACAGTATTAGGACAAGGAAGTAAAGGATTCAAGTGTGAGGAGTACTATTATGATTGGGTTAATCATCTATAAGGTCAAAATTGGGGAAGGAAAGAGAGTGAGAGGGATAGCACAGAGAGGGATAAAGAGACTGAGAGTCACAGGGAGGATAAAAGATCGGTTTAGAAAGAATGAAGAAGTGGGAGAGATAGGACATATTTTAACCAAAGAAGAGAATATTAGAAGTTGAAATCATGGATGAAGCACAGTTATGGAAGATGATGAAATTCAAAGTATATTCCCACACCCATAGATGTGTCTGACGTGGAATGATGTAGAAGCTCTGAATGGATAATAAGTTCTGAAGAAGCATAGGCTCCATTGAGGATGCTAACTTTGAACTACAGCTTGAAGATGGGATAGAATTTAGATCCTTGAAAAGGAGCACAGGAAAGTGTTTTCCAAGCACCCCTTTCCTCTTCTTTCATGATATTTCCCTCTAGTTTTCCTTCTCATCCACCATGCCAACTACCCCTAATGTAGAAATCAATTCTATATTGTACTGCGTATAGTTTTATGTGCCTAGTTCCCTATTTTTAAAAACTACTAGAACATTTTGTACTCATTTTTACAACAAATGGTATTTTAATTTTATATGGTCTTTGGTTTATTTCATCTGAAGGTTGAGGGGTTTCCTCAAGTAGCAGTGTTAATCTATTTTCCATTGTTAATATTTCCACAGGAGGAATTAAAAATAGCCAGCCTTACTTTCTCTTTACTGCTAGATGAAGAACTACTAACAAGAGAATATGAACTGAACAACTTTCTTGAAAGGAAACAAAAGGAAAAAGTAATGATAGCAGTCTTTTTCTTACTGAAACGCCTCCGTGACTCACACTCACTTAAATGCTCCAAACCTTTCACTCTGTGCCTCTTCCCATATACCAGAGTCCAGTATCTCATCCCAAATCACTTATCATCTCTAGTTCCTCATTTATAAAATGAGGAAATTGGGTCTATAATATTTCTTTAGCATCTTCAAACTCTAAATTCTATAATCCACAGCCTTTAAACTTTGCTATGTGCTATGTGACAGCATCCATCTATGTACTAATCTCCACAGTTCGGTGACTGGACCATGTTTGCGATCACTATTGACCAAACGGACCACAAGATTACTTTATACATAATAGTCTGATGTGATATGACATGATACATAATGTGATATAATGCAGAAATGAAAAGTCTTATAAACTGCAGTTTACATCTGAAAGCCATGTGTACTCTAAGCATGATTGTGTTAATAGCTGACATATACCTTTCTACATAATTCAGATCCTTAAGCTCCCTGACAACTCTAAATTCTAAGATCCAGGTCTAAACAAGAGCCTTTTTCAAACACAATGACTTCAGGCAAAATAATAATTTTCCAGAATTTTGGCACCCCTTAAATAATAGCTGTCCATGGTGCTTCATGAGCCTTGTTACCAGAGAAGTTCTTCATCAGCAGACATTTTGTCTATTCATACCACTAACATCCTCAGGCTTTCCTAAGACAGTTTGTCTTAGGAATAAGGGCAGGAATTAGTCTGAACTGATTGACTCATTGGAATAGGAAAGCTTTTGCATTTGCTTTGAAATAAAGATTAGATTTGAACATGTATTTCTATATGGTACACAAGACCCTTTATAGATTTCTGGCTTTTTTGAACTGTTTAGACAACTGTTAGAATATTTATTTCTTAAAATTATTTTTGGTTAATCTTCCCTCATCAGTATTAAAGAATGAAAAGTGTATACTCCATTGACACCTTTCGAAAACATCTACTTTTTACTGTTTCCAGAATGTTTAATTGTCTTCAAAATACTTCTTGTTCTGTTTGGCTAATCCTGATTTTATTATAGAAATTCTCTACAGATGAAATCTACAAAGCTCGTAAAGAACTTGAGACATGCAGAGAAAAATATGACAGCTTCCTTACAGAGGACAAAGTAAGGGTCTTCTATTCTTTACTATTTGTATATGTTCAACCAATTATCTCTGAATGTCTAGAATTGGGAGGGACTGAAAGGACGAAAATTTCCTCACAGAATTTCTTTTATGGCAGGTTTTACTTTGATTGTTAAATACGGGCACATCTTACTTTAATGCTACTACGCATTCCTCAAAAAGTGTATGTGAACAGAAGTTTGGGAAATTGCTGCCCTTGTCTTGGCCTCAGGTCCCTCCTCTTTAAAATGAAGAGATTAGACTTAGATCAGTGGTTCCCAACTTTTTTTGTTCTACAAACTTTTTCAACAAAAATATGTTGTGAACACAAAAGGTAATTTAGTATATAACTCATTATATTCTGTAATTATTTACTGCTTACAGAACCATTAAACTATTTTTAGTGCAAACTCCTTGGACCATTATTGCAAGCTCTCAAGTGGTTTGCAAACCATTATATGGAAACCACTACATTAGATGATTACAAAAGCTCCTTTCAGATCTAGAGTTCTATAATTCTATCAAGTAATATTTTAAGGCACTGGGAAACTCACCAGTTAACAAAAACTTTAGTGACTCCCTTTGCAAATATGAATTAACACTCTTATACACTTAATTCTAAGACATTTCTTATGTTGTTATATCTCCAAATGGGACACAAAAGAATTTTGAAGCAGAGATGTCAGTAAACAAAAGGTGTCAAGTTCTAGTTCTAGTGATAGCATGTTTTTTCTATAGGCTCTGGAGCGGGGATTTAAAAAAGAGTTTGCTGAGCTTCATGGTCATCTGATTGACATACTCTACAAACTGTACAAACGCCGACCAAGGTTGATTTCTCTCTTATTTGGACAATGTCTTTTTGTTAATATCGGTCAGTTAGCCAATAAGCATTTGTTAAACAACTACTGGGTGCCAGGAACTGTGCTAAGCACTGGGAATAGAAAAAGAAGCAAAGGATGGTCCCTGACCTAAAGGAACTCACAGTCTGATGGTGGAGGCAACAACAACCACAATAGCAACAAAACCAAATATGTACAAATAAGCTACACACAGGATAAATGGAAAGTAATTAAAAGAGAGAGCACTAGAATTAAGAAAGGTTAGGAAAGGCTGCCCATATGAGGGAAGCCTGCGAAGGCGCTAGGCAGAAACGATGAAGGAGAGAATTCCAAGTATGTCGGGCAGCCGGAGAAAATGTCCAGAGCAAGAAATGAAGTGTCTTGTTCGCTGAATAGCAAGGAAGTCAATATCACTAGATCAGGAAGTACAAAGAGGACAGTAAAGTGTAAGAAGCCTGGAAAAGTGGAGGGAGGGTGGTAATATTGCGAAGAACTTTGAGTGTCAAACAGATTTTGTATTTGATCCTATAAGTGATAGGGAGCCACTAGAGTTGGTTCCAGGAGGATGTAACATGGTCAGACCTGCACCTTAGGAAAATCACTTTGGCAGATAAATGGAGGATGGTCTGGAGTGGTCAAGGTTGGAAAGGTGGATTTGAAAATTATAAGTATTAAAATGATAGTTAAATCCATAGAACTGGTGAGTTCACCAGTTGAAATAGCACAGAAGAAGAAGAGAAGAGGGCCAGGACAGAGCCCTGTGAAACACTCAAGGTTAGTGAGCATGGCCCAGATGAGGATCAAGCAAAGGAGACTAAGAAAGAAAGGTAGGATAGGTAGTAGGAGAACCAAGAGTGGTGTCCCAAAAACCTAGAGAGAAAAGAGTATCAAAGGAAAAAAGGGTCACCAATATTGTCAGTGGTTGCAGAGTCAAGGAAGAATGAAGACAGAAAAGGCCATTGGATTGGGCCATTAGGAGATCATTATTAACTTTGGAAAGAGCAGCTTTAGTGCAATGATGAAGTCGTAAGTTGGCTTGTAAGGGGTTAAAAAAGAGAGTGAGGGGAGAGAAGGTGAAGCCAGCTATTGCAGATGGCCTTCTCAAAGAGTTTAGCCACCTAGGGGAAAAAAGATATAGGGATAATAGCAGTGATGGAAAGGTCAAGTGAAAGTTTTTTGAGAATGATGGAGACATGGGCACATTTGTAGGTAGAAGGAGCTACTAGACAGAGATTGAAGATAAGTGATAGGGTGGGGATGACAGAGAGGACAAACTGTTGCACAAAACAGGATGGAATGAGATCACTAGTGCAGGCAGAGGTGTTTGCCTTAGTATGGAGTAGGGTCACCTTTTATATGAGACATTAAGTAAAGGAGAAGATAGTGGAAGAAGGCATATACGTAGACTTCCTCAAATAAAATTTGAAAAAGGGGAGAAGAGGAAACTCTTGGCTAAATGGCTTCATTTTTTCCTGTAAAATATGAGACAAGGTTCTTAGCTTAAAGGATGGGAAATCAGGGGAGATCTGAAAAGGAATAAAAAGGTTTGGAAGAGTTACTGTGGGGAGTGGGATACTGAGTTGATAAGGGAGGTACAGAAGGATGATCTAGTAGTACTGGAAGTTCAACTGAGATTGTGTAACATAAATTTGTAATGGACCCAATTAAGATGGTTGCATAATTTTATCCACCTTGGTTCAGCAATTCAGCAGTCCATATATAGGACCAAAGGCAGCAGACGGTGGATGTGACCCAAGGCTGAATGAGGCTCAGTAAGGTGCAATGAACAATATGATACAGAAAAGAGAACAGGGTAGGGTTGAACTGGTTCATAAAGTTAAGATGGGGAAAAGAAGAGAGAGTGGCTTGTGTAGAGGTGATAGGCTGGAAGAAAAATGAGGAGTAAAGACTTGGTTGTTATGATTCCAATGAAGAGAAGATGGGAGAAGGGAAAGGAGATGTAGAAAGTCAGTAGATTATGATCAGATAAAGGGATCTCAAAATTCCTGAACCTAGGGATGGTGGATGGCAAAGACAATAGCAAGATCAAGGAAAGATAATGTTTCTTGATTACATTTTTATTTATAGAATAATAAAATTTCAGGATTTCTTTACCTTATAGAAAAATTAGTGCAAATATTCTCTGGCTGAAATATTAATACAAGTACCACTTTGGCCAATGGGTTAAGCACATAAAGGAATTTATAGTGTAATACAAAGTAAAGCAATTTGAGATTGGGGCAGATAGGTGGCATTATGGATAGAGTACTGGGCCTGTAGTCAGGAAGACCTGAATTCAAATCCAGCCTCATGTACTTACTAAGTGCTGCATGACCTTGGGCAAGTCACTTAAATTCTTTGCCTCAGTTTTCTCATCTGCAAAATAGGAATAATAATAGCATTATTGTCAGGATTACATGAGATAATAACTATAAAGCTCTTAGCACAGTACCTGGCATAGAATCAGCCTATATAAATGTTAGCTATCATTATTATTACTATCACATTCAGATAAAATATAATAATCTACCATGCATTTTTAAATCGCTAATTTTGTCATTTTTAAACCTTAAGGGTAGAAGTAAAGATTATCATTTTTGTTATCATTAAAAAACTGATTCATTACATGTTTATGCATGTGGTGCTAATTTGGTATCCAACTCTGAATGCTAACTTTTCCCTCTTTCAATCAAGTTATATAAGATTCTATTGCAGATAAAGAAATTGTGAAAGGAATAATCACAACAGCAAGTCTAAAACAATTTCTGATTTTACATTAAGGAAAGTTGTATTGAATGTATCTGTGACTCATTTCTGTAATGACCTAATCCAATTACCGTTATTTTTAAATCAAAAGGAATATGTACTAATGATTATAGGTTTTAGGGGTCTGGAAATTCACTTGTAGTACTACAAATAGATTTACAGTATGTCTTGTCATATAAGATACATACACAAATGCACGCAACACATGTCTGAAAAGATATGTTTACCTAGACATATATGTATCTTGTGATACTTAGTCTCTCAATAGATTGTTTTCACTATTTTTAAAAATGCACATGGGGAATACTATTCTTTTCAGAGACTCTTCAGGACCTTCCAGTATTCACAGGTTTATAGGCTCAGAGCTGGAAGGAACCTTATATTTATCTCGTATAACCACCTCTGAAAGATTCTTTTTTTCTTCAATTAACTAACGAGGTCAATTTTTTCCTCCTTTGGGAAGAGGAATTGGAAAACTATAAGTGTACACCAAGAAGATGAGTGGGATCAGTCCTCCCACTCCACAAATAGCTCTGTGCAAATATCCCAAATGGATTCACCAATAAAGTAGGCAACACTGTACTGGGCATAACAAAGGAGGACAGACAAAATAGCAATCATTCAATCTACAAGCATTTATGAAATACTTATTATGTATCAGAAACTGTGATGGGTACCAGGGATACAAAGACAAAAGGGAAATTGTCCCTGATTCAAGGAGTTTCCATTCTATTAGAGGAACCAAGCACGTGGATGTTTGGATGGGTAGATAGAGAGACAGATAGACAGGTAGGTAGATATCTCAGTATATACAAATTTATATAAGGGATTGTGTGGTGCACTAGTAGGTAAAAAGGTTGGTATAGATGAAGGCTCTTAGATAAGGAAAACTAAAGATTCTGACAGAAGAGAAAAGGAAGGGAGAACATGCCAGGAAAGTGAAGGGTAGCTGACAGTATTAAACTTGCAAACCTGCATGACTGAAAGAAAGGTGGTATCCTCAACAAAAAAGAAAGTTCAGAAAAGAGAAGAAAGATAAGCTCTGTTTTGGACATAGTGAGTTTGAGATATCTAGAGATTGTTCAGTTCAAAATGTTTAGTAATCAGTTTGTGAGGAAGGACTAGAGCACAGGAGTAAAACTTGGGCTGGATATATAGATCTTAGTGTTATCTGCATGGCGATGATAATTAAATCCAGGGGATCAGTCTTACAGGTAACCAAATAAGAGTGTAGCGAGAGAAAAGGGTCTAGAACAGAGCACTGGGAAATTAGGAAGCAGGGATGATGGCTTGGCTCAGAAAATCAAACAGGAATGGTATGACAGGTAAAAGAACAAAAAGAAACGTCATGAAAACCCTAGAAAAGAAAGACTATTCAGGAGGAGAAGATTGTCAAAAGTATCAAATACTGTACAAAGATCATGAAGGATGAGGACCAGGGAAAGGCCATTAGATTTAGCAATTAATATAATCATTTACAACTTTGGAAAGAGATGTTTGGTTTGAGTGAGATCAGGGTTGCAAAGGGTAGAGAAATGAGAGGAGGAGAGGGAACTGAGATCGTATTTGAGTATAAAATAGCTTTTTCAAGAAGTTTGGCTGGAAAAGGGAGGAGAGATAGAGAATAAGCTGAGGGAATCTCTTAGGTACCAGTGAGGATTTTTTGAAATGGGAAAGCCTTGGGCATTTCTCTAGGCAACATAGAAGGAACCAGTAGAAGAGGAAGAGCCCGAAGGCTAGGAGGACTGGAGATTGAGATCACTGTGAGGGCAATCTGCCAGAGAAGATGGCAGGAGAAGGCATGCAGAGCACATACAGAATACTGGGTGAGGTGGAAGATTTCTTCTTCAACAGAGATTGTCAAGAATGGAGGTGAGGAGGGGCCATGTGAGATGCAGATAAGGGGAAAAGAAAGAAGTGGTGAGTGACCTCAGTTCTCTCCGTAAAGTATAATGTGCTCAGTGACAGCATTTTTCTCAGACTGAACTCTTACAGAACATTCCCTCTCACTCTTCCCTGACTACTACCCTATTTTAAGTATCAATAAAATGATGTGTGTACTCAAAAAAGGGGGTAAGGATCCTTTTCCAAACTACTATGCAGCTAGATTCCTAGGTGCTAATAAAGGGAAAGGACAGGAGATAAGCATTTTATTAAGTAGCTGCTTTGTGCCAAAGCAGGTTGACAAATGTCATTTGTACTCGAAGTCAAAGTAATCTCTGGACCAGCCAAGTTATTGCAACAAAAGCTTCAATGGAAGCAAAGGAGCCTTCTTTGTAATAGCTTGGCTGACCTAGAGACTATTATTCGTCTGTTCTACAGAGAACTAAGCTCAGAAGGGTTGTATTCTCCTGGTCCTCTGGCAAAAGGAGTTACATCAAACATCTTATTAAAATTACTACTTAATATTGATACTTTTTAACATATGACAATATGGTCTTAACTTGTCTTGGAAAATTTCAAGTATGTTTATTGATAATGCTAGGCCGATGAAGCCAAAGCAAGCAGAGGTTGCTAGCCCTTATGGAGAACGGATAGGGAATGACCAAATTCAGAAGGAGAACTTTACCCAGTTAATGAAGGCTGCGAAAGAGTTGGATGATCCAATTTATATGCCAGAAGGCTTAGAACCTCAAGTCTGGACACATGTCTGCACTCTAAGAAGAACAAAAATGGAAAGCGAACAAAAAGTAATATTTTATTTTTATCTATTATATTAAATATAGACAGTTGGCTGGTTAGACTGAAATACTCTTTTTCTCTTTTTAATGTTTATTATAAGGGAGAAATCAATGGGTGGGTTGAAAAGACACATATACATATATGTGGGTGTGTATATATAGATATTTAAATGAATGATATAAAAATAAAAAGCATCAATTTAAAAATTTTAGAAATCAAATATGGAGTTGAATAAGCTTAGAAGGATTTTTAAAGGATAAACATACTCTATCTCCCTAATAATGTAATAAATGTTGGTAGTATTAGAGTATTATATTGGATATTGAGTCTTAAAGCTTGCCCTGGGAGAGAGAACAAACACACTGGATATTAAAGTCAGGATCCAAAAAGGTCTTGACAGTCTAGAATGCTAGGCAAAATCTAGTAAAATAAAATTTAATCAGTATAAATGTAATCTTAGTCTTAGGATGGAAAAAGAAATAGGCTTCACAGGTACCAGCTGGAAGAAGAGAGGTTAGACAGCAATTCTTCCAATACACGTATATGTGTTCTGGTGAACAGTGAGCTAAACATGAGTGTAATAAATGGCCAAAAAACTGCTTTGAGAGAGGCATAATTTTCGGAAAATAAGAAGATCAAAATAGTGCTGTAGCTACCCTGGTCATGCCCCATCTAGAGTACTCAGATCTAGGGATTATATTTGCTAAGCAGGAAAGCATCCTCCTGGGGAAAATTACCACCACCAGAAAGGGTGATGAAGGGTTTTGAGTGAATGACCCGAAGATCAGCTGATATAACTGTGGATAGCATTCTTCATGTATCTGCAGGACTGCTATGGAGAACAGGGATTAGACTTATTCTGTTTGACTCCAGAGGGCAGAACAAGGAATAATGGATAGAAGTCAAAGAGAAGCAAATTTAAGCTTGTAAAGAGGAACTTCCTAAAAACTAGGGCTACAAAAAATTGGAATGGACTGTGAGGAGATTGTGAATTCCCCCTAATTTGAGGTATCTGGGCCCTTGAAGTATTGGATGACTGCTTGGCAGGTGTGTTGTATAAAGGACTTTTTCAAGTGCAAATTGGACTGCCAGGACACTGAGGTGTCTTTCAGCTCTGAAATTCTAGTCTCTTATTCTAATTTTCATGGTACTAGAGGACAGGGTAGGTCTAGCGCAATAGAATATCTGTCCCTTCCTTTTGGCAATTTCCTCTTTCTTCCCCAAGAAGCAACAAAAAGTAAAAGTATTTAATACAGCACACCAAGCCTTATTGTGTATCTGGGTTGTATTTTTTAATGGTAAGACATATGAGAAATGTGGCCCTTCCCTTGACTTAATAGGCACTAAAAGGACACATCCCCATTTCCATTCCCTCAAATAATTCCCCCATATTATTAAATACAGTACCACTAACATACAACATAGCATCTTGAAATTCATGTTTCTACTCAGCTAACAATTTATTAGAAACCAATCTAAACATCAGGAGTCAGCAAAAAGGATATTGTTGACATATTTCATTTGCAATAATAAAGAAATTTTTTACTCTCAAGGACTGGAAGAGAATGTCATAGATTAAGTTCCTTTATATTGCCCACTGACATTATTGGGTAATTGATCTTTGATCAATTGTATTCTTCTTGTGAAAATTATTTTTTAATCATTTAAATCATTTGTTTTAATTTTTCTCCTCATGATCTAAGAGGTTTTGCTTTGGTTTGTTCAGGTCAAGCTAAAAGCCCTTGCTATGCTGGAAATGCAGGCCTTCCTCCGGAAAAGAACTGAAGAAGATGAGAAGGTGCAAATGGACATTGAAAGAGTTTTCCAGGAAATCTTCATGTAATATAGCTATTAATTCTCTAATTCACATTCATTTAAGCCTATCTGAAATCTAATCCAGGATTTTTAAGTCAGAGGAAAGTCTCTAACATCATCAGAGACTGATACCAGCTTACAATGGGTCTATCCTTGAACTATCCTTAATTTTACGGGAATGAATTTCGAAAACTCTAAAACCTGAGACCCCATTGTAAAAAAAGAAAAATCACATAGTCCAGGTTAAGACTTCTTCACTTCTCTATTTTGTAAATAGGGATTATTAGACTTTTAGAAAGATCTGTTCTTGATAGAAAATAAAACGTCTCTGCCTAGATTTTTTGGCTAACTTAACACTGGCTGATAAAAATAATGATCATCTGCAAGCACTTATTAATGATCTATTATATGCCTGGCACTGTGCTAATTCTGAGAAAACAACAGACAAAAATGAAATAGTATCTGCCCTCAAGGGGTTTACATTCCATTGGGGGAGACAAAATATACCTAAAGAAGTCATATCCAAAAGTAATATATGATCATCAGTAAAGGCCTTAAATGGAAAGCTGGTTTTTGTCCTGAACTTTGAAGTAAACTAGAAATTCTAAGAGGCTAAGGTGAGGAGACAGTGTATACTAGTTCATAGGGACAGTCTGTTCAAAGGCATGGAGACAAGAAATAGAATACATCATGTGTGATGTATAGCAAGGCCAGTTTGGCTGGACCACAGAGTACATGAAGGAAGTAATATAAGGCTAGAAAAGCAGCCAGATTATAAAGTGTTTAAAATGCCAATCAGACAAATCAGTATATTATCCTAGAGGTCCAGTGGAATTTACTGAACAGGACAATGACACACAGAGAATGTTAACCCCTTTAAGCCTCTTGCAATTTGATTTCCAATCTCATCACTCAACTGAACATGTTCTCTCCAAAGTTACCAATGTCATCCTAACCCAATGATCTTTCTTCAGTCTTCCTTTCTCTTGACTTCTCTGCAGTATTTGAGAGTGCTGGTCATTCTTTCCTCTTGGGTACTAACTCCTATCTGGATTTTGTGACAGTACTTTTCTAATTCTCCAGGAATTACTTCTTCAATAACATTACTTTGGCAACTGTATGGAAGATGGAGATGGAAGAGATTTGAAGCAGGACAATCAATTAGGAAGGTATTAGAGAAGACCAGGAGAAAAACAGTAGTCCAGGTTCTGCTCTGAGGTAGCCAAATAGGGAGAAAGAGAATGTTGTTTTTATACATAGGCATTTGTCTCTATAAAAAAGAACTGAACTAGAAAACATAATCCAAGACTCACCAGATACCTGCAAATCAAGACCAATATTAAAAGACACATTATTTCAAGATATCTTAAATGAAAACTGATCAGACCTATTATTAATAGAGTATACAGTAAAAGTAGAAAGAATATCTTGGTCACCTTCTAAAAATACAGCCCTAAAATGAAAACTGCCAGAAACATCATAGTTGAAATTCAGAACTTTCAGGTTAAATTTTAAAAATACTTTAAATAGCTGAAAGTGTTAAAATAACAAACAACCAGTTACGGAAGCCTTGACAGCTAGTATTACAAAGGAGAGAAGAGAGTGAAATATAACATTCCAAAATTCAAAAGATGAAGGCTTACAACCCAAAACAACTCACCTGGAAAAACTGAGTATAATTCAAAAGGGAAATTGATACAATAAAACAGAATATTTTCCAAGCATTCTTGATGCAAAAAGCAGAGCTGAGCAGGAACTCTGAAATTCAAACATAAGAGTCAAATGAAGCCAAGAAAAGTATCAACAGCTAGAAAAGATTATAAGGAAATGTTTATTGTCTAATAGGGAAAAAGGAATAAGTCCCCTCAGAATGCTAATTCTTCAAGAGAATTAAATAAGACAAAGGAAGGGCTGAGAGAAGTTTTGCCTTGTTTTTATGATCTTAAGTAAAGGAAGAAAGGGGAAGAAAACGAACACATTTGGGAACAAAGTAGGAGAAAGGGAGTAAAAAATTATCCTTCCACAGGTTCACTTATGGAAACCTTGTTATAACTTTTATTTCCTGTGTATAGTTAAGTTGGACCATCTTCTCAGCACTCTGCCATGGCCATGGCCCAAACCAACAGGACCAATTCGAGGACCTCACTAAAGAGGTCCAGTCAGTAGATGGGTAGTGTGTACCAGAGTAGGGACTAAATCAGTGCAAGCTTATGAAATGCATTTAATGGGAATTCCTTGCTTCATGAGGAATAGTTGCAATCCCCAATTTCCATCAGGAATGGGGTTCAATGGGTTACTCATGTCTGGCCGCATAGGGTAGACAGACACACTGAGGCAGTCAGTGTAGCCCAGGTACAACCCTGGACATCTAAGTGCATCACAGACCTATTACTGTTCAATCTAGGGTGAATGAATGCCATTTGCTCCTCTAGGAATGTGTTCAGGGAAGACTAGAATTCTGGTGTGAGGGCTGCCAAGCTGTTTTCAGGGCTCCTTTTCACCCTGGTTCAACCAACTCTCACTTGTGCACCAAGATGCTGTAACATGTGCACTGTCCACACCCTGGTAAACCATTTCAGCAGCTAGGCTAATCCAGGCTGAGGATAACTGAGGGGTAACCCTTCATTGAGGAAGGGGGTGTGTATACCCCAAGCAGGTGAAGTTCTCCACTGGCAAAATTGATGGATAAGAAAATTTGTTCCAACATTCATGAAGGCAACTGAAGCAGGTGGTGTGGAGTGCTTAGAGCACGGTTAGACAAGAAAGATGCCAAGGTCAATCACTTCATCCTGAGCCATCACCAGTCACCTTGACTTTGTCTTACCACTGGTCTCATTCCTCTGGAACAATGTGGCAGACACCTTCACACAACTCTACCTCCCTTAAATCCAATTTAGGTACAAATCAAAAGACATCACCCATACCATTTTACCATTTTTACCTACCTCAAACTCCTGTGGTGACAGGCAAGTGACAAAGCACCAGATGAGGATGCACTGGGAGTCACAATCCTGCACACAGATGGCCCAGGTCATAGGATCATCTCACTGGACTGAAGCAGCAGTGGAATTCAGCAGCCCTTGGGTTTCTGAGCAGCCTTGAAGGACTACACTGCTCACCTCTTAGCACGAGAAAGGGGTTAGAAAATGTGCCCTAAAAATTGTCTGCTTCACCCAACCCTGATCTACTTATCCTGGCAGGCAAGCATCCCATCCTGAGGTCAAAACACAAAAAAATTACAAAAACATTTGCAAAGATGATTCCATTAACCACAAGTACATAGAATGTGAGCACACATATGAACAACAAGAAATCCAGTAGAACTAAAAGTTCTTGTTGCAAGAGAATTTAGCAGGTGTTGCACCCAAACAGCAATCCCTGTGTGAAATAAAACTGGCAAATGAAGGCCAACTTATGGGAGTCAGAGTTGGATACACATTTTTCTGAAGTGGCTTCAGTGAAAGGGAGCAAAAGGGAACATTGTGAAGTTGGCATGGATTTTGCGATCAAAACTAGTCAACAAGTTTGTAAGTCTACCAAAAGGAGTGACCAACAGGCTCATGAAGATGTGATTGCCACTTGCACCATTCCACCATCATCAGTATGTATGCTCCCACCGTAATGAACTCCGATAAGAATAAAGAAAAATTTTATGAATTTCTGGAGATCATTGTTATCAATGTGCCAAAAGAGGACAAGCTTATAATTCTGGGAGATTTTAATGCAAAAGTAGGCACAGACCACCAGACATGGCAGGGAGTCCATGGGAGGAATGCAGTCAGAAACAGAAATGGCAAAGGTAACTTACTACTGAAGACTTGTATATCTCATGATATTCTTATCACCAACACTATCTTCTGTTTGCCTAAATGCAATAAAACTTTGTGGATGTGCCCTCACAGCAAACATTGACATTTGATAGAATATATGATTGTAAGAAGAGACAGACTGTATATGAGAGTGAGGAAAACAATGTGTGGCACAGAGTACTGGACTGATCATAGACTTATCCTCTCCAAGCTAAACAATTACTTTCAAGAAAAGTGGCAGCCCCAAAGACTTAATATCAACAGAATAGAGTGCTTCTCAGTGCTAACTCAGAGGGAAAACTAAGGTAGCATACAGTTGGCAACAGTGGAGCAGAAAAAGAATGGGCAGCTTTGGAAATTTGGTATACAGCATTGCATTTATTCATCTGATCCAGAACACTCACAAACACTGATTGGTTTGACAAAACTGATAGGGAAATTCAGAAGCTGTAAGATGAAAAATGAGAACCTCACAGGGTTTACCAGTAGGATAGTTCATCTCTAAGAAGGTAATGTTTAAACTCCATCACAAGTAAATACAACCAAAGATTAGAGAGATGCAGAATTCTTGGTTCAAAAGGCAGATGAAATCCAGTTTTACACTGATAGTAAAAATCCAAAGCATTTTTATGATGACTTGAGAGTTATTTATGGGCCAAAGACCTATGCTGCATCTCAACTACTCAGTGCTGATGGAGTCACGTTGATTAGTGATAAGGACATGATCTTGGAGAGTTCTTAACAGACCAAATGCTAAAGCCATTGACTGTACACCCAGGGTGAAGTCAATCCCTCTGTAGCCAAACTTCCAACTGAAGAGATTTTGAATCCATTCAGTTCCTTTCTATTCAAGATGAGATTTACAAGGCAGGGTGGGGTTCACTGGTCATACAAAAGCTTACTGAAATTTTCTGGGTTATATGGCAGGAGAAGGAGGCTATCCCTTAAGAGTTGAAGGATGCTTTCTCTATAATAAAGGAAATAGATTGTCCTGTGACAACCACAGTCTCTCTCTTAGTCATTGCTGTCAAGATTCTTACCAGAGTCCTCCTTAATATCCTTCACCTGAAAGATAGTTATCTACCTGAGAGTCAGTGTGACTTCAGAAAAGGCTGAGGAATGGTTGATATGGTATTTGCTGCCAGATGACTCCAAGAGAAGTGCCAGGAGTAGAAGAGATGTTTGTACACAACATTTGTCAATCTGACTGAGGCCTTTGATACTATTGTTCTTGAGGGCATATGGAAAATTATGGCAAAATTTGGGTGCCCAGAGAAATTTACCAGTATCATGATTACATGCTTGCAGGGATTCTGGATAATAATGATCTCATATTTTCCCAGTCACCAATGGAGTGAAGCAAGGCTGTGTGCTTGCTCCCATGCTTTTTAATAACAATGTTGTCAGTTGCCTTCAAAGAAGATGACAATGGCAACAAGGTCAGCTACCACACTGATGATAAATAATTCAACTTGAAAAGGTTACAAGCCAAGACTAAAGTGGAGAGAAAGTTGGTCCATGATTTTTTGCTTGTATATGATTGTGCACTCAATGCAGCCTCTGAGGCTGAGATATAACAAAGTATGGATTGATTCTCTGCTACTTGTGCTAATTTTAGTCTAACAATTAACAGAAAACACAGCTTCTCCACCAGTCAGCACTATACCATCCATATATGGAATCCCTGGTTACAGCAAATGGAGAAATACAGAATGCTGTGGATAAGTTTATTTGCCTTGGCAGTATACTTTCCAAGGATGTACACAAAGAAGATGAGGTTGACTCAGACACTGCAGGAGCTGGATCAGTGTTTGGGAGGCTCCAAAGGAAAGTATGGGAGAGAAGAGTATTAGGCTGCCTATCAAATTGAAGGTCTACAGAGCTCTTGCACTGACCTCGTTATTGTATACCTGTCTATCAGGTCGACAGTCAACCAATGTCATACCAAGAAACTGAACTAAATTCATTTGAATTATCTTAGGAAGGTTCTGAAGATCACCTGGAAAGATAGAGATGAAGTACTAGACACTAAGGTCCTTTCTCAGGCTGAACTGCCAACATTCAAACTCTAATGCAAAGAGCACAACTTCAATGAGTTGTTCAAATGCCAAAAGTATTTTTGCTTAAAGACTATTTTATGGATAACTTAAACAAAGCAAGGAGGTCTGAAGAAGCAATACAAAGACACTCTTCAGGCTTCTCTGAAGAACTTTAGAACCATGTGACATGGGAGACACTGTCAAAGGACTATCCAGCAAGATGTGCCCATATAAAAGCAGGTGCTGTGCTCTGTGAGTGAAGCAGAGTTGCAGAAGCTCAAAAGACACGTGAGATTTGCAAATTTAGAGATAGCTCCACTCCAAGTTTTCATGTGGATTATTTGTGCCTGAACTATGCTAGAGCCTTCTGAGCCCAAACTGGTCTGACCAACCACAGTTGGACACACTATACCTTGACTCCATCACATTGATATTATTTTGGTCTTCTTTGAGAATGATGGACAACACGAACCAAAGAGAAAGACAGTCAGACATATTAGTACATGACTGGGGTACATGAGACACAGACTATATAAACTTGGAGAAAGGAGCAGAAGTAGGCATCATATGAATTGAACTTACAGTTTAGTGTAGAAAGATATTAAATTCGACAAGAAAACAGGCAGGAACTGAAAGAAGGTTAGAGGGAATTGAGAAGAGGATAAAATAAAGGAAGGATTAATCACAAGCAAAGTAAATTCAGTTAGGGAGAGTAGAAAATGAAGGGGGAATTAAAAATTAAAAGTGAAAACCCATGACTAAGGTCTGGCAAGAACAGAATTGGAGTAGAAGCAGATACCTTACTAGTGTTAAGCACATTCTTCTTCTCTTCTTTGTAAAGAGGGGTGGTGGCAGGGGAGAAGTGGGAAAAAAAAGTGTAAGAGGATAAGATGGAGTAAAATTGACAATTAACAGTCATAATCATGAATGTGAATGGGACCAACTCAATTATAAAAAAGAAGAAAATAACAGAATGGATTGGAAAACAATCCAACAATATGCTGTGTACCCGATATACACAAAATTAAAAAAGGAGCTGGAGCAAAATCTACTTATTATGCTTCAGATGATCTAAAAAAAAGCAGATGTAATCATGGTTACATCCAACACAGCAGTAAAAATAGAAATAATTAGAGAAGATAAACGGGAAAACTATATTACACTTGTAGGTACCATAGACAATAAATTAATACCAGTACTCAATATAATATGACATGGCATTGAAATACTTAAAGGAAAAACTATCAATTTCAAGGGAGACAGAGAGAGTAAAGACTATCATAATTGGAGACCTCAATGTGCCCTTTTCAAACCTGGATAAATTTAATAAAAAGGTAAACCAGAAAGAAGAACTTGACTAGAATTTTTTAAAGCTGGATATTGAGGGCAAGGATGGAGTGTGGTATCAGGTCCAGACCAGAACTTAGGTGAAGCCTGTTCTCTGAGACTGTGCTCACCATCATCTGGTATTGCTCTCCATGACCTCTGGATTTTGCTGTAACCATGAGGTAAACAGAGAACGTGAAGAGTACAAGGAGATAGGTAAATTCAACAGATGTCCTCAAGGATAACATTCCTAAGAACAAAGAACTAGTCAAAAAGATTAGGGCTGAGGAAAAGCAGTTTGTGACATATACTTGTGGTTTTTACCTTTAAAAGTCCTGACCCTCAGATCAATAAATGGAGTTGTCCTATCTTCTCCTGCCTGCCCATATCTTTCTTCACCACCATATCACTGAGTCATTTGGGGATGCTGGCCGTCTCCCACAGCTGGATATGGCAGAACTCTGGCAATTATTGAATTGGAATAGAAAGGAGTATATGTATCTTAGCTGTGCAAGGAAGCTTTATAAAAATTGACCAGTTATATATATAAAACACATCTTTCATTGAACACAACACAATTATCGTCCGCCCTTTATTCTCAAAGAGGACCGATAACGTCACAAGAAGGATGTCTTGACTTGTGTGTGAATTGGATTTAAGTGAGGCAGAGATACACAGTCATCAGCCTTGCTTATTCAAGGTCTTCAGAATTCAGGGGCAAGATAAAAGTCAAGATGACTGACAATGGCCCACTATATTATATTCAATAAAAAGACTTTTAGGAAAGGAATGCAAATTAACTAGAGACTAATAAATAAATTAATCCTTAAAAATTGGTGATTCAAAGTAAAAAATCACAAAAAGAATACCTAATTTTGTCATATTAAATAACAAAAATGAGACAACATATCAAAACTTTTGGGATACAGTCAAAGAAGTCCTAAGGAGAAAATTATTTTAACCAATACTGTTATCAACCAAAAAGAAAAAGAACAAATCAATGAATTAGGCATGCAGTAAAACAACTGATAAAGCAATACCTCAAAAAATCCAACTCAACACTAAAGCAGAAATTTTGAAAATAAAGATGAACAAAACTGAAAACAAAAACACCATTTAGTTTATAAATAAAACTAAGAGCTGGGGGTTTTTGGGGAGGAGACTAATAAGTTAAATAGCTAATCTGATTTCGCTTAAGAGAGTTTAGCTTTGAAAGGGAGGAGAGATATAAGATGATATATTGAGACGACAAAGTCTTATGAGGGACTATTAAGAGTGGGATAACACTTTACAAAGCACTTTGAAGTTCATAAAACATTTTTCTCAACAATTCTCTGCAGTAAGTAGGGCAACTATTATTATTCCTATTTTACAGATACTAACAATATACATTTACAAAGTACTATGGCAAATGGAAAGTTAGATGCTTATGTTTAATTCAATGTAGATTACCAAGAAAATTAAAGCCAATCTAATTTTTTTTTAGATAAAATTATTTAGATCTGGATTATTAACAATAATTGCCTCAACACTCTGCTTCCTTTTTCTGTGTAGACATGATTCTAATTGTCATAATAATGTGGGTTCCCAAATTAATTATTCATGCTTCGTTATAGGAAAAATAATTAAATTAGCCAGATTTAGCAATTATTAGTAATATTGAAAGAGAGATAAAGCAAAATTTTCAGTATACTTTATGCCTTATAGAATTTTCTCTATTTTTTCTTCAGATTTACCTTACTTTCATGTAATAATACAGTTGGATCATTAGGGTTTTTAATCCTAAAGAAAATTCTGTGAACCTATTTTTCTCTACATAATACTTTAACCAGCCTAAGTGTAATTGGAAGAAATATTACAGCTATTTCCATGTAAAGCTGATCACTGGGGAAATGGTATATACATATATACATATATACATACATACATATGTGCACACACATATTTCAGTGTCTAATTTTACTAGTGAGGTGGCTTAGAATGACTTTTTAGATTTTTTAATATATTGAATTAAAATATAAAACACAGAGTACATAATAGCTCCTCATTGTTTTTCAATTTAGGTTACAAGAAGAGAAAATGAATTTTCAGCTGGATTTGACAATTCAACTCTTGCTTACACAAGGACAAGTGGAAGTGGAGAATTTCCAATTTCTATTAGATTTCAAAGACTCCATTCTCATTAACAGGGCTATAATTGAAGATATAAATGGTATAATCCGGGTAATTATGAATTTTCAGAAAAAAAAACACAGTAACTGCTATACAAAATAAGTATAAAGTATATTTTCCTTTCTTAATACCCACCAATTTTTCTTATTTTAAAAAAATCTTTATTGATATTTTGTTGGTATGTCATTTTTATTTTCATATTATGTCCTTCCCCTGGATCTAGTGAGGAATCTTTTGTAACAGAGAATAAAAAAAAGAAAAATATAATAAGAACAGTTTATTATACACATAGCAACCAAATTTAACAAGTATATGCAGTGTTCTTTAGCTCTGTAAAGAGGAGGTACATTTTTTTCAATCCTTTTCATTCCTGTCTATCACAATTACACAACATTCAGTTTCTGCATTCTTTCCATTAAGACTGTTGGAATCATTGTGTATACAGTATTTGTGTTCTAATTACTTGACTCCACATTGTTTCATATTTCTCTGAATCTTCATATTCATTTTCTACAGACTAATTGAACATTGTTCTCATCTACCACTATTTGTTTAACCAATCGATGGGCATCTCCTTTGTTTCCAGTTCTTTGCTAGCACAAAAAAGACTGCTATATGTGATTGTATATGGGACCTTTCTTTCCATTTTTGAGCTCTTGGAGGTTTCAGAGTCAAAAAGTATGGATATTTTCATTACTTTTTAAAAAAAAAAAATTCCAAATTGCTTTCTAGATTGGCCAGACCAATTCATGGCTTTACTGACAGTATATTAGCCTGCCTTTCTTTTGCTAGACTGTAGAATGTGAGGAAGGGAGTGATGTATAGGAAGACTGGAAAGGTAAAAAGCTAAGTTGTAAAGAGCTTTAAAGAAAATATTTTATATATTTGGTAATAGAGTAATAGGTAATAGAGAGCCACTTGAGTTTATTGAGTAGGGAGGTGACACAGTCAGATTTATATTTTAGGAAAATCATTTCAACAGATGTTTTATCCAACATTCCCTAAATTCTGGAGTTCTTGCCCCTGATTTTGAGTTTGAATAGCCTTCAGGAAGAAGAAGTCATCATGGAAGCAACTGAAGAGAACCAATTTCATGAGTGTCTGAGGAGAAGCCATTGTAGTATGACTGCTACTATGAGCCACAGGAGTTGAAGGAGGCTCCTCTGAGTGTACCCCGGAAGTGATAGCTATTTCTCTGCCACCAGCAACTATAATATGGCTTCCCTCTCAGTCCACTGTAAGGGTTTCTCTCCCAAAAGCACAATGAAGTTCAAGGTTGAGGGCAAGTATCCAAAAGTAAAACCAAAGTAAATTTCCCTATATTCAAGTAATTATGTGTCTCTCACTACTTTGCAGACAACACCATTGTGGATAGGGCCAAAATGCAGGTTATATTTATTTGACTGGAGAAAATAGGAAGTTACTGACAGTTGAGTAATGGAGTGATACAGTCAGAAGTGAACTTGAAGAAAAAAAACAACACTTAGGCAGTTGTTTGGGGGCATGGATTAGAATGCAGAGAGACTTAAGGCGGGGAGAGAACAATTTAGGAAGCTACTAAATAATCTAAGTGAGAAGTAATGTGGGCCTGACCGAGAGTGAAGATTACGTGAGTGGAGAGAAGGAAGCATTTATGAGACATGTTATAAAGATAGAAATTACAAGGTTTTGCAACTGATTTGATATGTGGTATAAGTAAGAATGACTAATTAAGAAGTAATCAGCAAGTGTTTATTAAGTACCTACTATAAACCAGGCTGACAATGAGCTTACTACCTTCTAATGGGGAAGATACAAATGTATATAAAAATAATATACAACATAAATATAAACTCCACTAAGTATTTAAATACACAGTAGTTTGGAAGACAAAGAACTAAGAGTTGGGGACACTCAGGAAAGGCTAGCATCATGGTTGCAAATTTAGGCAACTTGCCTTTAACCACCATAGGGAAGCTGGAAGAGAAGTTGAGGGAAAGATAAAATTCTCTTTTGGATATGTTGAATTTGAGATGCCTCCAAGATATCCATTCTCTCCCTATGTTATAATACACAACTGAAGTCAGATTATTCATAAATACCCTAATTCAGTTTAGGAGATCTTAATTTGGATTTCCTTCTGAATTTTTCCCCTCTTCATTTTCTGAAACATAAAGTTAACTTCATAATGGTCATTTTTATCATTTTTATACAATGTGTTTCTTTGGACATATAATTAAGCCAATTCTGAGAACTTTTTTTTCCTCTTCAAGAATAATGTGTGAGCTACCCCTTCCATTTAGCTACAATTTCCTTATCTTCTGGTTTCATTTATAGAGAGACTACTGAATGACATAATTCAACATAATGTTCACTCAGGGATCTTACATTTAGCAAACCAACTGCTAAGCTGATGTTCTTTCTCCTCTCCCTCACTCTGTCAAAAGCAGCAACAGCACTGAGATTTATTTTGTAATTTTCTTTCTTTAATGGATTATCTTGACTTAGAAATTAGTCAGCTTTCTGATTTCTCTATATTTAGCCAAGCCAGTTCCCCAAAAGAAGACAGAATCAGTTGCTGTGGAAAGTATTTGAACACTTTCTAGAATAGTAAAGATCCTTAGAGCTTTCCTCTATTGACATCCTTCAAGTATTCCTAGCTATCTACTTGCCTCAACAAGGCATCTGGGTAAGGTTGTTCTTAATCTGAGGTAGGTGACCACTGGTGACCAGGAGATGTACTCTAGAGATGCGCCAGAGAGGAAAAAGACGACCATTTCAACTTCATTTTTCCACCAGCCTGAAATGCTATTTTTTCCCTAACAAATTTACCAAAAAATTGTCTTGCTTTCACTTGTATTGCTTTTCCTCTGACCTTAGTTCTGTCTTGTATTTTCTCTTGATTTGTACCTCTTGTAAGTTCTTATAGCTTCCAGTTATTCATTTTTTTTCTCTTTCCATTTTATATGGGCATTTAAGTACTATGAATTTGCCTCTGAGTACTCCTTTAATGAATCTCATAGGCTTTGAAACATAGCATCATCTATTAATTATTTTTTGTAATTTTCTCTTTCATCCACCCAAATGTTTAATAGTCACTGTTCAGTGCCCTTATACCTTCTTTTCATGAAATCATTTCTTTACTTTTATTGCAATGATCCACAATGTGGGACAATAATTAGAAAATTAGCCTTAGAGCCAAGAATGCCTTTATTTCCAATTTTCCCTCTGACACATACTGGCTGTGTGACTTTGAGCAAGTTATTTAATGTCTTGGTATCCTAGAAAACTTTCTGACTATAAGGTGCAGAGAAGGTGCTGACCTGTATATAGTTTCCTTATGCAGAAGCTCCCTACACCAATGAAATCATAGGTCCAGTTCCAACTCTCTGTTATAATATGGATCGTATATTTAGTGAACAGAATTTCTGCCTAAGTGTATTCATTGTTCTCTTCAATGTTTGTGTAACACGGGTACTTAGGGAAAAAAGACAGTGCTTTCTTTCCCATTAAGTTCCCTCTACAAATCTGTTATATCTACCTTGTTCAATACTTTGTGTAATTTTGTTACATATATCATACAGCGACAGCAGGTGCTAACATTGTGCTTAATTTCTTAAAGTTGGTTTTTCTATGACTAAGGTTTTCTTTTACAAATTTTGCTACAGCATTATTGTATACGTGCTTAAAGTTGATACATTTGCATTTTATATAGAGCAATTTAGTAATAAAATACAGCATCCGTCATCTTTCACCCTTTCCGCTTTGAGTTGAGTTTTGGCCGACATCATTAATACCTCTCCTATTTTCTGTAGTTTGGCAATAGCCTGATAATTTTAGAACACTTTCATTTTGATCATGTTTGAGTCTTTCTTAATTGTAATCTAATTTTTCTTAATTTTCCTTAGTGATTTTTGCATTTTATTGGTAGGTTCAATTCATTTGCATTCAGAATTGTAATTGTTAGGGTTGTTCTTCAGTCACTTTTGAAAGGAAAAATACATTTTCTTATTATTAACCCCAACTTAATAAAACCACTCTAAATAAAGTTCTTCTCATATTAATAATGTTGTTAAGTCACTTCTGTCATGCCTGATTATTTTGTGGCCCCATTTGAGGTCTTGGCAAAGATACTGAAGGTGTTTACCATTTCCTTCTCTGGCTCATTTTACAGATGAGGAAACTGAAGCAAACTAGTTTCAAGTAAGGGACTTGCCTAGGTTCACACAGTAGTAAGTGTCTGAGGCCCAGATATGAACTCAAGAAGATGAGTCTTCCTGACTTCAGGCCCAGCACTGCCTTTATCAAAGAATAGTGTCGGTGTTTTCTTTCTCCTTCCTACCACCATCAATTTCTCTGAAATATCCTCTTAAAAAACTTGGTGACTTAGCTCCCAATCCAAAAAAAAAAAAATGTGCTGAGAATTCTTATATGTTTCTAACAACCATTGAACATCGATTATTTTAAATATTTCTCTTTTGGGCTGGGAGGCTTATTTGTTCTATGAAGACTTCCTTGAAGAAGGTATGTCTCTCTGTAAATCTACGAAATCTGTTTGCTTCTCAAGTATCTTCTCTCTTGCCATGACAAATAATGCCCAATTTTGCTGAGTACATCATTCTGTTTTTGACCACCACCTCTCTCAGTCTTCCCACCCTTCTACCAACCCCCACCCTCTTCTTCCCCTTTACCCTTAACTACTTCCCTCCCTTTAATCTGCCCCCTTTTCTTGAGTACATCATTCTGGGTCCACACTCCATGCTTCTTTGTAAATTCGGAATTCCAGTCTTAAGTACTCCTTGAAAAATCTTTTTATATGATCCTGCTGTTTCTTTTTAAGTGGTTTTTAAACTACTTCTAGCAATCTGGATTGTTCTTCCCCTTATAACGTTGAGATAATCATACAGCATCTAGGAGAGTTGAGTCTTGAGTCCTTTCTTTTCACCATCCTGTGTCATTCTTTATATTTTGCTGCCTGTTTTCTTCATTGTTGTATTTTTTTCTTTAATGATTTCATAAATTATTCTGTCTAGGTTTATTTTTTTATTTCTCTTAAATGTAACTAAGACACAGACTGCTATGTCAAGATCTGTCTTCCAGGTCTGTCACGGATTTTGTGATTTTCCAATAACTTAAAACAATTTGGTGGTTTTTAAAAGTTATTCCACTTTGGGTATAATTTAGTTTTCTGCTGTAGGAAATCTGTTTATTGCTTCTTTGAACTTCCTTAGCTTTTCTATTGTATTTTTCTTATATCTTTTCTTGGTCATGTTCATAGCATCTTTTAATTTTGCTTGAATTCTTTGTGTGTTTTTTACTTCCTATAATTTCTTCTTTAACTTGAGCTTATGCTTTTTTAGACTAATACTGATTCTTTCATTTCTTTGGATATGACATTTGCTAAATGGAGGACTTCTCTCAGGATATTGTATATCATTGCTTTTTTTCATTGCTTCTGATACTTCAGCTTATTCAGCTGTTCTATTGTATTATTAATTATATCAGCATCCTTTGATCTGCTCATTTGAAATTTTGGTTGGTTTTTTAATTGTATGTTCTTCAAAGTCATGTTTTCCTTCTCTACAGAATTTCTGCTGTGTTTTTGGGGGGTAGGGGGTTGTCTTTCTATGGCATATATGAGAAGCCTGGCTCCTCCTCTTTCATTCAACCTTCCCTTAACTTGTTTTATATATATGCTCCTCTGGGTCAGTCTATTTGAGATGAAATGAAGATATGGTATGCCCTTATGCTTTCAGGAGAGCAAGAACTATTTCAAGCCATTAGGATTAATGTTTTCTGGGGGTGGAGTCAAGATGGCGGAGTAGAAAGACTCACGTATGCTAGCTCCGAACCCACAGCCCATATATTTCCTACAAGAAGAACTCCCCACAAATTCTGGATCACTGCAAGGTGCACAGAAACACAGTGGAAGAGATTTCCATTCCAGAGAGCCCTGGAGAGCCGTCCCCAGGGTCCATCGCCCCCCGGAAAGTGGAGCCCACCCCAGCGCTGCCCTGGCCATGGCACCAGAGAACCTGATCCGAGCAGGCTTCAGGGACGGAGGTTCTGGCGGCCAGGAAGGTCCCTCCGCCCACAGGCGCGCCAGGTCAGTGAGAGAGACTTCTGGGCAGGCCGAGAGGGGAGCGGGGTGTCTCCATGGCTCGGGCCCCCTCGGGAGGAAGTGAAGGAGGCAGAGGCAGCAGCAGCGGCCCCCGGGACTCCCCGAGCAGGCAGGATCTTCATTACTGAAGTTCTCTGCATAAACCACCTGAAAGAGCTGAGACTGGGAGGCGGCCCTGCCCCCACCTGAGCACCAGAACTTAAGCTCACATTGAATAGCAGCCGCACCTGCCGTGGAAAGTCCATTTGAATCTCAGACCCCAAGCACTAGCTGGGCGGATCTAGGCGGGGGTGGACAGGAATCTCAGAAGTTAAGTAACTGGCTGGGAAAATGCCCAGAAAAGGGAAGAAAAATAAGACTATAGAGAGCTTCTTTGAGCAGATGCAAATGTTCCCACCTTTCAATTCTGATGACAAGGAACTATTCTTATCATCAGGGAAAGATGTGGAGGGCGGGGCCTCAGTACCCCAGACATCCCAGGGGGATGTTGGGTGGGCTCAGGCCTTGGAAGAGCTCAAAAAGGATTTTGAAAAGCAGGTTAGACAGGTGGAGGAAAAACTGGGAAGAGAAATGAGAGAGATGCAAGAAAAGCATGAAAAATGGGTCAATACCTTGCTAAAGGAGACCCAAAAAAATGCTGAAGAAAATAACATCTTGAAAAATAGGCTCACTCAATTGGCAAAAGAAGTTCAAAAAGCCAATGAGGAGAAGAATGCTTTCAAAAGCAGAATTAGCCAAATGGAAAAAGAGGTTCAAAAGCTCACTGAAGAAAATAGTTCTCTCAAAATTAGAATGGAACAGATGGAGTCTAATGACTTTCTGAGAAACCAAGAAATCACAAAACAAAACCAAAAGAATGAAAAAAATGGAAGAGAATGTGAAATATCTCTTTGGAAAAACAACTGACCTGGCAAATAGATCCAGGAGAGACAATTTAAAAATCATGGGACAACCTGAAAGCCATGATCAAAAAAAGAGCCTAGACATCATCTTTCATGAATTTATCAAGGAAAACTGCCCTGAGATTCTACAACCAGAGGGCAAAATAAGTATTGAAGGAATCCATCAATCACCGCCTGAAAGAGATCCCAAAAGAGAAACTCCTAGGAACATTGTGGCCAAATTCCAGAGTTCCCAGGTCAAGGAGAAAATATTGCAAGCAGCTAGAAAGAAACAATTCCAGTATTGTGGAAATACAATCAGGATAACACAAGATCTAGCAGCTTCTACATTAAGGGATCGAAGGGCATGGAATAGGATATTCCAGAAGTCAAAGGAACTAGGACTCAAACCAAGAATCACCTACCCAGCAAAACTGTGTATAATACTTCAGGGGAAAATATGGTTTTTCAATGAAACAGAGGACTTTCAATCATTCTTGATGAAAAGACCAGAGCTGAAAAGAAAATTTGACTTTCAAACACAAGAATGAGAAGAAGCATGAAATAGTAAACAGCAAAGGGAAGTCATAAGGGACTTACCAAAGGTGAACTGTTTACATTCCTACATGGAAAGACAATATTTGTAACTCTTAAAACTTTTCAGTATCTGGGTAGTTGGTGTGACCACACACAGATGTACACACACACACACATGCACATACACACATGTACATGCATGCATGCACACACGCATACACACATGCACACACATACAGAGACAGAGAGCACAGAGTGAATTGAATAGGATGGGACCATATCTTAAAAGAAATTAAGGTAAATGGTGAGAGAGCAAGGTAGGGGGAGGAAAGAGGGTGAAATGGAATGGGGTAAATTATATCTCATTCAAGAGGCAAGCAGGAGACTTTTTAGTGGAGGGAAAAAGAGGAGAGCTGAGAAAAAAAAACAAGAAGTTTACCCTCATCACATTTGACTAAAGGAAGGAATAAAATGCACACTCATTTTGGTATGAAAACCTATCTTACAATACAGGAAAGTGGGGGAGAAGGAGATAAGCAAGGGGGCGGGGATGATGGAAGGGAGGGCAAAGGGAGGAGGGAGCAATTTGAAGTCAACACTTGGGGAGGGACAGGATCAAAAGACAGAAGAGAAACAATGAGGGGCAGGATAGGATGGAGGGTAATTCAGTTAGTCTTACACAACACGACTATTATGGAAGTAATTTGCAAAACTACACAGATATGGCCTATATTGAATTGCCTGCCTTCCCAAAGGGAATGGGTGGGGAGGGAGGGATGGGGAGAATTTGGAACTCAAAGTTTTAGGAACAACTGTTTAGTATTGTTCTTGCTACTAGGAAATAAGAAACACAGGTAATGGGGAATAGAAAGTCATCTGGCCCTACAGGACAAAAGGGAAGATGGGGACAAGAGAAGGGAGGGATGATAGAAGAGAGGGCAGATTGGTGATAGGAAAAATTAGATTGCTTGGTGTATTGGGGTGGGGGGAGGGGAGAAAAGGGGAGAAAATTTGGAACCCAAAATTTTGTGAAAATGAATGTAAAAAGTTAAATAAATAAATTTTTATTTCAAAAAAAAAAAGATTAATGTTTTCTTTCCTTAAATTATTCTGTCACTCAACTAAAGGCAAGGTTTCATGTACTTTCAGGAAAACTAAATTTAGTCTTAAATGAAAATATTTTCTAAATATACGATGAAAACAATTACAGAACTAGTATCCATGACTTAAGGTAGAGTTGACAGAACCATCAAAAAAGTGTTCCATTTCTTTCTAGAAGGTCTTCACTACTTCTCATGAAAACTATTCAAGAATTCACTCCCTGGTCCTACCTGCCCTACCTCTACCTTACCTTCTATTTTCCATTCCTTTTCCTCTATCTTCTTTTCTCAGGCTGGGGTTTAAGAAAGAATGAGATGATATCCTAAATTGACCTGGAAAGGAGTAATTTTTTTTTTATTTTGATCCTGCTTAGAGAAACTAAGATACTGTGAGAAATGAGGACTCTCAAGGAAATTTTTCTTATTTTGTATTTCATTTTTTGTATTCCAAACCCAATATGGGTCTGCCATATGACTGAAAACAACAGAACAAATGTACAACTATACTATTTCTGAGGGGATCTGTTTTTGTAATGATTATTGCATTATAATATTGGTTAGGTCTTTTTTTGCTAAAAGAGTTACATTTTGTAAGTTCCACAACATTTTAATAACAGTAAAATCACTTCTATGATCTGCAGAAATATGTAAATTAAATATTGGCATATGTTTTTGGTTGTTCTTGTTTCTCACAAGTCCCAAGGACAAAAGAAAGTTACCAGCATGATAGAAAGTAAAAATATCCGCAAAGGAATATTTCAGATTGAATGGGAACATAAGAAAATGGAGATGGAAATGGAAGATTTAAACCAAAAGGCTTGGGATATTCAGATGTTGTTTCTTTCAAGACATCGTCAAAAGGTAATTACTCTTTTGCACATACGGTGTTTTTTACCATTCACACGGATCCAGTAGCGTTTTACAAAACATCTTCTGATCACATAATTTCGTTCTACAAATCCCTGGACTATGGGATACAGATGATAATGTGAATGATCAAATCACTCATAATCTCTATACACATCTTAATCTCTAAGGTAGGCAGAAATATGTCATAGCAAACCATCTTTGAATTCAAATGACACTGACATATACCAGTAATCATTAAGTGCCTACCCTGAGATAGGTAGACCCCAAAGATACAAAGAGGGAAGTCAAACAATCTCTGTCTGCAAAGAGCTCACATTCTGTCAGGAGGATCAGGATATAAACACATGGAGCTATACAAAAATACATGTCAAATAGATACAGTTTGATGGCACTAATAGAGAGTGAGATCAAAAGGTCTCATAGAGAAGAGACCACTTGAGCAGGATCTTGAAGGAAGCTAATGATCCTAAGAGGCTGAAGTGAGGTGGAAGTGCATCCTAGCTTTGGCAGGACAAGCCAGTACAATGACTTAGAGAAAGGAACTATAGTACTATATATGAGGAACAAGAAAAAGGGAGGTTAAATGTGCCAAAAGAAATGTAAAGAAGAGTAATGCATAAGGAGGGTCAGTGTGAAAGGTAGGTTGTGAAAGAATTTAAATGCCATAGAGAATTTATAATTTATCCTAAAGGTAACAGGGAGCCATTGGAGTTTAGAGAGAAGAAAAATGACATGGTAAGACCTGAACTTTAGGAAAATTACTGTGGTAGCTCTACAGAAGATAGAAAATTGGGAAAGATTTGGGGTGAAGACATCGTGGATGATAAGCTAGCAAAATAGATAGAATAGAAAAATAAGCAGGAAGAGATCCAGGAGATAACAGTGTCAACGAAACCTCAGAGAGGACATCATATCTGGGAGGAAAGGGTATACAAAATAGAGATAAAGGACAGTATCTAGGGAAGGTGCTGGTTTCTAATAAATCTTTTTTAGGTATGTAAGAGTCTTGGGCATGTTTTTAGGTAGCAGAAAATGAACCAGTAGAAAGGGGGAAATGGAGGAAGATAATTGTAGGGGCAGATCAGGGAGAAGAAAGGAAAGGATTAAGGAAACAATTTTAGGCTTTGTCCTGGGCAAAGAGAAGTGGCATCTCATCATCGGAGATTGGAATAAAGAAGGAGAAAATTAGAATAATGCCAAGACTTTATAAAATGCAAAGGAAAAAATAGATAAATAGCCTCTATTTTCTCTGTAGATTACGTGTTAGCTAAGGTTTTCAACTGAGAGGTGGTGAGGAAGGATACCAATGGAATATTGTGGAGGGAACAGAATGTATAGCCATTTTGGGGAGAGAATCAAGTAAAAGGGCTAGACCAAACTGAAATTAGGTAGCACAAATTTGTATTGAACTTGGTTCAGTTCAGATGTGTGATGTCATCCAGCTCTATTCAACAACATGTGACTGATTAGGAGTAAAAAAGGAAAATGTTGGTAATAATACAGAATTGGGGTTTGGCGAAGCATGTTCAGTAAAAGGACATGGGAGATAAGAATTTAAAAGCAGAAGACAGAGAATAGTTAGACTTTTGAACTAAAGGGTATATATGTTGGAAAAAGAATAAATTGAAAACAGAGCAGGGGTGATGACTTGCAAAAGTACTGACTTGTAAAGGGATTAGAGATCACAGTGAGGACAAAGAATGGCTTTGGAAGAGAGTAAGGCACAGGAAAGGACTGAATGATAAAAATTAATAATATACTAATTACATAAATGACAAGCTAGTAACTAGTTAAATTAGTGACTTAGCAGTGATATATATATATGTATGTATGTATGTATGTATAAGTGAAAAAAGCGAAACACTAGTGATTTATTACAAGTCAAAATAAAATAATGTGAGGCTTTCATGTATACTAATTTCATCTTTCTTCCCCACCAGTTCTTAAACGAACCGAACTATGATCTCCTGATCGGCTACCAGATTGCTATGATGGAGCAGAATATAGTTATTATAGATAAAGTAAGAAACAACCTTGCTAATCATCATGATATAGTTTCAAAGCATTGTCTTATTAGTGTTAGAGAATTGCCTACAGCACTAAGGATTGTGAGTAACCTGCCCAAGGTAACATAATATGTGTCAGAGGTAAGATTTGTCCCCCACCAGGTCTTGACTCTGAGTCCAGCTCTCCATCTACTCTTACACAGTGCAACTCTCTAAGATTGTAAGTGACAGAGGAAATGCCAACCTGCATCAGTAGCAGGAGTTTCTTTATATAGGAGTTTCCTATGTCAGTGAAATCACAGGCTCCTAACTTCTATCCCAGATCCATCTAATATCATAAGTTCTAAAATGTTTCAGGTAAGTTTCAAGGTAAAATTAATGGTTTTAATTATTTGAAATTTCTATTCATTTCAGAAAATATTTTTAAATACTTTATGCATAAAGTTCTGTCTTAGGTGCTAGGAAGACAAGAATGGGGGGAAGAAACTCAAACAGTCCTTCAAAGTCCACTGGGAATAAGGTGGGAGTAGACAATAGAATACATACGGAAAATGACAAGGTAATTTGACAAGAAAGTACCAACACCTACAAGGAGGAGTAAAGGCTTCATGAAAGAAGAGAAATTAAATGGAGTCTTGAATATAAGTGAGCATTCATAGAGAAGATTTTTTTTAAAAAAAGGAGTACATTCTAGGCATGAAAGATAGTTTACACAAATGGATAGAAGTAAGAGATGGAATATCAATTTTGTTAAAGTCAAATTTAGCTAGAATGTAGAGTGTGTGAAAGGAAGTAATTTGAAGTAGGATTGGAAAGATAGGTTAGCACCAGATTGTAGAGTTCCATAAATGCCAGACTGAGGAGTTTGAATTTTATCTTAGAAGCAGTAAGGAAGTCCTGATGGTTTTTAAGTATGGGAATGACATTATTAGATCTGTGCCTAAGGAAGATTATTTTGACAGCTCTTGTAAAGAGGGTGGACTGGAGAATGCAGGACTAGAAACAGGACTCCCAAAAGATGAACCTGAATGACAGGGAGGATGGCAGTATGTTCCACAAAAATAGAGAAGTGTGAACCCATGGGAGTACATAAGAAGACCAAAATAGAAATATAGAAAAGAAAAAGATAAGAAGATCCAGGCTAGAACCTTGGGGGACACCTGTACTTAGGAGGCAATGTTATTAGCAGCAGGGAAGAGCTACTCAGTGGGAAAAGGTTGAAGATGGGGAAGGAATAAATTATGGGGAAAACTACTAGAAATGGCAGAGGACAAAGAAATCAAGGTCACAAAGAAAAGGGTTAACCTTGGTAAGAAGAGCTACATTTTCCTTGAGAAAAGGAGGAGACAAAAGATAAATAAGAAGAGGGGTTTTGAAATATAGATTAGGACCGAAGGACTTGGCAAATAAGGTTGATTTTCTTAGTTACTCCATTAGGAGCTGAAGAAAAGAGAAGGTTTAAAACCAAGTGAAAGTGTGAAAATCAATCAGACAAATAAAAAAGACAGCAAGGGCCCAATTGAAAACACTATGAATTTTCAGGAATATTACATAACATCTACCAGCAGGGTTTAGGATATCAGGAAAAGTAGCAAAAAAGGAGGATGTTAGGTGGCACATCAGTCTGAACATTGGCAAGGAATTAAAAGCAGAAGAGAACTGCCGAATAATAAAGGGCTGAGGGAGTGGAAACCATGAAGAGCTGAACTGGTTACTGTGGTCAAGAATAAGAAAGGACATCAATGATAGATTATGGGTAGGGGAACATCTGAGGTTGTCTAAAAGTAAGTTATTAGGCACAGGACTTTAGACCAACAACATTAAATTAGGGTCCTTTAATTCTTAGTAATACTGTGGAGACAATTAGGTCAAGGGCTTGTGAAGTTAGCAACATAAATATTATCTGTGTCTCAGTTGGTTAATGTTTAAAAAAAAATTCTTTTGTGCTCCATATTGTAAATGCTTTAAAAAGATGTATCACCTAATCAAAAGTTTGATTGCTTTATCTGTTATAATCTGTGTTAAAAATAAATTTAAAAAAAAAGAATAAGAAAGGACAGCCATCAAGCCAGAGTAGGGTTGATAAAATGGGAGAGGAGACAGGAAAGAAAGGAGTAAAGTCTACAGGAAGGATGAAGAATATGTTTGAGAGGAGTTGAGGCAAATGGAGGGATTGAAAAACAGGAGATTATGACCAGAAAAAGAATCTCAGAAATCTGTAATCATCGTCCATTACCAATCCAAGACACACTGTAATAAGCTATCCTCTAACCAGCTATCTGCAACAAATCGCATAGTGTAACATCCTGTACCTATAAATTATATCTTCAGAGATTAAGAATTTGGTAGCACTAGTTTGCTATTTATAAAACATCAGCTAGTTATCTGTCTAATTAAATATATGTAGTCTCTTCTATGTGTATCGCACAGAATAAATTCTAAATGTTTTTGATAATGAGTTATATAATTTATTACAACAAATTCATTTTGGGTTGAGAAAAGTCATGTCTATTTGTGTGTGTGTGTGCGTTTCTATTGCTTTAGTCATACAAAAGGTGTTGGTTCTTGTTAATGTTATCAATGATAATTCATATATCTAGGAACTGTTAATTTTTAATAGCATCCTTAATAAAGTAATAAGTTCCAATGCCCTTTTCTCACCAATATTTTTTGGGAAATTATATAATTGCCAGGCTCACAAAAGAGAGGTGGAAGCCTTCAAAAAATTACTCAAGCAACTAGGAAGGTTTATCACTCAAAGAGATTTAGCAAATTATACTCTAAGTTGTAAACTAAAAGAAGAGTTGGTGACCGTCAGCGAAAGAAGACAAATCTGTAATTCACTTGGTAAGCCAAATTACCTTTCTACAGTTAAAAAGTTGGCAGGAAGCTGCATTATCAGAAAGTTTTATTACTGCAGTACACAAAGCTCTTAGCCTTTAAAATGTTTTCCCTAGTTTAATGGTTTTGTTAAACCATTCGAGATAGATTAGGATTTTTTCAATACTTTAGACAGTGATTCCACTAATTTTCTGGGGATTTTTTTGGTTTCTTTTTGTAAATAGGATCCAAGCTGACTTGCGAAAAGATTTCCAGGGAACGATATGAGACTGTGCTGCAACAACAAAAGCTAGCAGATATTTCAAGAAGCCAGGCTGAACAGATTGCAATTTTGCAGGCAGAAGTAGAAAGACTAAGAATGAAAACATTTCCTGCACTTGTTCATATGTAGAAATGATGATAAAAGCATGAAGACATCACATTTTAAAATCTATTCTCATTTTCTTAAAATTTCTTTTCTCTAGTGGCAGAAAAATTAAATACTCTTAATTTACTGTCTCCTGCCTCCATCCCTTAAGTGAAACTCTTTGGTCCCTCCCAGAAAGTTGTAGAAATAGAAGTTTTGTCCTGTACAAATAAAAGTGTTACATCCTTGAATGTGTCCTTTTTTTAAAGATATGAACAAAATTTCTATTCTGTTGTATTAATTTACCCATAGATTTGACATTTGTTTTTAAAAATAAAGCATTAAATATATGCGGACTGTCTTCCCTCCAGGTTCCATGGATTTAATTATCATATATATACTTATGATTTCCAGATCTGAAAATTCATTGTTAAGTCTCTCTCCTAGGCTCTATTCTCACATTGTCAGCTGCCTATTGAACATTTCTAACTAAACATTTCAGAAATCTCAAAAACTCAGCATTCCCCCACCCCCCCAAAAAACCCTACCCTTCCTTCTCAATTTTCCTCTTTCTGTTGAGAACACAACCATCCTTCCCGTCACCTAACTTGGCAACCTCAGTGCATCGTTCTCAACTATTAACACTCACTCCACATGTAAAGCAGTTACCAAGTCTTGTCAGTTCTCACACGGTCATCACCCTAGTTCAGGCTCTCACAATCTCTCCTGATTACTGCAGTAGCCTCTCACATGATCTCCCTGTTTTATCCCTCCTCACTGCAATCCATCCTTCCAAAAGCTGACCAAGTAATTTGCTTAAAATTCAGGCAGGTCTGTCATTCTCCTACTCAAATGTCAGTAGCTCTATATTATCTTTAGATCAAGTAATGATAACCACCTTTTGGTCCTGCAGACAAAGTCCTGGGTACTCAGGACACTGCTTGTAGACTAAGTAGTTTATGCAGCGCTCCCCAAGTTCTTGGGGTCCTGTCACTGACCTTGGGCTTGAACAAAGGGTTAGAAAGGAAGCCATTTGTCAGGTGGCTCAAAAAGTGCTACCACCACTGCCTAAAATCACAAAGCAACTATCATTTTTAATTTTTACAAAGCTCTAGTCAGGTCCTCATATGACTTCTAGTTATACGTGTCTAGATCTGAAAGGGGAAAACTACTAGAGTTTCACTATTTCTCACTTCAATATTTTTTTCAATATTTAATATGCCATGATATTTGGTATAATCAGTAAGTATTGAATTAATTATCTATGGTGCCTGTAAGCATAATGTAATAATTTTCCTGTTTGCCTTTTTAATCGTGTCTATTTTTTACTAAAACTTTATCTGAAATCATGATTATTACCCCCTTTTTATTTTCAATTCAGGGACACATAAGAGACTTTGTTCTAGTCTCTTTTCTTTTAACTCTATGTGAATCTATAAGAAATATTTTGTTGGATTCTGTTTTACATTCTGCTATCCTCTTTCATTTTCTGGATTGCATTTATACCATTGAGATTCATGGCTATAATTGTCCATCGTGTATTTCATTCCATCCTGTCCTATTGTAGTATTTTCTCTCTTCACTCTCATAGTAGCTCAGTGGCACAGCTGTTGGGACTGGAGTCAGGAAGACTCAAATTCCAAACTGACATAGACACTTACTAGCTGGGTGATCCTAACCAGGTCACTTAACTCCTGTTTGCCTCAGTTTCCTCAACTACAAAATGGGGATAATAAGAGCACCTACCTCATAGCAGCATTGTAAGGATTTCAGCAGGTGAAAGATGAAATGACTGAGGAAACAAAAAAGAGCAGGCTTCCAAGCATATCAATTTATTAAGCAATGCATGTCAACTGCTCAATAAACCAGGACTGGGCCCCCTCAGCTCTGGCATTGGATTTCCAATTTCATCACTGTGCTGCTAACTCAAGCCCTGATATCACCTCACTCAGCCTCCTCTCCTCTTTCAATTGAAGGGTTGGATGGTAGGGTACCCTCCCAATGCCTTCCTTTAGAGAGGGCAAACATTGTCCTTGCAGCTCACTACATTTTTCATCTGCTGCCCTGACTTGATTCAACTCTACAGAACAAGATGTCTCCTCAGCAGGGACCCCTTGATATGTCCTTCTGTGCTCCCTGCCCCTGCTTTCCTGCTATTACCCTCCTTTATGCTGTAAGCTCCTTGATGTTTTTTTATTCATTGCATTCTCAGGGCTTAGCCCAGTGCCTGGCACATAATGAGCAAATGAATACATATGTACAGGATTGGATAACACTGATGAGTAATGGTGGCTGGTAGTTCCCTTCTAAAGGAGCTGTCTATAAGCCTGGCATTAACAACAGAGGCATATGTTTGCAGTCTAATAGAAGCAAACTTCCAAAGCATGATGGAGTACTTCCCAAGACTCTTGATTCATATAGAGAGCAAATTACCCTACCCAGAATGAACCTAAAAAGCATTGATTGGGATTATGAAGGCTTGGGGAAAGACTTAGGGACAATGGTGCTGTTTCCATCACTAATGCCACTAACAATGAAGATGGAATGCCAGTGATGAAAGACCAATATTTAAGTGAATAGATGGTTAAAAAGATGGCTCCTGAGAAGAGAGTTTGTATTTCTCTGACACAGATTAAAATATAGGAATGGTAAGTTGTTGACCAGGTTTAGAATGTACTTATTATGAGCCGGTAAAGCTACACTGGCCTGGACATGTCACAGTTGGAATGATGGTACTTGTAGGTGCTCTCAGAATAACTTCCCTTATAACGCAACCTCAAAACAGCAAGAAACATACTAAATCTATAATAATTAAAATAGCAACAGGAATAAAAGAAGCAAATACCTCTACATTAGGTAAATCCTTCTGGATAATAACAGATTGCTGAACTCCCACTCACTTATAACTACTCTGAGCCTGCCCACAGGCCTACTGTAAATTGCCTATTAAGCCTGTGTTTAAAGAGTTAGCTTTAGTGACTTCTAAACTGTCCCATCATAGCAGTGATTCAGTCTGATCTGCCCATATGTTGTAACAGGCAAAAAAACTTTTTTCCTCTGCTACACAGAATGGTGGCAGAGGGTAATTGGGGGAGGGAGAGTATGTAGGAAATATGGAAGGGGTTGGGAAGATATTGTGAACAGAATTAATTGGAAAGAAAGGGAATTCTGTGCCTGAGGGGAAAGGAACTACAAACTGAGATGGGATTCTCTGCTGCTGAAGTTTATACCTAGCAGGCATAAACCTTCAATAGAACTTTGCCATCACCCATAAATCATGAAGGCTTAGGCTACTTAGCTCCAAGGTCTGCGTAGTATCTCAAGTGAAATTTGACAAAAGTGTAAACTGAGGCAAATGTACATACAAGATAACACTTATTAATACGGGCATACCGCCCGCTGTCTCCACTCATGTCAAAGACCCAGAGCCTAAGGACAGTTCCCCTTCTACAGGGTTTGGGGAGTGCAGGACCAAGAACAGAACAGGGTAGAGGACTGAGGGCAACATGACTGCTTACAGAACCGAGGCACAGGGAGCATTTGAATTGGTTGGAAACTTGGCAATGGTGGGGTTGCAATCATCCTCCCATTCTTCTCCCATCCACTAAGAAGTGTTTGAGTCCAGGTGCGAGATAACAGTCCAGACTTTTGGACAGCAAACCAGATATACCTGAAGGACAGGCTGGTGGCGTAAAGGTGTCAGGCCCAACTCCCTTTCTTTCAGAGGCATTCCCCAAGGTTAGCAAAATTCCTCAAGGTAAGAAGAGCTGGATTTTTAAACCTAACCCATTACAGTCTGGCTAAACTGTGAACTAAGTTCAGAGACGAAGAACCATGACTTAAACAGCTACAGGACAAAAGCAGTTATAGGACAACATCTAGTACTTGTAAATAGAATCGATAAGAAAATGTTACAGGATTGATCTTAATCTTTCGGTTACCCCTTTGTATCTCTCGTAGATCATTTGTCTATAATCTGATCTTTAAAGATCCTTAATGCAATCGTTATCAATGGTAAGACATACTAACAATTTTTTTCTGGTAGAAGTACAAAACAATCTTTAACACAGTAGTTGAAGCAAGATTGAAGAAAGGATAAGGACTGATTAATCACAATACAAGCCACAGTAGAACTGTCTAAAACCATGGACTAGACTTAGAAGGCAGATTTACATATCTCAAGGCAACTATGAAAATTCAGCAACCACAGCTACTTGAGAAGCAAAGAGCCAAAATAATACAACGATGGTTATCCACATTGGCTAGCTTCCAGTCTCCTCCAGTAACCCACTCCCAATATCCATTTTATCAGCACATCTTGAATTTCATCTTGAATCTCAGATGTCTCAGGTAGTCCTCTGGTCTGGGAATTGGCCTTATCCCTCAAGGTTGGGTTCTCTTCTGAAGAGTTCTCTTCTTTACGAGGCTTGCTTCTCTGGTATCACTTGTAGAAATTCTTGGATGTTCTCGATAAAAGCTATTACAAAACATCTCAAAACAATTTAGTACAACCTTTTAAATATTTCTTCTCCAATAATTAGTTAAAACTAGATCCAACCTTCTAGTTCTGATAATATTAAATTAGGAAGCCACAGTTCACTTGAAACTGCAGAGATTTTACTTCTGATATATCCTTTGCTGTTTCTATCTTTTTTTTTTAATTTTCGTTTGTTCTATCCTTTCTAAACCTTGTACCTGATATAAACACTGCTAACAACAAACTAAAGGAAGAATCTTAAAAAAAAAAATAAGAGAATCTGACTTGAAAATGAGTCCTTCTACTTAAAGATTTAATATTTATCACAGTAGAAATATATAAGCTAAGGCTGAGTACTTTTCTAAATTAGCATTAATTTCATTATCATTTAACTTCTACCATGTAAGTTAGCAAACTGTTACATTGATTTATTTAAGAAATTCAAATACAAACTGAAAAAGCTAAATATTTTAAAATACCATAGAAGGCATAATTCTTAAAACCTTTCAAATTACATGTAAATACATCTGATCTAGCCTACAATATAAGTTAACAAGAGATTGAATTTGGCTCCTAGTAGCAAGCACTAAGATATATGAGAAACACTTTTTGCAGAATAAGTAAAGAATTCTCATTTACCCCATAGAATTGGTACAATGTATGTTTGAAGAGCCTCATAAAGACAGTAAAAACATCCCCTAGTCAATAAGATATTAACAGTCTAAAAAGGCTGGATTGGCAATACAAAGAAAGTGAAAATAAAATGTTCTCATGTACAAGGCAATTAGAGACAGATATGAGTTTTTGCTATAGCTTGAAGGCAAACGACTGATGAATTTGCTAAACACGGAAGTGAAAAGGGCAATGTTAATAAAGGCAAGGACTAATCCTCTCTGACACAAAGGTCTTTTTGTCAAATGTGTCGGACCCTGGACTATAAGAGAGGAAAACAGAAGTTGTAATCATTATCAATGGCAGTTAGTATAAATGGTAAAAAGAATCTCACTTACCTTATTAATATATCCTTCCCTTCCTTACTCCCACAACCATATATAGGGAACACTACTCCCTATACATGGGAAATAAGTGTGGAAAGGCTTTCAATATTAAGGAATTTTAATCAGCAAGGTAATGAGTCCATAGAATGGTTAATGAGGATATGGTCTAATAGAGAAGCAATTTAGAGTATTTGTTACTTGTAGAATCCCACCTGCTGGGAGAGCTTCCAGTTAATTTACTCTTGCAAAAAAAGTCAGTTGAATCATTTGAAGGTTCCACATGAGGACTGCCCTTTACCACTTTTTAGGATTCTAAAATAGAGAGTTGTGCATACATGGCTCCGTTAAGATGAATTTCTGATGGAGGAAAGCAGGAGAGAGGATGGTTTTAGTGAAGTACATTTATACTCTCTCTGCCATACTAACTCAGCCTGTTTTGGGTATAATTAGTTCTTGCTTTCTGGGTGAGGCATAACTTGAATGACTTCAGGCTTTCTATGGGCCTTTCTCACCACACCACCACCTAAGCCTGGGCAGATCAACTGGAAATGTTGGAGTAGAAGATGAAGGCACTTCCAGCTGCCATCTGGGCATATAAGGCTATTCACACAAATAGGTGTTCTAATTATGATGGGAACTGGCATGATGCCCACCACTATGTTAGACGAGAAGAGGGGTATTGTACTCTTTTGTAAGTAACTATTGGTGTAGCTTTTGAAACACTGGATGGACAAGAATGATAATTGGCCTACAGTTATACAGAGACATCTGGAATCAGGATAGAAAGTATTCTTTTGCTCTGCCAAAATTTAGGACATCCCTGAAAGCAGCCTCTATTCCATCTAGTTGATTTTCTATCCAACTCAGTCTTGCAGAGCTATCCAAGCCAGATTTGAAAGACTTTTGGATGAGTCTCCTTAGGCAAAGAGACAAGGTTCCCCAAGATTCAGTTTGTTTTAAACGCAGGCATATGTGGAAACAAGAGACTACATGCCAAAGTTATTGTGTCTTCAAAAGAGTAGAGGTGGGGGAGCTGACAGATACTGACAGTTTATTTTTATACCAAGGGTCTCTCAGTGGTGACATAGCCATTGTTGCGGAGTTCTTGGTAGAGAAACTTCTGAGGAAAGGGCACAGTGCTCTTGCACAGGTGAAGGTGGATGGAAAAATCCCATTTGGCTTTGAGCTGTGGTGGCAGACCAGGGATAGTGATGTTTGTGGGTGTGATGGTTAGTGCCTGTCGAGGAGTTTACATTAATTTCCATGCTGACTATTGTGAATAGGACTAAATAAAATCTAAACCATTAATATTAATAAATATAATATATACACTATATTACATGTATTATATAATACATAAATAATAATTAAATAAATATTAATAATAATAACCTTGGTCTGATGAGGGGCACAAACACAATATGTTTGCACAACATTCTTGTGAGTTCTCAGTGCCCCATCAATCTTCCACCAAAAAAATACATAAAGTTCCTATCACAAAAATAAAAAAAAAAAATTGAAGAAATAAATGACTTCTTTATAGGCCAAAGTACTGACCCTGAAGGCAGACTGTGTAGAAATAATTAAAAAGATCATAGATATCAAAAAAAAAATTCAACCCATGAATTTAAAATACTCAGTACCAGAAGTAATACAAGGAAATTACTCATCATCCTCAAACTCCTCAAAGTCATCAACATAGAGAAATATCTAGCTTAAGACTCCTAGGTATGCAGTGGTTAAACTTCAGAATTTTTATGCCAAAAAAGCAAATATTTCAAACAATCAAGAGAAAAGCTCTGGTTTATGAAAAAAATCAATTCAAATAGCCCTTAGCCCTTACATACAAGGAATACTTACATGCATGCCCTTCCTCCTTGTATACTTTTTTTATTCCTCTTAAGGCATAATTTTCATCCACAATAAATCAGATAAAGAGTTTAGAATGACTTGCCAAGAAACAAAGGAGATCAGCATAAACCTCAAAGATATATATCCAGAAAATTCAAGCCTAATTAATCAATCAGTAATCATTTATTAAATGCCTAAAATGTGTCAGGCACTGTGCTAACTGAGAACACAAATACAAGTCATGAAAAAACACCTACTTGCAAAGGGCTTACATTCTAATGGGGGCGATAACAAAGATACATTCAATATATGTGGAATAAATATAAAAAGTATATATAGAAATACAGGCAGAGTAGTTCAATACAAGGAGGTTTAAAGAGAAGAACACTAGTAGTTGAGGGGATCAGGAAAGGCTTCATGCAGGTCATCTGTGAACCATACCTTAAAGAAATTCTACGAGGAAGAGGTGAGGACAGAGTATATGCAAGTCCTGAGGGAGAGCCAATGGAAAGACAGAGAGAGGGGAATTTGTGAGAAGGCCAGTTTGGTGGTCTAGTGAGTGAAAAAAGGAGAATAATATGTAATGGAAAGATAGTTTGAAACTTGACTGTTGAAACTTGACTGTAAAGTGCTTTAAAGAGCCAATGAGGGGAATTCCTAATTTATCCTAGAGGCAAGAAGAAACCACTGGAGTTTCTTGAACAGGGAAATCACATGGTCATATTCGTGCTTAACAATATCCCTTTGGCAATGATTTGGAGGATGGATTGGAGCAGGGGAAAAAGCTGAAACAAAGACATCATCAAAGAACAAAAGGTCAGAAGAGAAGAAAGAGCTGAATTAATATTCCATGAATTAAAACTCAAACTAAACTCAAACTAAAAACCCATGTTCCCTGAAAATCAAATTAAATATTCTGAGGGTAGAGGAAGCAGGGGAAATAACACAAAGAGGTTATTCAAGTAGGGAGAGAGGAGTCAAGAGGGGAGCTGGAGATGTATTTCCACCTGGCTTGAGTGTGAGCAGGAAAGGAATAGTAACATTACTTTAATTTCTATAAATATGGAAAACTGTGGGTCAAGAGGCTAGGATAAAAGCTGTGGAGGAAATGGGTAAGGGAAGAGGTTGGTCTAATACTAGAAGTGAGTGGTTGCCACTGAAGCATCATTTACACAAGAGTGGTGAGGAAAAAGAGGAAGAATTGATAGAGGCTTTGTAATAAGTTTTATAGAAGGTGAATGGCAACTTTAGGAGACCACCTTCTCAAAGCCAGGATCAGACTTCCCAAGAAAGCATCACATCCCAGGAAAAGGGTTGTAAGGGTCCCTGAGGTGGTCAGCAATCAGGGTAGACAAGTAAGATAAGTTGACTTTCATGTTATTCAACTTCAACTGGGCCTTTGTTGCAGGAAAACAATACCTTTATTTTTCTCTGATTCCATATCTTATTCCTCACAAAATTTTTCCAAACATTCTCTCAAGAATTTCACCTTTCCCTTTCTCCAATGTGTTAGCCAAACACCCCACTTCTTAATTTATTTGGAAAATTGAGGCCATTTAACATGAACTATCTTTTCTCTTTGTCTCTTCTGTTAAGGGCCAAGGTGGAGTGCAGGTAAAGTTCAGGTCAGAGTTTCTCTGAAGCCTGCTCTACAATTAGTGCTCACAAACATCTGTTATGGCTCTCCATGACCTATTGCTTTGTTGTATCCATGGGAACCCAGAGAACATGCAAAATACAAGGACCTTGAGTGATGAGACAGGAGTTCCTGAAGATAATTACCCTGGGAAACAGAGGCCAGATTGGGATGTCTAAAAAGTAAAGTAAAAACATCCTCATGGGAATCACCTTGCTTGCTTGCTTGTAAGGGTCTATATAAACCCCTGGCCTCAGTTAATAAATGGGAATTGTCCTTTACTTTCCCCGCCTGACCCATTCTTTTCTTCATCACCACTTCACTGAACCACTTGGAGATGCTGGCCATGCCCCCATACCCTTCATCTCAGAACCCATAGCCATCTAGAACAGCTTTAGGCTAGATGAAAGGAAAAATTGAACTACAACCATCTCAAAATGGGATGGATTGAAAGATGGGAGGCAAGGAAGGAAGTAGGTTCCCCTTAACATGAAGTCTCCAAGCAGTTTTTATAACCATTGGAGTCGGAGAGGGAGGGGAGTAGAATGTCCTAACACTAAATTCATCCCATATACTTAAGGAAGGCTAATATTCCTGCTAAGTGAATTGCATAGATAATGGAAGTCTACCCCACCTCTGATTACCAAAGCTTTGCCTCTTTTAATTTTTGGGGTGAAAATCTTTCTAAAATACATTGCCCATCCATTACCTCATGCTGTATAGAAGTGGTATAATAGAAAGAACATTGAAACTGGAGTTATCAGTTCTTGAATTGAAGCCTTGGTCTCTTACTAGTCCTGTGATTTGGTTGTTGTCCCTCTTTTTCAAAGAGAACCTAAGTGTCATCACCATGATAAAGTTAAGTTTCAGTGTGTCTGATTGTGGCTGATCAGACCAATACGAGCTCGGAATGCTCTACCACAGGTTGGGCACAGATAGTCTGTGTGAATATTTGGAGTGGATACTCCAAATTTGCTCTTCCTACGTTTACTTTGTGCTGTCTCAATTCTGCTTTGCTCATAGAGCACAGCACCCTTTCTGATGTAGGCACATCATGCTGAGTAGTCGTGTGCCAGTGTCTCAAATGCTGCACAGTCAAATCCAAAATTCTTGAGAGAGACCTTGAGAGTGTCTTGTATCACTTCTTCTGATCACCATGTGATCGCCTGCCCCATATGAGTTCTCCATAAAATAATCTTTCTGTCAAGCATACATTTTGCACTTGAACAACATGGCCAGCCCATTGGAGTTGCACTCTCTGAAGCATAGTTTGAATGTTTGACAGGTCAGCTTGAGCAAGGACTTCAGTGTCTGGTACCTTATCCTTCCAGGTGATCCTCAGAATCTTCCTAATATAGTTCAAATGGAAGCAATTCAGTTTCCTGGCATGGCAATGGTAGACTGTCCATGTTTCACAGGCATACAATAATGAGGTCAGCACAATAGCTCTCTAGATCTTCAGTTTGGTAGTCAGTCTAATACCTCTTCTCTTCAAACTTTTCTTTGGAACCTTCCAAATACTGAGCTAGCTCTGGCCATGTGTGCATCAACCTCATAGTCAGTGTGTACATCCCTGAAAAGTACACTACCAAGGTAAATGAACTTATCCACAGCATCCAAAACTTCTCCATTTATTGTAACTGATGGTTCCATGTATGGATGGTGTGGTGGTGGCTGATGGAGCACCTGTGTTTTCTTGGTGCTAATTATTGGGCCAAAATTATCATAGGCAGCAAAGAATTGATCCATACTTTGTTGCATCTCAGCTTCAGAGGCTGCACTGAGTGCACAGTGACCTGCAAACAGAAAATCATTCACCAACACTCCCTCTTCTTTGGTCTTGGCTTATAGCCTTTTCAAATAGAAGAACTTACCATCAGTATGGTAGTTCCCCTTGATGCCATGTTCATCCTCATTGAAAGCATTTGTCAACATGGCTGAAAACATCATGCTAAAAAGCATGGGAGCAAGCACACAGCCGTGTTTCACTCCACTGGTGATTGGGAAGGCACGAGAGCATTGTCCGCTATACAGAACCCAGGCAGACGTGCCTTCATGAAATTGACATACAATGCTGATGAACTTCTCTGGGTAAACAAATTTTGACATAATTTTCCATAAGCCCTCACAGCTAACAGTGTCAAAGGCTTTAGTCAGATCTACATATGTTTTATACTCTGGCATTTCTCATGGAGTTTTAGGGCAGCAAACACCACATCAACTCTTCCTCAGCCCTTTCTGAAGCCACACTGGCTCTCAGGTATACAACCATCTTCCAGGTGAAGGATCAGCCTATTAAGGAGGATTCTAGCAAGAATTTTGCCAGGAATGACGAAGAGAGACTCCCCTGTGATTGTGGCAGGACAATCTATTCCCTTTACTTTTATAGAGATGGACATTGGAGGCATCCTTGAACTCCTGGGGGATGACTTCCTCTTGCCATATAACCTGGAAAATTTCAGTCAGCTTTTGTATGAGCAATGATCCCCTACCTAGTAAATCTCAACTGGAATAGAATTAGCACCAGGAGGTGATTTAAAGGCACATTTCTTAATCTCTCTAGGGTTGATTTCTCTAAAATGGAAATAAACCTATAAGCATATATATGCATGTATGTATATGTATATGTACACACATATATAGGTTATACTTATAGGTAGCAACGTCATGGTTTAGATGTAATTAAAGCAATTTACAAGACATCATATAAATGTGAGCTATTATTAAACAGTAACGTTTTTGTGTTCTTTATCTTTATAAGAGTATTCACCAGTTCCCTTCTGTTTTTAATCTGACTTGGGTTAGGAAACCAAATAACCAAGTTTTTTTAAAGAACTATGCATTACTAAGAGCAAAATGGCTCTGAGTAAAGAACTAAAGGACTCTCTTGAATGGCTTTAATCTTGAGACTTTCAGATAGGTACAAGTATTCAAAAGCCTTTTTCATTTTCTATAGGGTTCCCATTTTCCACCACCACCACCACCTGTGCTCCAGAGAGTTGAAATTTCCAAAAGTCTGGCATCCTAAGAAATAGGCTAATACCATACTTCAGTGTTAAAAATTTTATCTTTATCTTTTCCTTGTAATATGCATTAAAATGTGTTTTTACAAACATTTGAAACTTATCTTTGAGTTGTATATTTTGGCTAATCATAGTCTCAGAACAAACTCAGAACAAACCTGCTTTTCCAATTTCTTATTTATCAACTTTATTATTACCTTGTGAAACCATCTGGATGAAAGTACATGGTAAACTACTGATTCTAATACATTGCCTCCAAAGTATTAATTATCCTATAGGCAGCATTTTTAAATACAGATTTTCAACAGTTCTACAGTTTTCAGGAAACCTTCATTTCTATGTGAAACATTACTACTTGACAAATGTACTGTCTATGTTTTGGTATCCTCTAGTTATGTCCATTAATCTAGGAAAGTCCATTATAGGGTTACGCAGAGCAAGAAAACCTAGACCAGGGGTGGGGAACCTTCTTGGGTCAAAGAAAAAGAAAATATCGCAAGCAGACAGAAAGAGTTCAGATACTGAGGAGCCACGAGATCACACAAGATTTAACAGCCATGACTCTGTTTACAATCAAATATGGGGAGATGTCCTCTCTGAATCATATAGGATCACAGAGGGAGTCTAATAAGAAAAAAGGTCTGGGAGTGGTTCCTTTATATCTTAATGATCTTAAAAAAGAATGGAAATGAAAGAGAAAAGGAATATACTGGAGGCAGTGGCAAGGAGGAGGGGTGGAGGAGTTAGGGAAAATTTTCTCACATAATGACAGTGCACATTTAGACATTTATACAAACAAGGAGAAAGGAGTGCAGGGAGCAGGTGACACTACAACCTCACTCGCATCTAAACTGGTCAAAGGAGAAAAGAATACATATACACACACAGAGATGGGCATAGAAAATCTGTCACTCAACAGGGAAACAGGAAGAAAAGGAAAGAAGGGAGAAGAGGAAACTAGAGGGAGATGAAGGAGAGATTAGTCTTAAAATCTAAGGATGTACAAAAATATTTATAGTTCTTAGAAATTAGAATGAAGGAATATGGTAGGGGAGAGGAACAAGGGCAAGGTTCTTATGCCAGGAATAATTTCCTTGGGAAAATGCCAATAGAATTTGTCCCTGAAAAAAAGGTCTTGGACAAGACTGTCCAGATATGGGAGATGGTGCAAGAAAGGACACAGACAAGAACTGGGCCAAAGAAGAAAATAGAGTCTTACAGGAGTTTATAGGAAACACTCAGAGATGCTGGGTTCAAATCCTACCTCTGCTGTACACTACCTACATAATCTTGAAAAGTCACTTCATCTCCCTGGGTCTCACTTTCTTCGCCAACATGTATCTGTACAGTTATCCCTTATCCATTGCAACTTTCCCCATTATGATTTTGATATATTGCAGATCAGAACAAGAAATTAAATGGGAATTTGAGGGGAGTTTTGAGAAAGCCACAGACAACCACAAAGGCCAGCAGATGACACAGAAATAGTTTAGAAACTCAAAAATGCATAAAATGTATGTATGGTATTATATAATATCAACCTATTTTATCTTTTAATACCATAATAATCGAGACTTCTGCTCTGGAATGAAAGGAAGGCCAACAAATTTTATGTGGATTTTTCAGATCCCAGAGATGTCACATCCCTAACCCCTGTGCTGGGGAAGGGATAACTATATAACAGTTTCAAGTCAAGCCTGGAACATGTTGCATACTGAGTATGGTCAACACCAGATTAGTAAAAAGGAAATACAAAGCAAAAGAATGGAGTCAGGAGCTTTGTAGAGGGGAGATTCCTTCTTCCAGGAGTCTTATGGTACCAAACTATCTTTAGGACCAACTCCAGCCATGTGGTATGAGAATGACACTTGGGAAACCACAGACCAGCAAGGAAAGCAGACTTCTCAATACGTCCCCAGAGATTTAGGAGAATTTTCCCTTGGTTGATGTTGAGTCTCTATTGGCTGAACTAAGATCTTACCTCTTATCTAAAGAGATCATTAACTCTGTTTATTTTCTGATATATTCTAATCTGTGTGACTTCTCTGTTTACTATTTGCTTAGATAAATAGATCTATTCACTATTTCCAATGGTTTCTTGTATAACTAGAATTTGTTAGGAAGGAGCCAAGCCAACCTCTCCTCTTTTTAAAGGAGAGTAGCCAAGAAGGATTCTTTTTAAAATTTTGACCCTCGGTACCCCTAGATCAGCAATATTTAAGGGACAGAAATAACTCTGAACTATATCCCTCTCTGAAACTGGACAGAGGAAAATCCAGCTCGTAGCAATTCTGGAGGATGTCTGCCCCTCCCCCTCATCTGAGGCTCTCCTCTCAGGAGTGATGCAGACTTCATATGTTTAGATCACCTACATGGACACATATAGCTTACTGGATAGCACACACATTAGAGGGGAAGTTGCTTAAGGATGGAAAGGTAGGCTGGAGCCGGAAGATGGAGAACCTTGAAAGCTAAGATTATTAGACTTCTATGCTTTGATTCCATAGGCACTGGGAAGATACCTTAGGTTTTCCAAAGCTATGACTTTTTTGCACAGTCAGTATACTTGGGCACAAGGAATTAGCCCTCCATAAAATCCAATGGAGATTTTCATACCTGCTTCCCTGAATCAGAAATCTCACAGGCCTTGGTAAAGAGGCTGGTAAAAACTGTAGCTTTATTTCTGATGAGATTTCCCTCTTGAAAATAACGTTTGCTATGGAAACAAAGCAAAAATACACCATCATTTAGTTGAAAACAAGTTAAGCCCTATTATTAGAAACTGGGAGGCAGCATAAAGTAGTAGAAAGGTGACCTGGGTGGGACACAGGAAAACCTGTTCAAACCCGAAAACCTGTTCAAACCCAGGCTCTGACACCAGTTGTCTGTGTGACCTTAGGCAAGTCCCTTAACCCTTCAATGCTATAGGCAACTGTCTAAAAGGTGCAAGAGTCAGACGGCAGTGGTAGGGGAAGGTCCCCTCCAGGACAAGGGAAAATACAATTTCAGTCCCTTTTGGTTGTTCAGTTGTGTTTTCTCGGCAGATACTAAAGTGATTTGCCATGTCCTTCTCCAGTTCATTTTCCAGATAAGAAAACTGAGGCAAGCAGGACTAAGTGACTTGCCCAGGGTCACACTGCTGCTAAGTGTCTGAGGCCACAATGTAACTCATGAGTCTTCCTCACTCCAGGCGCTGTATCCACTGTAGCTACCCTATTTATTACAAAGTACATATTCTCCCTACCCCGGGGACAGAGCAGAAGGGGACGTGATGTCCCCAAGTTCCTACGTCCTGAGGCTCTGTGAAGGCGGTTACGACGGCCAGCCTTGGACTTCTGGCCAGACTCAGACCAGGGCTAGACTGCTGGGCTGCACACTCTCCCTACCGACCGAGGTCCGCACCAGAGCGAGAGAGATGTTGCTGCGGAGGAGCGCGAGTCCGACGGGAGGGGAGGGTGCCCTGCCCGCTATCTCCGCCTCCCGGGGCTCGAGACTGAGGAGGCCGGTGCGCCAGCTCTGGGGTGACGGTTAAGGATCCACGCAAGCGCGAGTGTGGCATGGCGTGCGCGTGGGCAGGATGGCGTGCCCGTGGGGAGGATGGCGTGCCCGTGGGCGCGCTCCAACATGGACATCAAAGCACAGTGACCTTGCCGCAGGTGTGTGCGTGCGAATGTATGTTCACTCTCATGCAGGCTCCCTGCCTTCCTTGGGGAGAACGATGTTTTCAGAGCCTCTCACTGCCCTTAAGCTCCAGATCCTTTCTGAAAATAAACACCTAATTGGTATCTGTACCTCTAGTCTGTTTCCACTCCAACCCACTAGCCAAAGTGATTTTCTTTCTTCTTTTATCTTTTTTCAATTAGCAAAAATGTGCCCTCTTTCCTTCCTCAAAAGAGAATGAACGAAAAAACAGTAAATCCCCTTGCAAACATGTATAGTCTGGCAAAACAAATGTCTACACTGGCCATGATAGATAGATGTGCCCATGTGTATATGTATGTATAAATGTGTGCATATACTCATATGTATAGTATAAGTGTATGTACCTAAAACATATACACATAATATAAGATCTGTGTGTGTATGTGTGTACAGAGGCATGTACACAACTTTCATCAATATGACCAAAACTTTTGATAATGTCAGTTGTGAGGACTTGTGGAAGATCATGGCAAAATTTGATTGGGGGTGAAGTTATCAGGATTGCATCCCAGTGCCAGGACAACAGGCCTATATGGGTTCTGGATTCTGGACAATGCCTTCACACTTTTCCCAGTCACAAATACAGTGAAGCAGAGCTGTGTACTTGCTCCAAGGTTTTTTAGCAAGATGTTCTCAGCAATGTTGTCAGACTCCTTCAAAGAAGACAAAAATTGCATCGAGGTCAGCTACCAGACTGATGGTAAATTAACTTGAAAAGGCTACAAGCCAAAACTAAAGTGGAGGGAGAGTTGGTGTATGACCTTTTGTTTGCAGATAATTGTGCACTCAATACAGCCTCTGAGGCTGAGATGCAAAACAAGTATGGATCATTCCTCTGCTGCTTGTTATTTGACAACACCAAGAAAAGAGGTTCTCTACTAGCCAGCATCACACCATTCATAAGTGGAACCATAGTTACAGCAAATGGAAAAATATTGACTGCTGTGAATAAATTCAATTACCTTAGCAGTATACTTTTCAGGGATGTACACATAGATGATGAGGTGAACACAGGAGGAAGATTCTGAAGATCACCGGGCAGGATAAGGTACTGGACACCAAGATCGTTTCTTGAGCTAAACTGCCAAGCATTCAAACTCAGCTGCAGAGAGTGAAATTCCAATGGGCTGACCATGTTGTTCAAATGCCAAACATATGTTTGCCTCCAAGACTATTTTACAGAGAACTCACACCAGGCAAGTACTCATATGAAAGTCAGAAGAAGCAACACAAGGACTCTCTCAAGTTCTCTCTTAAGAACTTTGGAATTGATTGTGAGAAATGAAAGACACTAGCATAGGACTACCCAATGTGGAGTCTCCGCATCAAAGAAGGTATGGTGTTCTATGAATGAGGCAGAATTGCAGTAACTCAAAAGAAACTTGAAATGCATAAATTTAGAGACTCTGTCCCAAACATTACAGTTTATTTTTGCCCAACCTGTGGTAGAAACTTCCATGCTCATATTGGTCTGATCAGTCACAGTCAGACACACTGTACCTTGTTTCCAAAATAGTGATGTCATTTTGAACCTCTTCAATTACAAAGGACAACCAATATGTATATAATATATACTGTGAACATGTATGTATATGCCTTCATATGTATACACATATATTACATCTATAATATTGTACATGTATGTACATATATACATATTTGTGTACCATACTGATTTATGCCTCTCTATTGCTACATGCAATGAACATATATACTATAGATGTATAAACACACATATGTCTATGTGTATGCATGTATATAGGTCTCATTCTTTCATTTCTCTTTCAAGGAGTGGGCAGCATGTTTAATCATGCTCCAGAATCACGATTGCCCCAGGTTCCTCCAAAACTCTCCCCTTCATCATTTCTGACAGTATTATAGTATTCCATCACATTTATATACCATAACTTGTTCAAACATTCCTCAAGTCAGCTCTGAAAATAAGACCTCTTCAGTACTATCTGATCCTGAGCCCCTTTCTTCCTTCTAGTTGGAGAGAGAAAAGGTTTGACATCAGAGAACTTCTCCCCGATCCTGCATTTAAGAAAGGTACTGAGGGCAATCATCTCTTCATTTCCCATCATGGTTGCAGGACATCAATGCCTCTGAACTATGTACCCTTTCTCCATCCTTCCTACCTCCACTTTTCAGCTTCTTTTTGTGTGTTGTCTACCCCCATTAGAGTATAAACTCCTTGAGGTCAGTGACTTCCTTTTTCCTTTCTTTGTATTCTCAACATTTAATACATAGTAGAGTCTTTACAAATGTCTATTTACTATTGAATATTGACAATTGGTGAGCAGTCCCTTATATTCCAATTCTTTGCCACTTCAAAAAAAGCCATAAATATTTTTGTATTTCCTTAGGATTGACTTTGCTTAGGACTCTCCCTTCATCTACCACCCTTCTAATTTCCCCTTCTCCCATGTCCTCTTTAGAAAACTTCCTGTTTCCTTGTTGAGTGAAATGCATTCGTGGGTTTGTGTGTTTTCTTCCCTCTTTTGACCAGTTCAAGACAAGAGTAAAGTTCGTGTCAGCTGCTCCCTCCATCCCTTCCTCCTTTCCTACCTGCACATCCTGCTTATATGAAATAATTTTCACCACCCCATTACTCTTCTTCTTCTTTTCCACTATTCTTTTAAGGTCATAGAAATACAACATAATGCAACAAATAAGACTTTTCTCCTTGCATGAAACACAGGCTAGGACCTGTAACAGTTTCTCACCTCTGAACACCGGCCCCTCCTCAGTCTGCCCTAGATCTGTCACCTGGAACTGATCAGTAGAAAATAAAACTGGAATGCTACCCACCAGTATTCTTGACAGATTGCATTCCCAATGTCCATAACTTTCTCTGAATCTCTCTACTGACCTAGTCTATAAAAGTTACTCATTGTGACTTTTTCTTGGATTTCTTCCTCCAGAAAATTTCTAGATCCCTTTGGGGAAGGACACACTGTGCTTCTCCATCATCATGGTACCACCTCACCAGAATAATTTTCCTGAAGCACAGGTCTGACTAAGCCATTCCTCTACTCAAGAAGGCTGGTGGCTCTTTATTGCCTTAAATACAACATACAAATTCCTTTGCCTGACATTGAAAATATTTCACGACCTGGGAGGAAAGAAGCACTTGTATTGTGTCTACTATGCACCAGATACTGTTAAGCACTTTGCAAATCTCATTCAATCCGCACAACAATCTTGGGAGGTAAGGGATGTTATTATTCCTATTTTATAATTGAGGAAACTAAGGAAAACAGAGACTAAATGATTTGTCCAGGTTCACACAGTTAGAAAGTATCTAAGACTGGATTTGGACTCAGGTCTTCCTGACTTCAGACCTCGTACCCTAAACTCTGTCACGTTTCCAGAGTGATTTCATATTATTCACACACACACACACACACTCCCATGTTGTTTTTTAGGAAAAATTGTATTTTGGGAGTAAGAGAGAGAGCCACTCATTGTTCTAAAGATTCTGTTTCTTATTTGCTGTGTTGAAGAGCTATGTGAACTCAACATCAAACTTCAAGATTATAACCATCCTAGAATTAGGAAAGTAACCTCACTTTAAAGTCTAGCTTCCAGAACAGAATGGATCCTATAAAAGGGTTGGAGCCAAAAGGGTTCTTAGAGGGTTAGAGAGCAACTAGTCCAACCCCTTTGCCCTAACTTACAGGTGAAGAAAGTAGAGCCTTGAAAATGTAAGTGTCTTGTTGAAGGTCATATAAGAACTAACTTATGAGGATGAGGATTTAAACACAAGTTCCTCTTCTATGTGAGCACAGGCAAGAATCTGAATGGTAGAATTGAAGTCAGAGTCATGAGTTCAAATCTAGCTCTGCCTTTTACTACCTATGTCATCTTAAGCAAGTCAATCCCTCTGGAACTCAGTTTCCTCCTCAGTAAAGTAAAAAACTGAGACTAGATAACCTCTAAGATCCCTTTCAGTACTACATCAAGAGAGAACTTATGACTAAAAGAGATGAAATAGAACATTAGTGCTGAGCTGAAAGGGACCATATAGATGATAGAATCAGAAAATTTGAGTATTAGAATGGACTTCAGTGACCAGTTCAGCCCATAAAAAAAATGAATCTCCACTGTAACATACCCAACAATGACTCTATACACACACACACACACTCAATATATATACATACATGTACATGTATATATAGTCCATTTCACAGAAGATTAAAAAGAGAAATGACTTCAAGTGAGAGGCAATTTGGCATAATGAAAAGAGTGCCGGATTTAGAGTTAGGAAAACATTATTTAAAGGTCTGATCTAAAATTTACTTGCTATGTGGTCATGGGCAAGTAATTTCAATTCTCTGAGACTCAGTTTCATAGGATAATAGCCCTTGAGCTAGAAGGATATCTAGATAGCTAGAAGCTATCCAGACTGATCCTTTAATTTTACAAAGGAGGAAATACTTCAAAGTGCCCTTTTCAGATCTAGACAAATCTAATAAAAAAGTAAATGAGAAAGAGTTAAACACATGAATAGAATTTTAGAAAAAGTTAGATTTCTGTTGGTTACTGAACGGGAATATTCATGTAACATTGAACACAGAACATGGCTATTTCTCAGCTCTTCATATCATCTTTACCAAAAAATGTATTAAGGTATAAAAAAAAAACTAAAAACAAATGCAGAAAAAACAAAATGCAGAAAACAAAATAAACACATCCTTTATTGACCCTACTGCAATAAAAACTATCTTCAAACAGAGTTCTTTGAAGAAAGGATTAAAATTAGAAATTTAGTAAATTAATCCTAAAGAACTGATGAGTCAAAGAAGACATTATTGAAACAATTACAGAATTAAAGAGGACATTATAAAAACCGTAGTAGAAACAATAGAAAATTTCATCAAAGAAATGATAATAATAACAGAATATACTTAAACTTCAGGGGTGCTTCTAAGGCAGTCTTGAGAGGATATTCATTTTATCAGCAAGAACAGGAAATAGCACATCAATGAACTGGGAATGCAAATTTTAAAAAAACTAGAAAAACAGCTAAGCAAAAAATCCCAACTCAGCACCAAATGAGAAATTCTGAAAATGAAGGAAAAGATTAACAAAAGTAAAAGCAAAAAAAGCCCCATTGAATCAACAAATAAAAGTAGGAGCTGTTTTTTCCCCAGTAATAAAGCACATAAACAACTTACTTGATTTTTTTTAAAAGGGAAAACCAAAGTGACAATATCAAAATTGAAAAAGTAAAAATAACTAAAATTGAATGTGAATAAATAGTAACTATTTTGTCAGATTATATGACAACAAAACTGATCCTTAGATGAAGTGAATATTTAAAAATATAAGCAACGTATCCCTAGGCTTTTAAGTGTTTTTTTTTTAATGGAAATGGTTGTAAAGCTTTTTCTATAGCTATTGATATAACCACATGGCTTTTATGACTTTTATTATTAATGTCTTTTATGTTTGCACCTTTTCTTATATTTTTACATATGGCCACAGTGATAACTTGCTTACTTTACTATGCATATTTGTTACAAAGGTTTTGGCTTTCTTTTTTTGGTGGAGGGAATGGGGAAGGGAAAGGGAGTCAGTCTTATCAGAAAAAGGGAGGGAAGGGAAAGGAAGAAGAAAAAATGTCATTGAAGCACTAAAACAAAGACCACAAAAGGGAAGCCAGACAGAAATACAGATTAGCAGAATAACTTTGAAAGTTGCTGTATGCACTTAGAAGAAAAAGTAAGCTATACTTAAAAGAGATTCGCAGTTTGGTGTACAATCCTTTTCTATTCTATTTTGTATATGAAAATTATCATTTTTGTTTGGTGTCTGTTAAGTTCATATTTTTTTTAATTTAGTGAATTGAAGCAACCAAAATTACTGTGTTTTGAAGTTCTGTATGTTAAATATATATATATATATATAATTGTTCATGGGGCAGCAATATCCCTAGTCCATGCCAATAAACATATATACTTCCCATCTTAAAAATGATGCACTATTGCTATGCAACACAGAAGAGAAAACATTCAACTTATTGGACTTGCAGACTTAGGGCTCAACTGGGTGGGGATCTGAGTTGACAAGGCTGAGTAATTCTTAAGTCATGTGTAAGTTAAGTTGTTAAGGGAACAGTGTTTTCATTCCCAAAGTAAATGGCCACAGAAGTTCCCATCCCTATGTAAACCTTTTGACTATATCTTTTTCCTGTCATCTCACCCTTTAATGACTCTTTGGTTCATTTTGTATTTAAGGCAAAAAAAAGAGAATGATATTGATCCTTTTACTGCAAATTCTTTACCAATTAATTTTTCCGTCTCTGTGAGAAAGAGAGGGAGCCAGGACCCCAAAGTTAAGTGGCTTTGCCCATAAAGCAGTGAAGGCATACATGCAGGGCTTCAGTAGCAAAACATCAAGAGTAATTAATCCTATGTAGGCAACTAAATGGTGCAGTGTATTGAAAGCTGAGCCTGGAGTCAGGAAGATCTGAGTTAAAATCTGGTCCCAGATACTTACTAGCTGTGTGTGACCCTAAGCAAATCACTTCATCTTATTTATCTCAATTTCTCATCTGTAAAAAGGGGGACACATGGGAGAAGGAAAGAGCAAATCACTCAAGCATCTTTGCCAAGAAAACCCAATGGGGTCACAAAAAGTCAGACAAGACAGAACAGCAATTCATTCTATTAGGCAGAAATAGATCCCTGTTTTTCTTTTCCCTTGGAGGAGTCTATCACCTAGCAACTTTCTTGCCTATTTCCTCCCTTCCTCCATCCTCAATCCTGCTCTTCACAAGTACCTGACTTTAGCAGGGGACCCAAGGTCTTGGGGAACCAAGTTTAGTTGTAAACTTGCTCCAACTCAAACCTGGTATTTTACACTTTTAAAGTCCACACGATTATCATTACAGATTGTACTCCCTCTAAGTCATTCACTGATTCCATATGAAAAATTAGATTTTTGTCCCCACTAGTCAAACTCCTGAATCTGTGATACAGATCTGATTCATCCACCGAGCCCACAGATTCAACTGACTGAGTTTGTGCATTTATTTCTCCCTTGACTCATCCACTGACATCAGTTGATCTCACTGAAAAAACAGCGTGATTTATCCTGACACACAAGCACAATGCAAACTCTGCATATTTTTCTAGCCTGGAGCAGAAAGGTGGATTGTATTTATGTTCTCCAAAAGCTAGCTGCTCCAAAATCCTTCACATTATAGCCTGGGCCTAAGGCTGTGTTTTTGCTGGCTGCACCCGGGAAAATAGCATTTTGTTCCAAACAAGTGTTCTAACATGCTTGTTATTGTGTGAGTTGGTATATAAAAACTTCAATTTGTTGGCCAAATTTTTAAGGCATTTCAGAAAATGTACCTGGAAAAACCTGTATTTTCACAAAGATCTGTATATATGGACCTACTTCTCCACACTACTAAAACTGAGTGCTGTCTTTCAAAAGGTTACATCCTTTTTTCCTGCATCTGAGTGCAGGATTCTCTAATTACCTTCACCTATGAGGAAAGAAAAGGACTATTTCTTAGGAACAAATGAACTGACATTATATTATTTATGAAACTGAGATTTTCAGAGATCTTGCCAGATAGAAGATCACTCTTCCCTATTCCTTTTCCACTTTTGTGACATATTCCAGAAGTGGGAAGAATTAATGATAGGCACCATGCTATGGTGGCTAGATTATTGGACCTGAAATCAAGATTTGGTTTCAAATATTGCCTTAAACACTTGTTAGCTGTGTGACCCTGGGCAAATCACTTAACCTCTCTCATCCACAAAAATTAGAGGGTAGGAGTTTGGTAGCCAGAATCTATAGTTTTCATAGTATGCTTGCATAAAATATTTTGGGAGTATTTCCATGTGTTGGTAGACATATGTATGTATGAAATGGTTTTGTTTTTATAAACTATAATAACATTTCATAGGAACTAGACTTGTGATTTAATTGGCTTAAGGAACCATAATAGATTGAAAGTAAGGTAAACAGAGGTTAAATGACTTGCTCTGGGTCACATAGTTAGCAAGTGTCTGAGGCTGAATTTGAAATCAGGAAGAGTGGTCTTCATAACTCCAGTCTCACACCTCTATCCACTGTACCACTTCGCTGTTTAATGACTTAGAGTAGAACCAGAAAACCTGACTTCAGGTCCTATATCTGTAAAACTGGGCAAATCACCTTACTTCTAAAAGCTCTAGGCAACTCTTTAAGACTAAAAGCTACCAAAGTTCATTCAGCTGCCCAAAGGTAGGAATTTAATTCACGCTCTCCTGGCTCTAAGGTCAGCTTTTAAGCTAATAGGTACTGAAGTGGTGCAGCAAATAAAGCTCTGGAAATAGTCAGGAAGGTATGAATTCAAATTTAGCCTTAGATGCTTACTAGTTCTGTGACCCTGGGCAAGTCAATTCATCTCTGTCTGCCTCAGTTGCAACTACAAAATGGAGATAATTAGCAGCACCTGCCTTGCACAGTTGCTGTGAAGAGCCAATAAAATATTTGTAAAATCACTTAATACTCTGCCTGGTGCATCGTAATGGGTGCTGCTTAAACTTCTATTTCCTTCTCTTTCCCTTCCATTATACTCCTCTGCTTCTCAACATTTTTATAGGGGAGAAAAAAACCATTAACAGACGGGAGCAGGCAAAGACTCCCAATTGTAGAGAGAGAAACTTATTTAATAGAATTCTAATGATAATAGTAATTCTTATCAACCTAAGTCAGTCTTTGTGGGGTTTTTTTTATTTTTCTTACACACAAAGCTATCTAGGTGGATTAGCATTAGGACACTATGTTATTTAACAAGGAGTGGCCAAATTCTTTTCCTTCATGTCTATGATCATTGCTGGTACAATGATGACATAGACCTAAATACCTTCATGAAAAGCAGTGTAAAAAATGCTAGAAAAGCGTAATGAATAGTTCTTACAAGTGTCTTTACTTATGACCCTACTAGGCAATTAGGGTTTGGGTTTTTTTTTTCCGTTGAACTTGGAAATTTCCTAAAGTTATGTTGGCACACATCAAATGCTAGAGAAATGAGATGTTTATTTAAAGATTTAAGGACATAAAGATGTTCTCTTCTGATCTCTCCTAAATTCCACTGCTTGGGAACTATCTGTTCTCAAAATCATCATGACTTAATTAATTGTTTGACTTCTGTGTAGAGCAGCTAATGATGTGGTGGAGCAGAGAGCATACTGAATTTGGAGTCAAAGTACCTGGCTCTAATCGTGGCTCTGCCAATAACTACCTATATGACATGGAACAAGTCATGTAGACTCTGAACCTCAGTTTCCCCTTCGTAAAATGAGATGATTGAGCTAAATTCTCTTTGAGGTCTCTTCTAAGGACCTCATCTTTGAGGTGATACCGTGATAGCCATAATGAATTAACTGCATTTGATAGTGTATGTACACACAATCAGAGGAGAATTTATTATATTCTCCATATTTGCTTCATATAATAATTCTGGCTGTGCCACTTATACATACTTATGCACAAACTACAGTAACATTTTCCTAGGAACTAGACTTGTAATTTCATTGGTATTCATTGTTTCCTTTCTTAATTGTATTTTTTACCCTTGAATTTAACAGTCATTAACAAACAGAAGCATTTCCATATACAAAGAACAAAAGAGTAGATTGCATATGAAACTATTAAATTCTGTTCCAATTTTTTAACCATACGTATTCAATTTAATAAGGTAGTAATAAAATTGCTATTTGTATCTCCTGTGCTTTTCTTTTCCTTCAGTGTATATTTTTTATGCTTTGTCAATGCTTTTTTTGTATCACAATCACTTCCTACAAATTCATGCCCCACTTCTCATTCACACACTCAAACTTCAATTAGATGTTATTCTCAAACCTCTTCTCATGGATTCTACTGAAATACCAGGTCATATTCCATCTTGCAGACCTGCCCATGGAAAGAAGAGTCATTGAGCAATCCCTAACAGATATCTGTATTCTACAAATTCTACATATATCATTGTATGTATAAATATTTTCACTTGTATTACAATAGCAAGCCTCTCTTCTATAGGCAGTGCCATAACTAGCAGTTCTGGCCTTTGGGATAAGCAGCACAAAAAGTGCCCTCAAAATGAATCAGTTTTTAAAGATAAATTCATTTGAGGAAAGAGGGAAGTCCCAGGAATGTGGGACACAAGACACAATAGAGGATGAGACACAGGATACCTTGTGACCAGAACTGGCAAGTCTGACTCATGGAAAGAAAAAGGTAAAGAACCGTTCACTTGAGGTACAGCTTCAGCAAAGAGTAAGTCTACCAGAGGTTTCCTACTCTAATTCTTGATAACAGGGTACTAAACTCAGATATTTCTCCCTGTTGAAGGAGGAGTATAAATGTAGGTAGTGCCCTAGGTTCTAGAACAAAACCTGTCACCGAGCCCTAATTACCGCTCTGCCTGCAGGGGCCTCTTGAAGACATGTTACCAAAGTATCTCTTTTGTGGGTAGACTTTTGAATCTTTTTAGGCCATATAAGAAAGGGGATTTGATTCACAATTCCAAAATGAGGAAGACTCTTGCCACAGGGTATCATTTCTAGCCATAGTCAGATTGCGTCAGTGGGTGGGACAGTCATGGTATGGAGATGGGGGGAAGGTTACAGTTTGGTCATGAATGAGCCCTTCCATAAAAGGCAATTTGGAAACATGACCTAGGAAAAAAGTTTTAGCTCAGGATGTTAAACAAGAGCTTGAATGGCTCCCCTTACCTAAACCTCCTGTGTGTTCTCCTCCTACGTCAGAATTAGGAGACCTGGATTTTATCAAATTCAGAAGAAACTATAGAAGCAAGAGTACTTGTGACTCATTATCATTAGTGGGTAGATCTCATAAGAATAGAATGACTCAAGTTATAATGATGAAAGGGCAATAAAAATGTGAAAAAATACTGCTTAGGGTCACATTACTTAAAAATAATGATATTTTACATTCATATACATAATGATGGTTCACATTTATATAGCCCTTTACAGTTTACAAAGTGAATTCATACACAGCAACCTTGTGAGTTAATCAGTGAAGATTTTATTACTTCATTTTGCAGATGAAAAAACTGAGACTGAAATAATTAGAGATCAGAGGACTAGAAAACGGAGGCAGAATCTAAGTATGGATTTAATTCTGGGTTTTCGGATTCTGAATTCCAATATTCTTTCTAATAAATCAAAGTCTCTTATTAAGAATTTCTCAGATTCTTTACACAAAGACCTTTGGAGAAAAGGCATTCTAAGTATTTCCCTGGGCATTATCATCATCATCATCATCATCATCATCATTGGGATAGGGACTAGACCTATGATTTCATTGGTATAGGGAACTCCCAGGTTAGGAAATTCCCTCTACCAATGCAGGTTGGCACTTTTTCTGCTCCTTATAGTCTTAGAGAATTGCCTAGAACACTGAGCAGTTAAGTGACTTACACAAGATCACCAAACTAGTGTGTGTTAGAGGCAGGATTTGAATACATCTACCTGACTTCAAGACTAGCTGTCTACCTACTATAGAATACTGCCTTTAATTTTATAAATAATGATGATAATAATAGCTAACATATATAGTGCTTTAAGGTTTGCATAGCACTTTACAAATATCTCATTTGGTACTCATTAAAAATAAAAAAACTTGTGAGGTAGATAATTATTATCCCCATTGTACAGATGAGGAAACTAAGGCTGAGCATAGAACCAATCCTGTGATCAATTACCTTGAACTTTTGAAGACAGGTAATACCATGATAATTTTATAGCTCCTAGAACTCAATTTTTCCTATCTAGAGTCCCTGAAAAGAAACAAAATTAGCCTTCTGCCCCAGCTTCCAATAAGTCACCAAATTATTTTTGGGTACATTCTACTTGCAATGCTTTTGCTAGCCTATGCAGAAGATTAAAAGATGATTGAACAAAATATAGTCTCTGACCTCAAGGATCTCAAAACAAATTGTGTCCACTCGTGGGTATTGCTGTGGTTAAGCACTAACTCTTTTTAAAAGCTTCTCTTTGGTTCTTAAACTTTCTGAAAAGTAGAGGGAGGAAGTCCTCTGGTGTGTGTAGCCTGCAGAGCTTTATATGAGTAAACATCCTGTCATGTCCTAGAATATTACTGACTCTGCTTCTATGTCTAGAGAGTTAGGATGGGAAGAGAGAAAATCAGTGACGGAGATTGCTAGGAATTTCCAGAGCCCAGTCAATATGCAATAGGTAGGTACCATTCAAAACCATTTTTCAACCCTCATCCCTGAATTCACAGAACCGAATAATAGACAATACTTCTTCCTATACTTCTCCCATCCCCTAAGACTAAATAAGAATCCTGAACTCCTATATCACCAGTATTTCTTAAACTCCACTGTGTACAGAGTACTATAGTAGAAAATGTGGCATGCTATAATGAATGGAAAACTGATTTTGAAATCAGAAAGACCTTGGGTTCAAATTTCCCTTCTGATATATACCGCCTGTGTGACCATGGGCTAGTCACTCAATTTCTCAACGACCCAAGCAACTCTCTAAAACCATAAGTTTCATAGGAAGTGCTTCTCTGTTTATCTGCTTTGGTACGTGAAATTTCCTCATTGGGAATTCCCTATAACAATGAAAACATAAATCTAATTTTTAAAATGTACTAGATATGAGATGGAATTTCAGACAAATAGAGAACAGTCATTTATCCTTCAGGATCTCAAGGAAGGATTTCATCGTAGTGGTGACACAAGATTTTGGAATTTGAAGAGATGTCATTATAGTCAAATAATCTGATCTACACTTGGAAAGAAATCTTCTCCATAGCCTCCCCACCAAGTGCTTATCAAGCAGAGGCTTGAAGACCTCCAATGAAGACAAGCCCATTACCCCCAAAAGCAGCCCATTTCTCTGGGACAGTGATCATTGTTGGGAAGTTTTTCCTCTGAACCCAAATATGAGTCTCTGCAGCTTCCATCCCTTGTTGTCAGTTTCATCTTCTGGGGTCAAAGAGAACAAAGCTAATCCCTCTCATATGTGACAAGTCTTTTAAATATAGTTATACCTATCCTGTCTTGTCCTCTCCATACTCAATATCATCTTTTATAACCAATGCTTTTCTAACAAAGTGCCTGGTCCCCACATCAACCTGACCATCCTCCTCAGATAGTTCATATCCTTCCTAAAATGTAGCACTCAAAATTGAATCTCTAACCAATGGACTAGTGGAGGGAGATATGATATATAAAGTGTGGCTGGTGGTCTTGAGTAAAGGCACCTGTATTAACGGTTTCCAGGGTTGTACTTAGCATGTTTTTAGCCAGACTTGTTAGACTGATCATTAATGGTTCCAACATTATCAGGCTCCCAGTCAGACCCATACCTGCATAGATGCTTAATCAGTACTATGTGGTATTTAATAACAATGGTGACTGTAATCCTTAGTTGTACAGATTTTGTTTGAGCAGTGGGCACCCTGCAGGCATGGATAGGACGATGGGAATGTAATAGAACTTATGAATGATACAAGGTTACTGTCCAGTTATTTGAAATTGTGGAAGGATGTGGAAGCGATTTTCTTTGTTGATATGAAAATTTAAATCAAATTCCTTACAGTTTTCTTCCTCTTTTGTGTAACATTGATTAACATTATATCACATTGCAAATCGACAGTGTTTGAGAGTTTTTATTAGAAAAATAGAAAAATAAGAAACGGACAAGAAAAATAACACATCAAATGCTCTTTAAGAGTGTTTGACCAAAAGGAGAGAAAGCTCAGCAGGTAAATCATAGCTGCTTTTAAGTATTTGAAAGGCAGTCATATGGAAAAGATATTAGACTTCTTCTTTTTGGCTTCAGAAGGCAAAACTAGGGCTAGTGAGTAGAAGCTGCAAAAAAGAAAATTTAGTGTTGATTTAAATAAAAACTTCTAAGAATTATTGTTAACCCGAAACAGAATGTTCTGCCCTAGGATATCACAAGCTCTGCCTTACAAGGATATCTTCATGCAGAGGTAGGATGACCCCTTCTCTGGAACTGGATTAGCATGAAGGCTCACTAAATGTTAGATTTGGTGAAAATGAGTACTTGGTCAACAATCCAGTATTATTCTTTTTATTGTCAGCATAAAAGGATCCCAGGCACTCAAGGATACATGCTGAAAACTGAGTGGCAATCCGAAATGCCTCATTATGGCTTCATGGGTATTCTCACAATTCCATGTCACAATAGCCAGCATGGAAGTGAGGTTCCTTTCAGGTTACTCAGTCTGAACAGATATTCCCCACCCCACCACACACAACCACTTTTATACTCCTCAGGTTCCCAGCAGCCTAGGGAAATTGTCCAAACATAGTCATTAAAGTAAACACTACTATGCATCTTGATGCTCCCCTTCTCTGAATTTTCTGCCCTTCTGTCTTTATAATCTTGTTTTTCCAACTTCTGCATACATTTCTACTGCACTGCTCTCCTTGGTATATCTCCCCATTCTGATTCACCAGTAGAATTTACTGGGAACCATTAGAGAGCATCATCAATGCCTACCAAAAGGATGTGTGTGGATTCTTTTATTCAGGCATGGTCTGGACTACATGGGAGCCAAAGTCCTTACCAACTCTCAAAGTCTGTTATTTTCTTACACACCCTAAAGTATAAGAATGGTGGTTAGTTCCATGTTTCCATTTCATCTTTTTGCCCTCCCAGTTTCTCTTCCTTACATTTGATTACAATATTACTTGTTGAAGCTTGTTAAAAACCTGAGAATTTATGCCCTGTTTTGAGAACTGGAGATAGATCCCAACCCATCATTGCTGTATGTCATCTTGGGGAATCTGCTGGGTGTTGAATTCAAACACAGTGGGAAGTCAACATCCATCAGCCAAAAGGATCTTCCTAAGAATTAGCAGTCTTTGATATCTGGCAGACAGTATTCCATGATGTCTGACCCACAAAGAACATAGGTTTGGTTTTTAAAGGGCAGACAACAAATCATGTTCACATTTGTAAAAAAAAAAAAAAAAATTTGTGAAATTCTAAGTTAAAAGCTACAAAGATAAGAAAAGTGAACATTCCAGCAATTTAACTTAGTCTGTAATGCTTTCCTAGCCAGCCCTTGGGCCACTGAAGCAGGGCATTTGAAACCTGTAAGCACAAGTTTGATATTTTTGTAAGACTGCCAAAGCTTTAATATCAAAACAGTAATTAGCATGAAGCCTTGTGCAATTAAGCCATTCTAGAAGGGAATGAAGTTGAAATCTTTGGCAAGATTTTCTTCTGCTTGAAAAATCAATCGTTTCTAGGATATATTTTTTCTTTAAAGCTTTTCTACAAAGGTTTCAGAGTCTTAAATACCAAGTTTCTTTCTTTCTGTTAACTGATTATATGAACAGCTATTTATTTTCAGGAAATAGTTTGCAGTATGAGTCAAACCGCTATAGTCATCGAAGTGGCCAACTCTCGTATTAAAACCTTTAATTATGGTTACTTGGAAAGAATCAGTCCCTTGTCTCATCAAATTTCCTCAATCTGAGCAGTATTATTCCAGTTCCAGGAAGATATATCCTCCTACCAGGGTAAGGAAGGCATTGCTTCAGTGATTCTAGTCATTAAAGAGATAAATTATTGCAGAAGTAATTTATCATTATGCAAATTCAGGGAGAGCCTGAGGGGGCTTGACTGAAGGTAGTCTGTTATCTGTCAGAGATTTCAAAGACCAAAATTAAGGATCATGCACATTGAGAGTCCTTAGGATGCTGAAATTAAGCTTTTGTGTAGCAATTATCAGCTTATCTGGAATGCCAGGAAGATCATTCACCTTCCAGTGAGTAACCACTCCATCTTAGAAGGAGAACTTTTCTCTCTTCATCATACTGATAATTGAAGTCAGACTAATTAGGTTGTTCAGGTACTTCTGCTACGTCTACACCAATGCCTAAAGAAAATTGGGAAGTGAGGAGAGGGTAAGGGGGGTGGAGGGGTGAGAAGTCAGCTAGAAATAGAGATGTGGAAACCCTTTTCTTTACCACTCATTTTTGTTGGTGGTGGTGGGCAGAGGAGAGAGGGATGTAAGAGTGGAGAGGAAACATGCTTACAAGCATGTGGATTTTAAAATATTATAAAATGGGCATTGAAAAGCAGATTGACATAGTGGAATGAGAGCCATCCTTGGGAGCAGGATGACCTGATCTCAAAGTCTTACCTTTGACACACACTGACTGTTTGACCTTGGGGCAGTAAATGGCAGAATAGTTGCTCATCTGCATTGGTAGAAGGAGTTTCCTTAAAGGGATGATGCACAGACATATGAAATCATAGGTCTAAATTTCCCAAAAAAGTAATCCATGGAAGTCATGACTATTAAATTCCATCCAATCGGCCATGATGGTGCTATGCATTTGTATTTCAGGATCCTATGAGAGTCCTGGATCTGTTCAATTTGAGGGTGCTCCTAAAGTAATCGCAACTTAATGAAAATGTATAAATTCATATTTTTAAAGTTTTTTTGACTAAATAAATGAAAACTATTACAAAAGTTGAAAGCTTTAAAATTAAGTGGAAAGACACTCATATGATGAAATATACTTATAAAGTACTGTTAAATATATTATATATATATGTTTTTAATTGAAAAGTCATATTGTATATAAATTGATAGCACCTAACACTATATCTCTAGTACATAGCACACAGTAAGCATATGACAAATATCTGTTGAATTGAAGTAATTCAAAGTAAGGTCAAAGATGGTGCATTAGAGGCAACTCAGCTTAACTCTCTCAATATATTCCCTTGCAAGCAACTTTAAAATAATACCTCAAATAAAATTTCAGAGTGGTAGAGCCAATAAAAGATCAAGGAGACATTTCTGATCTAAGAAATCTTAGGAGGCTGACAGGAGTAGTCTGTAACATCAGGGCAAGAGCTCACACATGCAAAAGCAGCAGCAACGTTGGCAGCTCTCAGTTCAGAGACAATTAAGGGAGTGGGACACTTGGTAAAAAAAGAGATTACAGGTGACCTTTTCCTAACACTGAGTACAACTGGCAATGATTGGTAACTATTGCCCATACACAGTTCTGGGTTGCAGTGGTAGAGTGTAAACAAGTGCTGGGAGTTGATCACAAGGGAGCAGGGATCCTGATTATAATTCCTAGGCAAAGAGAGAACACTAGCACTTGTGTCTACAGTGGACCAGGGACCGTTTTTGGGTAAAGACCAGAGTGCTGACCAGAAGAGCAGTCACTATACCTCTCCCCAAATCACACCACCTTGGAAATACCAAAAATTTGAAGACCCCTAAAACTATCTCTGAAACCAGCAGCACAAAAAAAAAGCCTGAAGTAGGGAACAGTGCCTCCCCACCATGCCCAACTTTAATATAACACTAAAAAATCAAGAAATAGGCTGGGGAAATAAGCAAACAATAGCACCAGCAAATAATAATTTGTCCATAAAAAAGCTATCATGATAGCAGGGAAGACCAAGACATAAACTCAGAAGAAGATAAAAATGTGAAAACAGCTACAAAGCCTCAAAGAAAAATACTAAAGACCCAAGCTCAACAAGAATTCCTTGAAGAGTTAAAGATAGAGTGGTAGTGGAAAAATTGGAGGTTAGGAGGAGAATGAGAGTGATGCAAGAAAAATATGAAAAGAGAATTAACATCTTGGTAAAAGAGGCACAAAAAAACACTGAAGAAAATAACACCCTACAAAATAGAGGTTTTGTATGTTTACCAATAGGCAACTAGGCCTACTGGTAAAAGAGGTACAACAATTCACTGAAAAAAAAAGAATTCCTTAAAAAACAGAATACGTCAAATGGAAAAGGAGGTACAAAATCACATTGAAGAAAATAATTCCTTAAAAATTAGAATTGGGCAAATGGAAGCTAATGACTCCATGGGACATCAAGAAAGAATAAATAATGTCAACAGAATGAGAAAATAGAAGAAAATGTGAAATATCTCATTGGAAAAACAACTGACCTGGAAAATAGTTCCAGGAGAAATAATTTAAGAATTATTAGACTACCTGAAATCCATGATCAAAGAAAAACCTATACACCATATTTCAAGAAATTGTCAAGTAAAACTGCTCCAATACCTTAGATTCAGAGGATAAAATGTAAATAGAAAGAATCTACCAATCATCTTCTGAAAGAGATCAACAAATGAAAACTCCCAGGAATATTATAGCCAAATCCCAGAGCTCCCAAGTCAAAGAGAATATACTTCAAACAGCCAGAAAGAAACAATTCAAATATTGTGGAGTCACAGTAAGAATCACACAAGATTTGGCAGCTTCCACATTAAAGGAGCAGAATTCTTGAGATATGATATTCCAAAACACAAAGGAGCTAGGATGACCACTAAGAATAACTTAAACAGAAAAATTGAGTAATTTTTCACCTGCAAGAGAAAAAACATTGATATTTAATGAAATAAAGGACTTTCAAGTGTTCCTGATGAAAAGATCACAGCTAAACAGAAATTTTGACATTCAAACACAAGACTCAAGAGAAGCATAAAAAAGGTCAACATGAAAGAAGGGATTCAATAGTTAAACTGTTTGAATTCCTGTATGGAAAGATGATACATGTAACTCCTAAGAACTTTATCATTATTAAAGCAGTTAAAAGGAGTTTACATAGACAGAGAGAATGAGTGTGAGTTGATTATGTTGGAATGATCTCCCCTAAAAAATGAAGGGGTAACAGAGGGAGTGGGAGAAGGGGAAAGGATAATTTTCCTCACATAAAAGAGGTGTGCAAGGAAGAGCAGTTACAGAGGAGAGAAAAAAATGGGGTGGGGGAAGGCAATGCTTGAACCTCACTCATTCGAATTGGTTAAAAGAGGGAAGAACACACACACACACACACACTCAATTTTGTATGGAAATGTAATTAACCAAATAGGGAAATAGGAGGGTAAGAGAACAAGAGAAAGGTGAAGGGGATGACAAAAGGGTGAATCAATTAAGGAAAACAGTAGTTAGAAGCAAAATGCACTTTTGAGGAGGGACAGAATAAAAAAGGGGAGACAGAGAAAGAAACAAGAAAATAGGATGAAGGGGAATACACAGTAATCATAAATGTTGATGTGAATTGGGATGAACTCATTCATAAAATGGAAATGAATAGTAGAATGGATTAGAAATCAGAATCCAGCAATATGTTGTTTACAAGAGACACACTTGAAACACAAAGACATACACAGAGATAAGCAAAGGGCTAGAGCAAAATCTGATATGTTTTAGCTGAACTAAAAAAGAGGCAGGGGTAGTACTCATGGTCTCAGACAAAGCAAGAGTAAAAACAGAACTAATTAAAAGGAATAATCAGAGAAACTACATTTTGCTAAAAAAAAAAAAAAAAAAAAAAAAAAAAAAGGTACCATAGACAAGGAAGCAATATGGAAAAATTTTATGGCAAATTTCTCTGGATCTCATTTCTGAAATACATATTGAGTATAGAACTGAGACAAATTTATAAAAATAAGAACCATTCCTCAATCAATAAATAATCAAAGGATATAAACAGGCAGTTTTCAGAAGAAACCAAAGCTATTTATAGTCATGAAAAAAATGTACTAAATTACTATTGGAGAAAGGAAAATTAAAAACAACTTTGAGGTACCACCTCACACCTATCAGAAATGACAGCTGGAGGGGATGAGGGAAAAATAGATACATTAATGAACATGTTGGTGGAGTAGTGAACTGATACAACCATTCTGCAGAACAATTTGGAACTAGGCTCAAAGAACTATAAAACCATACACACCCTTTGACCCAGAAATAGCACTACTAGGACTGTATCCCAAAGAAATTAAGGAAAAAGGAAAAGGGGGGAGGGACCAAGACAGCGGAGTAGAAAGACTCACATAGGCTAGCTCCGAACCCACAGCCCATAAATTTTCTGTAAAAATAACTCCACAAAAATTCTGGAGCAGTGCAAGTCGCGCAGCAACACAGTGGAGGAGATTTCCATTCCAGAGAGCCCTGAAAGACCGCCACTAAAGGTCCATCTCGCACAGGACAGCAGAGCCCAGCCCTGCCCGCATGGCCCCGAGAGGAGCAGATCGGAGCAGGCTTCAGGGACGGAATTTCCGGTGGCTGCGAAGGTCCCTCCACCCACAGGCACTACAGGTCAGTGAGAGAGACTTGTGGGCTGGCCAAGAGGGGAGCAGGGTGTCTCCATGGCTGAGGCCCCCTCTGGAGGCAGCAGCAGAGGCAACCCCCTGAGGGAACTTAACCTGGGAGGTGGCCCTGCCCCCACCTGAGCACCAGAACTTAACCTCACATTGAATAGCAGCTGTGCCCACCACTGAAAGCCCTGAGGCTGGGGTGAATCTCAGACCCCAAGCACTAGCTGGGCAGATCTAGGTGGGGGTGCAGAGGAATCTCAAAAGTCAAGTAACTGGCTGGGAAAATGCCCAGAAAAGGGGAAAAAAAATAAGACCATAGAAGGCTACTTTCTTGGGGAACAGATGTTCCCACCTTTCATTTCTGATGACGAGGAACAATGCTTACCATCAGAGAAAGACATAGAAGTCAAGGCCTCTCTACCCCAAACATCCGAAATAGATATCCAATGGGCTCAGGCCATGGAGGAGCTCAAAAAAGATTTTGAAAATCAAGTTAGAGAGGTGGAGGAAAAAACTGGGAAGAGAAATGAGAGAGATGCAAGAAAAGCATGAAAAACGAGTCAATACCTTGGTAAAGGAGACCCAAAAAAAAATGCTGAAGAAAATAACACCGTGAAAAATAGGCTAACTCAATTGGCAAAAGAGGTTCAAAAAGCCAATGAGGAGAAGAATGCTTTCAAAAGCAGAATTAGCCAAATGGAAAAAGAGGTTCAAAAGCTCACTGAAGAAAATAGTTCTCTCAAAATTAGAATGGAACAGATGGAGGCTAATGACTTTCTGAAAAACCAAGAAATCACACAACAAAACCAAAAGAATGAAAAAAATTGAAGAGAATGTGAAATATCTCATGCGAAAAACAACTGACCTGGAAAATAGATCCAGGAGAGACAATTTAAAAATTATGGGACTACCTGAAAGCCATGATCAAAAAATCAGCCTAGACATCATCTTGCACAAAATTTTCAAGGAAAACTGCCCTGATATTCTAGAAACAGAGGGCAAAAGAAGTATTCAAGGAATTCACTGATCACTGCCTGAAAGAGATCCAAAAAGAGAAACTCCTAGGAACATTGTGGCCAAATTCCAGAATTCCCAGGTCAAGGAGAAAATATTTCAAGCAGCTAGAAAGAAACAGTTCCAGTATTGTGGAAATACAATCAGGATAACACAAGATCTAGCAGCTTCTACATTAAGGGATTGAAGGGTGTGCAATAGGATATTCCAGAAGTCAAAGGAACTAGGACTCAAACCAAGAATCACCTACCCAGCAAAAGTGAGTATAATACTTCAGGGGAAAATATGGTCTTTCAATGAAACAGAGGACTTTCAAGCATTCTTGATGAAAAGACCAGAGCTGAAAAGAAAATTTGACTTTCAAACACAAGAATGAGAAGAAGCATGAAAAAATAAACAGCAAAGAGATGTCATAAGGGACTTACCAAAGGTGAACTGTTTACATTCCTATATGGAAAGACAATATTTGTAACTCTTAAAACTTTTCAATATCTGGGTAGTTGGTGGGACCACACACATACACGCACACACACACAGGTACACATGTGCACATGCACACATACACACATGCATGCACATACAGAGACAGAGAGCACAGAGTTAATTGAATAGGATGAGACCATATCTTAAAAGAAATTAAGGTAAATGGTGAGAGAGAAATGTAGTGGGAGGAGAGAGGGTGAATTGAAATTGAGCAAATTATCTCTTATTCAAGAGGCAAGTAGGAGACTTTTTAGTGGAGGGAAAAAGAGAACTGAGAAAAAAACATGAAGTTTACTCTCATCACATTCGACTAAAGGAAGGAGTAAAAGGCACACTCATTTTGGTATGAAAACCTATCTTACAGGATAGGAAAGTGGGGGAGAAGGAGATAAGCAAGGGGGGGGGGGATGATGGAAGGGAGGGCAATGGGAGGAGGGAGCAATTTGAAGTCAACACTCGGGGAGGGACAGGATCAAAAGACAGAATAGAAACAATGGGGGGCAGGACAGGATGGAGGGAAATACAGTTAGTCTTACACAACATGACTATTATTGAAGTCATTAGCAAAACTACACAGATATGGCCTATATTGAATTGCCTGCCTTCCCACAGGGAATGGTTGGGGAGGGAGGGATGGGGAGAATTTGGAACTCAAAGTTTTAGGAACAACTGTTTAGTAGTGTTCTTGCTACTAGGAAATAAGAAATACAGTTAGTGGGGAATAGAAAGTCATTTGGCCCTACAGGGCAAAAGAGAAGATGGGGACAAGAGAAGGGAGGGATGATAGAAGAGAGGGCAGATTGGTGATAGGGAAAATTATAATGCTCGGTGTATTGGGGTGGGGAGGGGATAAATGGGGAGAAAATTTGGAACCCAAAATTTTGTGGAAATGAATGTAAAAAGTTAAATAAATAAATTTATATTAAAAAAGAAAAAAAATAAAAAGGAAAAGGACCTATATGTACAAAAATATTTATAGCAATTTTTATTGTGGTGACAAAGAATTGGAAATTGAGGGGATACTGATCAATTTGGGAGTGGCTGAACAAGTTGTGGCATAGTATTGTGATGGAGCACAATTGTGCTGTAAGAAATGACAAGGGACATTTGGGCAGAACACCCTAATGGAAGAAAGGAGGGGAGAGGTGGGGAAGGGAGAGGCTGAGTTGTCCAACTGGAACTGCCCAGTCGGGTCCATAGAGATAAAATAGAACCTACCTGATTAGTTGGTGAGAGCATAAGGGACAGCTCTTCACTTCACTTTGGATATTCTTCAGGTTGCTTTGAATACCTCTAGCCACCAGCATCAAGAGAAAAGATGGATGAGGCCAAACCCAATTTAGGTTGCTGAAGAAAAGACTCTATGAGGACATGAGAGGAACTGGCAGTCTCTATCATGTCCCTTTCACCAGCTTGCTACACTACAGACTTTGGAGAACTTCACCTTGGGCATGATCTAGGATGCTCTTGACTGAGTTATCTCACTCTTTTTTTGTTTATTTATTTTCAGTGTTCCACAATCACTACCATACAACCTAGATTTTTTCTTTCTGTCCCTCCCCCCCACCTCCTCCCTCTCTACCCAAGACAGCATACAATTTTATATAGGTTCTACATATACATTCCTATTAAATACATTTTCACCATAGTCATGTTGTATAGAAGAATTAAAATGAATGGGAGAAATCATATAACAAACAAAAACATAATACAAAAGAAAATAATCTACTACAATCTACAATTAAATTCCACAGTTCTTTCTCTGGATGTGGAAGGCATTTTGCCTTACAAGACCTTTGGGAATTTTTTAAGTCCTTGCATTGCAATGAAATTCTAAATCTACCAGAAAAATTCCTCACACATTGTGGTTGTTACAGTGTACAAAATTCTCCTTTCACTCAGCATCAGATCACAGAAGTCTTTCCAGGCCCCCTTGATGTCTTCCTGTTCATCATTTCTTATAGCACAATAGTAATCCGTTACATTCATACACCATAAATTATTCAGCCATTCCCCACTTGATGGGTATCCTCTTGATTTCCAGTTTTTGGCCACCACAAAGAATACTGCTAAAAATATTTTTGTACATGTGGGACCCTTTCCCATTTTTGTGATCTCTTGGGGATACAGTCCTAGAAGAGGTATTGCTGGATCAAAGGGCTACATTTTTGTAGCCCTTTGGGCATAGTTCCAAATTGCTCTCCAGAATGCTTGTATCAGCTCACAGCTCCACCAACAATGAATCAGTGTTCCAACTCTCCCACATCTTCTCCAACATTTATCATCTTCATATTCTGTCATGTTAACCAATCTGATAGATGCGATGTGGTATCTCAGAGTTGTTTTGATCTGCATCTCTCTAATCAATAGTGATTTAGAGCATATTTTCATATGACTATAGGTATCTTTAATTTCTTCCTCTAAAAATTGCCTGTTCATATCCTTTGACCATTTATCAATTGGGGAATGGCTTTTGCTCTTGTACATTTGAATCAGTTCTCTATATATTTTAGAAATGAGGCCTTTATCACAGACACAAGTTGCAAAAATTCTTTCCCAGTTTTCTGTTTCCCTCCTAGTCTTGATTGCATTGGATTTGTTTGTGCAAAAACTTTTCAGTTTAAGGTAATCAAAATTATCCATTTTGTACTTCATAATGCTTTCTATCTCTTTTTTAGTAAAAAAATTCTTCGATTCTCCATAAATTTGATAAATACGCTATTCCTTGCTCCACTAATTTGTTTATAGTATCAGTCTTTATACCTAGATCATGTACCCATTTGGACTTTACTCTTGTGTATGATGTTAGGCATTGGTCTATGCCAAGTTTCTACCACACTGTTATCCAGTTTTCCCAGCAATTTTTGTCAGTGAGTTCTTATCCCAGAAGCTGGGGTCCTTGGGTTTATTAAAGAGTAGATTGCTATATTTATTGCCTACTGTGTCTTGAGTACCTAGCATATTCCACTTGTCTACCCTTCTGTTTCTTAGCCAGTACCAAGTGGTTTTGATAATTGCTGCTTTATCATACAATTTGAGATCTGGTAGTGCTAGGCCACCTTCCCTAGCATTTCATTAGTTCCCTTGCAATTCTGGACGTTTTGTTCTTCTGGAGTTATCTCACTTTTAATGGGAGAGTTCCTTCACTCCGTATTGTCTGGTATTTGTTCTCATATGTATGCTATCTCTGATTTCTACTACTTTGACTTACATAAATGGGTTTTATGACTACCTGCAAAAAAAAAAGGAATTGACAAGGAGGGTAGTTTCAGAATAACATGACAAGACCTAATGAACTGCTGCAAAGTGAAATGAGAAAAATCAGGAGATCACTGTGCACAGTCACATTAATGTTGTAACAATGATCAATTGTGAAAGACTTGGCTATGATGATCCAAAACAATTCCTAGGGATTCATGGTGAAAAAATGCTGTCCACCTCCAGAGAAAGAACTGATGAACTCTGAGCAAATTAAAGTGTAATTTTCTCACTTTATTTTTCTTCCTTCTTTGGAAACAAGGCTAATATGGAAATATGTTTTGCATGATTTCACATGTACAATTGATATCATATAGATTGCCTTTTTAGTTGTGTTAAGGAGGAGGTGGGAAGGAAGGAGAGATTGATGAACTCAAAGTTTAAAAAGAAAAAGTTTGAAATAAATAATAAATTGAAAATATATATTTTTCAAATTTATTCTTGTGGATTGGATGTGAAGCAGAGCTGTGCTCACATAGATGGAAGGAGATGTAGGCCACACTTATACTAGGCATGATATAAGCATGAACTGGGAGAGGAAGAGTTGAGATGGAAAAGAAGACTATTCTTCCAATCTCCAGAGAACATAACAGATAGTGTCTGTGCATGTATGTGTATATATGTAGGGAAGTGGTATGTATTTATGTACATACATATATTACTATGGTGGTGGTTGTTGCCCTTCATCTTCAGAGAAGACCAAAATGACATCACCATGATAAAGTGAAATTTTAGTGTGTCTAACTGTGGCTGATCAAATCAATATGAGCTCAGAATGCTCTACCACAGGTTGGGCACAGATAGTCCGTGTGAATATTTGGGGTGGATATCCCAAATTTGTGCATCCTGCATTTACTTCATGCTGTCTCAATTCTACTTTGCTCAAAGAGCACAGCACCCTTTCTGATGTGGGCACACCATGCTGAGCAGTCCTTTGACAGTGTCTCCCATGTTGCACAGTCAAATTCAAAGTTCTTTAAACTGGTTTATTTAACTTTTTACATTCATTTTCACAAAATTTTGGGTTCCAAATTTTCTCCCCATTCGTCCCCTCCCCCACCCAAATACACAGAGCATTCTAATTTCCCCTATCACCAATCTGCCCTCTCTTCTATCATCCCTCCCTTCCCTTGTCCCCATCTTCTCTTTTGTCTTGTAAGGCAAGATAACTTTCTATTCCCCATTACTTGTATTTCTTATTTCCTTGTAGCAAGAACAATACTCGACAGTTGTTCCTAAAACTGTGAGTTCCAACTTCTTCCCATCCCTCCCTCCCCACCCATTCCCTTTGGGAAGGCAGGCAATTCAATATTGGCCATATCTGTGTAGTTTTACAGATGACTTCCATAATAGTCGTGTTGTGTAAGACTAACTATATTTCCCTCCATCCCATCCTGCCCCCTATTTCTTCTATTCTCTCTTTTGACCTTGTCCCTCTCCAAGAACCCTGACTTCTAATTGCTCCCTCCTCCCATTGCCCTCCCTTCCATCATCCCCCCCACCCTGCTTATCCCCTTCTCCCCCACTTTCCTGTATTGTAGGATAGGTTTTCATACCAAAATGAGTGTGCATTTTATTCCTTCCTTTAGTCAAATGAGATGAGAGTAAACCATGTTTTTCTCTCACCTCCCCTCTTTTTCGCTCCACTAAAAAGTATCCTGCCTGCCTCTTTTATGAGAGATAATTTGCCCCATATCATTTCTCCCTTTCTCCTCCCAATACATTTCTCTCTCACCACTTAACTTCATTTTTTAAAGATATGATTCCCATCCTATTCAATTCACTCTGTGCTCTCTGGCTCTGTGTACATGTGCGTGCCTGCATGCACTCACGTGTGTGTGTGTGTGTGTGTGTGTAATCCCACCAACTATCGAGATACTGAAAAGTTTCAAGAGTTACAAATATTGTCTTTCCATATAGGAATGTAAATGGTTCAACTTTAGTAAGTCCCTTATGACATCTCTTTCCTGTTTACCTTTTTATGCTTCTCTTCATTCTTGTGCTTGAAAGTCACATTTTCTTTTCAGCTTTTGTCTTTTCATCAAGAATTCTTGAAAGTCCTCTATTTCACTGAAAGACCATTTTTTACCCTGAAGTATTATAGTCAGTTTTGCTGGGTAGGTGATTCTTGGCTTCAGTCCTAGTTCCTTTGACTCCTTTGACTTCTGGAATATCCTATTCCACACCCTTCAATCCCTTAATGTAGAAGCTGCTAGATCTTGTGCTATCCTGATTGTATTTCCACAATACTGTAATTGTTTCTTTCTAGTTGCTTGAAATATTTTCTCCTTGACCTGGGAGTTCTGGAATTTGGCCACAATGTTCCTAGGAGTTGCTCTTTTTGGATCTCTTTCAGGCAGTGATCAGTGGATTCCTTGAATATTTCTTTTGCCCTCTGTTTCTAGAATATCAGGGCAGTTTTCCTTGAAAATTTCGTGCAAGATGATGTCTAGGCTGTTTTCTTGATCATGGCTTTCAGGTAGTCCCATAATTTTTAAATTGTCTCTCCTGGATCTGTTTTCCAGGTCAGTTGTTTTTCCAAAGATATTTCACATTCTCTTCCATTTTTTCATTCTTTTGGTTTTGTTTTGTGATTTCTTGGTTTCTCAGAAAGTCATTAGCCTCCATCTGTTCCATTCTAATTTTGAGAGAACTATTTTCTTCAGTGAGCTTTTGAACCTCTTTTTCCATTTGGCTAATTCTGCTTTTGAAAGCATTCTTCTCCTCATTGGCTTTTTGAACCTCTTTTGCCAATTGAGTTAGCCTATTTTTCAAGGTGTTACTTTCTTCAGCATTTTTTTGGGTCTCCTTTAGCAAAGTATTGACCTGCTTTTCATGCTTTTCTTGCATCTCTCTCATTTCTCTTCCCAGTTTTTTCTCCACCTGTCTAACTTGATTTTCAAAATCTTTTTTGAGCTCTTCCATGGTCTGAGCCCATTGAATATTTATTTTGGATGTTTGGGGTATAGAAGCCTTGACTTCTATGTTTTTCCCTGATGGTAAACATTGTTCTTCCTCATCCAAAAGGATGGGAGCAGATATCTGTTCCCCAAGAAAGTAGCCTTCTGTGGTCTTATTTTTTTTCCCTTTTCTGGGCATTTTCCCAGCCAGTTACTTGACTTCTAAGTATCCTCTCCACACCCAACTCACCTCCTGTTCCACCCAGCTAGTGCTTGGGAAAATTATGTTAAAATTTGGTTGCCCAGAGAAGTTCATCAATAATGTATGTCAATTTCATGATGGCATGTTTGCCCATGTTCTGGGTAGCGGACATTGCTCTAGTGCCTTCCCAGTCACCAATGGAGTGAAATAAGGCTGTGTGCTTGCTCCCATGCTTTTTAGCATGATGTCTTCAGCCATGTTGACAAGTGCTTTCAATGAGGTGAACACAGCATCAAGGTCAACTACCATACTGATGATAAGTTCTTCAATTTGAAAAGGCTATAAGCCATGACCAAAGTGGAGGGAGTATTGGTGCATGATTTTCTGTTTGCAGAGGATTGTGCACTCAGTGCAGCCTCTGAATCTGAAATGCAACAAAGTATGAATCAATTCTCTGCTGCCTGTGCTAATTTTGGCCTAATAATTAACACCAAGAAAACACAGGTGCTCCATCAGCCACCACCACGCCATCCATGCGTGGAACCATCGGTTACAACAAATGGATATATGTGTGCATGTATTGTGTATGTGTATATGTGTGTATACATAAATAAACATACAAACATATAAACATATATGTTTATATATATAAAATGAGTTTGTTCTCACCCCGTTCTCTCAGAGCCAAACCTATTTCATCATCCCTCAGGATTAGGAACTCTGAGGGACTGAGTCATTATATGCTTGAGCCGCCATTAGCTATGCTTGCACTATATTTAGGGGTCTGTGACTAGCACCCCTTTTCCACTTATTAATTGGCTTTTACAAAGAGTTATTTACTTCAAAGATAGAAAAAAACAAACATACACATATATCCCATTATACCTATGGGACATACTCTCCCCTATACCACTTTGGTCACTGAGGAAGTAGGCTCATACCATATCCAGATGTGAAATGAAGTCATCTAAAGCCCTTTAAACGCCTCTACAGGCAACAAAAAAACCCCTCTAACTTTCCTTACAATTACCCAAAATACAGAATTTCCACATAGATTGCATGGTCTCTTCTAAGATACTTTCTTTTTCAAAAAATTTAATTAATTAATTTGTTTTCAGTTTTCAACAATTAGTTCCCTAAGTTTTAAATTGTCTACCCCTCCCTCCCCACTCTCTCCCTGAGACAGCATGAGATCTTATATGGATTCTACAATACATTCTTACTACACACATTTTCATATTTGTCATGTCGCATAGAAGAATTAAAACAAATGGGAGAGACCATGTGAAAAAACAAAACAAGATAAAACATAACCCAAGAGAAAATAGTCTGTTTCATGCTGCATTATGATTTCACAGTTCTTTCTCTGGATTTTGCCTCAAGAGTCCTTTGGGAATGTTTTAGGTCCTTGCATTGAGGTGAAGGGCTAAGTCTATCAGAAACAGCCCTTGCACACTGTGGCTATTACTGTGTACAGTGTTCTCCTGGTTCTGCTCATTTCACTTAGCTTTGGTTCACTTAAGTCTTTCCAGGTTTTTTTGAAGTCCAACTGTTCATCATTTCTTGTAGCACAATAGTATTCCATTACATTCATATACCACAACTTGTTCAGCCATTCCCCAATTGATGGACATTTCCTCAATTTCCAGTTCTTGCCCACCACTAAAAAAGCTGCTATAAATATTTTTGTATATGTGACCTTTTCCCATTTTTATGATGTCTTTGGGATACAGCCTTAGAAGTGATATTGCTGGGTCAAAGGATATGTACAATTTTGTAGCCCTTTGGGCATAGTTCCAAATTGCTCTCCAGAATGGCTGGATCAGCTCACAGCTCCACCAACAATGAATTAGTGTTCCAACTCTCCCACATCTTTTCCAACATTTTTATCTTCCTGTTTGCTCATGTTAGCCAATCTGATAGGTGATGTGGTACCTCAGAGTTGTTTTGATTTGCATCTCTCTAATCAATAATGATTTAGAGCATTTTTCCAAGATACTTTCTTTACACATGACCATGATTCTCCTACAAGCAACCTTCATGGCATCCTCTATTATCACCATTAATCATATATTTTGAACACTTCCTTCTCTGGACATTTGGCCATGGAGGTGAGATACTAGTGAATTTTTCCTGGGGCATTATAGATTGAAATTCATTTATACCTTCCCCTACTCTTATGAATACTCCTTTGATGCTCTTCTCTAAAGCTTTTCTTCTGTTTCTTGTAGGCATGATGAATGTTCCTTTTTAGTATGCCTTCTGAAACTGTCTCCTCCTACTGAGAAATGATCGATATAGTTACTTTGTAGAGACCACCACTTTGACAAGCACTATTGTAGCTAAAATTTATACAATGCTTCAAGGTTTAAAAAGTACTTTTAATATACTACCTCATTTGATCTATAGAAAATTTGTTAAATATATATGTAATATATTTTTGGAGAATTATGATCCCAGAGAGACATCCAAATATTGACAGATGTTAAGGATTTAGTTTGAATCAGAGCCGTCTCTGAGACGGGAAGAAATAAACATCTTTTGCTGTTTTACTTGAAGGGCACTGAACTAGAACGAGAGAAACCTAGGTTTTAGTTTTGACTTAACCACTCAGTTTCATGAGCTGCAGCATAAAAAAGGAAATCAATTCCACAGATTCAGATAAATAAATCATGTAGAGGTCTATAGTTGTATATGATAGGCCAGTTGTAAAGAAGGTTTACTTCACTTATGATACTATACCTTTATAGCGTGTTGGACCTATATTTTCATTGGTATAAGGAACTACTGGAGGAAAACTTCCTCTGCCAATGCAGACAAACCTGATCTTAGGGAGTTGCCTTGGATACTGGAAGGTTAAACATTTAACCTAGGGTCATATAGTTAGTATGTCAGTCAAGGCTTGAATACAAGTCTTCTTGTCTCCAAGGCTAGCTCTCTATCCACTACTCCACACTGCCATTAATTCATACTAATAATGCTCATAATAATCTTTGTTGTTTTCGAGTTGTTTCAGTCATGTCCAACTCTCTATATGAGGTTTTCTCAGTGAAGATACTGGCGTGGTCTTCAGTTCATTTTACACATGAGGAAATTGAGATAAGCAATGTTAAGTGACTTACCCACAGTCACAGATCTAGTAAGTCTGAGGGCAGATTTCAACTCAGAAGGATATCTTCCTGATTGCAGGTCTGGTGCTCTATGTACTGTGTAACTTAGTGCCCTATAATAATCTTTATTAGTGTGTAAAATGACCTGTGACATTCATAACTTCTCCAAGTGTATATCATCTTTGGATAATAACTGAATCATACTTAGACCATTGTATACAATAGTATGCAGTTACAGTTGTGAGGAAAACTATAGAATGTAAACTATTATACATAAATGCAAACTATTACTATTTATGTAGTACTTGGTGATCACAAAAATGCTTTAAATACAGTATTTCATCACAGTATCTCTGATAACAAAATTGTAAAGTGGGTAATGGAAGTAGTTTTCTCCCCATTTTAAAGTTAAAAATACTGAAACTCAGAGAATTGACTTACTCAAGATCTCACAATCAATAAGGAGCAAATAGAAAACTGAAGTCTAGGTCTTCTGACTCCAAGTTCACTTTTCTTTTCTTTTATGATATTGCCTTGAACAGAATGTTAGAAGTAGACAGGGCCTCAGAAGTCATCTATGCCAAACAACTCATTTTATGAATAAGCAGGGACTGTACACATGTAGAGTGCCTCCGATGCAAATTCCCTACATGGAAAACGCTGAGGACCCTGCTTCTGGGAGAGCCATGATGGAGTGTGATGGATATGCATAAATGTTCCATCACTGGTTCTGGTCTACTAAGCATGTGCTGGACAATAGCCTTGTGATTGACTTCAGTTGTAGAACTAGACCAAGGGGCACCTTCAAAAAGTCTCATTCTCTTTAATTCTCTCAGTGGATCTCTGCTCCTTTTGACTCCTTTACTGATGACATCTGGTAAGAGACAACTGTTGTAAGGGGAGAGACCTTAGGCCCATTCTCTCTCAGGCTATCCGATAGGCCTGCTACATTGTTCCTTCATCTTCTGTGGCAAGATTGGACACTGTAACCTTTTGAGTTTCAAAATATCAAGAAAATGGGTTATCTTGGTATTTTAGGAGTCATAGTAATACATCATCCCAATGTCATAGTTTCACAATATTGGGTAGTTCAGAAAGTTCAGGCTTTATAGCCAGTTCAGCACCTATTTCCCAAGAAAAATTGTTCTTTAGGAGGTAGCCCAGTGCTGGAAGGTGATAAGGACTTAGCTAGATCAGTTCCATATTGGAGGTGAGCTTGGTAAGATTGATGCAATGTAAAGACTCAGCTAGGTCTGAGTGCATTCTCCCCAGAGATTAAGGTAGGATATAAGAGAATATGTCCCTAAGGTGTTGGGGGGAGATATTCAACCCTTTGTTAATGCTTTTTTTTAGATTGGGTCACCCTATCTCACTCAAGCTGGAACTATAATGGCCACTTATGAGCCCAATCCTACTACCAATTGTCTCAAAAGCTTTGCCATGTTCCATTTTCAACCTGAGCAAGTTTTTAGGTATCCTGTGCCCTCTCCCCCACACCCAGGGATTCACCATATTGGTGAAAGACTTAGTGTAGACACCATAATCAGCTTTAGCCCTACTGCAACTCAGAACTCCCAAGCTTAAGGGATCCACCAGCCTCTCTAGTATGAGGGATTACAGCCATGCAGCACCATACCCAGCCATTGTTATATCTGAAGTAAATATCCCTTTGTAAAAGCTAATTGATGTGAAATGGTTAAATGGAACTGGGGTACTAGTCTTCATTGGCTAACAGTAGAGGAACACAACTGGTGAGCTTAAACCGATAGAATTAGGGAAGGGCTGAGACAAACTCTCAGGGTACATCTGGGACCTGGAGAGGGAGATGTTTCAGCCTGGTTCTGAGATAGTAAGCCCAGACCAGCATATCTACTTCATATGGATAAGAAAGCTGAAGTTACAATAGCGAAATAATTTGCTCCCAAATCACAGAAATGCTTGTGTGTGTGTATGCATGTATACATATATATACATATACACACATATACATATATATGTATGTATACATACATATGTCTACACACACATATACATATATATGTATGTATACATACATATGTCCACACACACACATACATATACGTGTGTGTATCTTCCCTCTTTCTAGTTCCTTTCTCATCCCAAGGATATTTTCTCCTTTCCTTCTGTCCAAGGTCTTAGTTTCAGGAGTATAGAGTTCATTCTCACTGTGTCCTCCCCAACCTTACCCCTATTTCTCATCCATAGATTTGTCCCTCTAGAATTTCTGCTGTCCTTCAGCACCCTGGACATTTATAGCTAACCCTTTCCTGTAAAAGAGGGTGAACAGGAACAAGCTGGATGTGTCATTCAAGGACTTTTCATCTGGGAGAATTGTACAGGAGAGAAAGGACTAGGAAATACATGAGGAAGAAGCACAGGGTCCCAGTTCTGGGCTAGGATGGCAGTAGGGTCACAAGGATAGCTGACTATTGGGGAGTTGGACCTAGTACCTTTCTAGACTTAATCTCAACCATAAATCTATTTCAATGAGTCTGAGTATCAGTATTTGCATGTAGGGAGTAAAGATTAAACTGCGTGTAATATAATAGTAACAGCACCAATAATAATTCACAATATATAGCCCTATAACATAGAGAAAGTAGTGATGAGTTTGGAGCTGGAAAAGACACAGGCTTGAATCCAGACTCTGGCACATGCTAGCTGGGTGACACCAGACAGGTTGTTTAATTTCTATGAGTTTCAGTTTCCTTAGCTCCAAAATGATAAGAATATCTACCTCACTAGATTATTGTGGGGATCAAAGGAAATAACATTTGACACTTTGCAAATGTCAAAAACTATTGAAATATATAAGTACTTTTTTCCATGGCATTGAAAAAAATTATTTGTGTTGGTACCTCTTTCTTTGTGTACATAATTAACAAAGAAAGAGGAAAAACTAAAAATGTGGTTACTGGATCCCATGGCAACAAGAATATTAATTTTTGAGGCTACAAACATTTTTAAAAATTTATCTGCCAAGCTGAAATAATACTTTTTGTTTGCATTCTGTTAAGAGCTTCCTGTTAGTTCATTTGATACAGGTTGACTTTACCAACCACCTGGATTATGGTTCTTTGATGATGGGCACTATGTTCCTCCTTCAGAGCCTAGTATAGCACTTTTCACATAATAGATATTTAATAAATAAATGGTTGTTGAGAGAAAGATTCATCCTCAGGTTAATGACAACCCTTACAGAATCCTTCAACAGAATTAGAAACAATAAAATAAATTATGCGAACTCTATCTCAGAAATGTTATTAAATTGGTAATAGCCTACAAAGCCCTCTTGGATTAATCTAGCAGTAAATTTAACATTTGAACAGTTTTTAAATCCTAACTAAATAACTGATAGACTTGTAATTAACACATTATTTTTCTATTCTCTATTATAGATTGGTCATAAAGTAAATCTTTCCTTCACTTAACAACAATGATTTTAAAATTGTTTTCTCCCTATGACCACTTGAGGACTCTCATATCCCCTGATGGATGCCTGAATCCAATATCACCCCTCCCTATAAAAATATTCATCATTTATCTCATTCTTTTCAGCACAGATAATCTTAAAACTTGAAAGGGGAGTGTATGGGGGAGAGTAGAGCTCATTTGGTAAGGAATGCATACAAAATAACTGTATTAGACTGATAACTTTATTTTTTTTTAATTATTCTCTTTTGGGATACAGATCAAGTAGTGGTATTGCTAGGTCAAAGGTTGTAAATGGTTTTATAGTAGGCTCGCAACTTTAGAACTGGAAAAGGACTTAAAGATGCTCTTAATGAACCCCTTCATTTGACAGAAGAGGAAACTGAAGCCACACAGTTAAGAGAAGAACTAGAAATAGATCTCCTGAGTCTCCTACAAGTGTCTATAATAATTCTTTCCCTTGCACCACACTAATCTGAAGGAATTCCTTTGAAACATTTAAACTCCATCCAAATTAAGCAAATACTACTTTATGGAAAGCAAATATCTTCAGGAAAGCCACAGTTCTATTGCTATATATACGACTCACAATTAGTTTCTTCAGGATGGAGCAAACCATGAATGAAAACTATGGATATAGATGTATAGACTATATATTGTATTTCCGAGGCACAGCAGGGATGTGACTGAGTTGGATTAATAAGAATTGGTGTTAGAAGAAAAGAGAAGAGGTTAAGGAAAGATGCCTCACTTTTCCATGTCCTATAGTAACTCTCCTATGAGAAGATAAGGGTGTTACTAATCACCACTAAAACTGAATGTTCAATCTTTGGGAAATATAGATGATTAAGCACTGATTCACCTTCCCTTCAGAAATCTTTAGAAGCTTGAAGTAACTTGTCCATTCCTTATTCCTGCTCAGGGATTCTGGCATTGCTAGACGTTGACTGACGTGACTGTCTCACAATGATGGCAGGGAAGGACCACTCCTGTCAAACAGCCCTGAGCATCCTTCCTTCATGTGCTTGATCTTTCATAATTAGCTGAGACTTTATATAACTAAGGGGAAAAAAAAGCTTTGACCCACAGAATATTTATGCAATGAATATATAAAAGCCAAGTATGATCATTTTATTAATTCAAAGAATATTTGCAGCAGAGGCTTAATTTTGTCTCTCATTCTTCCTTATAAGAATCAGAAATATCCTCAACCCAAATGAATCCAGATGGACTTTAAGAGCTTGGGAGATAATTGGGGAGAAACTGTGAAGCTTATCTGCTCATGGGAGACACCTACACTGGCAGGAAACCTATCACTCAGGACTGGAGAACATCCAATTTTGCATTTATCCTGCTTCACCCATGACAAAACTCATTCACACATGAGAGGCTGTATTACCAAAGGCTGGACTTTCTCTATGTGGATCAAAGATAGACTGAAACCATGTACTGCAAAGAAGAATTTCAGACTGGAGGCATCCCAATCTGACCTGGCATATGAGCTAGAACACTGCCAAGACCAGGAAGCTCTGTACCCCTCCCTAGCCATGCTGAGAGATACCTCTGCAGGAAAGCTTTTCCTTTAGGAAATAGGCTATCATCACCAACTACTTGGAGCCATGGAAGCTACTAGTTATAATGATATGGGGGAGTTGAACTGAAGAACAGAAAGAAGGGATAACCATCAACTCAACTGACTGAAAGCTGTAGGGGAAGAAATGATAGGCATCCCCTACTGTGAGCTATAAAGCGTCACAGAAGACATCACACACTGAGGTACTACACAAGGCAGGAGGCCTTCCTGGTTCATGACTTTGCAGCTATCTCTCAGAGTTGTTCATTGATAAGATTGGTGGGACTGCTTCCATTTGCTCCAGAACCAGAAGCTTAAGCCAAGTGAAAGAGGACCCTAAAGCAGGAACTTAAGGAAAGATGTAAGCCTGTGTAGATATTTACACACCCACTTGCCTTTTTCAGTACTGGGATCTATCATCTCTGGGAAAAAAAAAAGGCTTATTAGCATGTTTCAGGAGGGATGCATTTACCATTCTGTCCTCAGCTCATGTGCTGATCAAGATTAGGGGAAATGATAAACTTTAAAGAAGTAGCTTTTGAGTCACCATCAAAGTCAATATTAAGCTTGGGTAGATGTGAAAGGTGTCTTATCTTCATTCTATCCCTTCAGTGAACAATCCTCAATTAAGAGCCTACCATGTACCAGGTGCTGTGCAAGGCACCAGAGATGCAAAGGAAGACAGAACAGTTCCAGTTACCAAGGAGCTCACTATCCGTAGGGGAAAACAACTGTGTAAAAATAAGAGATATTTAGGATAAATTGGAGATCAACAGCAGAGGGCAGGCACTAACTTTAAGGCTGATTGGGATTCTTGCAGAAGGTGGGATCTTAGCTAGGACTTGAAGGAGGCCAGGAAAGTCAGGAGGTAGAGAGGAGGAGGGAGAGAGATCCGGGGATAGGACTTAGCCAGGGCAAGTGCAAGAGATCAGGAAATGGAGTGTCTTCTATGAAAAATAGCCAGTGTCACAGGATTGTAGAGTACGTGGTGGTGAGTAAAATATAAAAAGACTGGGAAGAAGCGACTGGGTTACAGGGGGCTTGGAATGACAGAGGATTTTGTTTTAAACCAGACTGTGGAGAACTTTAAATGCTAGGCTACAAGAAAAAACAGGAGCCGGGGGGGGGGGGGGGATGACTAGAAGTCGTGGTGAAAAGAAAGAACAGATTTAGGGGTGAGGTAGAGATAGAAAGAGAAGACTAGGAGGCTGTGATCAGAGGCAGTAATTGTGTAGTTCAGGATCATGGAGGCAGACCAGTTTTCCTATTATTCCCCTTCACTGCATTCTTTTCTGAAACAGCTAATAAATGACTAACATTACCACAAGGAGGGGAGGTCATTCTAGCATGTCTCTTTTCTAAAGTAAGAAACCCATGGCTTCCAATAAAAATCCAAAGCAAATACTTAACCGTTTCATTTTGTTTCTCAAAGAGACTTTCCCTGAATGTATAACTAAGGGCTTGGGGCAAGAGAGTAAGCCTGCTTTCCTCTGCAGGGCGAACCTAGAGAAAGAATAGGGACCACTGGTTATTTTGTGTCGGGAAGAAAAAACAAGTCCTCTTATAGTACGATAAATGTGATTTACAAAGAAATCCTTGGTCAATATTAGCTCAACTCTGAAATGGGGGGTGGTAAAAAGTCAAAGGTAAATAATAGAAAATAGCCAAAGTAACACAAAAGTCCAAGAAGCTCTCGATTGCTAAATAGGGAGGCTGGCTAAAATCTACAAAGCACAACCTCAGGCACTTCAGGTTTCACTCATTCAAATAATTGGACAACGACTAGGTTTTGCTTTATTTTGCCTCAATAAGCCCTTTCTTCACAGAAAACAAATTCAGCAGTATAATCATATTTCCAGCTTTATTTCACTCATTCAAATAATTTCAAAGAGAATGAGTTTTGCTTTATTTTGTTTTACTTAAGCTCCTTCTTCATAGATAATAAAAATTAATGGCATAATCATATTTTAAGAAGCTTTGTTTCACTAATTCAGATAATTGGATAGGGACTAAGTCTTGCTTAATTTTGTTTTACTTAATAAGTTCTTTCTTCCTAGATAATAAAATTCAGTAGCTTAATCATATTTCAAGAAGCTTTGTTTAAAATCTAAAAAAAAAAAATTCAACCTTAGTTTTAGATATTTCAGTGGTCTTCATTTACATAGCTATCTCAGTTCTAAAGAACTGGCTTCCAATAAAGATCCAAAGATACAGCGAATATTTATTTAATAGTTTCATTTTGTTTCTCAAAGTGACTTTCACTGAAAGTGTAACTATGATTGATACAGTATCACGGATAATTACAAAACTACTGTACTTATTTATTTTACAAGTATGAATAAGTAAAGTGTTTCCCTACGAAGACCATTTGCAGCTCAGAGTGGTATCATTCTGCTATCTCAATCTGTTAAAACTGCTTATTGATTGATTATCAGAGCTTGTCATCACTACCATCAAATAATAAAATGTCTCTATGGTGACTGACATTTAGGACTCAGCATATACTTAGTCGCCAGCTGGCTGACTGAGCTGGGGAATTCCACATTCTGCATGATATTCATTCCCAACCACTCCCCCACTCTCTAGATTGAGTTTGGAACTAGAGGGCCAATCTGCATTGCCTTCCCATCATTGTAGAGCTAACTTCCTCTTGCCTAGGCAACCCCCACCATGGATGATGGCCAAGATCAGCACTTAAGGTGAATGACAGCAGCCTAACCAACTTCCCCTGTTCTTTCTCCCCATCCCCAATAGTTGATTCATTCCCACTCAATTCTCCTTTACTTTCTGTTTACACTGTGTTCTTTGTACCCTCTTAGACAGACAGTGGAAAAACTGTTGTGTTAAAAATGTGGGGCCGCTAGGTGGCACAGTAAATAGAGCACCGTCTCTGGAGTCAGGAGGACCTGAGTTCAAATCTCACCTCAGATACTTGACAATCACTAGCCATGTGACCTTGGGCAATTCACTTAACCCCATTGCCTCATCCTGGGTCATTTCCAGTCATCCTGATGAATATCTGGTCACTGGATTCAGATGGCTCTAGAGAAGAAGTGAAGCTGGTGACCTGCACAGCCCTCCTTCACTCAAAACAAAGTCAAGTGCAAGTGATGTCATCATTTCTCTTGTGGCATGGTCTTCTTTGGCAACGAAGGATGAACACACACATCTTGGGCAAGTCACTTAATCCCAATTGCCTTGCTTTCACCCTCAAAAAAAAAATAAAAGAGTGTTAAAAGCAAAAGGTCAAGGAAGGCATTTACAAGTTGAGTAACCTTAAGCCTCAGTTTCTTTATCTGCATGTAACTCATGATCTAGCACCCCTGTCTCAGGGTTTATATGGATAGGAGTTCTCCTTAGTGTCAGCCCTCCCAAATCATATCTCTGCAGCTCATTTTGCCCCCACTAGAACTCTAAGAATATAGCTTATGTCAAAGTTTTCACACATGTGGATGAAAGATGAAAATCATGATAACATTGTATATGTTAAATAAGTACAGGACAGCTTTAAGATCCTAAGAAAATGTGCGACTTTTTTTACTTTAGGAAAAGCATTCATTTATACACAGAAATGCAAACACATACACACACATACGCGCACACACAGAACTCAGAATAACCCCTAAGCAATTGATAAAATTCTCCTTCTTGTCTATCGAGTTCCACTGGTAGTTTGAACTTCCCGGGGTCTACTTGAGGTCACCATTAGAGCTACAACCCCTTGCGGGAGCCCTCCCCACCCTGAACTTTTCTAATACCTCTTACTTAAATCCTCAAGAGTCATAAGGATCATAAACCTAGGGTCACAATTCTCCACACCCAGAAAATAGAAAGATGAGAAAAAGAAAGAAGAAAAGTCAGATGTTTTATTTGAAGACATAATTAACAAATAATCTTTCCAGAGTAGATTAAATCAGGAAACATTTTAGAGAAATCCTAACCATGGTTCAATGAATAGAACACTGGATTTCGAGTCATGAAGGCCTGAGCTCAAATCTGACCTTCAGACACTTCCTGGTTGCATGGACCCTGGGCAAGCCACTTAATTTCTATCTTTGCCCCAATTTGTAAAATGGGGATAACATTAGCACCCACCTCTCAGTTGTTGTGAGAATGAAATAAGAACATTTGTAATATGCTTTGTTAACCTTAAAGCACTATATAAATGAAATGGACAGACCAAGAGTAATTCACAGGCAAAAATCAATTAGGAATTTCGAGAGCATCTTTATTAGCCAGGCTGGCGGCTGCCTCATGTAGAGACCCAGAGGAGACAGCATCAATATGAGGTGGGTGAGTGCATTTTAAGCATTTCGGTGCTACTCAGTACAGCCTTGCGGTTTCCACAACAAACAGAGTTCTGACAGAGCAAGAGGGGGACTTGTTGTTAGGCAAGAGCCCCCAAAACAGAGAGGGTTGTCAGGGTACTGTTAGGCAAAGGACCCCAACAGAGGAGAGGTGCCAGGAGAGGGACCCAATCAAAGACTGGTTGTTATTCAACAAAAAGTAGTTGTCAGGAAGGGGGTGCTCAGCAAAAGGTAGTTGCCTGGCAAGAGGGGTCTAACATTAGGGGAGCACAGGTGGTTACCATGCAAATCGACTAAACAAAAAAATGGCTGTTAACAATTCATCAGATATTTCCCAACCCAAAGGGGAATAACGTTTTGACAGGGGCCCAACAAAAACCTGTTACTAGGCAGGTTATCCAACCCTGCCCAGTAACCCAACAGATATCTCTCAACTTAGGGGCCCAGGGAGGAATAATGTCCACTTCAATAAATGCTATTATTATTAATGTTAATATCAATGCATATAAAATTGTAGAATTATAAAATTCTAATTCTATAAAATTCTAAATTATAAAATTCTAAAATTATAAAATATAGAATTATAAAAAAAAATAATATATAGATACCTAGGTGTTGGTAGTAGGTGAGGGGTGAAAGTTGAAAGATTATACTTCTTGAATCCACTGGGGCAGAGTAAATCTCCACTCACAGATAAATATGGTAGTATAGTGTGGTAGGAGTTCTTATGTCTTCTTATGTTCTATTATCTACAAGAGGTAGAGGACAAGAAATAAATGATGAAGGGAACCAGGTCTACACCAGTGAAAAATCTACATAGTACTGAACTTCCCCACTGCCATTCCAATAGTCTAGGGTAGGGATTCTTAACTTGGAGTCTGGTCTGTGAACTTGCTACTTAAAAATACTTTTGATAATATATTTTGATGTAATTGGTTTCCTTTGCAGTCTTATGAGTTTATTTATTTTTTTTCATTTAAAAACATTATCTTGAGAAGTGTCTCTAAGCTTCACCAGACTACCAAAGGGGTCAAATACCATTAAAACAAGGTTAAGAATGCATTCCCAGCCTAGGGGCTTTTGATTCACTTTAGGTTTAGGCTATTGAATTGTGTATGCTTAAAATCTCTCTTATCAGTTGGAACTGGCCTAGGAAAACTATAAAATCGTAGCCATTTTTTTTCAAAGTCTCAAGGAACACATTCTAATTCTAAACATAAAGGCAATTGTAATGGGAGTTAAAGATCTTTCCTTTTAATTAATAGGCCTCAGGTGGAGCCCATTAAGGGAAGCTTGATTAGGGGAGGCTTGTTTCATAGGAAGGCCCACACCTTTTGTTAATTGTCAGCGAGGCACTGGGTCACCAGGATTGTGCCTTCCAGCTCTGAAAAGTTGATATATACTATAAGGTCAGGTTTTGGAAGAAGGTTCCTGTGCCAAATGAGACTCTGGGTAGCTGTTTGGGAGTCCCTCACCTGCCCATCTTAGAAAATGCAGATGTTGGTGCTTCTTTCTCTGGTAACTATGTATGCATTGCTTATGGTCAGAGAGTTGGAAGCCCTGTCTGTTGGCTTTTATTTCTCTGCTTGTATTTTCTCTGTTGGTGAATGTGATTAAAGAAGGTTGTTGACCCCTCAAAAATTGCTTTCCTTTTAGAAAAGCAGATCTAAGAACTTGTGCTAGCAGGATATCCTGGATATGTCAGGGTGCTTGCTGCTACAGCAATTCAATCTCAAATTCTAATTTAACTGTTGAATAATTCAGTTATTGAATATTGATTTAATATCAATCAAATCAATTAAATATTGAATAACTCAATAATTGAATAAAATTCAATTATTTTGTGCTTGGAAGAAATTATATTTTATAGAGGTTATTTGGAAACAAAGATACCTGCTTCAGATCTACTTACTGCATGAGTAACAATAGGGAAATAACTTGACTTCTCTAGATATTACTTTCCTCAAAGGATAGAGTGCCAAGCCTGGAGTCAGGAGAACTCAACTTCTTGAATTCAAATTTGGACTCGGACACTTATTAGCTATGTGACCCTGAGGAAGTCACTTAACCTTATTTGCCCCAGCAGTAAAATGAGCTGGACAAGGAAATGGTAGAACCACTCCAGTATCTTTGCCAAGAAAACCCCCAAACAGAGTCACAAAGATAACATGTAGAAATCTCCAATCTGGATTCAACATCCCCAAATAATTTTCATTCTTATTTACTAGCAAAAGAGATTTTTTAAAATAGTATGAGAAGAAACTCCATTTATAATTATAATAAAAAAATCCATAATATGTGGGAATTCAGTTACAAAAAGATAAGTAGGACCAATACAAAGGATCACTATAAAATTAAAATGACTAAAATAAAAGGACATCTAAGGAACTGAAGGGACATTCCATGTTAATGAACGGGATGGATTAACATAGTAGCAATTATAATACTCCCCATAGTCATTTAAATCTTTAATTCAATACCAATTAAAGTGCCAGAGGGTTTCTTTATAGATCTAGATTAAATAATGAAATTTAGATATAAAAAAACACATGAAATATCAAGAGCAACACTGAAAAATAAAGTTTGTGAAGGTGTTGTTGTATATTTCCAAACCTGAAAACATATTACAAAGCAGTTATTAAAACTGCATCAAAATTAGCCATTTTTTAAAAATTAAGAGAATGGTATTGGCCAGAATTCAACAACATGTACATAAAAGATTAGTGCTTGAGGAATTCTTAAAAATAAAAACTGAGAAAAAAATTCATTACTTAATAAATATACTTGGGAAAATTTGTCAGCAATTTGGTGAGAAATAGATTTAGGCCTACATCTTTTTTTAGTGAATTCCAGTGAGATAATAGACTTAAACGCAAAAAAGGAAAAAAGAAAAAGAAAAAAAAGAGTTTTTAAGAGATGAAAGAAAACAGGAAAATATATTTACCTTGGTTGTGGAAAGTAAAATACTTTATCTCCCATTCAACAAATTAAAAAAAAAAGAGCAAGAAGGAGAAGGAAGAAAAGAAGAAGGGGGAGGAGGACAATATATTTTATGCTTTGCAACTAATTTCACTGCAAATAGTTACATGATGAGTTTAGTAAGTTGCATTGTATCGATTATTAAGTACACAATAAATTATTTAATTTAAAATAACATGAAAATCATATAGCAAGAAAGAAAGAGAATAAGTCCAGAAGCATGCTTCAAAGGCCTGGGCAGTCTCAAGGTCCACAGAAAAGGAGGTTATATCCTATCCTATGGACTGGGTGGGAGAGCACATTCACAGATTCTTTCTCATTCACTAATGGCAGGCTCCCTCTGTTTCTATGGCATAATCTCTTCCTGAGGAGTGTCTCAAAATCAGGCTGGGGATGCAGTTGGGAGGATACACTCATACTCAACATGTTGGGACAGATGCCTCAGGGTAAGCAGTAACCAGGACCATTTTTCAGAATCAGTGTTCAAAAAAAGTATTTGTCCACAAAATATTCTTTTCATTATAGACTTCTTCCCTCCCCACCAACACACCTGTACATCAAAGTAAGCAGATGTAGGCATAGCCATACACCAACCACCATAACAACTAAATATATTCGACACCTTCTTTCCCTGCAGGCTAGATTACACCTCCCACAAATAAAATTAAGGAGTGCCAACACCTTGTGTTTGCTGAGAAAAAATGACTTAGGGTTAGAATTATGACATATCAGGACACAAAGAGCTTGGAGGTTCAAATGAGAAGTAGGCTAGCAACAGAAAGGGTTCCTTCCCTTGCCCAAAGAAAACATTTAGCATATTGAGTACTTGAGGCTTGTTTTATATCCACAGCCCTGGAGATGAATGAAGTCCCCATTTGTCTAGGATTGCTGAGACTTGCAAGGCAGGGTAACACACACACACACACACACACACACACACACACACACACACACACATACACATACACATACACACGACTATAAGTCTCCCACTACCAGAAATACAAGCAAGATCATGTCCATTCATTTGCTCAAGGCAAGGAAGAAGAAAGCAAAAGAACAAAATTCTAAATCCTTATTTTGGAAAAGAAAACTCTGATTTTATTTTTAATGTTGTATCTCAAGGTTAAGGAGGGATAATTCAGCAAAATCCCCCCTATATGGTAGAGAGCACTGGGCAAAGCCTGAGTCAGAGTGGCCACTGACCTCTTCCTTTTCCTACTATATCCCCAGCACCAAACACAGTGCTTGGCACACAATAAGAGCTTACAGATTGATTATTTGATTGATTGTCTTACCGTGCCATCTCCAATATTAACTATTTTCCTCTTTTGTAAATTTTTGCCAATAGTATGTTGTGAGGTGACACCTCAGAGTTATTTCTATTTGTATTTCTCCTACTAGTAGTGATTTGGAGAGAGTTTTATGGTCATTTTAGATTGCAAAAAAATTAGAATTATTTGTTCATATATTTTGATAATTTATCTATTGGGGAATGGCTCTTGGTATTATACATTTATGTGTCTTCCCTACATACTTAAATATCACCCTGGAGGAGAGACAAGAGAAGGCACTGCCAGGCCAGTTAAACCAACAACACCTAGACCACCACCTCTCTGCAAACCCCAATCAAGACAGCCCAAGGCCCTAAGTCTAAGAGCCCTGGAAATAACAGTGACCCTCAAACTACTACCTTTGCTTCGAAATTGTAAACCCTACACGTGCAACCACCATCAATGGAGGAGAATGGGTCCATCATCTTCAAAATCAACCACTGACCAACTGGAATTAACTGGCAGACAAGCCCAAAGACCTGGGGAATATGAGATCTCCTGAGATTACTGGCCCTCCTTCTGGCCCAGCCATCATTCAGAGGAGTAACCCCCATAGAGAAGGGACAAGTCATCCCACCAAGCTAGCCTAGCTGAAGCAACATATGCTGAAAGAGAGATAAGAGGCAGCAAGAGATTGGCAAGTCAAACAAACGAACACCACAACTTCTCTTGAGATCTGGGTAGAAACATCCCAGGACCCTGAATCCAGAAGTTCCAGGAATAATAACACCACTTCTGCCCTGCTCCTAGCCCAGTCCCATCTGCCATCTTTCAGAGAAATAACTCTTGTGAAAATGAAATCTTAGCTCCTTTGCCAAATGCTACAGTCCCTTCCTTCTCAACACCCACAGCTACCGAAGATGCAGAAAAGGAAGTTCTTGCCACTGTCAAATGATTCATCATTCATAAATGAATGTGCTTTTATTAGTGGAAAGAACAGTATTTTTTACCTTTGCTCTTGTTCCCTAAAGACAGTTGAAACTTCTTATATATGTTGTTTCCTTCTGTCATCACCCCCTTAGAGAGCAAAGTGCTTGAAAATAGAGTCCATCTTTTTTTTGTTTGTGTCTGCAGTGATTATCATATCATATCACGTATACTAAGCTCTTAATGAATGCTTTACTCATTCATACCACGTTTTTATCAGTTACTGACTGCAAATTTTTTTTATTCTACTATATCTCTTCCAATTTTATCTTCACTGATTTTATTAATATAAAAACATTTTTTAATTTTTCATAATTAAAATTTTCTGGTTTTTCTTTTATGATTCCTTCTAGCTCCTAAAAATTCTATCCCAGATTCATAGATTTTGAATTAGAAGGGACCTTTGAGGCTGGTTATTCTAACCCTTTCATATTATAGATGAGGAAACACAAGCCCAGAAGTTAGGTAACTCATGGATAGCTAGTGGCAAAGCTAAGATTTGAACTCAAGCCCTCTGACGTTAAATCCAGTTATCTGTCCTCTGCTATCCTTTATGATTTTCATTCATTTGTCTATTATCTTCCAGAGTTACCCATGAAAATTACCCAAGACTTCAGTATTATTCAGACTCATTAGTGCCACCTTGAACTTTAATTTTCAGGTTTTCAGAATTCTTGCAGTGATTGTACAATGTCTGCCTCCAATTTGTTGCTGAAACTTCTGTCAGTTTTTGGAGAATGGAGGAGCTTCCTGTCAGATTTTAATAACTAGAGTCTTAATTAGGTTTCAGGCTATTATTCAAAGAAGTAAATCATAGGATCATAGATTTACAGTCAGAAGGACCTTAGAGGCCACCTAATCCAATGGTCTTTTACAGATAAGGCATTGATACCCAAATAAGTTAATAGTAACAACAAAAATACCTAACATTTAATACTTTAAGGTTTGCAATGTGCTTTACGTATGTTGTCTCATCTGATGCTCACAACAACTCTGTGTGATGGGTGCTACTATTATCCCCATTTTATAGATGTGAAAACTAAGACTGAAAGAAGTTACATGACTTGGCTAAGGTCACACAGATAATAACAGAAATGAAATTCAAACCCACATTTTCTGACTCTAAATCTTATACCCTTTGAATCATCAGAAATTATTCTCTTTTCTTCTTCCTTTTAGACCTTTGTCACACCATTGTTCCTGTGTTGTTTATGTACTAGTGTTGCTGAGACACTATCTAACATGAAAGACCAAAAATATGTACTCTATTACACCATCATAACTATCCTACCTCTTTGGCCATAGTCCTTGTATTTTCTCTATCACTTATAGCTAAATATTCATTGAGAATTCTGGACCTGAAGTCAAAAGGTCTGGGTTTGATTCCTGATCCAACACTCAATACAGTTTTCAATGCCTCAGGTTCCCTATCTGTAAAGTGGGAATAAGAATATTTGCATTACCTATCTCAAAGGTTTGTTGAATGAAATAATACCTTGAAACCTTCAAGCACTACAAAAACAGTAGTTTTACATCTTTATTACTGTGCTAGAGTATGATAGTTTAAAAATTCAGAATGAAATGTTTTTCCCAGGAACATCCTAACAACCAGATATTCTAAGCAATTGCTGAATCTCATAGAGAACCTAGCTGGCATTGATCCAACTTACAAGTTTTGGTAGAACTATAATAGTTACTAGGTGTTGATAGTTTGGAAAGGCTCTGGTCCATTTTCTTTCAGAATGGTGAGGTGGAAGGAATCCTACACTGGAAATCAGGAGACCTGGCTTCTAATCCTGAAGCAGCTCTATCATCAACTGATTGACTCTTGTTGGACAAGTCACTCCCCCTATCTTGGAATGAAAGAGTTAGATTCAGGGTATTTGTTCTATGAAGTTTGGATTCAGCCAAAGGGCTGTACTTGAAGACCTAGAGGGCTGAAAATTCCCCACCTCTGGATTAGAATTTAAGGGATTCTTAACCTGGGGTCTGTGGATTTTTTTGTTTTAATATTTTGATAATTAAATTTTGATATAATTAGTTTCCATCGTACTCCCATGTATTTTATTCTTTTAAAAACATGAATCTGAGAAGGGGCCCATAGGCTTCACCAAAGGGGTGCTTCATACACACACACACACACACACACACACACACACACACACACACACACACACACACACACACACACACCCAAGTTAAGAACTCTGTATTAAAGTATTTCTTAGGTCCCATTCCAGCTCTAAGTTTCTATTACATTTAACTAAGAACAATTACTCATTTATATCAAAAATGCTTCTTAAACTTTCTTGCCATTCCTAGAAATATTGAGCCCACTGTTAAATTTAATTGGGACATAGAAGTAACTCTAAGCTCTCAAAGACCATGCCCACAGAACACAAGCTCTGACAAGTCCTACTAAGCTGCAAAGGACCTGAATACCAGCTTGGTGATGAACTTTTTCTGTTGCTGAAGGAACAGGCTATCTAATTTCTGAGAGGCTCATTGCCTGGTTGAATATGAAATTATAAGTGTGTTTGGGCCACAGAATTTCTCAAAGATCATCTACTAAGTTATGAGTATTGTCATTTGTATAAGTGGATACACTAAATTAAAGATGCTGGAAGTAATGACTTGTATATAGTTACCATACTTTTGAATCTGGGCAGTCAATGAATACTTTATAGCCTCTACAGTGGGCACTGGATTCAAAGGGAAACTGAGTCAATGAATGAGTCAAACCACTGTGATTCTATTTAAAAGACTGGGCTGTGTCCAAGATGTGCCCATGAGAGAGGTGCTATATGCACAAAAGTTGGGTGTAGTCTTCCTAAAAAAAAAATGAAATGCATGCAGTCTTTGTATAAACATGTTACATGAAAATCAAGGCTATCTTGAATCATAGCCAATATAGTCCAAGAAAATGCTTCTCAGGAGAATCAGACTTCTCAGCTTTCTGAGCAATAAGCTGCCCCTTAGCACAAAAACACACAGCTCTTTTCAAAGACCTAAACCAGATATGGCAAGTGTCTCCTAGGAGGTATTCCTAATATATGTTTTTTTGTTTGCTCTTAAATTATTATTGCCTTAAATTATCAGGACCAAGTCTGCCACCTACTATAAATTCCCTAAAAATCAATTGTGTTTGAGCAGGTGGTGGTCTCAGAACATAATTGGAATCTTTCTACCTTTGATTCCATCCCTTTCTGAGGGAAAGGTTGAGGTTTTCCTGTCCTTGAAAACATTCATATTTTTCCTATAAGCAAACAGGGCAAATAAGTCAACCCACCTACTTCTTAGAGAGACTGAACACTGCCAGAACTAGAAGGTAAACATTCCCAAATTTAGGATTGAAAATTACTTTCCCTTCCAGACATTCTTTAGAAAAATCCCTTGGAATTCAGGAGTCTTGTGTGTATGTGTTTGGCAATTTGGTGACTTGGTGTGCATACGTGTTTAGCAGTTATGAGTAGATACAGGATACCACTTCCTATCCTTTCTTTGATTCTTTATTGTTCTCAGGTAATGTGAAACCATGGTGTCAAATTAATAGCAATCATAGTTACTTTGAGGATAAAGGAGTTCAAAAAAGCACATCATATTGTCATGATTAGTTATCAATTACCTTTCAAGATAAAGTAATCAACAAACATACATTAAACGCCTACAATATGGTAAATACTGGGCATATAAAAGCAAAAATGAAGTAGTATTTACCCTCAAGGGGTTTACATTCTACCAGAAAAGAAAATATGTACACAAAAGAGTAGATATAAAATAAACACAAGGCATATTTTTGGGTGAGAGGACACTAGCGGCTGAGGGGATCAGTAAAATCTTCGTGGAGGTGTCTCCAACAGAATTTTGAAGGGAACAAGAGGTCAAGATAAGGAAGGAATGCATTCTGGGTAGGGGAACAGTTAGTACAAAGATTAAATGGGAGATGGAACACTTGTGGGAGAAACAGAGAGAAGACCAATTTGACTGAGGTGTAGAACACATAATAAATTTGGACAGGGGAGGTAGGTACAGGATAGGTTTATTAACAAAGAAACATGAACCTTTAAAAATGTCCTGTTTATAACACTGGCAGTACCAAAGAAGGAAAATTCCCCTGCTCCCTCAGGATAAAAGGGAGAAAGGAACAAAATAATGAAAGGAAACATACAGAAAACAATCTTTTTTATGTCATCCTTTATTCTTTAGTCATTTTCAGTCATGTCAATTTCTTCACGATCCCTTCTGGGGTCTTCTTGGCAAAGTGAAGTAGTTTGACATTTCTCTCTCTGGCTCATTTGACAGATGAGGAAACGGAGACAAATAGGGTTAAGTGACTTCCCCAGAGTTATACAGCTAATAAGAGTCTGAGGCTGGATTTGAACACTTCACACCCAGCACTGTATCCACTGAGTCATCAAGTTATCTACTAAGAATAATTTTTCTTTTCCCAACAGATGGGATTTCAAGAAAAGAAGCTAGGTAGGTAGCTCAGGCCTCAAGGTATAGTATCATATGACCCTAGAATTGTCCCTGACTCCTTCCTCTCTTTTGCCCCCTATATCAATCAGTGACAAAATATTGTCACTTTCCTCAACAATATCTCCTATGTTTCACCTCTGCTTTCTATTTCCCCACCACTTTCTTAGCACAGGCTTTTATCAACCAAATCTGAACTTCTGTGATTGCCTGTGATCTGGTCTTCCCACCTCCAGTTTCTCTCATACCAATTCATCCTACATGCCATTGCAGAATAATCTTCTTAATACCTATCCATCTAATGATGGCTCCCTGTTAGGAAAGGAGAGAAAAGGTAATGTGTGTGTGTGTGTTCACCCTTCGTTGCTGAAGAAGACCATGCCATCAGAGAAGTAATGACATGACTTGCATGCACTTGACTTTGTTCTGAGGGAGGGAGGGCTGTGCAGGTCACCAGCGTCACTTCTCCTCCAGAGCCATCTGAATCCAATGACCAGATATTCATCAGCATGACTGGAGATGACCCAGGATGAGGCAATTGGGGTTAAGTGACTTGCCCAAGATCACACAGCTAGTGAGTGTCAAGTGTCTGAGGTGAGATTAGAACTCAGGGCCTGCTGACTCCTGCACTGGTGCTCTATCCACCGGACCACCTAGCTGCCCCAAAGAGAGAGAAGGTAATAAACATGTTTCCAATACCTACCATACACCAGGCACTGGGTTAAGAGCTTTACAAATACCATCTTATTTGATACTCTCATTAACTATGACAATCTATCTCATATAGAATCAAAGCTAGGCTTCTTAGCTTAACATTCAAGATTCTCTATCAATTGGGCCCAATTTACTTTTTCAGCCTTATGATCTACCATTCCTCTAAACATACACTATGGTCCAGGCACACTGCACTACTTACGGGTGCCATGCTTTTCACCTCCCATGACTTTGCTCATACTGTTTTTTCTGATACTTAATAGTCATATGATTATGAATTCACAGTGTCTTCATCTGTAAAATGCAGTTAATAATACCTGTAGTACTTACCTCATGAGGTTGCTGTTTTGCTCCAGCTAGACCACGTATATAAAAAACCCTTAGCAAACTTTAAAGTTGTACAGAAACACCAGCTCTTATAATAAGTACTGCCTGAGCAAAGGTAAGGGAGGAATGGAGTCTTGCTGGTTTTAGACCTGTGGTAGGAAACAGCTATTCATTCCTTCCATTTGCCTTTCCTCCTGTGTGTTGTTATAGACAAGAACAATCCTGGATTTTCTAAGCATAAACAATCAGCTAACAACTTTTGTCAAGTCCTGGTCGCTTACCCTTAGAAAATTCAGGATTTGAGCTCATGTCTTCCTGATTACAGGCCCAGGACTCTTATCTACTGTGCTTCCAGCAACACGAGCCTACTTATAGTTCCTCTCACGTGACAGTCCATCTCCCATCCAGGTGCCTTTGTACTAGTCTCCATATCTGAAATGCTTTCCTATCACCTCACCTCTTAGTTTCTTTGATTTCCTTCAAGACTCAGATCAAATTCCACCTTCTCCAGTAGGCCTTTTCTAGTCCTGACATGTACTAATCCCTTCCTCTCTGAGTGCCTTCTATCTATATATTATCTTTCTGGTTGTTTGGGGTGCCACAATGGCTAAAGAGCCTACCCAAATGTTAGATAGATCTAGGTTTGAATCCAACCTCATATACCTACTAACTATGTGACACTGGGCAAGCCACTTAACCTCTATTTGCCTCAGTTTCCCTATTTATAGAATTGGGATAATAATAGCACCTACCTCCCAGGGTTGTTGTAAGGATCAAATGTGATACTAATTGTAACACACTTAGCATGATGCCTGGCACATAATAAGAGCTATAAAAAAGTTAGCTATTATTATTGTTTACGTGTGGTCTTCCCAATTAAAATGTAAACTCCTTGAAGTCAGGGACTGATTTTGCCTTTCTTTGCATCCTTAAATCTTAGTCCAGTGTCTGGCAAATAATAAGCACCTAATAAAATCAGGTTGACTTGATTACTTGACATATAGATCTGCTGAAAAGATTGTGTGCCAGACTAGCTACATTTAATAGAGTTTATCATTAGATTGATCCCAAGGTGAATTTTTTCATGAGTCACACAAAGCTTTCATAGAATAGATCCTTGATAGAAAGATGTCAAATAGAAGGATAGTGATCTTCATTAATGGAAAGAGTACCCATATCAATGATATCTCAGATCTTTTAAGATATTCAAGTATCGAGATTATCTTTAATAGTTGATATAATTAAGCATGGTCATTTTAAAAGTTCTGGTGCACTTATCAACCACTCAAAATATTGCAATGACCATCTTGGATAATAGGCTTCTCTTATTACAAAGGGAAAAACAAATCAGGTGATTTTTTTTTTTTAGCCTTCCTCACTTGACATTTGGTTTTCATGTCCAACTCTTTGTGACCCCATTTGGGGTTTTCTTGGCAAAGATACTGGAATAGTTTGCCATTTCCTTCTCCAGATCATTTTTACAAGTGAGGAAACTGAGAGAAACAGGGCTAAGTGACTTGTCCAGGGCCACACAACTAGTAAATGTCTGAAGCCAGAACTGAACTCTGGAAGATGAGTTACCTCCCACTGACTTTTGGGAAAAGAAGGGCTAAAATTTCATCTCAAAGCTGGAACAGCTCTGGCAAAACTACTTGTCCACAACTACCAAGAATGATAATGTTGCCTTGTGGGAAAGCTAGGGAATAGATAGAAATCTATTTGCTATACCTCTTATTTGAGTTTAGTTAATACTAGAAAAAAATGGATTTACTTTTAAAAAGTTGAATTAGTGATGATTTTTCACTTTACAAAAGGATTCTTCATAAGATTTTTTGACTGTCTTCTTCAACCTTAAAAATATGCTTTGATAACCAAAATTTTGGAACACATTTTTTGGAGAGTATCCGATACAATTTATTTTGCAAGTTATGAATCACAGTGCATTAGAAAGCACATTGGATTTAGAGTCAGATGAGTAGTCTCAAATCTGAGCTTCGCTTGTTAGTTAATGTCTATGTGCCCAGTCATTTTACAACCCTGTGTTCCCTCATCTGTAAAATAAGGAAGTTGGGCTAGATGACCTGTTGTGTTGTTTCTTCCTACCCTAGAGCTGTGATTCATTAGAGTGCAATGAAAAGAGCGTTGAATTTGAAGTCAGAGGACAGGGGTTCAAGTCTCCACTTTACCACTTACTGCCTATGTCATCTTGGGCAAGGCATCACTCCTCTCTAAATCTCAGTTTCCTCTGCTAAAAAAAGAAAGGATTGGACTAGATGATCTCCACCATTCTTTCCAGCTCTAACCTTGCTTCCATGCTCCTATCACATCAAGGGACGTCCACCTCTGTTCACTTTGCCCCATAAAAAGGAAAACTTTCAGTTGTGTGTTACCAAGCTGAGCTCCACGTGAACAAATACCTTGGAGGCAAAGACTCTGTAGCTGGTTCCCAGACTCTCACGTACATCCCTTCCCTAAAGTCATCCCCAAGTTAATACAGACATACCATTGGGTAGATACCTTACCCCGGGTTGCCTTTTAAAGAAATCTTCCTTCCGGGCCATCAGTCAAAAACTGATGAATGTGACTCATCGGCACAGCTCCTCATTCAAAAAGAACCACCTTTCCGGTTTCTTTGTCATTGCTATTTCCCAAATCCATTTGTCTGCTGCTTTACTTTAGCTATGACAAGGGTTGCTAGGTGGGTTTTTTTCTGAGATCTTTATTTCCAAATATCTTATGAATGCAAATTTAACATTCTAACCGCTCCATTGTAATAGGTGGACCTTAAAATTTATTAATAATGGCAAATCATACCTATTCTGTTTTAAAGTTTACAAAGCACTTTTCTTATATTAACCCTGCAGGTAGATATTAAAGGCATAATTAACCTCATGTTACAGGGAGAGAAAGTTCTCTTTCCTCTGATGTATAATAATAATAATATACTGTACCTTTCTTATATGTTTACTATAATTTGTAACTATTGAAGTCTTTTATTACCTACGAGACTTTTTATTATTTCTTTGGTAATAAGGAACCTTACTTTACTAGCTATATATTATTCTCAGGTTTTCAGTATAGTACAGTAGTTTTCCTTATTTATATAACAAAGTGAATGCAAGTGGATTTCACTTGACACAATAGAAATCTGAAAACTGAGAGAGTTGGAAAAGGCACTGGAGATCATTTAGTCCAACCCTCTCTGTAAGAATTAAACACAGGAGTTACATATATATTGAATTTACCTACATTGAACTGAATATGAATCTAAGGAAATATGCACATAGAGCTCAACAAAAAATCATGTGACAAGAACCATTCCTATTCTTTGATGTGATATTCTAAGGATGCTACCTATGTGTGTTTTTAAAAGACATATCTGTACAAAAATATTCCCAATCGCAAAAACTTAACCACAACCCATGTGTCCAATGATAAGAGAATAAACAACTGAACAATTGTGGCATATAAGTGTTATGGAATCACATTACACAACAGGAAATGACAAATATAAAGAATTCAAAGAAGGAAGGAAGGCACATGGGGTGGAGACAAGACAAGAAAGCAGAAATAAAAAATGCATAGTGAATGTAATTATGTTGAAATAAAATCTGAAAGACCTCACAGAATAAAGGATTCAGAAGCAGTTGGACATTTTATTACTATTTTATAAATACATACTCTTAAAAGATAAACTCAATATTCCATGAACAGTAGGTTTTTTTTTTCTTTTTGGTGTATTTGAATGGTTATTGATGGTTATCAAGATTAAAAATAAAATAAAACTCCATGACTATAGTGATCCAGAAAGCAGGTCATGTGGGTCTGTTCAGAATTTAATATCTGGCTACCTGGGATTGAGTGTCATGCCATATAAGTGAAAAAAAGTCATTGGATGTGAAACTGATGATAATAGAGTTAGAGCTAGAAGGAAGCTCAGAGAACATCCAAAGGGATTTCTTCATTTTATAGATGAGGAAATTGAGGCACAGAGAAATTTAAATGGCTTATTCAAGTTTATACAAACAGTAACTATCAGAGATGGAATTCTAACCCAGTTTCTATGACTACAAAATCAGTGTTCTTTCTGTTATACCATGGTGTCATTCCTTCTACCTTGCTGGGCCTGGATATGCAAGGGAAAAAACAAAACAGTCCTTTCCCTCAAGAAGTTGACACTGGATTGAGGGGATGCTACTTGTGCACAGAGAAGGAAAGGAAAGAAAGTTTACTAATACCCAGGGAATTAGGAGAGGCTTCACAGAGGCTAAGACACCCAATCTGAGAAGGGAATGATTCTGAAAAGGAGAACTGAAGAAGGTCGGCATTTCAGGTGTGGAGCCTGATTTGTTAGCGCACAGAGGCAAAGGAAAGAATGTCAGACAGAGGAAAGAACTATTGGGTCAATTTGACTGGAACGTAGAATGCATGAGGAAGAGGGATAGAAAACAGCCTGGCAAGACAAAGTTAGAGCCAGATTCTGAAGAGTCTAAATTGACAAAAGAAGGAATCCATGTTTTATCCAAAGGGCAATGGGGGGACCGCTGAAGAATTCTGAGCAGAGAATTGACAGGGTCAGATCAGGGCCTTAGGAATATTATTTTGATAGCTGTGTAGAAGATGAATTAGAAAAGGGGAGAAAATGGAATCAAGGAAACCAATGAAGTCTGTATTACATTTTAAGAAAACAGGTGATAAGGGTCTGAAACAGTACTGTGGGCCTATGAATGGAGAGAAGGGAACAGATGTGAGAGGTAAAGCATAAGTGAAATCTATAGAACTTGGCAACTGATTGGCTATGGAGGGAAAAGGGGAAAGAAAAATTAAGGATGATTCTAAATTTATGGACCTAAATCATTAGGAAGATGATGGTACCTTCAACAAAAACAGCACATTTCCAAAGAAGGTCAGGTCTAGGGGAGGTGATAAGCTCCATTTTGGTTGTGTTAAATTTGAGATCCAACAGGATGTCCAGGTAGAGATGGCCAGAAGGCTACTTGTCAAGTGGAAAGGAGGTCCCTAGTCAAGCTAAATATTGAAGGACTGAGCTCAAAGAAAACAATAGCAAAGGCAGTGGTGGTACTAGGAGCCAGGATGAAGGCAGAGAATAAAGGGCAAGGAACGTACAGACCGCAAAGAAAGAGAGAACGTAGCTGAAAAGGAACCATCCCCTTGTGCCCTGCAATACCCATGCATGCAGCAGAGACTTAACTAGTTGGTGTCATCTGTTTTGTAATCAGTAGGAGAAAGAGTAAGTGAACTAGACGGTGGGTTAAAACTGTTCCCTTGTCACAAGGTTAAGCGAGTAGTCCCTTCTGTGTTCTTTATATTCTTTTTAATAAATCTTCATGATGTCAATGCCTGAGAGGCAGATGTAGGAATAACGGCTAGAGAGCTAGCCTCAGAATCAGAAAGGCCTGGGTTTAAGTCTGCAGTCTACTACAAATTGGCTATGGGGCTCTGGTCAAGTCCCACTCTGGTTGAGTTCAAGAACACTTAACCTACCAGTGCCCAAGGTGAATCTTTAAGACTACACATTGCAAGGCAGATGCCAATGAGCTCCTGGGTTTGGTGCAATGCTTGGTAGCCTCAGTTTCTTGTAGGGGTCTGTGACTTTGAGAAATGCAAGCAAGATTCTCATGTTCCTAAGGGAATTTCTGGCTGTGAGTAAAACAAGTCTTATGATTATTATTGAACCTACAAGTTTTGAATCTGGTCAGTATGAGCTTCAGAAATGGGCCACAGTTTAGGGATGAAATCAGAAGAGCAATAAAAGACAAAAAAATGAAACATTCATCAGCATTTTAATAATGACCTATTTTCATCCTTCATGACTGTGGAACTGCTACATCTGAACTCTAGTATCTCAATATACTCATTGTCTATCTTAGGAAGAGAGGCTGAACCAGATGAATGAATTAAAGACAGAATTATGAATGAATGAATGATAAAAAGCATTTATTAACAGTTCACTATGTACCAGATTCTATATTCAGTGCTGATCAAGTACAGACAGAGGAAGCTTATTTGAAAGTGACAAAATTTGAAAACATTGATGGATGTCTTTCTAACACAGCTCAGGGAGGAGAAAATAACAAAAAGAGATGGGAAAACATCATGGAAAATAGTATTGCCCAAAAGGGGTATTTGAGAGGAAGTCAATCACTATAAGCCTGTGCACCTATTTTCTCATATAATCTCTGTGACAAGGACGATACTTGTATTGTAGGTGACTAGGTGGCGCAGTGGATAGAGAGCCAGGCCTAGAGTCAGGGAAACTCATCTTTTTGAGTTCAAATCCAGCCTCAGACACTTAGTTGTGTGACCCTGGGTAGGTCACTTAGCCCGTTTGCCTCTGTTTCCTCACCTGTAAAATGACCTGGAGAAGGAAATGACAGTTCACTCCATATCTTTGCAAGAAAACCCAAGTGGAGTCACAAAGGGCTGGATTTGAAAATGTCTGAACAACATATATATATAAATTATGAAAATAGGAGAATAGAATATTCAAGTTTTAGCAAATGATTTTTCTACCACAGATCACATCTTTAGAGTCATGTGATTGACAGGTATAGAAAATACTAGTTCCTGCTATGTTTACTACAAATTGATTTAAGAAAAGCATTTCACTTGATAGAACAAAACACAGCCTTCAGGGCTTTCCTTTCACAAGAAGTCACTGATACATACTCCCATACTCAACTCCTTGATTAGTGTAGTCATAGAGATAATTCCATTTCACAGCCCTCAGGTTAGGAGTGTCAAAGGAGGAATAAAATTGAGAAATATGCTCACCAGAGATGTTAACTTATCAGGGAAGACTTCCTGCTCAGATTCCAAATGGAGAGTTGGGTCTCCAGGATGTTCTGAGGATCTCCAGATATTCTTTCTTTTAGATGACATTGCAGCGAGGGCACCAAGACCCAGGATATTCCCAAGTCCTCCTGAAAGAGATCTACAATCCCTCAAAAGGGATAGACCAGCTTATACCAGAAAAAACAAGCATAATGAAAAGCCTGTGATTTGTACCAAGGAGCGGGTAGATAGGCAATCTCTTCACTTAGCACGTGAATAGATCTAGGGTCATAACTGCAGATGAACATTAATCTGAGTGCAGAACTAAACAACCTTAAATTCTGGAGAGGAGTTATAAATGAGGAGGGGAATGGCCTCTGGGATTGTGGCAACTCTGAAGCAGTGGGGCCAGGAGGTGGGACACCGGCTAGGATGCTCTGACCAAAGAATGCTAACTTAGGGAAAGAAATTGTATAAGGTAAATTTTGATCTCACTGATGGCTACTGTTCCCCTTTGTGGTGAGTCCTCTTTATCTGGGAATGTGAATGTATTCAATGTTGAACTACTGGGATCTCCTTTCCTTCCTGCTGCTTAACCTCTTGAATATCATTACTCAAGAACCCTTCTGACTTCACATAGTGTGGAATTGTACTTCCTCCAGTCACAAGGTAGTCATAGAACGATGGAGAGAATGCTGGCTTTGGAGTCAGAGACTCTGGGTTCAAATCTACTTCTGAAGTTTACTCTCTGAGGAAGTTATACTGGACAGTCTCAGAGGTCCCTTTCAGCTCTAAATCTATAACCCCACAATCCTCTTTCCCAGAAAGGAAGTTTTCCCTCAGGCCCTCCTGATTGATCCTTATCTCCAGCACAAGTTGATCTATGACTCCTAGATGAGTCAAAGATGCTTAGCTCATCAGTAGATATATCTTGGATAGACTCAGCAGGTCAACAGCAATCTATGGAGCTGGAATCAGGTAGGAAAAGGGATTGTCTGGATTGCATTTGGGAAACTGTGCCATGCTTTCAGCTGGGTGGCATAGTGGACAGAGCCCTGGGCCTGGAGTCAGGAAGACCCTGTTCAAATATCGCCTCAGATACTTTCTAGTTGTGTGATCCTGGACAAGTCACTTAGTCCCTATTTACCCCCTCATCTGTAAAATTGAAATAATAGCACCTACCTCCCAGGGTTGTTGTGAGAATCAAAAGGGATAATAAATATAAAGCACTTAGCCCAATGCCTGGCACATAATAAGCATGAGATTAGCTATTATTAAATGCCATCTGTTTTACTCTAATATTCTCCCTGGGAAGATATATGGCTATAAATCATGGCTCACCATAATCTCAGTAGAATTAAAATTGTTATCTCAGGTGACAATGGAAAGTCACATGGTAGATGGTAAGCAGGTTGAAGCCTGTTACCAAACAATGATTTGTACCTAAGAAACCATGCAAAAGACATAATCATTTACTTTTATTAGAGGGTTTTTAAAGTTTACAACATACTTTACAGACATAAAAATGGACAGTCCAAATGGTTCATTGGCACTCCTGTGGTAACAAAAGAATCACAGGAAGACCTTCAGCACCTTGGCTATGTCCTCCAAGGGGAATTTATGGAAAAGCACAGGCAAGAATCTCATAGTATGAGATGATTTAGAAAGGTTACAATCTCTATCAATGAAGGGAGCACGCCCCTTGATGTAATTACAACACCAATAAATTACCACATAGAATGCTGAATGATAAAGCATTTATTTTTTAAATTGATTTTTTTGGTTACATTTCAACTTCTAATCTATTTCCCTTCCTCCTTTCCCACTCTGTACTAAGGAAGGTCACTATTTGCCACAGATATATATATATAGATATAGATATATCAGTATGTGTGTGTGCATAAAAACATTCTATGCATATTTCTCTTTATCAGTTCTTTCTCTGAAGGTGGAAAGCATCTTCCTTCATATATCCTTTGTAGTTGATCTGAATATTTATAATACTCAGAGTAGCTTACTCAACAGTTATTCTTTGAACAATATTACTGTAGCTTAATTCAGCGTTCTCTTGATTCTGTTAATTTCACCCTTCAATATTTCATGCAAGTCTTTCCATGTTTTCTAAAAATCAACCCGCTCAGAAAATAAAATCAAATCAACTTGCTCATCGCGCAGTAGTAGTATTCCATCACAAGATGAAGCATTTATTGCACACTTACTATGCGCCAAGCACCATGTGAAGTGCTGGGAACACAAATATAAGTGGGCAATTTCTGCCCTCAAGGAGCTCACATTCATAAGACGCCACATAAAAGGGAACCAAAAAAGAGTCAGGGTACCTGCTCTGGCAGAATGGTTTGAAAATGGCTGAGAACAGATGTGGAGGCCTGGCGCCAGGCAAGACAAGGCTTGACTATCAGAGTCCAGGATCACATGGGTATTATTCAAGGTTCTGGTGAGGAAAGGCTAAGGAAGATAACAAAAGGATAAGGAAGAAGGTGACATGATTTGGAAATGGCCAGAAATTGGAGATAATAAGCTCAGATTCTGGCCCTAAGACCTGGAAGTTGCCAGTGATGTTAGGGTTAGTATTTAACAGCTCTCATGTGAAAGAGGAACTAGACTTCTCTTTGGCCCTAGACAGCAGAACCAGGAGCAATTATTTAAAGCTGCAAAGAAACTGATTTAGGCTCCATTCCAGTTAAAAAAAGCATTTTAATCATTAGAGCTGTCCATAAATGGAATGTGGTGCCTCAGAAAGCAGTGGGTTCCCTTCCTTTATCTAAGGTCTTCAAGAGGAGGCTGGGTGACCCCTTGTTTGCTAAGTTTTAATGGCCATTCCTTTTGGCATCTATTTGGAAAAGATACATGCTGAGGTTCCTTCGTACTCTAAAATTCTACAACAATCTGATTCTGTTTAGTCTAAAGAAGCAAATATTTAGGGGGAGGAGATGGGAAGCAATAAGCTGTCTTCAAGTATTTGAAAAGCTGTCCTGTGGAAAAGGGATTCTTGTTCCATTAGTCCCAGAGGACAGCCTAGAAACACTGGGCCATGCACGGGTGTGAAGAAGCAGATTTAGCTTTAATGTAGGGAAACCCTTCCAAGGATGAGCACAGTCTAAAAGCATGACAGCTTTCCTCAGAAGGCAGGGAGCTCCTTTGAAGCAGAGAACTTCCAACGAAGGCTGACTGCCCACTAGGGGAGTAGGGAGCGGGGAAGATGTTGGGGAATATTCTTTTTGAAATGCCATTTGGGTTCCCCAGTCTCAGAGGTCCCTTCCAACTCCAAGGTTCTGTGATTGCATGAACCTGAATTCTGCGTCTAGGGACTGACATGCGTTTTTCTGAAAGCTGTGGGCCAACTGTCTAAGAACAGGGCTAATAATGGAAATTAATAGTGATGATAACAATAGCTAACTTTTACATAGCATTGTAAAGTTTGGAAAGTGTTATACATTTTCTCATTTGATTTTTCACAACAGCCATGGGCAAGTATTATGTCCATTTTAGAGATAAGACAACTAAGGCTCTGGGAGGGGAAGCTGTGGGGTAGAAGGGAAGCAGTTAGTACTTGGCTGCTTTACCCTGTGCCCAGATGGGTCAGACTTGCTACTAGGTGCTCAATACAATACAGAGCATACCTTCACATAAGTGCCATGCTGTTGAATGAGCACTGTCTATCCCTTCCAGGAAATTCTTCCAGGACATCTCAGCGTTGTAAATCTAAACTGCAAATGCCTTATGGATTAGAGAGTCAGTCATGGCTACTTCGAGGTTTAGCTTTCACCCTCCTCAAATAATTCTGAGCTATTGTCAGGGGCAGAGAGAGGACAAGATCCTCTAAGACCTATTTCTATCTAAACTATAAGTTCTTGACCTTTTTTGTGTTATGGACCCCTTTGGCAGTCTGGTGAAGCCAGTGGACCCCTTCTCAGAGTCACATTTTTAAATAATTGAAGAAAATGTCACATTTCAGTTAGAGGTTTATGAAAAATAAGATGCAAATTTTTTCTATCCAAATTCATGAACCCAAAGGTGTCTATAGATCCCAGGCTAAGGACCTCTGATCCACACTTTTCTTAGAACTACTTGGACTTGACCAAATCTATTCCCATCCCAAGTCAGAAACACCCCCAACAGAAAGCTCCAGTACTGAAGGATCTGCAGTGATGCCCAAATATCCTTTGATGTTGCAAAAGCAGCTACCACTATGATCTTCAGACTACCAAGAAAATCTGCCTCATCCTAAAATCTTCCTCTGATCCAGGTGACAAAATGTTTGAAATCCCCTCCATAGAGCTAATATATTCCTTTGGCCTCAGCATTGCTCTCTCAATTCTACTGAAGAAAACAAACCCAACAAACTAAGTCTTCCTGGCAGGTTTTATTAATATATTAAATTCCTACCTCTCAGTGTTAATGAATTTGGCAAGACATTTTCCTTCCTGACTGAAGGATCTGGAGGAGCAGGCAAGGACCTGGGCCAAGGTAGGAGGGCAACATTAAAAGTGGGGGAGTGGAATAAACACAGAAAGAAGAGGGAAGACTTGGATAGAACATCTCAAATTTCAATTTGTCTGAGGCCTTTTGTTCCTGTCCCCTGCCAACTTGAGCCCACCCCTGGTACCATAGGCTGGAACTGCGGGCAAAGTTAGACATAGGATATAGGATCTCAAATCGTGGTTGCATTTAAGGTAGACTACAGGAGACGAAGGAGGACAACTCCTGGGCAATTTCTTTATACTAAACCTTTGTTCCTCTTCGCCTTTCAGCCCATAAAAGATTAATCTACCTAAGCAGCAAGGAAGGAGCTCTATAAAGTTTGATTCCTGGAGGCAGATTTTTTTTGCCAGTTGTATCCAGCAAGTGTCAGATAATTGGAAGGGTGGAGTAAAGCTGTAAACCATGCCACACCTTTGTCAGAACTTGTTTGGGAGCAGAGTTACTGAAAGAGAAAAGGGGGAGGAGGCGAAGGGAAGCCAGCATATTTGAAAGATCACTCAGCCATAACACACCTTTGCTGGGGCGGGATAAAAAGTGTTCACTGCACATTTTTAGAAGAAGAAAACATCAGGGGAGGAGAGAGGGGGGTTTCATCTAAGGAGGTTCTCCATTCCTTGAGGAAAGCAATCTGGGTAAGTCCTTTGTTTGGAAAATATGATTTGAGATTCTCCTGATGTATGTAAAATGTTTTATAAACCTTATGGCTCTTCTATTGAGTGTAAGCTATTGTTATTATCTATATAGTCTGCTAATGCCAATAGACGAAATAGCTCATAAAGTATAAACTGGGTTTGGTTTGGTTTGGTTTAATTAGGAGGCAGTAGGATCCAGTGGTCAGACTGCTGCTCTGGAGTTAAAAGGCCTAGGTTTGAGTCTGAACTCTGATTTCATTTTTATTAGCCTCATTTCCTAATTTTTAAAATGAAGAGAGTGAATGAGATAAACTCTGAGCTCCTTTTCAGCTCTAAATCTGAGCCTAATCTGGCTGAAGCTCATAGTTCGGATCATCAGATGGGGGGACCTAGTGAATGAACCACTAGCACCTAAGTGGAGGTCAGAACGTGTTCTGGGAGACAGATTTTTTTGGCATGACTTTCCACAGCATAAAATTTCCCCTTTTCATAGGAAAGTAGCATAGCTTAGTTGACAGAATACTGATCTGATATCAGATGATCACAACCTATATGTTCTTCAGCAAGTAATTTAACATTTATGGGACTTAGTGTCTTCATCTGTAAAATGATACCCTGTAGTTGGACTTAGTGTCTTCATCTGTAAAATGATACCCTGTAGTTGGACTAGATGACTTTTAAGGTCCCTTCCATCTCTAAATCTATAATCTTTGCATTCCCGACTATCTGTCTTAACAAATATTCCTGGAGTATCTCAGGAGAAACAGAGAGTACATGAAATGCTAAAAATGGCACACTGGAGGGTCCTACCATAAATGGAGCTTGTTAGAACACTCATGACTCACGCTATTGTCCAGAACAGACTCCAACCCACCAATTGGTGAGTCCCATCATAGCTTCTGTGGCTGAACTCCTCCATTTGGGTTAAATTAAATCCCTCAGTCAGGGGCTCTTCCCCCAAGCTGACAATACTAAAAGGTAAGCAGGGCAGGTATAATTTTTCTCATTCTTTTACAATGGAGGGGAAAAAATGTTAAGTGACTTCTCCAAGGTCACCCAGCTAATAAATAACAGTACAGGAACCCAAGTCTTTTGCCTCCAAATCCAATGTTACTCTCACCATGCTACCCTGTCTCTCCTGGATGAAATTAATTAATTGTGAAATCACTAACTTCACCTAGGACTAGGGTACTTTCCATTTTTCTTAAGCAAAAGCTTAAGAGACAGTTGACTTGAATATATTCATGGGTTCAGGAAGCATCAGAATGAATTTTTTTAAAAAATGAGTTTCTTTGAAAGGCACAATCATTCCTTCCATGTTGGAATAATCTCCTTTAGAAACAGAGTACAAGTTAGACTCAGAACTCTACCATGATGGACTTGTATTTCTTGGTGAATTATGCTTCAGAGACACCAGCCACAGCAGAGATTACTGCAGAAAATGGTGAGATCTTAAAAGGGGGAAATGAAAATGACTGAATCTCTTTCAAACTGGAGTAATAATCCTTGGAAAGATACGATTACAGTGAAATAAGAAACAATCAGCGAAAAGTCTTTAGAACTGCATCTCACATCTGAGGGCAAATTTGGACTCAAGTTGATGCTGTGACATCAGACAAGCAGAAGCATCTAATTCATGCAAGTCCACAAACAGTTTTTGAGTCTTACCATTTGCAAGACAGTATGGTAGGTGTTGAGGATATAAAGATAAAAAATGCACTTGCTCTGACCTCAAGGAGCCTATATTCTATTCAGGAGATAGGAAAATGGGTTTAAATTTCCTCTATTTTACTCGAAAATTGCCAGCTGTGGAGTCAGAAGGACCTAAGTTCAAATGTGACATCAGACACTGTGTGAACCTTAGGCAAGTCTCTTAACCCTATTTACCTCAGTTTCTTCATCTGTAAAATGAGTTGGAGAAGAAAATGGCAAACCACTCCATTATCTTTGGCAAGAACAACTCAAATGGGGTCACAGAGAGTCGGACAGAGCTGAAACAACGCAAGAACAACACTAAATTTCTCTTTAAGGAGATTTTGTATCCCCAGATCTCCCACAGAAGTGAGTTTCTAATGGTACCATCAGTGTATTTCAAGCGCCAAAGTGTTGGTTGGCTTAATATTTTTGGAAAATGCTTCCCTAATTCGTTTCCTCTGGTCTGGCACTGACCTGCCTGTACAAGCTTCTCCCTCCCTCCTCCCCAACCCTATGCCCTGTGGTACCATGTTCTCAAAAATCTAAAAGAAAAAAGACTATGCAGCAATCGGTGATCACCCAGACTGAGGATAGTCAGGCATCATCATTGGGTGTGACCGCATCTTTTTGAAATAACCTTTGCCTCTGGTATTATCACTTTCAGTGAACCCACTTAATCTGCTCTATGCTATTGGACTGCCACTCAAAAGTTAATGAACTTGAATTTTATCTTAAATGATAATGTCAGAGTTGGAAAGGACTTCAGCAGCCACATAATCCAACCTATACCTGAAAAAAAAATTCTCTCAACAACATTTCTGGCAAGCAGTCATCCAACCTTTATTTGATGACCTCCCAAGAGAGGAGCATCTAGGTGGTTCAGTGGATAAAGTGCCAGATCTAGAGTCAGGAAGACCTGAGTTCAAATTCTACCTTTGATATGACTGGGCAAATCACTTGACCTCTCTGAATCTCAGTTTCCTCATCTGTAAAATAGAGATAATAGCACCTACTTCACAAAGTTGTTGTGAACATCAAATGAGAAAATGGAAAGCATTTTACAAACCTTAAATGACATTATTATTATTCAGTCCTATATTGTTTGACATATATTATATGTGTATATACATATATACACATATGTATATTGCACATATGTATACATATTTACATGTAGTGTGCATACATATACACACCTATGTATTATAAATATAGACACGTAGATACACACAATTACAGACATAGAGACACATATATGTTCAGGGAACCGATTAAGTCTTCAGTATGAGCATTTACATCTTAGAAATAAGCAAATGCTACAAATCAGGGCTTGATCTGTTGTTTTCTTGATTGTCTACGCAGAAGAAAGTGACGGAGAAATGCAAATGATGCAGATCAAACTTAAAAGTCTGTTGTGTGTTCGTTTGGTTTTGGTTTTTTCCAGAGAACTGGTTGTTAAAAACATTTGCCAGGACACATCTGTATATATTGTTCTTTGGTTTTAAAATTTAGCAATGTAGAGATCATGGAGGAATGGAAATTGTACAAAAGACGCACATCCTTTGTAAGCCTTTAGCAAAAAATAGAGACGTTTATTCCCAAAAATAAAGACTAAAATATATAGATTCCCCACCTCTTCTGATTGTTAGGAGTCATAGGAACAAAATTACATTTATATAGCCCTTTAAGGTCTGCAAAGTTTCTTTAGATATATTATCTCACTTGGTCTTCATGACATCCCTATCAGGTAAGGTACTCAACTCCGTCTTACAAAAGAAAAAAATGAGCCTCAGAGAGGTTGAATTACTTGCTTGTGGCCAGACAGTCAGTAAACATCAGAGGCTAGAGCTGGTCTCTGCTTTCTCCTGATTTCGAGTCTGTAGTGCTGATCCACCATTCCATGCTACCTCTCTGCTTCTATCTAATAAACCATCTAATAAGATGGCTTAATATCCAATTGACACTCCCCAATTGTCCCTGTATTTTTATTCTTTTTGTGCAGTCATTTCAGTTGTGTCTAAGATAGGGGAGTTTGTCATTTCCTTCTCCAACTCATTCTACAGATGAGGAAATCGAGGCAAATAGGATTAAGTGACTTGCTCAAGGTCATTCAGCTAGGAAGTATCTGAGAATGGATTTGAACTCACCAAGATGAGTCTTCCTGACTCCAAGTCTGGCATTCTGGCTACTGCACCACCTAGTTGTCCCTTATCTTCACATTGGAGATCAATTAACAGGGCAGTTTTTATAGTGATTTACCTAAAAAAGATTTTATTTTCACAAAACAGAAAATGAACGCCCTTGCAAATACACCCAAATAATTGTACTGATATTTTTATGTTATAAGGAAATGTTCCTGGATATTTCCAAATCTTAAAAGCATACCTTACGTATAAAACATATCTGCCTCATAAGAAATAGCTATAGAACTACTTAACAGCATTACTGTTTCTAATGAAAATAACAATAATTGTAGCTCATTTTATATAACACTTTAAAAGTTTACAAAGCACTTTGGCTGTAGGCAATTCAAGTATTTCTACCCTTGTTTTGTAAATAAGGAAACTGAGGCTCAGATGGGTAAATGACTTGACCAGATCTCATAGTTAGTAAAGGAAAGAGGTGGTACTTCAAATTTAGGGTTTTTTTTAATTCCAAGTAATGCTGAATTAGACTATCCTGATGGAACTGGAATATATGTTCTTGAATCTGCGGAAAAGGCTCATTCTTTCATCCTGGTGTGTTTCAGAATATGATTTCGAAGGTCTGCTTAAAAATAGTTGTTTTGAAACAGCACCTTATAAAAATGTGAGCAATGGCCTCTCCCATGGAATGAGAGGGGAGTTAGGGAGAAGGGAAGGTGCATTATTCTCAAGCCTTGAATCCAGAGTCACAGACAATCTTCCAAAAATCCATAAGATTCCAAAGTTAGACCTAAGAAAAGCTATGGAAATATGACATAGTCTATAGGTTCAATGACCACATATCCCTGAATTTGAACATGGAGGGAGAGAGTGGAGAATTTCAATTGCAAATCTTCTACTCAGCTGCCTCTATACCCAATGTTATGGGTGTTGATCAGAAATTGACTGGTTCAGCTTCTTGGAAGACACATATGCTTCCCACAATCTCACCCTTGACATGTCTCGGAAATTCCAATACTGTGGCAAATAGTGAGTAAAGACAGACATTGGAGTGTAAAGAGTAAAAGGTTAGCCTTAAAGTCAGTAAGATATGGGTACACACACACAAACACACACACACACACACACACACACACACACACTCACCTTCTCCAAAAAGTATCATTTGGGACTTAATAAATAAGTTCCTCTTCTGACACTATCTGTATGACCTCAAGCAAGTAGCATAACTTCTTTGCAACTCAGTTTCCTCATCTGTAAAATGAGGACATTGTACTAAATAGTCTCCTAATGTTCTTTCCAACCTGAAGGAGGGACCCTAGGGATTTTTCTCAGATACATTGAAGTTAAGTGCCTTCCTCGCCCAAGGTCCTATAGACATGGGTACACCCCCATAACTCTTTTCACTATATCCAGAGTCCTCCATTTTGTGACATCATTCCACAGAATAGAAAATAATCACATTGTTTGCCCCCAACAGCCTCTAAGGGCAATGAAATGCTTATCTCTGGAAAACAGCCACTAATGCATAGCTAAAGGTCAGTTTATTAAAGAAGGGGCCTCAATTAGTGCTCACGTGAAGGATTCTAGGAAAGGTGTTAAGTTCCATATAAGTTTGCATAGTATAAATTATACATGATATTACTGGAAATCAGTTCAAGTCACAAGTCAAGGATGGCCTTTTAATTAGACTGGAATCAATGACTCTGTTTATTGAACTCCTCCTCTTGGCCCTGGGATACGTACTTTCTGTGGCATTTCAGATTCAGCCAAAATTCATTGTGTGGTGCCTGCTTCCCAGCCTGCAGCTAGACTTCTCTGAGAAATCATGATGAGGAGAGGTGGTGCAGTTAACTAGCCAGCCTTTGCCTTTCTACAGGCTAAATGGAATTCTTCTGATGACTGTTTTTCCATGCGCCTGGTTTTCGATGAAGAAGGGTAAGAGATTGAGCCAAGGATTCTTCTAAGGAAAGGGCTCCGGCAAAGGAGTATATTCCATGGTGCAAGAGTCAAGATAGACACTGAACTGAATAAGGGAGAATATTGTAGAATCATGGAATCTTGGGATTGAAAGGAACCTTAGAGGTCTGTCCAAATCCTACTCAAAGCATTGAGAAATCTGTCCTGAACCTCCCCAGCATGCTGGGTGATTTAACATCCTCTTGATTACCTCCAGTAACAAATGATACCTGTCTTCCACAGAGCATCCCTTCTCCTGGTTAAACATAATAATGCTGCTGTTCAGTTGTTTCAGTCATGTCCAACTTTTCATAACCCCATTTTGGGGGGGTGGAGTTTGTTGGCAAAGACACTGGAATGGTTTGCCATTTCCTTCTCCAGTTCATTTTACAGATGAGAAAACTGAGGCAAACAGGGAGAGTTAAGTTACTTGCCCAAGATCACATAGCTAATAAGTGTCTGAAGCCAGATTTGAATTCAGGAAGATGAGTCTTTCTGACTTCAGTCAGGGCTCAGCACTCTATCCACCAAGCCCTCTAGGTAACCATAAATACAATAATAGCTAGTATTTAGATTGTATGTTCCAGGTTGCCAAGCACTTTACAAATATTATCTCACTTTATCCTCACAATAACCCACAAATACCCACACAGCCCTTTGAGGTAGGTGCTGTTATTATCTCCATTTTACAGATGAGCAAACTGAGGCAAATGGAAATTAAATGACTTGCCCAGTGTCACACAGCTATTGGAACTCAGGTCATCCTGGCTCCAGGTCCAGCGCTCTAAGTCACTAGCTGCAATTCTTTCAACCGATCTCATATAACATGATCTTGAGTTCTCTTGCCTCGCTCATTGCCCTCCATTCTACACTCTTCCTTGTCAATGAGTCTTTTAAAATGTGTTACCCTAAAGTGAAACCTGTCATTCCAGCTGGGTTCTGATAAGGACAGAGTACAACAGAATTAGCCCCTCTGTTGTTCCCTTCAGACGCTATCAATGCCAGCTCTTTTCGACAAGCCACTGCTGACATGCTGAGCTCACATTCCCCTAAAGCACCCAAAGTTGGCTCTTTCGTTTATTTTTTCATATGAACTGCCTTTTGGTCATGCGTCTCCTGTCTTATACTTTTGCAGGTTGTTGCTATTTTTTACCCTAAATCCAGGACTATGCCTTTATTTGTTGTTTCATCTTTCTATCTTCAGTCCACCATTTCAGCCTGTTGATCTCTTTCTAGATGCCAGTTCTGTCATTCGTTTAGTTAGTACTTGTCTAGGCTTCTTACCCTCCCAGAATGGATCAGCATGCCAGCTATGGGCCTTCATCCAAGAGGACAGGAAGAAGGTGGCTAGATGCCTGTGACATTCACTGGAGAACTCTCTCCTTAATCAACACTCTGGATCCAGTCAACTAATCAGTCCCAAACCCACTTTACTATATTCAGTTTATGTCTCATATTTCCTACAAGGAAACCATGTGAGACTTCCTTAGATGTCTTCCTAAAACTGAGATTTAATACTTTCAAAGCATTTCTACAACCTACCCATCTAGTAACCTTATCAAAACAGTTAAAGAGCTTATTATGACATGATTTATTCTTAATGAATTTAAGCTAATTATTTGAGATCATTTAATTAAGTGCTGAAAAACCACCCCTTTGATAATCTGTTCTAGAATTTTCCCAGAAATCAATATCAAACCTGCTGCCCTATAGTATGAAGTACAAAGATTCTTAGCTTTTTTGGAAAATGAGGCAACTCCCATGAGACTTTTTCTCTCACTCACCATGATTCCTCAGAAATAACCAACAGAAGTTCAAGAATGATATCCATATGTTCTTACAGTATTGTTAGACAGAATTCCTTCAGAGCAGGTGCCTTGAACAGTAAGGGTATCTGGGCTCTCTTTAAACACCTCCTTACTTATCTTGGGTGGCAATTCCTCGTTAACCATTTTTAATTTGTTTTTCTCAATCTGAATATATCAAACAGGTAACAAAATGCCATCTTTCAACCCTTGTTATGTATGGATCTTATCTTTTCCTCAATCTTGTTTCTAACATAAATCATAGAATAATTTAACATAATTTATCCCTTTACATTTTATTTGCCTATTATTACAAAACTCAGTTCATACTAGGTTTTCTGACTCCAGAAACTATTGGGTATACAAAGACAAATAAGAGAGTCTCTGTCCTCAAGGAACTTGTGCTCTAGTAGGGGAGATAAAACTCCTTACAAAACCAGGTAGATGGTGATTAGTGCTCAGAAAGAGCACAAAAGTGCTGTGAGTGTTCACAAGCAAGGAGAGATCATGGTGGAGCAAACGGAGCTGGAGATCAGAGAAGGCTCCATATAAGAAATAACATTTGATCTGGACTTGAAAGGTAGGTTTTCAACAAGTGCAGATGCATAGAGGATCTGGAGAGCAGCATTCTCTCCAGGTGGGAAAAGAACATCAATAAAGAGCTTTCCTCAAAGGGTGAGCAGAGGATGATGGGTTTGTCTGGATTTGTCATTTAACAGGAATCTTTGAAAAGAAAGCGGCAGGAGGTAAGGCTGAGAGGGCAGGCAGTGGGAAGCCTGTATGTCAGACAAAAGTATTGAGACTTGACTCAGGGGGAAATGAAGAATTATTAAGTTTTTTTGAGGAGGGATATAATTAGAGATGAGCATTGAGCAGATTAACAGAATGTGCGGAAATAGACAAGAGTCACCCAGTAGGGTCGGGTATGGATGGGTTGTGACCTGCATTACTGGAAGGAATGCCCTCATCAATGAGATCACAGATCCAGCTGAGTAGTTGAGAAAATGGGATGAATTGGAGTTGGGAAGATACTGGAGGCAAAAAGACCATTTAGGAGGCTGCTATGGGGATTCAGATGAAAAATAATGAAGTTCTGATCTAAGCTGGTGCAGAGGGAATGAAAAGGAAGGGAAGGGTGAAAGAGATACTGTGGTGGTAAATAAAACTGGGCCATTAACTCTGAGTAATGAATCCTTGATCTCCATACTTTGGCTAAGTCCACATATGACATTTTGAGCACTTGGGGCCAGCCAGTATTAATCATGGTCCATCTGAAAAAGGACCTCTGGGCGACCACTTTGAAGAGTATCTCTTATAGTCCTCCAAAGATTACCATAAAAATAATAAGCACTTCAAAGTGCCCCACTCCCTGAATGAAAACCTCTGGTCCAAAGGACAAGAATCCCAAGGATTATTATGCTGTGCTGTATTATTCTCATCTTATTGTACAACATGAATATCACCTTGGAATCCTATCAAGGCCCTAATCCTATCTTCTTTTCTAGGAATTGAACATGGTGGTTGAAAAGCCCTCATAATATGTCAGCCCACAAGCATTTATTAAGTGTTTACTTTGTGCTATGAACTGTGCTACTTTGTGGGGGTAAAGGCAAAGCAAAAACAGCCCTTGCCTTGGGGTTCACGTAGTTCAAGGAGTTCCCATTCTAATGGGGGGACAATGTGAAAACTACTAGCTAGACACAAGACATAGACAAGGTAATCAGAGGGAATCTCCGAGGGAACGCATTAGTATAGAGGAGGACCAAGAAAAAGACCACCTCTTGAAAAAGGCGGGCCTTTCCCTGAGATCTGAGAGAGGTCACATAAGGGAAATGGGGAGGGAGTACCTTCCAAGCATAAGTAACAACCAATGAAAATGTATAGAGTCGGGTGATGGAGAAACAGTAGTATCATAAAAGCTTTGTGATTCTCCTTTCTTCAAGGGATCCAGTATTATCCAAGCAACAAGCATTTCTAAAGTGCCTACTATGTGCCAAAGACAAAATAAAAATCAACCCTTTCCATGAAGGATCTTACTTTGGGAGTGGGGTGAGGGGAGGGAGGAAGGATACAACATACAATATATAAACAGGTAAATATAAATGCGATTATTTGAAGAAGGAAAAGTCACTAGCAACTTGGAGGTACAGGAAAGATTTCCCATGAGGGGTAGAATATTAACTAAACCTTGAAAGATGATAGAGATTCTAAGAGGAAGTGGGGAGGGAGTCATGCCAGGCATGGGGGAGGGTAGCCTGTACAAAATTAGAGAGATGGGGAAAGGAATTCTGAATTCAAGAAGCAAGTAGACCAGTTTGTCTGGAACATAGTATACAAGAAAGTGAATAATGTGAAATCAGCCTGAAGAGGTAGGTGGGAGCCGGAGCGTTTTCACCACTTGTATAGGAGTTTGAGACTTATGCTAGAAGCAGTAGGCAGCCTGTATCGGTTCTTGAGCAGGGGAGTAACAATTAAAGGATTGACTTTTTCCTGGTTTCTCTGTTTCTCTCTCAGGTGGCTATGATATGGATGGAACCAAGAAAAGCAGGAGAGAAGGCTCTGAAGTCACAGAAAGAGGCAAGACCAGATTCTGAGCTTATGCTCTAAACCAATGTCCCAAGGAGAAAACACCGATATTATCATTGAAATGCTCTGGGTTATTTTCAACTGGTCTCCTTTAGTAACTCAGATAGAAAACTAGCTTTTTTTTTCTGTGATCTTTCAATATGTTTAGAGAAAAGCATGATAAAAATAGCTTAAATTTCCATAATGTTTTAAAATTTACAAAGTGTTTTGTGCATGTTATCCCATTTGATCCTCACAACAGCACTGTGAAGGAGATGCTTTTAATTTCCCCATTTTATAGATAAGAAAACTGAGATAAAAAAATTAAATGACTTACACGGGGTACCCAGATAATTAAGTGTCTGAGACAAGATTTGAACTCAGGTCTTCCTCAGTGCAGGTCCATCATTCTATCCACTTTGTAACTGGATTCTTCAAGTTGAAGTGGAATGTGTATCAGGGATTCCCGGGAGCTCTACGATGAGAAGCTTCTGGAAAGTATTTGAAAGTAGTTTCAAATCTAGTCACATTTGTGAGAGTTGTCTTGCTGGGCTTTAAAAGCTGTTTCTAATACTCAACTAATCTCATGCTCCTGCTGGAACAATTGAGGCAGTATGATTGCTAGTTGCCTCGGGCAAGGCTTGTAACCTCTATCAATCTCTGTTTTGTCATCTATAAATAATAGTATCTATGTCATGGGGCTGTTGTGAGAATCAAATGAGATTATACACATATGGGGTTCTGCAAACCTTGAAGTGATCTGTAAATGCTAATGTAGTAGTAGTAGTAGTAGTAGTAGTAGTAGTAGTAGTAGTAGTAGTAGTAGTAGTAGTAGTAGTAATAGGAGGAGGAAGAAGAGGGATAGCTTCCAATCACTGGCAGTTTTATAAAGACCTAGTACATACAACCAGCCTATAGACATCCCCCCTACACACACACACACACACACACAAAATCATCACTGAAAGAGGCAAAATTGAGACTTAGTGGCTTCAGGTTCACTTCCCAAGAGATCTCCTCATTTTGTACATTCCCATCTTGGGACTCCTTGGGACTCCAAGGTTGTGCTTTTTGTTAATTTTGACTTGATTTCCCCTGGATAGATTGGGGACAGGGCCCAGTGATTTATGTGCCCTAAAGATACACTGTCTGTAGCTGAAACATGCCATGTCCTGTTCATGCCTCCAAGGCTCAAGGAAGCAAAAAGAACAAAAGGTTTTGTGCCAACCTCCTGCCCCAGCTGAGGCAGCTCAGAGCAGTCTGGAAAGGCAGAGTGAGTCATGGGAAGAGGTGTTAGGTCTTTTCCAATGCCAAACCTGCATAGCATAGGATTCCATTGTTGAATAAGGGGGTTTAAATGTCTCATTCAGAGATGTTCTATTTTTCTGGCTGCTATGAGTCACACTGACAGAACATCCAAGAAGAACAAAACACAGGTACCCCAAACAGCTGGACCCAAACATGACGTGTTCTAACACAGATTCAGTTACACCACAGGTCAAATTATATCTTCTCCCCAAGTAACTGCTACACACAGAGTCATTACTAGAGTGGTTAACCAGAGCTTACTCCTAGGGCACTGAGGCTTTTCTCCCCTTGTAGTAGAACTCTGGTCTGTCAGTCCTGCACAATGCAGCGTTACTGCCTCCCACTCCCTCTCCTGCACTGAGCCACCAGACCCAAAGATGTCACCAACATGGCATCCCTTACTCATGGGCTATCTTCCTCTACCATCTTGCTCCTTTCCCCTTATCCCAGGAGGTTGGGCTATTGGAGAGAACAGAGACTTGAAATGGACCTCCTGGAGGACTGAATGTACCTAACTGGGACAGACCCCCCCACACACACACACACACACATACGTGCCCCAAGTGCCAGAATTCCTAGTAACATCTCTGACCTATAGCAAACAGTTCTGCAATAGTTGACTGTACTACAGTTAGACTAAGGCAGGTGATAATCCTACTTGCCCCCCGCCTCAACTTGCCCAGGGTTAAAAGGAGATTTCCGTGGGATAAACCATTTTACCTCTTTCTTTTTCTTTCCCTAGTTATCACTGAAACAGTAGCCACAAGACTTACGTCTTTACCACCAAGTAAGTAGCTATTTTACTGTGTACTATCCACCTGAAATAAAGCATATTGTGTTTCTGTTTACCATCACACAAATTTTATGAGAACTTAATTCCAGATTTGGCATCTCTAAAATCATCGCCATCACAGAAGTCCTGAATGACTTTTACACATATTTATACAGACCCCAGAGGCAAGCATTTTGTCTGAGAGTACATGGGAGTGTTTGGTAAGAAAGAAATCTGAATAGTGAAGTTCTTACCACCTTCCCACTTGCTTGCATGATAATTTTAATGTTAATGACTTAAAATGAATAAATTTGGCACCAGAGCACACCAATTTAAAACTGAAAAACTTCTAACTCCAATAAGACTGCTATCCTCAAGCCAAAAGGAAGGCTTCATGGTGTTATTAAGATATGTGAGCATCTGCTGAGTACTTCACTGCCCTCAGTCCTTCACTTGCCTGCCATAAGAAGAATGGGGATTTGTTTCATTTAAAGGGGTTGGAGGGGGGGTAGAAAAGTACGTAAGAAATGACTCAGATGGTTTTCCTGCAAGTAGCCAACCACAATAAGCATTCATCTCAGTTTAATTGAATTAAGCGAGCATTTATTCAATTTTTAAGCATTTGTTCAATTGAAGAACCTATGCCAAACACTATGGTGTACAAATATGATTAAGACATAATCACTGATGTTTCAAAGTAAGCTGGAAATTGAGGGATGTGGAGCCATGATACAGAGACAGTGTCTGAAATATGCTTCAGAGTTGACCTAGACAGCCACAATCATCCTGGTATAAATTGTCTTTAGGGAAGGATACAATATTAATGGATATTTTTATAATGGCCTACAGGAGGTCTCATACTGTGCCATTTTCATGCCTTTGGCTGAAGTAAGCTCATGGTCTCCTAGGACTTAAAAGTGAAAGAGACTTTAGAGATCATTTAGTCCTACCTCTTCATTTTCCAGAAATAAGGAAACCTCAATAGAGGTTAAATGGCTTGTTCAAGGTCACATAAAACCAGATCCTTTGACTCAAAATCCAAGGTTCTTGTCACATCTAAATTCTATTTAAAATGCTTGTTGAATTATGATTTTGACATGAATGACTTAAAATGGATATAGTTGGTCCTCAGGCACACTGGTTTAAAATTTTTAAAAAACAGTTAACTCCAGTAGGCTAATTAACACTTAAATCAAAGGCAGGACTGATACTACTAATTTATTTGAGCTTTCACAGAGTGTTCCAGTCTGTGACTTGGGAGATCCAAGAAGGAGGTGACATGAGCTCCATAACACAGAAGGCTTACAGGCTAGTTAGGAAAATTTTGCATTGAGACATGAAATAGCTAAAGTAGCAGCAGCCATTGCTCTCTCTTGATCTCTGCTTCTCCATCTATAAAATGAGACTGAATGATTGCCAAGGTTATTTTGAAGCTCTAAAATCAAAATATTATGCAATTTTGTTACATAATTATAGAATAAAAATAAATAAGTTATCATTCATTTACAAAACTATTAAGCACCTAATATACGCAAGCACTATGCTATGTACTAAAGCAGGACTTCTTAGTCTGGGGCCTGTCACTTGGGATTTTTTTTAATATTTAGATGACTGTATTTTAATATGATTGGTTTCTTTTGTAATTCTATGTATTTTATCTTATGCATTTTACATTATTCTGGAATAGCCTATTCCATAGGCATCATCAGAAAGAGTCCATGACACAAAAAGGGTTAAGAATCCCTAGAGTACAAAGACAAAAGCAGAAATGAGGAAAATCACAGCAAAGGGAATGATGAGTGTGGGTCAAGATTCTCTAGGGATGGTCTCAGAGCAAAGGACTTCTGCCTCATTCCCTTACCCCAAGGCCCAAATTCTAATCTGGTTCTTGCTTCTGGCAGAAGGAGGAGCCAGCAATGGATATGCTAAAACATCATCTCTCAGTGGAGGGAGTAGGCTGGAGAAGCACAGTCTAACCCACGGAAGCAGTGGCTACATAAACTCCAGTAAGTACAGTAGTGGCAGAGGGACTTAAAGGAGCAGAGATGGAAACCCTGGGGCAGGAAAAGTTGGAGAGGGAGAACACCAAAGCAGTGTGTACAGGGAGATCAAAAACAGCTTCTACCACACACACACCCAACTTCTCAAGAGAGGGCAACGGTGAGACAATATGTAACCCCAAGTGAGTGTAACTTAAAAATAATCAGTATTTGTGATCATTCACATTAAAACCTCAACGTGAACACAATTATCAATAGTACTTAATGGGGAAAGTGTCTTCCTGCCCACCTGACTTACCTCTTCCTTCTCGTTCAGCTCTAAGCCATCTCCTTTCAAGCAGGTACAACACTTTTTAAAATAATTTCCAGTTTTACCTTCTGAATAATTATAACCACAGTCCACCAAAGAACCTTCAATGTTGGCTTCACGATGAGTTATCAGAGTACAGCATTGTGCAAGACTCCACTGGTCAAGCTTCCCATAGAAACCTTTCATTCCTAGAGAAATAATCTTTTTCAGGTAAAAAAAGTAAGCCACAAGAACACTGTGAAGAAATTCTGGGCCCTGAAAATAACCTGGTCCAAATGCATCTTCCTTTAATGGGGAGAAGGAGGTCATATTTAATTGATTAATACTGATTAATTGATTAATATGACATTCATGTCATATGTTTGGGGGCTCACTGAAAAGTGCCCTAAGTTTAAATTCAATTAATTTGTTTTCTACATTTTTATTTCCTTGCTCCTACTTTGGGTTACTGCTGGCTTTTCTTTCTTTCATGGATTCCCAGTGGGTGATGGTGCAGTAACACCAACTCTATAAGAGTAAAAATGTCATTTCACCACTAAATATAGAAATATTCTTCCTTTGAGAAACAATCAAAGGCATTCACTGGCTCCTTTTCTGTACGTTTTATTATGATTACTTGTTCCACATAGCCTGAGATTATTGAGTTCAGCTGGGAAACATTAACTGCTAAATTCATTTCTTCAGGAATACTATAAAAGTTCATCTTTTTTTATATTCATAGGTGGAAGCTTAAGAGGGAATGCCTCTACTTCCAGCTACAGGAGGGCCCAGTCTCCTGCCTCTACACTCCCCAATTCACCAGGCTCCACCTTTGAAAGGAAAAGTCATGCCACACGCCATGCAACATATGAAGGTATCAGCATTATAAGCTTGAGTTGACCTGTCCCTTTTGTCAACCTCATGTATTTGCCACATAAGGAACATCTGCATCCCCCTCCATCCCTTTTCCCTTTTTCTCTCTTCTCTCAAATAGTTTATGGACCCCCACCAGTTAGTTATATCCTATTATATGGTTTATTAGGAATATTAATTCCTTATGTAGGGAATACTAACATAATAGATTCAGTGGTGCAGTGGATAGAGCACCAATGCAGGAGTCAGGAGGACCTGAGTTCAAATCTTACCTCAGACACTTGACACTCACTAGTTGTGTGACCTTGGGCAAGTGACTCAACCCCAACTGCCTCATCCTGGGTCATCTCCAGTCATCCTGATGAATATCTGATCACTGAATTCAGATGGCTCTGGAGGAGAAGTGAGGCTGGTGACCTGCGCAGCCCTCCCTCACTCAAAACAAAGTCAAGTTCAAGTCATGGCATTATTTCTCTGATGGCGTGGTCTTCAGCAACAAAGGACAAACACACACAAATAGATTCAGTGCTAGCCACATATTATGTAGGGGGTAAGGTTCATGGGAAGTCTGAGCTGTAAGTGAGATATAATACAAAGTGAAGTTCAGAGTTTCATTTCAACAAAGTTCCCTACCAAAGTTGTAGGCATTCCTACAATCAGGAGCACTTTTATCTCTTATCAGACACTTGGGTCCCATGTTGATGTGACTGTTGTAAGAGTAAGAAGAAGGAACTTGCATGAAATGGAAAAGGGGGGCATGCAGTAAGAATGACTCCTTCCTTGGAAATTCATCACAAAGATGAACACCTCTTTGCCTGAAACTCCTATCAATGGCAGGACCAATTTTAGAATAGCAACCAGAATGAACCAAATCCAATGGGAGATATTAACTATTTATTCTATAAATCTATCTATCATTTGTCTTTCCTTTGAGAGCTCATGGTGAAAAGGGTTCCTCATTTTCTTCTCAAAATGTACCACCCTATGCTGAGTAAGCCTCTCAGAAGCCCCACTTGTCCACACTCACATTTATGCTAAATGTTTGATTCTTCCTCAGGGAGCTCCAGTGGGAATTCTTCTCCAGAATACCCTCGGAAGGAACTTGGTATGTTCTGTCATTATTTCTAGTGGAAGTGAGAGAACATGATCATGGGAAGTTGCCATAGGAGAGAAACATCATATGTTAGATGGCTATTCTTGAAGCACCCTGACCCTACTCTACCATCAAGGTGCCCTGAAGATACAGTAACCTATTCTAAATGCCATGCACACTGAAGTATCTTCATGGATAGTCAATCATATTCACTTGCCAGCATGAAGTCAGACATTTACAAAAGGCTTAGACAAGGGCATCCCCAAGGACAAACTAAAATGTGGGGATTTTTTTTTCCAAAATAGAATTAGCACAAACCTAGAAATAAGATGTACTAGGGTATGACAATCCCAAACTATATATATATATATATATCCTATCACTTGCCCCTGATTTTTTAAATGACCTTGCTCCAAAATTCGCCACATTTTTCTGGTTTGCCAAGTCCTAGACTGTTTCCAGAAGTCAACACAATTTTAAATACCTTTCCACCCTTTGTTGCATTTTTATCCTCATACATTAATTAATGATGCTCTTATAATGTTGAAAGGTTCGCATTTCTTTGCTTGCAGTAGAAAAAAACCAAATAATAGGAAAACTTGGCAATTATTATTATTGAATTTATTCAATCCTCGTAGTCTGCTAGCCTATACAATTCAAATCCCCTAACTGGCTTTTTAAAACTATAATTAGCATTTGTTCCTCTTCTAGACAAACTACGTTAACTGGGTAAATGCTAACTTTCCCTATCACTTTTGCACATGGACAGCATTTATTAAGTACCACAAGACAGTGTATTATACTGGATAGAATATAAGACTTGAAGATAAGAAGAATGGGATTTAAAATCTTGACTCTGGCTCTTAGCTTGAGGTGTGATCATTTTGTCAGGCGCTTAACTTCTCTGAGACTCACTTATCTCCCTGAGACCATAAGTGATAGACAAACTTGTGAGGATTAAATGAGTATGAATATGTCAAATGTATGTGAAGTGTTTTGTCACCCATAAAGAGCTGTGTAAATGACTGCCATTATTATCCACTGTATACAATGCATTACACAAAGCTCCTACCTAGACAAGCCAGCACCCTGCAATGTACCTGGTATTCACTGTTAAGTTTTAACTGTAGCTTCTCTTAGACATGTCTGACACTGTTTCCTCTTCCCCCCCGCCCCCCAGGATCTTCTTCCACCAGAGGACGGAGCCAGACTCGAGGTATGCTAAAATTGCTGGATTCAATGAGCTCCTACTATGTGCTCCACCCTCTTCTATAAAATTTTGCACATGCAAAAGAAAAGTAAGGCACAATTCCTGCCTTCAAGTAGTTTACAATCTTCTGACCATCTTTTTTTTTTGGTCTATTTGCTCCTTCATGATAAGATGGGGTTTAATGTGATTCAGCAACATTGTGGGTCAGGCTTTGGACAAATAGCAAAAAACTAGATGTAAAAGGTTTTCTCTGCCGGGAATCTCAAGATTCAACAAACATTGGTTTAGCACTATGTGCAATGCCTTCTATAGGTAAAAAAATATATAAAGGAAAAATTAGATATAGGACCTGCCTTTGGGAAGTTAGCATTATTGCTGCAGCGTTGCACTCCAAACCAGGGTTATTGTTCTACACAGAATTCCCTTTTGTAACCTGTAAGTGACTGTAAATGTGTCTTATTCCTGGCTATCTATTTTAATTGTATTTTCATGTTTCAGATGGTGAAAAATATTCCCTTTTCATTCTCATTAGTTAGATTTGAAGAACTCTCTATGGTAATTTATCAATCTCGCCACCTCCTAAGAGGCAAGTTCATCAGAAGGGAACATTTCCTTTAAATCAGCTGGAGAAATCTACTCTTGACAAACAGCATGAAAAAAATGATAAGAATACAGTTCTTTTCCAGCTTTAGATAAGAAGCCATATGGTATAATAGACAGAGTGTTAGGGAGGCCTGGGTTTGAATTCTCTGACACTTACCAGTTGTAGGATTACGTGCAAGTCATTTCGCCCCTCTTGAGACTCATCTGTTTCCTTGTCTGTAAAATAGGGATAATAATATCTGCTATTATCACAGAGTTATTGTGAGTCTCAAAGGAGATTGTACAAAGTACCTTGCAAAGTTAAAAACACTAGGTAAAAATAGCTATCATTCAACAAAGCTAGAGGACACCATTGACTCTCTCAATGTTCTCCAAAGACCCGAGGCAAATTTGTTGCAGGGTCTCGATTATCATCAGTAACCCAAACATGTTGTGAGGTTTGTAGAATTCTGAAGTTTGGTCCAGTGCTCCTGAGAGCTAAATTTCACAAGTGTAACAAGTCTGTTGATAACAAGCTGACAACGTCACAAGAAATTATACAGCTTAATTTCCCTGCTGTTTCTACACAAAGGCATTTATGGGAACAGGCCTGTTTTTAGGGTTTTCCAACACATAGGATTCTCAGGAGGCAGGAGAGGAAGCTCTTCTTCGAGCCCTAAAAAGCTTGCTTGCTCTCAATGCTTTTCAAATAGGGTCCTTATTGATCCCCTGACCTAGAGCTGGTTTGCCCATTGGGAATTTTAGCTGAGTCTGGCCATATGACCTTAGAGCATCTCCTGACACTCCTGAACCCTTCAGAATGTCAATAAACAGAGCTTCTTTTCTTACTGAATCAAGAGCTTTGTGAATTACACTACCTCTAATGGCCATTTCATGTTCATGCTGAGTGGGAAACTGGACTTCCCAGAGCATCACTTTCTTTGCAGGACCAGATTCATCATGTTCCTTTCTTTCATGGTCTTTTTCTCTTCTCTTTTGCAGAGAGTGAAATTCGTGTTCGCCTGCAAAGTGCTTCCCCATCTACCCGATGTGAGTTGTTTAGCGTCTTACTGGAGATTGAACAAGAGAGTAAATAAGAGACAACAAGAAAGAGAGAAGAGAGAGAATAAGAAACAGAGAGAATGAGAGAATGTGAACGAAAATGAGAGATAATAAGACAGGAGGAGAGAGAGAAAATGAGAAAGAATGAGAGGATAGAACAAAAGAGAAGAGAATGAAAAGGAGAGAAAGAAAAAATGAGATGAAAGAGAATGAGAGAGGGGAAAGAGAAAGAATGAGAGAGAAAGGAGAGAGGGGGGTGAAAGGGAGAGAGAGAACAAGAGAAAACGGGCCTCACTTCTTAGCCATTTTCTTGTTCGCCTTCAAATGAGTCCAGGAGACACCCCAATACTGAGGGTGCCACCTACACCGGTGAAATCACAAGCCTGGCCCCCACCCACCTAATAATTGCTCGATGCAGAGCTCAAAGGACATTCCAAAAATGTTCCTGTGGATCTCTAGCTGCTGTCCTCCCGAACAGTCAGCATGCAACAAATATTCCCTGTGACAGCTGGGGTTAGAAAAGAGGCATAGGACTAATGAGAAGGTTTCTGGATTCTTGACCAGGGACGGAATTGGATGATGTGAAACGTTTGCTCAAGGGAAGCCGATCAGCCAGTGCGAGTCCCACTCGGAACTCCTCCAATACACTCCCCATCCCCAAGAAGGCTACTGTGGAAACCAAGATGGTGACCGAGAGTTCTCAGTCAGGTAAGCGCCGGAGAAACCGAGGTAAAGAGGCTGTCAACAAAAGAAGCAGGTTTGTCTTAGCCCAGGAAAACTCTCTGGGCCCTGACATGAATTTCAAACTGCGATCCATACCTAAAGAGCATCAAGTACCTTCTCTTTTCTGCAGTGTCCAAAAACTTAGGCTGTGTCCTTTGCAAACATGTTTGGCCAAACAGCCCCCCTAAACTGTTGGCCTAATCCCAATACCTAAAAAAGGTTTCATTTCTCAAAAGAAGAATGATCCCTCATCACAGATTACCCTGCACAAGATTAGGTTTATTTACTTTTAACACCATGCTGCGCTGGGCATGTGGGGACAGCTCTAACTTTTAAGAAAGCAGTCAGACTGCTGAGGGGAACTAGGGGTAAGCACAGGACTTTTTGTTTATCTTAAATACATGTCAGGGCTCTCAGGGATAGCAGCTATTAGTTATTACAAGTATCATTTATCTTGAAGAACTGCTCTTGTCTATGCTTCTGTGCAGGTAACTTAGGCAAATCTCAAGCAGCATTCATTTAAATAAGGGTGAGGGTGGGAGAAGGGAGGAGGGAAGAACAGGGAAGGGGAGGGAAAGCATGGCAATGCAAGGCAAGAGATTTATTTAAGCAGTTTCAGATTATATTAACACTTATAAATACAGTTTCAGATTAGCAAATATTTATAAATGCCTACTTTTGGAGAGACGAGATAAAGTAGGGAAAGGGATACCCTTGGAGAAAGGAAGACAAAAATTCAAATTCTTTCTCAGACAACACAACATCTTGACTCTGTGACCATGGGCAAGTCACTTAACCTCTGCCTCAGGCAGATCTCTAATGCTCTAAGTTACAGATGAGGGAGCATTCAAACCAAAACCTCCCTCCAGTGATGAAATCCTAGGTCAAGGTCAGTGATTCTTAATCTGGAATCCATGAACTCATTTTTTTAAAAAAATATATATTTTGTTAACTTTATTTCAATATGATTGGTTTCCTTTGTAAACCTATATATTTTATTTTACATGCTTAAAACAGTATTCTCAGAAGAAATTCATAGGCTTTACCAGATTGCCAAAGGGATCCATGGCACAAGACAGGTTAGGAACCCTTGCTCTAGGCAAAAAAAGAAAAACAATTCTCAGAGCACTTTGCTAGGTAATAGAGAATGAAAAATAGCCTTATTTGTCATTCCGTGGTAGAGATATAGGAGGCATTTGATTCTTTTAATACTGAAGTATGTTTGCTGTGTGCTTCCCAGTATCAGGCACTTACGATACAGCTATCATGGATGCTAATCTCCCCTCCTACATGTGGTCCTCCACCTTGCCTGCTGGTTCATCCATGGGAGCTTATCACAACAACATGGCAGCCCAGAGTGCTTCTCTCCTCACTACAAATGCTTATTCAACAGGATCAGGTACAGTAACAATGCATTTCATTTACCATCTTCTAGGGTTTCTTCTATTTTGAATACTGGTTGGCTACCTGTGCAACTTGCCACAGTTTAGACAAACTCCCCGAGTCCCTCAGCTTCAAAATATGCCTGTTTGACACTTCCAAAGGAAATTTAGTTCCTGTACGTGGATTAATTTTGATTTAAGACATCTTCATTGAGTAGCCATTGTATTTTTACTAGGTTTGAAAAAGACCATAGAGAAGAAAGATTTTTCTGAATGAAAACTAACCAAAGAGCTAGGATGATACCTCATGCCCTCTCCGCCATTTCTGAGCTTTCTGATCTTGGACAAATCACCTAACCTCTCTGAGCTTCAGTTGCCACATCTGTAAAGTGGGGAAGCTAACAGTTTACCTCCCTAAGGTAGGGAGCTGGGCCAGGTGTTCTGTTGATGTGCTATGTCCCAAAGTAAGACCACCAAAGAAAGCTTTGACTCTGATTTTAAGCACAGCATCTATTTTTTGTTGTTTCCTTTTTTAAGGAAAAAGTCCCAGCTATTATTTGCTCCTTTTCTTCCATGCCAATAGGCTTACAAACTAATGGAATCTTGGTCCATTTGGGGGGATTGGAAGAGGCTTTAAAGGTCTTTGAATCCAACCTCCCCATCTGAAGCATCAGAATCTCTTCCTTGCAAATATCCTTGATTAATGATCATCCAATCTCTACTATTATTGTTTCCATTTTATAGATGAGGCAATTGAAGCTTCCCCTTGGCTCTTCTGGTGGACCATGGTGGACCAGTCTCTAACTAGATCAACTAATAACTTTAATCATTGTCTCCTCATTCAGTGTTTGGTGTTCCCAACAATATGGCATCCTGCTCACCCACCCTACACCCTGGGCTCAGCACCTGCTCCTCAGGTCAGTACTCATCTTTTTCTGACTATGACCTTTAGAGGCAAAATGCTCAGCACATAACTGAATTCTTTCCTTGTCAGGAATCTATCAATGGTTCCCAGAAAGTATGTCATTTCTCGTTGGTCTAGACTAACCTTCTGCCCACACACACACACACACACACACACACACACACACACACACACACATCCAGCTCTATGATGTCAATTAACCTGTGAGGGCTCATTAGAAAATGAAGATGTTGGATTGGATGACATCTAATGTCTCTGCCAGCTCAAAATCTATGGTCTTATGATCCTACAGTGGAAGTAGGGTCCCTGCCAGTGAGTCCCTTATGCATTGAACCTAACCTAGGCCTAGGAGGAAAATATAAAGGAAATATGAAGATACAAAGGGAATCTGCTTCCAGAAGGGAACCTAGAGAAACTAGGTCTCCAATTCTAACGAGGCAAGGTTTTTTTTTTTCTATATAGAGTTAATTGTTGAGAGAGAAGGGTATTCAAGGACACCTCTGCATTACCTTCCACTGGAAGGTATCGCAACATAAGGAAGAAAAGAGATGGTCTTGGAGTCAGAAGAGCTGCACTCATCTCAGCCCTGCATTTATTGTTTACATGAGCTCAAGCTTTAGATTCCTCATCTGCCAAATTGACTTTTACTCTTGATCTCAGTGAAGGCACAAATAAATCACACCAAATCCCTTTTCTTCCAAACTGCTTTGTCCTCTTCCTACCCATCAACCACCTGCTAATTTTTATGACATCTTTCTCTGATTCTCCATTCATTCTCCCAGGAGGCAGGACAAAAGATCCCCTCCTAATCACCGCACCTCTCCTTGACTTGCTCTTCTAAATTCCTTTCACAGTGTTTGGTGTCCAAAACAACTTGGCTCCCAGCTCTTCCACACTGGCTCACGGAACAACCACCACCACCACTTCTACAGGTTAGCTGCCATGAGATGGAGTTTAGGGCCAGGGGATTCAGCCCACACAGAGTGCATATATGTGTCCCAATTTCAGTACCTTCACTGGCAGGCCCAAATGTCCATGAAATTTCTCTATTTCTCCAACTCAACAAACACTGTACCTGAAAGCAATTGAAGAGACACTTCTGAGGGTGCCCACCTTACCACATGCCAGGATATTGTAAGGAGCTCAGAGAGGGGTGCTGTGTAGAGCAGAACTGGCAGCCCTTCAGTCTATGCCCAGCAGCATGAAGGTGCCCAGTTTGGGTCTGCTCTGTAAATTCCCAGATAAACAAGCTAGAACAGTGGTGTCATCAGCCCAGGATCCTTATTTGAGTATTGACCAAAATGAAAAAGTATTTTTTGTGGCACTTTTACTAGGTATTTAGCTCTTTACTGGGCACTCTGGGAAATACAAAGAAAAGTAGAAGAATGAATCCTTGCCCTCAGAAAGCTTATAGTTTAGTCTGAGACACAACTCAGAGGTACGGAGCAATTAAAAATAAGAAAACAAGACAGCATCCAGTTAAATATTAAACTGTGGGTTATAGGAGATGTCTTGCTATAAGAGCTCAGAGAAATGGTACACATATCAGAGGAGAATGGAAGAGTCCAAGCAGGCTTCGTGGAGGAGGGAGGCCTTGAGCTAGGTTTGAAGGGCAGGTAGGGCTGTGATGAAAGGAGAAAATGTAAGGTGAGGCCCCTGAGTACACTGTCTGTAGCCCAATCTCATAACCACATGGATTTGAGGAGTTGATTTCTTTATATACTTTTTCAACCAGTGAGATTGCTTTGAGCTAGTCTCTCTGCTGGACTTTGCTCAGATACAGGTGGGCTGGAATAGGCAACTGCCTGCACACTGATCTTTACTCTGTTGGCTCATCTTTTATAGTGTATGGTGTAAAGAAAAATATGCCCCAGTCTCCTACTGTTGTAAGTACAGGAGTGAGCACCTCTGCAGGTGAGTGTCCCCAAAAGACAGACTTATAGTGGTAGAGAATGGTTACACTTGAGTAAAGGAATATTAACTCCATAACTCCATAACCAAATTCCATATAGGCTGAGTAGAAAGCAAGTTATTGTGCACAGAATGCTAATATTGGACACTGGAAGACCTGGGTTCAATCCTGTCTCCAATTTACTAGCTGTGTGATCATAGGCAAGTCTTAACTTTTCTCAGACTATGGTTTTCTCATCCATAAAACGGGAACAAAATACTTGTAGTACAAACCTGGGTAGGTCACTTAGCCTCTCAGGGATCCCATAAATCCAAAACAATAAATTGCAGACCAATTAACAATCTGCCTTGGCAAGAAGAACTTCACAACCAGGGAGCTCTATACCCTGAAGGGATTGTAAGTCTGGACCAAAAAAAAAAAGAAAAAGAAAAAAGTACCTAACTCACTAAGTTGCTTAACTTATAAACTATTATATATCAACTAATACGTTAGTATGGTCTGAAGGCTGCAGATGCATAGCACCCTCAAGACATATTGACATACTACAAACATATAAGACATTAAATGATCTTCTCTCTGCCGATAAGCAGAAGTCTTGCTTTAGCTTGGACACCTTGTTAAAGAGAGAGCCAGGCCCATTCTAGAGGATCAACTTGGCTCCCCCAAGCTCCCCTGCTGGCCTTTAGGCACTCATAGATCCTGCCTACCCTTCCTACCCTTGGCCTCCTTGCTTTGGAGGGGTAGGGTCTAACACTGCATAACCCTTCTCAAGTGTCAGATATCCATCCCAGCAGTCTAAGGGGATGGGGGTGGGGGTATGGAGTAAACGCCTCTCAGAAGGTGTTCAACCTCACCAGTTTATGTAGCAGCCTTTACCTTCCTTAGGACATGCCTAACCAGTGGCATTTCCATATATTCCTGAACCAGATTTGCCTAAATAGGGGGATCTTGCATCATTTGCCAAATTAGTAGAAGCTCTAAATCTTGAGATGAATAGCCAGCTCTAGGTGTACCAGCCCAATGTCTTAGAAAGCTGACTGAGTTTTGGAGGTCCAGGCTGGCCATGGGTTCCCTAGGGGTGTCTTTGGTTTTCTAAGTGACTTATCATTGGTTGACTATAAAGTGTTTTGCATGATGTAAATTTACATTATTGCTGTCATCGCTCTCATTATCATTAATATGAGTGCTGTTGTTTCTGAATAGAGGAATCCTAGAGGTCACATAAGCTAATATCTTTTCTCCCTCTATCATTCCTGGCCTTCATTTTCACCTTCCTCCTTTCCTATTCTCTGACACCCTTGTCTCCTTTCCCATTTTGTTTCCCCTTTTTGGTTTTGCTTTCTCTACCTCCCTATTCTCTCTTTTCCCTATTACGTCTAGGTCAAATATAAACTCCATTGTATTGTATTTAAAGCTCTTCAATATGGCTCCTTCTTATCATCCGGACTTCCTGCCTATCATTCCCCTACACTCACTCTATGGTCTAACCATACTGGCAAACTTGTTTTTATTCACACAAGAAGATCCATCTCCTGTGTCTATGCCTGTCCATTGGTTGTTTCTATCCCTAGAATATTCTTCCTCCTCATCTTTCCCTCTTAAAACCCCTGATTCCTTCAAGATTCAGCAGAAGCCCCACTTTTTAAAGAGACTTTTCACTAGGTTTTTGGCTGTGTGCCTTCCCTTCTAAAGTAACCTTGTGTCCTTTGTATGTATCTTGTATATACACAAACACACACATATATACATTGCCTCCTGTGTAGAGCCCATGTATAGTAAGCACTTAATAAGTGTTTTTTGATTCAACAACTTCTCTTCTTCCCTCCCTTTGTCTTCTCCCACATCTGCCTCTTTTCCAGCAGGTGCCACCAGCTCCCACAGTGATGACCTGCTACGCAAGGACTGTAAGTTCTTGCTGCTGGAGAAGGACAGTGCCCCAGCCAAGAAAGAGATGGAGCTGCTGATCATGACCAAGGATAGTGGGAAGGTCTTCACTGCTTCCACCACTGGGCTCAGCACAAGTAAGTGCAGACCCCTTGAAGATGTGATTTGGGGAAGAAATGAGAAATCCGGGAGATAGGAATCCCTAAGGTATGGGCTATTGTGGGCACTCTAATAACAAAACTGCCACAATCTCATTCAACAGAAAATTGTCAGCTTGGAGGCAGTCACAGGATCTAACCTGAGTACAAAAACTGGATAAAATGAGGATAAAAACTTTACTTCCTGTTCCCACTGTGGGCAGCTGCTAACAGTGTGGCTTTGGGGCTCCAAAGAAGCTGTATGACATAATGGATATTGTGTTAGACACAGGGTCCAGAAGATTTGGATTCAATTCCTTCCCATATACATACCAACTGTGTGCCTCTGGGGGAAAATTCTTAACCTCTCTGAGCCCTGGTTTCCTTATCTTTAAAACAAGGATAATATTAGCATCCATTTCACAGGATGTTTGTGAAGATCAAATATACTCCTATAGGTAATATATTTTACAAACCCTAAAATGTCATACAAATATGAGTTATTATTATTTTCAACCTTTTCAAATATGAACAACTTTTTGTGTAAAAAAAATTTTTTGTGGACCCATCACATAACAATATCAGTATCTATTGATTAAGACAATCTATAACACAAAGCTATAATATATTCAGTAACACTTTCAAATAAATTTATTTTTTATCAATCAAATAGCATCTATATATATTTGAAAAATAGCAACATCTATCAATATAAATATACATATGTGTATATAAATATATACATAATTATATGAGAGGCAAGTAACCTAATGGACAGAGTGCTGAAGTTGAAGTCAGAAAGGCCCAAGTTCAAATCCTGCCTCTGACCCTTACTAGCTATGTAACGCTGGGAAGCTCTCTGAGCCTTAGGCAGTTCTTTACAACTAAAGACTCTTTACACTGATAAAATAATGATAGTAATAGCTAACATCTATATAGTACTTAGTATGTGCCAGGCACCATGCTAAGTGCTTTACAATTATTTTCTCCTTTGATCCTCCCAATATCCCTGGGAATAGGAACTATTATAATCTTCATTTTACAGATAAGGAAACTGAGGCAAATAGAGGCTGTCATACAGCTAGTAAGTGTCTGAGGTTAGATTTCAGTTCTTCCTGCCTCCAGGCATAGCACTCCATCCACTGTACAATCTAGCTGCCCCCTAATCACAAGTCCTCGATGCTTTGACATAATAGATAAATACATATGGCATATTATTTATTCAATCTTTGGAAGTTATATTTACTTATTTATGTATGTATGTATGTATGTATGTATGTATATATATGTATATATATATATTCACTGATCCCTTGAAAAAAACTCCAAAGCTCCCCAGAGATCCCATTGGGGAACACTGTTTTAAGTCAATGCGGGGGTATCAATAACTTTAAGAACCAATGAATAGGATTCTTGAATTTTAGTGCGGTCATTCTTCTAGGGAAAAAGGACAGGCCCATGTGTGAACTCTTTTAAGCCAATCTGGCCACCTTTAAGCACTCACCATTCCTCCATAGCTGCCGCCTTCCTAAGACCAAAGCCAAAATACAACAGTGAAAGAGAGGACAGTTCCTAGAGAACAGAAAATGAAGCATACGTGTTTGCCGATCATGGAAACAGCCTGACAGAGCAGATGCAATACTTACCAGTCAGCAAGCTTTGAGTTCGAATGCTGAGTCTGACTTTGCTATTGCTGCAGCCCTGGTCAGTGCCTCCCACAGTGCCCTAGGACTCATGCGAATCACAACCCGACTACCACCCTCATAACGTAGGGAGTTTCCTATGCTACCAAAAATCACAGGAACTTCAGATTTGACGTTCAGTATTCTATCTTCTTTCAGCTTCATTCTCAGAAGACACGCTGAAAAAAGACAAGCAAGCAATCTCATCTTCCTATATGTCTGAAGCTAATGGTAAGAACAGATCTGTTCATTGGCCGCCATTATTTGTGTTAGATAGCATTCTACTTGCCTAATCCCCAGCCCAGTCTTACTGCTGCACCACAAAGAGTATCCTTTCCTCCTCCTCTCCAATCTGGAATTACCTGTCCCTGTCTTTCTGGCTGATCGCTTTCTTTCTTTTTTTTAACTTCTTACTGATATCTTTTGATTTTATACCACCTTCATTTCCAAATATAATTCTCTTCCCTCTCCACTCAGCTAACCATCCATTGTAACAGAATACAAAAGAAAGAGGGGGGAAAAGCAATTCCACAAAACCAATGAACATTTCAACTGTGTCTGATAGTATATGCAACATTCCATACTCATAACCTTCCATCTCTGTAGAAAGGGAAGGATCACCACTGATTTTCAAACCTGATAGCAAAACACATTTTCCACTGGTAAATTTCAAAGTGGCAAATTGCTTTCCACCTTTGGGTCTCTTTGGATAATTGAGTTTGTACGTGTGTAACATATACAAAAGCATGGTCTAGTGGACAGAGTTCCAACGTTAGCACCAAAAGAGACCTGGCCTCAAGTCCTGGTCTGACTCATGCTAGTGACAACTCAAGACATACATGCAGGTCTTTAAAACTTTGTTACAAAAAGAGTTTCCAACCTGAACTGTGGAGGAGGTTTCCACACTAAGATTTCCCCCACACTGAAGAAATCATGGGTCCAAACCAAGAGGGAAAGAAAAAAATACTCCATACAATAAAATGTCACCAAGTTGTCTTGATTATGGCCTTGATTATGGACCATGTGGTATTGAAAAGTCTAAGTTATAAAACATTTCAAAGGAAGCTCAGTGTGGCTTCTTTTACTGCCCATAACAGCACTGCTGATGGGACCAGGGAAAAGGATTAGAGCTATAAGTCCTAGAATCTCATCCAACTATTTTAGCCAATATATAAGCATCATTTTCAATTTTCATTTTCTGAGTTCAAGTACTACTGCTTAAAGTGGTACTAGGGAAATGTGTGGGCTTTTATGTATGAGTAGAGGCTACATATTCCCCTTTTTCACACTATTCATTGGTTTAGCAAACCCCTTGCTTCAGTAGTAGCATAAAGGTAATTAGCCCATTTGTAAATTCCAAAGTCCAGCTTCCAAGTCCAACTGAATAACTGTTGGTATATCTGTTTATGTTTGTTCCCTGTGAGCATTTTTCTAGCTCTGTGAGAGAATAAAACAATAGAATCTGTGTGTGTGTGTGTGTGTGTTTCATTTTAGGAGGCCTGAAAGTTGCATCCACCAAGGACAAAGCCACCTATGCAGGTAGGAGAGATCATCTTTCATGCCTATTCCCTGGTAGAGTGGTCTACAATAGAGAGGAGGAGTACTTGACCATAAGGGACTAGATAATGACCCTCATAGTCTTTGAACACTCTGAAAATGACCAGAATTTTTTAAATAGTTACTTGAACAAAGACATAGATTTAAACGAAGATTGCTCCGGAGATCCCAGAGTTAAGCCTGGGGGAAAGGGGTGATGGGATAGCAGAGAGAACATGGTCTACTCTATGACTCTTCAGAGGGACCACCTGACAACCCTCCCATACAAAACTCAACAAGCAAGTCCTTTCTAAGGAAAAAAATGTTGCTATAACTCATGGATCTAACCTTCAAGTTGTCCTGTATGTAGCAGGGCTTGGAATTTTTTTTTAACTGGATTTTGAAATAGCAATATCTAAAGCATATGGAATATAAGTTCCAAGAGGCAAACGCTTTCTTTTGGTCTTGTTTTCATCCTACCCCAGTGTCTAGCACTTTCCAGTTTTCCAATGTTTGTTGAATTGGGTTTGTTCAGAATCAATGTGCAATTGATTAACAGCTGATTATGGAAGGCCCGTGTATGATTCCTGTCTCAGTTATTTACTAGTGTGGAGAGGGAGGGAATAAGCATTTATTTAGCATCTACTCTGTATGAGACACTGTGCTAAGCACTTTTACAACCACATGATTCTCACTAGGTACAATTATTAGCACCCATTTCCCAGCTGTGTCAAACTAAGGCAGACTGAGGTGAAGTAACTTGAGCAGGGTTATGCACATGGGTGCTATGTGTCTAAGATTTGAACTCCCATCTTCCTGCTTCCAGGTCCAGAGCATCATGTCCTATACCACCTACTAGCCTCTGGTACAAGGCTCTGGCAAACCAGGACTGACTGCCTTGCAAAGGGACCTGAGTCGCTAAAGACTCTGGGAGTTAGTTGTATTTCTTTCTAGATTGAGAAGGAGCATTCTGAGACTACATGAGAAGAAATACAACTCCCAGGGTCTTGAGCAACTCAGGCCCTTTGCAAGGCAGCCAGTCCTAGCTTTGCCAGTAGAACTATGACATTCAAAAACTCACTCACCATCTTGTAGTCTTTGTTCTCTTATCCATAACATACAAAGAATATCGGCACCTACTTTATATGGTTGTTACAAGGATTGAAGGAGCTACTGTATGTAAAATGCTGAGCAAACTTTCAAGTGGACATAAATGCCAACTACTCTTACTAATTAAAATATATGATAACTTTAAAGTACATTTGTAAGGTATTTGCAGTATAAGAGACACTGGCACATCAGTTATCTCATTCTGACCCCATGCAAGGCCATATGGTGGAATTATAGACTGAGTGCTAGACCTGGTTGATTAGGAGGCCTAGGTTCACTTACTACCTGTTTGTTCCTCGGCAAATCACTTAATGTTGTCTCTGCCTTGGTCTCCTCATCTATAAAATGGCAATGATAATACTTGACCTGTCTACCTCAAAGGGTTGCCATGGGTAAAGTACTCTGTAAACCTTAGAGCACCATAGAACTGTGTATTATCACTGAGTCTCACATTAACTCTGTGAGGTAAGCAAGAAAGGTTTGGTTAGTCCCATTTTATAGATGAAGAACTTAAGTCCCTAAAGGGTTAAAGTTCTTACCTAAGATTATAATAGCTAATAAATGGCATGTTTGGAACTCAAATCCAGGTGTCCATATTCCCTGTCTCATAGTCTTTTTACTACATCAGTTTCCTCTCTGAAAAATATGCCAACACATCTTTAAACAGTTCAGAAACTCTCTGAATACCTCTCTGTCCTTCTTCCTCCCATCCAACTAGTTTCATTTTCTTCTGGCACGTGCAAAGTCAAGTCACTCAAAGGTTTGTAATAGGACGGCCTACACCCTTCTCTTCCCTAGAAATCCAGGGAGATGACCGTGGTTTCGGCGGTGCAGGAGGAGGCGGTGGAGGAGGCGGTGGTGCAGGTTTTGGGGCTGCCCCTGCCTGGTGTCCCTGTGGCTCCTGCTGCAGCTGGTGGAAGTGGCTCTTAGGCCTGCTCCTGGCCTGGCTGTTGCTTCTTGGATTGCTTTTTGGACTCATTGCTTTGGGTAAGAGATGACAATGGCAAAGGTGAGCTCCAGAACCTACCAGAAGCAGGAAGACTCTCCTGTGGGAAAGACTCCATATGCATATTCATGTCTTGCTCGCTTATAACTAGAATCCAAAAGACTCAAATCTTAGGAAGGACCTTTTTGTGGTTGTTCAGTTGTGTCTAACTCTTTGTGACCTTGTGGACCATACTGTCCATGGGTTTTCTTGGCAAAGATACCAGAGTGGTTTGCCATTTCCTTTTCCGGTGAATGAAGGCCAGCAGAGGTTAAGTGACTTGTCCAGAGTCATACAACTAGTGATTGTCTCAGGTCACATTTTATCTCACATCTGCCCAACTCCAGGCCCAACACTCTATCCACTAAGTCACCTAGATGACCTTAGGGATTGCCCAAAGTCATGTGGTGAATTCGTGGTAAAGCAGGGTCTATAATTCAGAACTCCTAACTTCTGGGCTGCTGCTATTTAACCTGGCATGTCCCGTGCTGGTGATGGTACATAGATAAAACATTTATTAAGCTTTGCTTACTATGCGCCAGGTACTCTGCTAAAGGCTAGGGATACAAATAAAAGACAAAAAGATAGTCCCTATCCTCAAAGAACTTACATTCCAAAGGAGGAAGGCAACACATGTGGGGTAGTAGAAAATATAAGTGGGGAAGAAGGGTACCCACAAGGGAGCAATGTATCAGGTGACAAAGAGAAGGAGGATTCAGCAAAGAGTTCCCTGGAAGAAAAAGAGGAGGTGGTATGACAGTAGTAGTAGTAGTAGTAGTAGTAGTAGTAGTAGTAGTAGTAGTAGTAGTAGTAGTAGTAGTAGTAGTAGTAGTAGTAGTAGTAGTAGTAGTAGTGCAGCTAAATGGTGCAGTGGATAGAATGCCAAGCCTAGAGTCAGGAAAACTCATCTCTGTGAGTTCAAATCTGGCCTCAGACACTATTAGCTGTGTGACCCTGAGCAAGCCACTTCCCCCCATTTGCCTCAGTTTCCTCATCTGTAAAAAGAGACGGAGAAGAAAATGGCAAACCACTACAACGTCTTTGCCAAAAAATCCCTGGATGGGGTCACAAAGAGTCAGACAGCACTGCACAACAATTGAACGAGTAGTAGTAGTAGCAGAAGCAGCAGTAACCTAGTAAGTAGTAGCAGGCATTTTCAGTCCTTTAAAAAAAAACTTTTCAAAAGGTTTCCATTTCCATTATCCCAACGAACTCTTTAAATTTATCAGAACAGGTATTATATCCATTTGTCAGCTGGGAAGACTGAGTCCCAGAGAGGTAATATCTCATTCACTGGGTTCAGGCTTCCATTTCAGTCCTCTTTCCATGATGCCCTTTTCCTCTCTAGTTTGCTATAATCCGCCCCAGCTAAAATGCAGGTGCTAGGGCAAAGCATAGAGACTTACTGCCCTGCTACCATCATTGAAGCCTGCAGGATTTCAGTGCCATGTTCAGGTCTTTCTTACTGGTAAAAGTTTGTCCCAACATCTTTTCTCTAGTAACAATAACCCAACTTGCATTTCTATGGGACACTTCCAATATGCTTTACCTACGTTGGATGTTCACAACAGCCCTATAAAATAAACTTGTAATCCATCGATTCTTGTTTTCTGTCTACGTCCCTTGCAGCGGAGGAAGTGAGGAAACTGAGAGCTCGCGTGGATGACCTGGAGAAAATCAACACTAGCATGTTACAGCATGAAGACAGGATAAACAAAGATAGAAGCTACGCTGTCTCCCGTGTTGGTGGGGGGCCTGGGGAGCTGGACGGCCACAGTCAGGAGGCTCTCTGGGCATTTGTGAAAAACAGAATACAAATAGAACAAGAAAAAGGTGAGGAGATCCGGTGGGGGAACCTAACAGGGCTGGGAGATAAGATACTCAGAGCTAAATATGAATCACTGTCATCAAAGTTGTTAATCAAAATTGAACCTTGGGTAAATTGGGAGTGGTAAAGACGGGTAGTAGTAGAAAGGACAGTTCTACCATGAGTGTAGTGTTAATGATTTGGTATGATACATCCCCAAAGAATCCCAACCCTTCCCCTCCATAAAAATTAGGGTCTCTGGGAGATTGAACAAGGTCCCATGAGATGAGACCTTGGGGTTCACAATTAGGAATAATTGCCTCCTCACGCTATTCTTTGGAAACCTTGAAGGAAGTGCAGTCACTAACCCCAGTGTTGGCACCCAGGGGCAAAGCCCCATTTGGCCCCAGGCTAGTTATGACTCTGATTGTCATTAATCAATCAACAGTAATTTTATGTACCTACTATGTGCTAGGCTCCCCAGTAGGTGCCAGGGATACAAAAACCAAAAATGAAAGAGTCTCTGCCCTCAATGATCTTACATTCTACTGGATGGTAATTCACATTTATGCAGTTTTATGATTATATCTATACATACATTATCTCATTTAAACTTTACAACAACCTTACAGGCAGGTAGGATGTATTTACAGATATGGAAAATAAGAAGCGATTTCCTCAAGATTATATAACCCATTAGTGACAATATCCAATTAGATCCCAGATCTAGTCTTGTGGTCTCTCCATTATATTTCAATGTCTCCCTTTTATTCTAAGGCTAACAAAGCAGAAAAAAGATATTATATTAACTCAAGTTTTGCTTTCTATTTTAGGAAATCTCCGAGGAAACCCTGGACCAAAAGGTTTTACAAACAGATCATTTCCCCTTGACTGTTTCCAGGAAAACTACCTGGGATGGGGCTTGATTTTCTTGAAGTCTTAGAAAAGTTTTTTTTCCCTTTCCCCTATTTTCTCCAACTTTCTCAAACTCTTTTCCCCTCTTTTATTCTTTTTTATCTCTTTTCTCATTTCAGATCTAGGTTTGAAGAGCAGGACAGTTTAAATATATCTATGTTATATAATTTAAACAATTAGGGCTGGGAGGACTAAAAAATCTCTAGGCCTTTCATTTTACAGATAAGAAAAGAAAGACCCAGATAGTACTCAAAGTTACCCATTGGTCAGTGGTAGAACTGAGAACAGAACTCAAAATCCCTTCATTTTAAAATCAGATGTTTATACCTAAGAGATTTGATATTAACATGTTAAATGGATGTTACTCTAATATGACCTAATCTCAGAATGTTGGTATTGTTTTCTTTCAGGCGACATGGGAATTCAAGGCCCAAAAGGTGAGTGAGGGGAAATTCTCCTGTTCTGATGGAAACTGATGGCTTAGGAAAATCAGGCAGGCATTCTTAGGAAATTTATATAACACCATACTCACTCATCATCATTCAACATTAACTGAGACCTGAAGAATGGGGCATTGGCTTAGTCTAGAAATTCTCAGTTCTTTGTATCAGAATGCTTTTTATTGAGGACTCCCCCTCAAAGAGCTTTGGTTTATGCAGGTTATATCTATTGAAATTTACCATATAAGAAATTTAAATTCTTTAGTATTATTACGAAAATAGTTTTCATCTCTTGGACCCCTTAGAAAAGGCCTCAGGGACTCCCTAGGACCTAGAGGTTCAAGATCACTTTCAGAGATTCACTGACTCAAGCCATTGTTGGCAACTTCTGGCAGCCCTTGGAACTCAGAGAGGAGGGGAGTGGGGGGTCCAGTCAAAGCTACAATCTCCTATTGCTAAACTATCCTTGACTCCAGCCCTTTTTCAGGATCCCGGTCATCCCCAGATTGAGGGCAATGAGGTGGAAATTTTCTGCTTTCCAACATCTCCATTATGGATGCTGGTTCCCGTTGAAATTGTGGTGCCTAGGGGACACAGCACCTAAGAGCCCATTAAAGAAATTCTAGCTAGAAATGTAGAGGGAGAAGTATTTAGATGAGTCTCAGAACACTCTGTTTCTCTCCTGTAAAGTAATCTGAGCCTTAATCCTCAGCTCATAGTTTCCTTTTTTTTCCTCTCTGTTTTTACAGGAGACCGAGGGCTTATTGGAGTTCCAGGTGTGTAAACAATGATCACCTTCCTGCCAAACCTCAGCAATGTTATGTCTGGGATTTTGCCCTGCTCAATCCCAGCTTCCAGTCACTGACAGAAAAAATAGAGGGCTAAGTATTCTTGTGCATTCACAGGTGTCCCAGGGGCTATTGGTCATCCAGGCCCAGAAGGACCAAAGGGACAGAAAGGCAGTGTTGGTAAGAACTGATGTTCTTTTCCTCCCTCTTTACTCTCAAAAACTTTTGTTCTAATGATAAAAACAGCTTGGACACAGAGTAGTTTTAAAGTTTAACAAAGCGTTTTAGAAACATTTTCTCATTTGAGTCTCACAACAAATCTGTGAGGTAAGTACAAGTATTATCCCCATTTTATAGATGAAGAAAGTTGGGCTCAGAGAGATTAATTAACTTGCCTAGGGTAACACTGTTAGTTAAATTTTGGAGGCAAGAGTTCACCTAGGCCTCAATTTGAATCCACAGTACGATGTAGTAGCCAAAAAAGCTAATACAATCTTGGGTTTAGCCCAATAGTTTCCAGGAATAAGGAGAGATAATCCTTCTATCATCTGCCCTCATCAGACCTCATTTAGAGTGCTGTGTGCAGTTCTGAGTACCACAGATTAAGAAGGAAATTAATCATCCTGAGAGTTCCCAGAGGAGGGCAGTCAGGATGGTCAAGGACCTTGAGTCTATGTCAGAGGAGGCTCAGACTTGGGGATTTTCAGCCTGGAGAAAAATAGACTCGGAAGGACATAATAGCTCTCTTCTAGTATTTGAATGGCTATGACATGGAAGAGGGATCCGATTTCTTCTGTTTGACCCCAGAGGACAGAATCAGAAGCATTGAATAGAAATTGTAAAGACTTAAATTAGGTTTAGTGTCAGGAAAAACAACCATAACTTCCTAATAACTGAACGATCCAAAAATGGAATACACTACATCAAGAACTTGGGGACTCCCCTTCCTTGGAGGTGGCGTGGTACAGTGAGGTGAACTATGTGGCTGCCAAAATCTCTTCCAGTTCTCAGAATTCATAATTGCTGACTTCAAGTACATCAGTCTTGCAGCTATGGGTTGGTAGTTTTATGATTGCACATTCTTGTTGCTTGTAGGGGAACCTGGCTTGGAGGGACTCAAGGGTCAGAGAGGACAAGAAGGTCCAACAGGGCCTCGTGGTGAACCAGGACCCCCTGGGTTTGGAGAGAAAGGAGACAGAGGTAAGAGAAAACCATCGTACCCTAGGAAAGTTGAGGATGCATTGGTGTAATTACAGTGGGACGAAGAGCGGGATGAGATGTTCTCACTCTCCCCCATCACCCTCCCTACCAACCAGGAACAGAAATTCTAATTCCAAGATATTTCCCTCTGCTCCAGCCTCATTAAGAAAGTTCTCTGGGAGGGGAATAAAGGACAGAGAAGAAATAAGATTTTTGTGAAGGGGAAAAGTCAGGGCCAAGGGCCAACATGGCAGGTGGAAGAGCTGGGGAAGGAGTCAGAAAGCAGGTTCAGTTCTAGGAATTTGTCTAGAGGATGTAAAAGCAACTCATTGGGCCTCCAGGGACATAAAGCTAGCACTGGAGCATTTCAGTATTTCTTGATTAAAAGTCAATCAACCTATCCACGTTGAGACTGTTCTATTGCAGAAGAACTGGAAATTCTGGAGAAACCTCCATGAATTGGGGTTAGCCATCTAATTTCTATCTCCAGCCTAGTTCGGCTGTGAATTTCTTAAAAGCAGAGACCATCTCGCATCTTTCTTTATATCCCCAGTGTCTGGCATATAATGGGACTTAATAAATGCTGACTAATGGATTGATGAATTGAAAATAGCAAAAAAAAAAACAAAACTAAAAACTTCCTGGCTGCTGTGCCTCAGAGGCAATGAGGAGACTTGAGTGGTGACTGTATATTGTGTCTCCACAGTGTGGGGGTTACCAGGAAGGAGGGAAGTGTTTCAGGACCAGGCTCTGCCTTGGTGAATGATAGGTTCTAGCCAATCAGAGTCTAAAGGGCTCTGTTGTTCCCTCATTTAGGGATTCCAAACTTCAGTCCCCCACAAAAAGCTTCAAATGTTTCATGGTTTGAAGCAAAGGAAGTAGTTCATTATAAGAGGTATGGGTTCTTTTTGTTTTCCTCTGGGAAAGGCACAGATAAAGGAGTCCAGGTAAAAATTTTGAGTATACAGGGCCAGCTGCTAACTAATGATATCAAGGAATTAATTGCTTTAAGGTTGGCAAAGTATTTTATATGTTATATCATTTGCTCCTTGTAACAACCCTTTAGGAGAGGTCCTATTTATCATCCCCATGTTATAGATGAGGAAACTGACACTAAATGACGTGCCCAGAACCACACAGCTTATAAGTGTCTAAAGCAGGATTTGAAGTCAGCTCTTCCTGACTCCAGGTCCAATGTTTCATCCACTCTTCCATAATTTCGTCCACTGTTCCATCTATTGCCAAACAGCCAGCTGTCCCCCCAGCAAGAGTCTCCTCCCTGCAATACCAGAGCTGGGTTTCATGGCTGAGTGCCCTTGCTGTAGCCACTAGACTCTTCAAACCTCTGAATTTTGGCCTTTCACCCACCATATGGACCCTGGGGGATTCTGGGAGATATTTTCCAAATGACAGAATTAGACTCTGGGGGAAAACAAAGGTAAAAAAATCACCAAGCCATTTATTTGGTTGATTTACTCCTCAGGTGCTGCTGGTAATCCAGGCCCTCAAGGCCCCCCAGGTGTCCCTGGTTCTGTTGGTCCCAAAGGTAAGCACAGGATCTCTGATTGTGTCTGACTTATCTAGAAAGACAGCAGTGTCTGGGGAATAATGCCACAAGGCCCCAGTGTCATTATCAATCCTTAGGGACCAGAGCAACAAACCTGAGAACCACAGGCAAAAAAGAATTAGCCAACTAGAAATCCACTCAAATGAATTGCTGGGGCAAGAAGAATCAATAGTTGTCTTTTGGATTTAATGATTGTAAAGGCTTTATCAGATGCTTCCCTTGTCTTTGTCTAGACTACAACAGAATTATAGGCCTGGAAGAGACCTTGGACGTTATTTAGTTCAATCACATTGTTTTATAGAGGAAAAAACAGAGGACCACAGAAAGGAAGCCCCCTAGCCCAAAGTCACAGAACTGAGACCCTTCCTTATTAATCTACGTGAGGCCCTCTGAGCCTGTGGATGCCAGGTCTTTGTTGACTTTCAATGGCAAACCAGGGAAATCACTGAGGTTAAAACAATCCCTTGCTGACAGTGGGAAACATACTAGCATTAACTGGTTGCCCAGGGAATGTATGAATTGCTTGCAGGTAAAGTGATAGACATGTCACCCCTCTTTTTCCTCTCTGCTTCCAGTATTCATTCATTCAGTCAGTCTTTCATTCATTCAACACATACTATGGGCAAACTGTACATCCCAGAACAACTTACTCAAACCATCAGGCTCACTCTTCAGAGAAGAGAAGGAATTTACCTTCACATCCTGTTGTCTTTCAAGGAAATGCTGAGGAAGAATTTGAGCCTTTGTTGTGCACGGAAGTGTACACACACACACACACACACACACATGCACAAAACCAAACCATCAATCAGTGAGAGGCCTTCCCCCAAAGCCCTCATGGATTTCCTGTGGTATCTGATACCCAAATCAGGGTCCAATTTCTTGCTGACAATCATCTCCTTCCCTCTTTTTCCCAGGTTCCATGGGTGCCCCAGGACCTCAGGGCCCCTCAGGTAAGTAAATCTCTCTTTGCCGTTGTTTCTGGACAACAAAAGGGAAGCTTGAGGCAAAGGAAATTGAATTAAGGAGGGAAAATATACTTAAAACACATAAAAGCCACAATGGCATGGATAGCAGAGATTTCTAGAAGCTTTTAGCCCTAGTTTCAATGGAGTTTTTTTTTTTTGCCTTGGGCTGTTTTTGTGAGCCCCAATTTTATCTGTTCAAATTCCTCTTTCCATTCTGAGTTGTCATTATCTCACTGGGAGTCCAGTCCATGTCATATATGATCTGCTTCCATAAATCTTCAACTGTGAAAATATTCATCTGTCCATCTTAACAGAGCACCTCCCAACAAATAAAAACATGCCTTTATACAAGGGGTCCCTAAAGTTTTAATGCAGACTTTTTAAGCTCCTAAAGCTTAAAATCTTCACTAAGACTTTTGGGACACCCTGTATTATGCTTTTTAGTGTAATAAGTTCTCAGTCTCCTTTAATAATTCTTTATCCAAGTCAAGTTCTTTAACTATCCCCCAAAGTTCTGTCCTGGGCTCTCTTCTCAACTCCCTCCATATTATCTCACTTTGTGATATCATCAGCTCCCATGGAATCAATTATCATCTCTATGTAGATGACTCCCAGATCCAAATATGGAGCCCTACCTTCTCTTCTGACCTGCCACCTCACATCGCCAGCTGCCTTTTGGTCATCTCAACCTAAGTCTCTAGGGATCTCAAATTCAACTTCTTCCAAAATTCCTGGTTCCTGCCATTATTGAAAGCGCCACAATCCTCCCAGTGACCAATGTTCCCAACCATAGGCAGCACTCCTGTCTCACACTTGCTCTACTTATTCAATCTGTTTCCAACATATACCTGTCTGATTTTCTCTGGTTGTACAGGTCCTTCTGGCATCCAAGGCTTCAGAGGTGATACCGGTCTCCCTGGTCCGAAAGGTAAGCTGGTGAAGAGTTATAAAAAGGAGAGGACAAGCCCAGTACAGCTCTTCGTTAGGCGTAGAGATAAGCATCCTTGTATAATAGGAAGTATGCAAAATTACATTCAGATATAAAGCAAAGGATAAAGCCAAACCTTTGTTAAAGAAAAAAAAGGTTTTGCCACTTTGCCTTGGTAGCTACAGACTAGTTCTCTTCAGGACTCGGTCTCATCATATTAAGGAGTTGAAGAAGCTGACTCTCTGGTCCCTGACAGCTTTAAATCTTTGATCCTATGAGTATGGGCTGGGTGGCCCAGGTAAGAATGGTAGTGGAGACTATCAGCTGGTGAGGTAGGTTAATGAGTGAGTCCTGCAGGGAATCAAGCGGTGAGGTCAAAGAGGAGACAGACAATATCTATACAGGCCCAGGAGCTGATCACCTTTAACATCCTTTCAGTTCTTCTCTGCAGTCCTCTCAATGCTACTGTGGTTTTCTCCCTTAGGTGAGAAGGGACCATTGGGACCCCCAGGACCCAAAGGTATGTTTCTCCATGACTTGGCTCAATGATCATTGCATTGTATGAAATATTCCATCTTCCCTATGTGGGTATAACAGATTGTTACCCCTAACTGGAGTCAAGCTTGGAGTTTTTAAAGGATAAGGGAGTAGGGAGAAAATGAGATGTGCCTAGCAAAAGGCCAATCCCCCTTATATGATCATGGTACATATATGGAAGACAGATGGTCAGAGTTAGAGACCATTTGTGGTCACTTAGAACTGTCTGCGGCCAAGGTTAGTGGTAATTTTGAGGCTATGGTTAGTAGTTTGTGGTCATGATAAGGTCAGCCCCTTTATAGTTAAGGTCAATGTATGACTGGGGTTATAAGGCAAAGGATAAAGGTCAACGTTTCATCAGAGCTAGTAGTCAATTGGAGGTCTGAGTGGGGGGGTCAGTGTATAGCTTGGATTAGAGCTCAATCAGTGGTCAGGGTTAGGGGCCAGTTTCTCTTTGAGAAGCTCACAGGCCAGCAAGAGTCCAAACCTACAACTTCAGCCTCATTAGTCCTTTGCTGTTGCCAGCACTGAGCTAACCTGCCGGCTATAAGCTGACCCGCCAAGGCCCAGCATGTGACTCTGAAGAATGCTGGAATGTTGTCCCTGCCCTGAACATTAACAACATCTAGGTTTGCTGTCTGACAGGACTGCTTTCCACAAAAGAATGACTCTTCTCCTTTATGTCCATTTTAGGCGATCCGGGTGAGAAAGGATCTCGAGGTCTCACAGGTCAGTGTTGTGCTTCACTTCAACAAATCTTCAATTAAACACCTACTAGGCTATATAGTTTCTATTGGGTAGCTAGGCAATGCAGTGGATAGAGCACTAGCCCTAAAGTCAGGAAGACCTGAGTTTAAATTTGACCTCAGACACTTACTAGCTTTGTGACCCTAGACAAGTTACTTAAACCTGTTTGCCTCAATTTCCTCATCTGTAAAATGGATTGGAGAAGGAAATGGCAAACTGTTTCCATATCTTTGCCAAGAAAACCCCAAATAAGGTCACTGAGAATCAGACACAACTGAAATGATTCAACACCAGCATTTCTATAGGAGATCCAGAAACAAAGATCTCTTCTTTAGGGGATTTTCAATTTTGTTGTCACATTCAAATCCCTTAGCAAGCAAACCAAACCAGTAGTTCCTTGAGCACCAGATTGAATTTATCAAATGTATGAGGTGTCTGCTATCATAATGCCATCTAAGGGAAAAGAAATCAAACAGAGGGAGACAGCTGAAAAGCAGTCCTTGTGTATGAGATTTCCCTGTATCCTCTTTGCTACTTGCCTGATTCTAGCATGCTAGGACCTAATCTATCTAAGAAATGGTCCAGGTATACACACACCCCATCTCCTACCTCCACAACAACCCCCTCCCAAAGCAATCCCTCTGAGAGTGCTGCTCTGGGCCTCTCTCTATATATATCTTCCATGTACTCAGTTATTTGAATGCTGTTTCCCTCAATAGAAGGTGCAAGCTGCTTCAGGGCAGGGACCATGGATTGCCTTTCATTGTATTCCCCAGTGCTTGACACACAGTAGGCACTTAATAAATGCTTTGTACCTAACCAGTAATGCTATGAGTGCCAGGGAGAATGCAGCCTTGAAGACTAAGCTCTGCCAGTCATTGCAACCTGCCTCTCAGTTACTTGCATATTGCAATGTATTTGATTAAAAAAGGAGAGGAATCATGGCTACCTTGGCTATAAGTGCTCTTGCTTTCCACGGAACTAAAACTCCTTCTTTGATGGGCACCTGATGATCAGGATAGGACCTGCTGCTCAGAGAGGACCAAGCAGGCTCTGTTTGAGCTCATTTGTTCACCAGGGGAGCCAACTCTGAAAATGCCTTTCCACAGACATTCCAGGAAGGTGATTGACAGCCTGGGTCTCCCTTAGGGAAAGCAAAGGCCATGATCCTACCAGCTGAGGAGTCTCAGAAGTAACTGACCTATCCTCTCTCCTTCTCATTGTGAATTTCCTTTGTAGGAGAACCTGGCTTAAGAGGTCTTCCTGGTGCAACTGGTGAGCCTGGTGCTAAAGGAGCAGTAGGTGAGTGACAGGAGAGATGCAGTATTTCTCCCTGGTGTCTATGTCTGCATGTATGTGCACACCTGTAAATATGTGTGCATGAACACAGAGCTATATTTCCTTACATATGTTTATGTTTCTTTAATGAATTTCATCTCCTTAATCTCTGCTCTACCTTTGTCTCTGTCTCTGAATTTCCTGGCCTGGTTCCAGGTTACAGATGGTTCCTTTTTGATTGTCTCTTAAGAGTCCATTTTCTCACGGACCAGAGCTCAGAATGCTGGTGAAGTTCCTGTGGGGGCTTCTCACAATCTCACTTCTCACATCACTGAGCATTAGGGGATAAGGTCAGGAGTCTTCTGTACTGGGATTCCTCCTATCTAGTCACTGACATCTTGCCTCTGAGCTCTCTGCTTCTGGAAGAAAAAAAGGAGAAAACAGAACAAACCCTTGCAGCTTATTCAGGAGAAAAAGGTCCGCTCAACTAACCTCAGCAGTTTCCTCACCTTTAATCTTTGTCATTACATTCCTGAGCTGTCCAGGCTGGCCAGTGAGGCAGAGAGGGAGGAACAAGAAAGAACCTTGGACATCAGGAACATTCAGCTGCAGAACTTGATAGTATTTTGACTAGATGAATGATAAAAAGACCAAGGAGAAAGGGGATATAGAATATTCATTCATGCAACAAATACCTGTATTTGGGCATACCAATCAATAGTGTTCTCAGCTTCACTGGGGAATCCGTGAAAGCAAATAAGAGGCGGCTCTTGCCTTTAAGGAGTTCACAGTTTAATGGCAAAGATCAGACACACAAATAAATACAATACACACAAGCCTGTGATAAATGTCATGAGAGGTAGAGTGCCATAGGAGTTCAGAAGAGGGAGAGATCATACCGGGCTCAAGTCAGTATGTATAGCTCATCTCAATGATTGTGAAGGAGTAAATTTTTTGGCCATAGAAGCTCTCAAGGATCATGCAACAAATTGCAGACGACTTGTGATCTAAATGGGAAAATCTACAAAATTCTTAAAGTATCAAAGGGTGAGCTGTGCATTGGGCTAGGTTCTGGAGAATACAAGGAAGGGAATTCTGGGAAGAGGCTGGGAAAATGGACCAGAACAAGATTGTGAGTGGCAATGGATGAGGAAGGACCATAGAAAGCTTCATGGGGAGGTGGCTTTTGAACTGGTACTTGGAGGAAGGAGAGAATTTTGATGGGTAGAGAGGCAGAAGAGGAAAAAAAAGGAGAGAGAGAGAATGAAAACACTATAAGGGAAGGGAAGGAAATGGGAAAGGTCAACCTGTGTTTTAGAAACAGTAACTATTTAGAAACAGTAACTAATTCATTTTTGCCAAAATGTATAAGAAACTAAGGTGGAAAGATAGGTAGGTAGCTAAATTAAAAAGAACCTTCAATAACAGCATAAGGAATTTGTACTTGTTTTTTGAGCTGGCAATGGGGAGCCATTCATGGCTATGTTACAAGGAATGCTTTAGAATCAGTGTTGTGAGACAGCTATCCCCCAGAAGATGGGAAATGAGCGAGGAGAATCTTACCGTATCCATTTGATTTTCTAGAAAGGGGCTAGACAGGGACACATGAACTAGATGTGTGGTCACACTGCTATTTTTTTCTTTAAACATCTGCTGCCAAGTATTCTTCCAGATCCTTTTAGGGATAGTGTAAGGGAGGAGTCAACTTGGATGCCTCCAGAATTAACATGGACTTTGGTTGATTTGAACAGGTCCAGCTGGCCCAGATGGACACCAAGGCCCAAGAGGTTGGTCATTTTTCTTCACTGCTTTCCTCCCAAAAAACTCACAATCACCCTTAGGTACCCCAAGGTAAAGTACACAGTCCATTACTAATAACAAATAGTGCCACAGCAAAATATGCCCTGGGGAGCGTTACACTTGGTATCCAATAATTTCTTGTCTTTCACTTACCATCTTGAACATCGAATCCACAAATCCTATGCAAAGACATGAGCACAGGGCTGATTGTCAATTGGTAGGAACAGAAGGATCACCTTGCTTTTTTTTAAGGGGGAACATTCACAAACTGACCACCTGATTTCTCTAGGTGAACAAGGTCTTACAGGGATGCCTGGAATCCGTGGCCCTCCAGGACCTGCAGGAGAAGGAGGAAAACCAGGTAATAGAGCAAAGATGAGTGACTGCTGCCAGTGCTATGTTTGGGACCAGTTCCCCTTTCTCATGTCCTGGCTTAGCAGAGAATAGCAAAAGGTTGGGTAAAAAGGAGGTTGAATCTGGACTTCTATGGTCCATGATATTTGGAGAAACATAGATGTATGACATAATAAAAACAAAAATTTAGTGTGTATGTAATATTTTATTACTTTATATTTCAATTCAATTCCACAAATATTTATTAAGCACATACTATGAATGGTACCCTGGGGAAATCAAAGTTGAAAAATAACACACTTGTCATCGGCGAATTTATATTCTAAGAATGATACAAGACAAATTAAGGAAGAGTAGTGATTGGAAGGGATCTCAGAAGATTTTTGTCAGAGTTCGCACCTGAGCGTAATCTCTATGTTAACCTTGTGCAGAAAGCACTACAAAAAATTGAACACCACTTTATAGATGAGGAAACTATGGCTCAAGCATGTCTCCTGGATCTAAATAGTGTGCACTATACCACAGCATGGTATAATGAAAGAGTTCTATTCATGGACTCAAAAGATCTGAGTTTGAGTTCCGGGACCCTGACACTAATTGTCTGACCATAGGAATATTACTTAACTTGTCTGGGCCTCAGTTTCCTCATCTATAAAACAGTGACAATATTTAAAAAGGGTTGATATGAGAAAAGTATTTTGTAAACTTTGAAGGACTCTGCAAATGCAAACTCTTTTTCACCGTTCTCTTAGTTTAAGTATGGAGAGGCAGCAAGCATGATGGATAGAGAGGTGGTCTCGAAGCCAGGAAAACATAGGCTCTGGTCCCACCCCTTACCGTGTGACCAGGTGCAAGTCACTGCAACTCTCGGTGCTCTCAACAATTCTCTAAGACACCTGCAGAGAAAATGCTGACCTGCACTGGTGAAGGGAGTTTCTTTAAACCAATGAAATTCCAGGTCCTGTCTCTGTCCCACATTATTATGATATTGATTGACTACTCTACAGCTGTTAAGCTCACTTTTGAAAAGAACAATTAATTTGATACAATCAAATTCAATTTGCCAAATGTCAATTAAGAAAGGAATACGCCTCTTGGATTCACCTGTGACGATGTTTCTAGTCTGCACTGATGCCAAGCCTACAGCTTAGAACTAACCACTCTCTCCTAAGGAAGTTCCCAGATGCTTTAGAACTCTCTCATTTGTCTCTCCTGCTCTTTAGGCCTCACAGGACCCCAAGGACCTCCAGGTGAGATACTGAGTCTCTTTCCTATTAGTCTGCCCCTACCTCAGACTTCTTGTTCCAACTGTCAATTGCCCACTAAAGAGGATCTTTTGAGAGTCTAGGGAAATCACCTATATCATCCAGCCTACCTGGGCCATCCACCTTTCATATCTCTCAGTCCAAGTGTGTTAGGTATGAGAGCCTCCATCTCCTGTTCATGTGATCCTAGGCAATAAGTGATTAGGAAGTAAAATCTGTCTAAGAGCCTATCATTAATGAGTGGTACAAACGAAAAGAAGACCCTTGGATTATCCACTATTTGGTGTTAACTGGGCCTCTGTTAGGTTTTGTTGCATCTGTATCAAAAATCAAGAGCAGGCTCTGGTCCTAAAGGACCTTTTACCCAAAATGGAATATAGTCCTACAAATGAAAAAAATAGGCCATGCCCAATTTTTAAGAGAAACTAGGTAATGGACAAAAATAAAATCAGGCTGCAGATCTAAGAAAGATTTAACAAAGATTATATATACACCCTCTTGAGAAGCATTGCTGGAGCAAGTCCCATCTCAGACTTAAACTGCCTGCGTGATCCTAGGCAGGTCACATGACTTCTCAGTGCCCCAGGTAACTCTTTAAGACTGGTTCTCTATCTTCTTTTGTGTCATGGACCCTTCTGACACTCTGATGAAGCCACTGGACCACTTTTCAGAATAATGCTTTTAAATGTCTAAAATAAAATACAAACGTTTACAAAGGAAACAAATTGTATTAGAATATAGTTAAACATTTTTTTGAAAACTGAGTTCACTGACTTCAGGTTAAGAACCCCTGCTCTAAGACCATAAGTTGCAAAAAAGGTGTCACCTGCATGGGTGAAGGAATTTTCCTCATCTGGAACTCCCTCTCCCAGTAAATTCACAAACTTGCTCCCTAGCCTTGTCCTAGCCAGTAATTCACATGTTTATGTCTATAATTGTGCTCTAAAGGTCTAATTTGTATTAGAGACAAATGGGAATATACATACTCCATTTGAGAAAGCTTTAAAGAAAGGATACCTCAAGGGATAACATGAGGACTGTGAAGGTAGATTAATGAGAACATTACAGGCTGAGGAATATTTTGTAATCCAGGGGATTTATCAGAGGGACTCTCCCCCTTCTCCTTTGCTGGGCTTTGAACAAAGACTTTCTTTGAGTCTGGGCTGCTTCCTTCTTAGAAGCCCAGGGAAAAAGACGGACTCCACCTTTGTGAAGGTGGAAACTGGGCTGGGACCTCCCTGCCTCCCTACCTCCCTTAGGTGGTTGGTTCACTGAGCATCAATCCAATAGGCATTAATGCTCTGATTTATTTATTTAGCATTAATCCTCCTGCTTTATTTATTTTTTAATCCCATCAGGACTTCCTGGGACCCCAGGCCGACCAGGGGCCAAAGGTAAGTGAGTCTCCAATTTAAATATTCATTCTCAGCCTCTTGGGATTGTCGAGGTTTTGGCAGGTCTTTGTCTGTCATCAGGACCTGGAGCAACAGTGACACCTAGCGTCTATAAGAAAGAAGCTTTTCCTACCCAAAGAGTAAATTTCCTTCCCAGCCCATCCTTTCCCCTATCTACATACTGCCATTACCATAGATACAGATACAGATGATATAGATATATAGGTAATATAGAAGTAGATTTTTATAGAGATAATATAGATATAGGTGATATAGATACACACATACACACACACACACACACACACACACACACACACATATATAGGACTAAGATTCCTATTGCATAGCTCAACAAGATGGGAACATCCTCAAACTCCCTCCACTGACCTAGGAGAGTACCATGAAACCCATATCCACATGAATCCAGCCCAGAGCATTCTTTCTGCCCCTCTCTCTAAGCAACCCACATTTTCACCACATCCCTTGTCTCAATCCTCTTCCATCTCCAATCCAGACAGTCAGGCAAGAAGGGTTTGTTAAGTGCTCGCCTGGAAGTACCACCAAAAAAAAAAAAAAGAACCAGTCCATCCCTCAAATCCCTTCCCTTATATTCTACCATGTAAAAAAATAGGCACCTATAAGATAAAGCCACCAAGAGGATATTCCTAAATCACAGGTCTGACCATGTCATGCCTCCAGTGGAGGAGTTTCAGTGATTCCCCACTGGTTTCTATGCTAAAATACAGATCCTGTTTGGCATTTAAAATCCCTCCCTATTTAAGGGTGACTTACCTTTCCAGATCTATGACACATTCTTCTCTTTCCTCTACTCAGCCTTCCAACCAAACTGGTTCATTCACTGTTCTGCAGATACTACATTCCATCTCCAGACTGTCCCTTTGCACTGGTATCCTTCACACTTGTAATACCCTCTCCTCCCTTCCGCTTCTTAGAATCACTAACTCCCATCAAAGGTCACCTCAAGAATTACCTCCTCCAGGAGGCCTTTCCTAATTCCCGAAGCAGGTAGTAAAGTCAGAATTAAAACTCAGGTCCTTTGATTCCAAACCCAGTGTTTTTTCACTGTCACCTGAGTCTTCATAGAGTTTCTCAAGGAAACATCAACTGAGTAGTTTCCTCATTCCCTACTCCTTTCTAAACTTGCCTTCACTTGCCCTGTAACCTCTCTTTAGTTTTGGAAACCAAGAACATATCCAATAAGAAAGTACCTCTTCCCCTACCCCAATTTCCCCCTCTCCCCCTCATTCCCAATCTGGAAAGAAAACAGTTTGGTGGTTTAAGATATGAATAGAATGAACCACACACTAGTTTCCCCTAAAAGCACAGTGAAGCTTCCAGAATGAAACCAGTGCCCTAACTCCACAGCACTCTTCCTTCCTGAAGTCACTTCAGGTCTGAGAAGATTGATGATGGAGGCCTTCCGAGTCATCAGCTGGGAGATTATCATTTAATGTAGTGTAGTACATGCTCCCTCGTGCTCTCTCTGCTCATTATAATGCCTTTAGCAAAAAGGTTCAGGCCTTAGGTGAAAGATCAGTTTCTCTGGTGTAATAAGAAGACTGAAAATGATTTCACTGATTCTTTCATTCATATAGAAATGCAACACTTTCATCCTTCTTTTTCCTCCTGCACACTTCTCCTCCTATAGGTGATACTGGTACTCCAGGCAGGATTGTAACTTCAGGTAAGGAGGGCTTGGGGGTTGTCCTGGTTTCTGTTTCTTAATCTCATTTACAATATGTTTATCTCTGTTAATGCATTTCAAGAAATGTTTGACTCGAAGGCAATTTTGTTAGATGAGATGAAACTATGGGCTCTGTGGATCAGGGACCAGGGGGAGAATAAGGTTTGTCTTCCTGCCTGCTCTCATGCCATGGGAGAGCATAACATTAAAATACAAGAGTCATGATGACACTTTGCAGTTTGAGACTTAGAGCATCTGCTTTCCAAGTGTTGTTCATTCATTGCCTCACCTTTTTGCAGAGGGAACATCGACAGTCACCGTACCAGGGCCTCCAGGACCGCCCGGAGCCCTGGGACCCCCAGGACCACCCGGCCTTCCAGGTTGGTAAATTTTTTTGCCTTTACCAGAAACTAGCTACAGACCTCTCTTGCCTTTGGATGCCATGATGACTTCCCCGGCAGTGAGTCATACATATCAAGAATACATGTGGCCAAGACAACTCACACATCTAGCATCACAAGACACTCATGCTGCTTTCATGTTGCTCCCTATTGGGCACAGTTTCTCTCCTGAGCAGGTCTCTCAGCTAAGTTCCCTGGGCCTGTCCTCTCCACAACTTGACTCCTGATTGGCAGCACTAACTCTCTATTGAATCCATGCTTAACTGTTTTCTCTGCTGCCAGCTGACTCTCTTTTGGCCCGCTTTCTGCTGAGGATAGTGTCTTCTACTGGGTGAGTGGCCCTACTGAAAAATGCCATAGTCAGTGAGGGAAGGAAGAAGAAAAAGAAATCCCACATACCCCCAACACTCACTGCTTTCTGGCTGAGACTCAAGAGAAAAGGCAGAGTGCTGGCTTCTTCCTGCGTGGTTCTCCTCTGGGCCACCCCTGCTCACACTCTTTGAAGTAGCTTTATGCCCCAAATGACTAGAGCTATCAAACTAACTTTTTAAAGGCTACCAGGGCAGAGGTCAAATTTTTTGAAAGTACCTTCCAGTGCCATCATGAAAAACTTCTTCACCCTTTGAAAAAGGGTTAAAGGGGATAAATACATCATTTTATTTAATATGTTGACATTTTATTGGCTCTAACACCCACCCCTTCTGTGATTTCATCAATGAGGCTGAGAGGAAAGCAATTAAGCAGAGGTATCCTAACCAAGGCACTACTATATTATAGTAAATTTCCAACATTAATCATATACTCTTTAGGTTGTATTGTTCTCAGACATATTGAGGAGACCAGCACTTAGGCCTTTGGCCCTTTCTTTGGTTCTGCAAACTAGGACTAACCTATTTTTCTCCTCTTCTGCAGGACCTGCTGGCCCAGCTGGTCTCCCAGGACAGCAAGGTATGCCATGCCTGGGAACACTGAGGAATGATTATGGGCTCCCAGAGAGAATGGATATCTGGTTTTTCATTAGCCACAGTTATGACAATATGTCACCAAAAGTTCAGAAGGCCTCAAGGGCCCCTTTAATGAGGAATAGACTGGAAACAAAACATTTCCCCAGAGACCGTCAGTCCTTTCTTCTGCCAGATTTCCTCCTGCCCAGGGGCTGTCAGCAGCCCAGATTTGGGGCTCGACTCTGCCCCCTGAGACAAAAGAAAGAAAGCAATACAAGCTCTTGGAGAAAATTCCAATCCTTTTTTTCTGACCAACAGGTCCCCGAGGGGAGAGAGGCATCCCAGGGGAGTCGATCATTGGAAGTAGTTCTTCTGGGGTCCTTTCTGCTCCTCGTGAGTACCTTTATTCTGCTTGGTGCATGTGAAAGTCAGCCTGCAGTAAGACGACAAGAAGCCTGGAGTCTGATGGAGTCAGGGCACAGGGGTGTAGGATCTGTGACCTTCCCTAGACACAAGGGACCATTTGAAGAGTGGTCAGTTCAGACAGGGTCCCTAGGGGCAGCTGAATCAGGAAGTCCCCAGTAAACAGCCCAGGTACAAAGAAGATGCCCAACTTCTCCAAAAGGAAATCCTAGGGTTTTTAATGACATCAAAGGGTGTGACTTTAGGGAAGGGGATGATCTCTTTGGAACCTCTCAGGTCTTTAAGAGCACCTGGAAAAAAATAGAAATCAGGGTTCTCCATGCTTTGCCATATATCTTAAAGAAAGTAAAACAACTGAATCATATAGGTAAGAGTACCCCCTCCTCTCTTGGAAGACCCTGCCTGTCTTTATTTTGCCTGCTGAGTCCTAATAGCAATTAGCTTATGAGCAGAATTTCTTGGGCATAGCCATTGGTTTGGTGGCCAGACTCCTGGGCTCTCTTCCAATTTCCAATGCCAGAAACATTTTAGGTGAAAAGACAGCAGGGGGACTGGTCAGGTCTTGTTAAAATTGCCTGACTACACATCACCTTGACTGCATTCCTGGGTGGGGTGGAGGAGAGGTGGTGATGGAAGGGGACTGTAGGAGACAATGACTACATCTGCTTTCTTTTTGTAGACACTGCTCAATTACAAGGCCCCCCTGGACCACCGGGACCACCAGGACCACCAGGTGATTGTCCCAGGAAAGCCTTGGAAAGTAGAAGGATGGGAGAGGCTTGTAAAGCTCAAAACACTGTTTCCAAAATCCATGTAATATGAAGACTTTTAGAGTCAGAGCTAAGAGAGATTTAAGAGATCACATGGTCAAATCCTCAAATTTGGTAGATAAGAAAACTAAGTACCAAAAAAAGGAATGAATGAATTTGAAGCAAGGCCAAGCTTAGAACCCATGACTCTTTTCCTTCCATATCGCAAACCTTGGCTTTGTGTATTTCTTCCGCCAGGAGCCTCCATCACAGGTCCTCCAGGACCCCGAGGTCCAGCAGGTAAGCATTCATATTTCTGAGTAGGGAAGGAGCATGAAAGAAGATCCAGACCCCATGAAATCATCACTATTCAACATACCTAGACTTCCTCTGTAGCACATCCCTTCCCAGTCCTAACAGAGGGTACAAACCTTCCCAGATTTCTTTAAATGTCACTATACAGAAAACTAGCAAATTGCCCCTATGTGAGTGAATTCCTAGAAAGGCTTTCAGCCTTGACCTAGGTTGGGAATTTTTCTTGCTCAGGGGAAGGCCTACCAGGACCTCCTGGACCACCTGGAAGCTTCCTTACAGATTCAGGTAAGGCCATCTCTCACTGGAAACACAATGAGTGTCTCATAGGAGACACGGTGAACTTGGAGATTCTGTGGGGAAGTGAAGGAATAAACTTTTACAAAGCACTCTGGAGGGGAAATAAAATTAAAGATATCATCCCCACCTTGGGGATCACCAGGTCTTGGGGGCAGGGCTGGGGCACAGACAAGTTAACAAACAGAAATTAATATTGAGCTGAAAAGAGATGGCAGGGCAGCTTTGGACCAGGAACAAACTCCATTGCATAGACTGCATGCAGCCATGGCAGGGAGCACTCTTCTCCTGAACCTCCTCTAGTTCGTGTATCTCTTCCACAGAAACATTCTTCTCTGGTCCCCCTGGCCCCCCTGGCCCTCCTGGTCCCAAGGGAGATCAAGGTGAGTATATTGCCTTTGTGTGAACTCATCTAGCCTTCCCACCTGGTCTTAGGAAAAGACCTAAGGGATGAAAGATAGATAGAGTAGATAGATAGATAGATAGATAGATAGATAGATAGACAGATAGATAGATTCCTAAGGGATGAAAAGTTTACAGAGCTCATTTTCAGTGTTACCTTGGCAGTTAGGGCAGGGAGTTCAGGGGAACCAGCTGAGCTGCCAAGTTTCTTTCATTTCCTCCCATACTCCTGCTCTGGGCTCCATTCGGAAAGAGGGTTAAGGATGTCATAAGCTACAAAGAAGGCTCCTCCCAAGCCCTTCTCCACAGCCCCGACCTGAGCAGCTGAATGTCTGAATAGGAAGGAGGTTAAGTAGCACCTTCTGGGTTTTTCGGCATATTTTCCTCCCCACCCCCACCCCTGACCAAGGTCTCCATCACTTTCAACACTAGACTCACCATAATGACCCTTCCCTACCTAATTTCCTGTGGCTGGTGTTGTTTCCATCTCACAGCCTCTCTGCTTTCTCTCCAACAGGCTCTCCTGGACCTCGAGGATACCAAGGTAAATGGAGAGGATGGGGATGAAAAGGATTGTTATCTTACCTATCCCATGATAGGGTTGGAGGGGGGGAAGAGGGAAGAAGGGAAGGAGATTATGTGGATCCTTGAGCTTCTTGGAAATTACTTCATTAAAATATACTTGACTGCATGGGTGTGTAAAGCAGCATTACATGGGGATTTGTAAAGGGCATCCCAGGAGGGGAATCAGAGGGAGATTCCATTTGGGAGATTGTGTGAAAAGGAAATCTAACCATCCTGACCCCTTTTGACTCTCAGGAGAACCCGGCCTCCCAGGACTCTCTATCACAGGTTAGTGCTGGGCCATTTCCTCCTATTTAACTCTCCCCCAAATCCAACTAACCACCTGTGACAATTATATCCTTTGACTTCCAGATTCAGACACTCTGGGAGTCTCGCTACAAGGCCCACCTGGTCCACCTGGTGCTCAAGGACTTCCAGGACCCAAGGGTAAGTGTTGGTAAGAAACGGGAGTTATTGGGATCCCACAATCTGTAGAACTTTAGGACTTCTGGCATCCAACAGGTCCCGTATTTCAGATCCTTAATCATTGCACAAGTCTTTGGTGCACCGCCAGCTTTGAGCTAAAGAAAAGGAAGAAGAGGCAAATGTGGTCCTCGGAAGTTAACTCGCTACCTTCTGAGAGAACTGGGATTGCCACCACAACATGCCAATGAGGAAGCCTATGAATAAAGGGGAGGCAAAGTCGGAGACCGAGAGCTGGCTGCTGGCTCATCAGAGACATGCAAATGGGGGATGAGGCTTTTTCAGCTGACTCTGCTCTATCTTTTTGCTTCTAGGTGACCCTGGTGTCCCGGGTGCTCCCGGCATCCCCGGAAGCCCCTCTCGAGGTAAGAATGTTGCCTTAAGAGAAGGTGACCCCTTCTCTTAAGAAGGGATTCCCACTGAGAGTTGTAGAGAGAAGTCCTTCCCATTTCTCTTGGTCCCAAATGACCATTTCTTTGAGAAAATTAATTCACAAGCATTCACTGAGCATTTATTCTGTGTGTGTATGTGTTTGTGTGTGCGCGCGCATGTGCACGTACGCATGTGCACTTGTGCCGAGACCTACAAGGAAGATGAAGGAATCTATCCTCAGGAATTTTATAATCTGGTTAGGGGACGATATCCACAAATATAAAAAGATAACTAAGCATAGGTCATAGCGAGTGCTAAATTAATAGTACAGAGAGTGAGGGCTTTAGGAGCTCAGAGTAGAAAGAGAGAAACCAGCACAGTCTAGAACAGGCTTCAAAGAGCAGGTGGGACTCCAGAAGTCATCCCTCAAGGTACCGAATTTAAAGAGGGGAGAACTGTCATCTCTGTGACCCTCTTACACATAGGTTCCACTGGTAACTCATGCCTAATTCCCCTCGGGTTGCTTTGTGGCTCTAGATCTATTTCTTCAATAGAGAAGGGAAGATAGAAACTCATCGAAGGTAGTGGTCACCCCATTTCCCTATGCCCAGTATAGAGACTAAGTCCACTTTTATCTTCTATAGGGGGATCATCAAGTTCTAGGGGACCCCCAGGTCCCCCTGGACCTCCTGGACCTCCTGGTTCCATCAGCAGCTCCAGACGGGAGATTCAACAGTACATCTCTGATTACATGCAAAGTGAGTGCTGGTCTCTTCCATTGAGGTAACAGGGGCTACCTGCCAAGGAACAGAGACTGGTCCTCCAGACTTTAAATCTGTCAGTGATTTGGACAGTGCTAAGTGGGTGGGTATAGCTGGGAGACAACAGAAGTAACAATTCACACACACAGGCATCTACTTCAGTGCTCTCTGGATCTGTGATATGGATCCTCTCTGTACCACCATCTTTCAGAGGTGAAGGTAGATGGTTTCATGATGCTGCAACTGAAAAAGTTCTACACTGATTGCCATCTCTTTGATGAAGATCTTCTTAGAATTTAGTTTGGTCAATCCTCAATCAACAGGCATATAAAGTCCTTTCTAGCTCAGTAGAACCTGACTGCACTTGTGTTCAACTAGCAAGCCTTGAAGAAGCCAGTCATGGACAGGTCAATAAGAAACCTCGATTTAGGACATCTCTACATATTACACACGTGTGTACATACAGATACATGCCCAATCTCAAATAATAGCTTACACATATACATCCATGAAGCTGTAAGCTCAAGAGACTTTACAATTTACAATCATAGCCGTGTGAAGTATGTTGTATGAGTTTCTTCCATTTATCATGAGGAAATTTTACCTGTGGCTACAGGGATTTGGCCAAGTTCACACAGCTAGAAAGCAGCTGAACTAGGGCTTCAACCCTGGCCTTCAGGGTTTTTGTTCAGTCCTTTTTCCCCTGTACCACACCTATACGCTCACACACAACATCATATGTATACCTATTATAGCACCTAGCACAGGCCCTAGGTCCTGGGTAAATATTTGTCGATTTGATGTATACACACATACAGAGAGTCAACAATCACTTATTAAGAGTAGGATATGTGCCAGGCATGAGTAGCTAGGTGTCACAGTGGATAAAGCACCAGGCCTGGAGTCATCTTCATGAGTTCAAATCTGACTTCACATACTTATAACCTATGTGACCCTTGGTAAGTCACTTAACCCTGTTTGCCTCAGTTTCCTCATCTGTAAAGTTAATTGAAGAAGGAAATGATAAAAACCACTCCAGTATCTTTGCCAAAAAATACCCTAAGTGGAGTCATGAAGAATCAGACATGACTGAAATAACTGAATAAGAATGTGTTAAGCACCGTGCTGAAAACACACCTAATACTTCCTATAGCCACATCTCTCTTACTAGAAGGCCCTTCCTCAAACCTTATTTCTCTAGAACGTCTGCTCCCCACAGAAAGGGGGCTGACTAGGCTCTCCCTACGACCCACAGAGGTTAAGCAAGCTTGTTGAACAGATGAAAAATTTAAATCAGTCTTTATCCTTCCATACCACCCCCTATCACGGGCGTATCTCTGGCCTGGTCCTTCCCTGCTTCCATTTCACCATGTATAACAGGAAAAGAACAACCCCTCTGCTGACCCCCTCTTCTGTGAGAACAGAAAGGCTAAGGCGAGGAGAGTACACTTCCTCAGTGGTTCTGAGCTCCTTTTTGAAAAGAAGGGGATCTCTGTAATACTTAAGTCATTCTCCCTTACTGAGAGCTCCACCCTACTTGTGTTTCTTGGTGTTCAGGTGACAGCATCAGAAGTCACCTGTCTGGAGTTCAGGGTCCCCCTGGCCCTCCAGGACCTCCAGGGCCAGTCACCACCGTCGGTGGGGAGACCTTTGACTACACCGAGTTGGCAAGCCGTGTCATGAGCTACTTACGGAGTAAGTCTCTGGTCCCCTCCATCCTACCTCCATGTTCACGCACATTTCTCCACTCCATCTCCATGCACCTTCCTCTCCCGAGCCCACAGAGACTGATCCAGCTGGCAAAGAGCTCTATGCTCTTTCAAGTGGTCTCATCTATGATTAAATACCTACTCTCCCCTCTCATAATCTAATGGCATTTTTTATGCAGAAAAACTTCATTAACTCAGGATGTGCAGTCTTGCAGACACTAAGCTATGCCTTCATGTTATAAATTTCTTAATACAATTTACTGAAAAATATTAATGCTATAAAGTAAAATTACAAGGGTCATATTTAGCCAACCTAAGAAACCAATGATTTCTAGTACTTTAGCAGCAGTCCTTTAAGTACAAATGATGTGCTAACCACCAGGGATTGTTATCTTTTCTATAGAGCAGGTCTATCCAGCTGACTATACTTTGTAAGGAATTTGTATATGGTACAATTTAAAAAATAAAATTCTTTCAATTAAAAAAAAATGTTCATATCTCCCTCACAGCTTCTGGATACAACTTGGGCTCCTTTTCCTCCATTTCCTCTGAAGATATCCTGCTTGTGCTGCAAAGTGAGTACTTAGACCAAGATGGGGAGTGAAATGGTCTTGTGTGTAGTGCAGTGCCTGGCACCTAGTAAGCATATGCTGTTAACTGACTGACTGACCATTGTGGTCTCTTGCTACTACTGTTTCCTGCCCTTGCTCATTAACTATGACCGGGACCTTGTCTGTACCAAAGGAGGTATCCTTAGAAAGGACTTGAAGAGCCTTGCATTGGAAACAATTGGATCACAATACGTGGTATGCAAATCTGAGACGTCACCAATCCATGGCCTTTCTCTGGCAAATTAGAAAACCTGTTCAGAAAGGTGGTGATCCATCTCCATGATACCTAGCAAATAGGGCAAAGCTTCCTTCCAGGTATCTGGCCACATATTGTCACAGGGACACTGCCCCTTGGAATGGAATCCTGAGAATTAAGAACACTCTAGTTCCTGTCCTGGACCATGGAAGATCTATTTGCTATTGTACCTGTGGGAGGTTGTGGTTGCCGGGCTGATCAGTCTCATCTCGTTCACAAACAGGAGGCACCACTCTAATATGTCTTCCTCTGGGATTTGTTTTAGGAGAAGAAGTACGCCAGTATCTCCGGCAATATCTGATGGGTCCTCGAGGACCTCCTGGGCCACCAGGAGCTGGTGGGGATGGGTTCCTGCAGTCTCTGGACTATGAAGAGCTGACCAACCGCATCCTAAGCTACATGAGGAGTGAGTATTCTGTCTTTAGGGAGCCAGAGGAGGGGCTGGAAAAAGAAATGGGGTGGTTTCCATTCTGAGTATCTCCATGAACAAGCCTGAGCCCACTGCTCTACTCCATGCTGAGACTGAGTGGAAGACATAGACAGACATTCAGAAAAGTACAGGGCAATGACCTCAGGACAGTTCAATTATCATCCCCAAATTCTGGAACGGAGTCGTGTGAGTTTGGGAAAAAATTTAGGTTCACAGGTGTATTTAAAAGACATTATTATGAGAAGGGATCCGTAAGCTTCATCGAACTGCTAAAGGGGTCCGTAACACAAAAAAGGGTTTTACTCTCTCTCTTGTCTTTCTTCTTACCTATAAGAGACAGTATTCTATAATGTCTCCATTGGCACAAGTCTTGGGGCCAGAATGCCTGAGTTTGAATATAGGCTCTAATGATTCCTGCGAGGATCTCTCAACCCCTATAAAACTATGAGCCTGTTTCCTCAAGGGTAAATAATATATGTACTACCTACCACAGAGGTAGTGCTTTGCACTCAAGGAAAGGGCTCTGCAAACTCAACAGCACTATGGGATGTGCTGAAATTATTCTTTCCTGTTTTCTGCTGATACTTGGTGACCCTCTCTTTCTTTCACATTCGCATTCCTGTGTCTCTCTTGTTTTCCTCTCCTTGTCTGATCGATGTTCACTATGTCTCTTATTTCCTTTTCCTAGGTTCTGGGATTAGTTTTGGACTCCCTGGTCCCCCTGGTCCCCCAGGCCTGCCAGGAACATCCTACCAGGACCTATTGTCTCTGCTCCGAGGTAAGGTTAAAATGGGAACACAAAATCATTCTAACACAGAATGGAAGATGGCACCCCCTCAGAGACAGGGAACCTGCGGCCTCAAGGTCTCATGACCCTCGAGGTCTTCAAGTGTGGCCTATGAAGTTGTGATTCAGTCAAAGCACAAATGATGTGCTGACTCAAAGGGTCAACTAGAGGGCTGCATGTGGCCTCGAGGCTGCAGATTCCCCACTCCTGCCCTGGATCATGACTTCCTATTCTTCCTTTCTATTACAGGGTCTGAATTCAGTGGCATTGTTGGACCTCCCGGACCCCCTGGACCCCCAGGACCTTCAGGCAGCTCCTGGTCCAGTCTCAGTATGGAGGAACTTTCATCTTACCTGCAGAGTAAGGATCTCAGCATGGTGTTTGGGGAGGGGCAGGAATTAAGGACAGCTGAAGAATACAGGGGAATAGTGGCTTACATTTCTAGAATACTTCAAAGTCATAATGTACCTTCATATGTTATTTAATCTGATGCTTACAAAAATCTTATGAGTAAAGCAGTGAAAGTTTTAATATCTCCAACTTTTAGAGGGCTAATCAGGGGTGAGGAACCTGCAGCCTCGAGGCCATATGTGGTCCTCTCGGTTCTCAGGTGCAGCCTTTTGACTGAGTCCAAGTTTTTCCCCTTTAATTAAGGGGATTTGTTCTGTGAAGTTTAGATTCGGTCGAAGGGCTGCACTTGAGGACCTAGAGGGCCACATGTGGCTTCAAGGCCGTGGGCTCCCCAACCCTGGTAAGTGATCCACTCAGCGTAACAAAACTGATAAAATGAAGGAACTGATTCTTGCTGGTCTTTCAATTTGAAGTCCAGTACTCTTTCCAAGGCCCCACACTAGGCTCTAACAAGATCTCCCTCAACTTTAACATGGTAAGGAATGAAGAAATCAACCAACCAATTCTCATACATTTATTGAACATCTGTGCACCAAACACTGTACTCTGGTACACTTTAGAAGTCATTGAGGAATAGACTGCTCTCCAGAAATTTTCAAAGTTGTTAGAGAAAAAACCACACATCTCCCCCCCACACACACCAAACACATCAAGAGCAACATGAGATGGTGAATAAGTAAATGCTAAACCTTTCCAGAGTCCCCAGGGGGCCAAAGGATTTGAGAGGGAGGTCAATGTGAGTTGGAAGAACCTAGGGTGGGGCAAGGGAGGGGAAGTGGTACATGGGAAGGGCCAGGATGGTTTGGGCAATTCCAGCTGATTCCTCATAAAGAGGCACAGAAGTTGTTTCTGTCCCTAAATCATATATGATCCCCTTCCTGTCACCATGATCTTCCTGAGTGCCTGATTGCCTTCCTCTCTGTTTCACTGGGCTTTGTCCTTTCTCTCCCAGGGATCTGAGTGGAGCACAGCCCATAAACCAGTCAAGGAAAGGCTCTATTTTCCCATCAGGACATCTTCTAATGTCCTCCTCCTGTACTCCATCTACAGGTGCAGGCCTCTCTGCAGTCTCTGGTCCTCCTGGCCCCCCTGGTCCTCCAGGCCCTCGTGGACCTCCTGGCGTTTCAGCAGCTTTGGCAACTTATGCAGCTGAGAACAGTGACAGCTTCCGGAGCGAGCTCATTAGTTACCTCACAAGTAGGAGCCCTACCCATCTCCTCCATCCTGCCCCATTCCCACAAGCCCTCCGGAAGTCAATTTCCCATCACAGCTAAGCTTCCATTATTTACACAGGAAATTATATTAGGAGCCCAGGGTTCCATTTCCAAGGTAAAGCTGAGGCAATTTCGACTCCTCTCTCCCCTCCCTTCCCCCACAACCTGATTTCACACGAACAAGAGAACCCCTATAGAAGTGATCTCCTTGATTGGAAACAACCGAAAACATGCCTTGAGAACTTCAGAGAAAGTCCTCAGACAGCTTTTCTGTTTCTTCCCCCACTCTCCACCCCCAAGACAGAAGTTGCTATTATCCCTGTGTTCTGTTCAACAGGTCCTGATGTACGAAGCTTCATAGTAGGACCTCCTGGCCCCCCAGGGCCTCAGGGTCCTCCAGGAGATGGTCGGCTAAGGGAAGCTGATGGTTTCTACAACCAAGGAAGCAGCAACTCTTATGGTTCTTCCGTCAGTCGGAGGACATCCTACAGCTCCTCCCTGGGAGAAGGAGGATCCAACGGAGCATCCTCCCTAGGTGGAGGAGGAGCCTATGGCCCATCCTTGGGAGATGGCGGTCCCTATGGCACAGATGTAGGCACTGGTGGAGGCTATGGGGCAGCAGCAGGAGATGGGCGCACATATGGTACTGAAGGCAGAGTTTTTGGTGCAGGCTTCACTGGGGACCTGGATTACAACGAACTGGCTGTGCGTGTGTCAGAAAGTTTGCAGCGTGAGTAAGAGTCCCCAACCTCAGAACCTGAGTTTCCTTGACTCTCCAAGGCCCCAGACATTTGGAGATGTTAAGCCCTAGAGCCTGTAAGACAGAAAAGGCTATGGCCCCAGACGTTTAACAGCCAGACTATTGGCAGCTCTTCCCAATTCCCCAGACACAAAGAAGGTCCAGGGTCCCTGTAACTGGGAGCATTTTTCAGACTAAATCCCTAGCCATGCCTGAAAAGGATATAGCTAACCAAAGAATATTGGCATCATGGGGAAAAAAACTCTGGATTTTGCATCAGAGAATCAAAGTTTGAAACCCAACTCTACTGTTTCCACTAGTACCTGTGATCTTGGGCAAGTCATGTCCCTTTCTGGGCCAAGGTTAGGGTCTCTTCTAGCTCTAAATTCTGATTCTCTAATTCTCTGATTTTGGAAACTAAATGCCTAGGGGTCAGAGTTTCTTACTGCAGAAAACAGAAGTCTCAGTTCATGTCCTGAGGAAATGTAAAGAACCAGGTTTAACTTCTCCAGGCTTTGAGGTTTCCAAAGGCAAATAAATAAGTCTTGTGCCTTGGGAGGAGTCCAAATGTTGGGAAGAAAGATTGTGAGATGAGTTTCAGTCCTTAGGCATTTCTCTATCTACAAAATGTGTGAATTTTCTTCTGAAGGACCCCCAGATAGTCTTTCATTGACCCAAGAATTTGTTTTGCAGGTCAGGGTCTGCTACAAGGTATGGCTTATACTGTACAAGGACCACCAGGCCAGCCTGGACCCCAGGGTCCTCCTGGTATCAGCAAGGTATTTGCGACCTACAGCAACGTGACTGAGGACCTCATGGACTTCTTCCGAAGTAAGAGCTCCCCTAATAATATAGCCCAGTATTTCTCTGGGTACAAATTCCCCACCCTCACCCCCCAGACTGCTGAGACGTCAATAGTGCCCTCCCTCTCTCTACTTAGTTCTGAAATCACAAAGATTTGCAAGCTTTACACCCCACCTAGCACTAACACACTTCAGTGTTTCTCACTCAGAGCTCTGAGTGACCTCTGCAGAATGAAGTCAATGGACAAGAACACTGACTTGAGACGGGCTTCTTTTGCTTTGTTCGTTACCTCACTGTGGCCATGAAAACTAGGATCTGTACAATTTCCTGTTTTTCTTTTCCATTTACCCAAACAGGGCTTCAGGGGCTAAGCAAACATAAGGGGTTGTTGAGGAGGGGGATGATTTATGATTCAAATCCTACTCACCCACCTATCTACTTCTATTTGAGCTAAAATCTATTACAAAATCTACATTTAACGCTCTTACTAAAATCCTCCAACACAAACAAGGGTGAGGGAAACCATTACTGTAGACACCTCTTGAGCAGAGGGTAGTAGAAGTAGATGCATCTGAGTCTTACTCCTGTTTGCTTTTTGTAGCCTATGGGACAATTCCAGGACCAAAGGGAGACACAGGCTTTCCAGGACCCCAAGGTAAGTATCAATGTTGGGAGTGGCCACTTACTGGCCCTGTAAAAAAAAAAAATGGCAAAACTGCTATCATTTGCAGTGGCTATCCTGGAAATTTGATAATCCATTTTTATCATTATGAGACAAATAGTACTGCTAATTCAAGATACAGATTTCTTTACATTAACTGCTCATGATCACTACATGAGGCCCACTTCAATTAACTGTGAAATTACTCTTATGGGTTTACCTCTGCCTCAGTTACTTGCCCTTGGCCACTCCAGCACAAGACACTAGAATTCATTTATCCCTCCAGGTGAGAGGGGTCCAGCTGGCAATCCTGGTAGACCTGGACCTCCAGGCCCCAGAGGACCAAAAGGAGACAAGGGAGACAAAGGTAAATTCTTTCCGAGGAAATGGGATTTTTGGATGGTGAAAGACAGCCAAAGCTCTTTTAGCAAAATTTGTTATTCTTTCCTTTCAAGATGATTTATTTTACCATGAACAAAATCTGTCAGAATCTTTCTAACTCTGATACATTTGGCCTAATATTTAACAAATGCATCTTTCTAATTAAACAGAATTTTACTCAAAGCTGAATAGGCTTGAAATTTCAAAAGCAAGTTTCCCTGGCAAAGAATTCTCTGTATAGAGGGTAAAAATTCAATTAAGTACCTTCTATGTGAATGGTATTGTTTTAGGTACTGTGATAAAAGGGATAAAGGGGATGTGTGTGCACTCAAATATGATGCATAATAGGTGATGAAGGACAAAGGAGGGATAGTAAGTTGTATCGGAAAATTTCAGGAGGGAGCTTTTTCATCTGGGAGAATCAAGAAGTTTCATGTTCAAAAATCAAAGGGGTTGACCCAAAGTGGCAAAGAAAACCCTCTATTCTGGCAAAAGAGAAGTATTCGCAACACAACTGCTATTCTTAAAAGAAGCTCAGAGAAGCAATGTGATGTTAATGGATACAAAACTGGCATCAGTTACAAAGATCTGGGCATGAGTCTTCCCTGACACTAGCTGTGTGATCCTGGGAAAGTCATTTAATGTTTCAAAACCCTCAGGCAACTAAGATCTTAATTACCTTCTGGTACCCACCTGTAGTTCCTCACCTCACCTGCAACTCCCTAAAATAATGACATCCCAAACCCAGTCCAAAAGAGTTTAACTATCTTTGTAGGTGTGACCATAGTGCTCCTAAGCTAATCTTCCTCTATGTTTTTCTCTTCCTAACTTCCAGGGGAACAAGTCTATGTTGGGAGGAGGAGGAGGAGAAGCATCGCTGTCAGACCATGAGGATATATACACTCAGTATTAAAGCATGCAGAGCTCATTCCTGGAGCAAGGATGGGCTAAAAGTCTACTAGCTCCCTTTTAGGACATCTTAGTCAAAAAACCAAATAGTTTGGGTCAAGAAATATAATAGTCTCGTAATTTGAAATTGCCTCACTGATGCTGGCATTGACTCTTATGCAACAGCATGTGGATAATTCCTCAGACTGGATAAACCTTAAATAACATTTTGGGGACTTATCTGCTCTTTAGTTTTGAGCTCATTATTTCATTGCCACTTGGGAATTTAAAACAAATGCTTCCCAGGTACCAACCAAGGGAAGTAAGTCACTGACTCAAATTTTCTTACGACTTTCAGTATGATTTTGGGGAATCTTTATCTTTGCTGTGGCTTAACTTTTAAATGGTCTTAAATTGAGCTCAAAAGATGGGGAGTTTTCTTCCTTGAAGTAGTTCTCGGTGGTGGGTGGCTTCACTACTTTGTCCCAGTTAACATGTCCAAGGTGTTTTTTAAGCTATTCCCTGCCTGCATTTCTATCTGCTCTCCCTAATCAAAAAGAAGAGAGCTGACTAAGGAAAAATGATCCGTTTAAGTTACTGGGAAGAAGACCAGAAAGCCACAGACTTCAATTCTCCTCTAGGAGGAGATAAACAGTTAAGCATGGTTTCCAATTTTTATCATTTCTTCTGAATACATCATGTTTTTACTTGAACAAGAAAAAGCAACATATATTTGAGTATCACCTGGCACCAAATGTCATTTCATTTCCAAATGTCACTTCGTTTCTAATGGCTCATGTTAGGCTTAAAATACAAAGAGAGGTGGCTGAAGAGCTCATATGGGGTGGAGACAGGAAGTATTAGACACTGGACTAATTGCTTCAGTTCTGAAATGCCTACTTCTGACTATGCGGGGATGTGTATGGGGTGGGAAGGAGAGGAGGGATTGTTGGGATCAGATGAATTTAAGCACTTTTACATTTTTTTAAACTTTTAAAACATATCTGTATGTGGTCAATTGAAGTTGTTTCAATTGTTAGTTTCCAATTAAAATTTATGAATTGTATACAATCTAATTGCTGAATCTTATTGGTGAACAGGAAAAGTGAAACAGATATTGTTCTATGTGTTGACTAAGCCCAAACATGGTTTTTAGGAATAACTTTAACTGCACCTTCCATATCATAACAATCTATAGTCTTTAAAACTAGACTTTTATCTATAATCACTTGGAATCCAGCTCCTACCTGAGCATACCACAAATAATATGAAAATTGTCAGGGAGTCTTAACAATGTGGGAATTAGCATGTACATGATATGAGAGCAATCAGATTCTTTTCAATTACTGTGCTAATTTATTTTGGGACAAGCAAGTAAGAAGGAATTAAGTCTCACTAAAATTAAAAGTCAAAATGGACATTCGGATCTATACATATTATATTTATATAGATATATATTTATTAACTTTTACACTTGGGTCTCACTTAACAGCATCAAACCTGCCAGCTCCTGTGCTGATTCTTCCCTTACAAATCACCAGGTTAAACATAGGTAGACAGTATCTTTCTCTGATGAGCTAGATGGTTTATATGGTCTGCCTGTGTGTCTAGGGGACAAATTCAAGAATCTCCTGCAAAAGCATCATTACTAAGATCCATTAAATAAAAAACTAATCCTTGCAGTTATGTACCATAAGAAAATTCATTATGCCACATAGCTACTCTCCCTTCTTAGATCATGTTCACTTTGACCAAGATGCAAGTTGGACACTGTTACAAATTAGTCTTATACAAAAAGGCTCTGAGAACATACAAAAACTTCTAATGTCTTGGGTTTTATTGTGAAAGAAAGCTTTATTTCAAGATATGATACACTTCTGCTTTTCAAAATATCCCAAAATTTTGTGTTTTTTACCAAAAAAAACTGAGTCAATTTCCTTTTCTAACATGACTGTTACCAAGTACTACAACTAAGAACCTGATAACTTCTATCTTATTTTATCAGACTATTAACGTTTGTCCTAATTACTTAATTTATTATAAAGGAATATCCCAAAGTGTTGTGCTAATAAGCACCTAGAGTTCAGTTCAAAGTTGGCTTAAGACGTAAGTTCAGATGTTTAAAAGCCTTCACTGTAGTTAGTGTTCAATAAATGACTGAGTTTGAAAGAATCCTAGATTTAGAAACTTGGAAATCATCCAGTTCAATCCTCTCGTTTTACAGATGAGGAAACAGAGGTCCAGAGGTAGCAATTATTTAGAAATAATTTTAACTGCACCTTCCACAGCATTACAATTAATTCATGATCTTTAGAACTACATTTTTATCTATAATCCTCCACTTATCTGGGCATACCACAAATAACGTGAAAGAACCAGAATTCACATCTTAGTCATGAACCGAAATCTAGCACTCTCTTTCCTATTATATTAAGCATAATTAAAATGTGAACCAAATGATGGTCACTAAGCTGAAGCATTATCCCCATCAAGAAGTCACTGGTATTCAACTATAGGTAGAGTTCCTAAATTCTAGAAAAATGGAGTCATACCTCTAGTAACAGTTAAAAACTGTTACATATTCTCAGTTAGAAATAAACTTGGTATTAAATAAAAATTTCTTGGGATTTTTTCCCCTACTTGTACATAAGACTTTAAGCACTGACTAGAATTTTTATCAAAACTACTGTAATTTCACCAAGCAAAAAACATGTCCCTGAAAGTAAACTGGAAAAACTAATCTCAAGAAAAAAATTATATGATGCTTGGCACATAGCAGGCACTTAATAAATGGCTGTTCATTGATTTCATCAATGAATATTAGCATCCTGATTCTTAATTAGGATCAGTCAAACAATTTTTGAAAATAATTAGTGTAGGAATATGTTGCTCTTTTGCCAGATGTTTTGTAGACACAAAATTTATTAGTCCGATTTTAAGATAAAAAGTGAAGACCAAATTGCATCAGAAAAGGCCTATCCTGTAGGGCGGCCAAAGGGTGTAGGATCTCTGTTATATCTTTCACAAGGTAACTAAGGACATAATTGAGGTAGTTCTGTAATACTGTCTCACTTTGTAATCAAGCTTTTTGCTCACTAAAATGTCAAATGAAAAAACTTTGAGTATTTGTTCTTCTGGTATGAACATACTTTGAAATAAAAACTATTTCATAATACATATAGTGAAAGAAAGAGAGAGAAGGAAGGAAGGAATGAAGGAAGGAAGGAAAGGAAGGAAAAAGGAAGGAAGGAGCCCCATAGTCCAAACTATACCTAAAAAAGACTCTTCCAACATGTGGTCACATAGTCTTTACTTAAAGCCTTCAAGAAAACTCTTTCCACCCTTGGAAAAATCCATTATACTTTTGAATAGCTTTGTTATGTAGTTTCTCTTTACTCAAATCTCATTTTGCCTTTTTGAAATTTTAAACTTTTACTCCCATTTCTGCCCTTTGGAGCCAAGCAGAACAAGTCTCTTCCTTGTGACAAACCTTCAAATACATCAAGACAGCTATCATGTCTTTCTCCACCCAAGTCTTTTTCTCTACAAGCAAAATATTCTGAAGTTCCTTTAACTGATCTTCAAAACTAAAGATAAATGGTGTCAGTTATTCAAACTGATGATTTTTTTACCCATGAACAATCATAAGATGTACATGATTACTCTGGAAAAAGTGGTTTTAATCAGCCTATGTTTAAATCATGTAGGGAATCCCCTTCTTTGCAAAGGTGGGAGACTATAGGTGTAAGAAAATTACATATACTATTAAATTGAGTAGGTGCATAGGTTAGTTTTATTGAATTGCTTTTTTCTTCCTATTCTTTGCTATAAAGGATGACTCTAGATGGAGGAGGGGAGAAAAAATATATTGGGAAATGAAAGTGATGCATATAAAAGATATCAACAAAATGTCATTAAATATGAAAAGATTTCTTGGTGCTGAAGATGGAAACTAAATACTTTTTAAACATAAACTCCATATAGATATGACTTTTTTTCTCTCCTTTTAAAGTTTCCTATTTTAAAAAAAGTCCTTTGAATTACACAGCATAGTAGAAAAGAATATTGGACTACAAGGCAGCAGTTCCTGGTTCAAGTGCCAGCTCTGCCGTTTATTCATTATGTGATCTGTTACAAGTGGCATAGCACAGTGCTTGGCACATAATAAATGTCTATTGACTATTGGCTTCAATTCAATAAGCCTCAAGTTAAAGGGATAGAACTAGACTATCTCCAATATCATTTGGTTCTAGTTCTAAAAATATGCAAATCTGTGACACTGATAATTCCCACTTACCAAGAAAAGTCACACACCGTGTGTGTGTGTGTGTGTGTGTGTGTGTGTGTGTGTGTGCAAGAGAGAGAGAAAGGGACAGAATGAATACATATGCACATGCATATGCATATATACACATAACAGACACAGGGAAAGCTTAGTATTAGTCACAAAAGGCCAGAGGCATGATGTACAGGAAAGCCAATGGGCAGAGGAGAAAAAAAACTCAGTGGACCATAAGTTCATCAATAATTGCAAAAAAGAACAAAGCAGCCAGTCATAAACAGAACAATCCATTCAACAAGATTCTTAACAAAACACTGCTTCCCCCAAATAGTTTAAGAAATGACTTTATTTTAGTGTGTCAATCCCACAACTGCAAAGACATTTGCTCTCCAATAGACAAGAGGCACAAACTGAAACGAGTTCTTTCTGAAAAACTTATGGAGCCATGACATTGCAAGTCAGAAAAGCATCACCTACAGCAGCAGCCTATGTTGAAACTGACAATATTCTGCCTCAAGCTCAGGAGCAGAACTTTAAAGCTAGAGCAAAACCACTGCAGCCATGGCCACAAGACAGGTGTTAAGTTATTGGGCCTTCATCAGAAAGGCTTTTCATAAGATATTCCATTTCCTATAAAATACCTTTTACCCAAAAAGCTGATTTTCACCCTTAGAACTAGAACTAACTTCCCCTCTCAGTTCTAGATTTTCTTTTAAGTATATCCTTTTCTACCTAATAATTTGACTGTATTTGGCTCTTTCAGAAGAACCTTCTCTACTAAGCACTGTATGGTCTGGGAGAGAGCTATTAGCTAAAGTGGGTTTGGGAGATTATAAAAGGCAGTTCTAAAACTTGCTGATGCTTATAAAATTGGAGACCCTACTATGAAATGGGCCTAATATGCCTGAGCGTTTTTGTGCTTGAGGAAAACACTACTTCTTAGAGGTAGCTGTGGTTCTAGTTTACATTTAATTAAAACTCAGCTTAACCTGTCACAGGTTACAGGGAGAACATCATATCAGCTGAATGGAAGCAAGCTGAATTTTCTGTTTACCCAATTTGTGGTCTCCCCAGGACCCACAGAAAGGGGTAAGAAAAAGCTTATTCACAAATTTATATAAGCATAATTTATTTTTAGCAATTTGCATCCCAGCTATGGATTGAAAGGGCTAGGAAACAGAAATCTAGTACAACTAGCTTTCTGAGTTATACTTGTCTGAGAACATCAGGAGTGTGTATCATACAGGAAAAAAATGGAAAGATATTTCAAATGTATACATTACAACTCTCTTTAATGGGTTTCAATGCATGTTCTGCCACAGCATCAGAGGGAGCAAGCCAAGAATGGTTGTCACTATGCACTGAGGCTTCAAAGAACTCCTTACCTCACAGGGAAAAAAAAAATCCCTTTTGTCTGAATGAAAAAATGAACTTTCATGGCTGAAGCCTAACAATGGGTGAGCAGATTAGTGTTTAGTTTTAATTTTACACAACAAAACATTTTTAAAAGGACCTCTATCAGTTTTCATTTTGAAATTAATTTTTGATTTTAATATATAATTCTCCATTCTTTCCCTACCCTTTAGAAAATGGTCACTCTTTAAGGCAGAGTTCGTTCTAGAACACTGACTCTAGGCAAAAGGGAGATGCAAAACAAGGGTATTACAAATCGTGACAGTGTTTTCTAACAATCAAACTTCCTAAAATGTTAACCAACCATCATAATCCTGGCCTGATCTTTCTTCAGCAATATGAACATGCAACTTCAAGGGAGTAGAAGGTTACTAAACATCCGGAGGAAAGTAGTTATGTTTTCAACATACTTAGCACATGGACTGTCAATTAAAGAATGAGAACAACAAAGTCCTCTGCTGAGAAAAGAGAAAATTACAAAAAGCCAACGAAATGTTATTTTCCAAGAAAAAAGTGGTATGTGAACACATTTCTTTTCCTCCTCTACCTCTTACCATCCCCAATTCAAATAAATCATCGAATCCATTGGGCATCATGATACTGTAACATTTTTATGATAACAATATAAACCATCTCCATTTTCTTAATGCATATTAATTACTTTTGTAAAGATATAGCTTAAAAAGGCCTTCCAGAAGATTTTTCATCCCAGCATTTGAGAGTAAGTTACTTAAAAGAGTTCTGCATACAATAACACATTTGAGTGAAGACTGGTGTGTGAATTTACAACCAGTACATGATATATTTATATATATATATGTGTGTGTGTATATATATACATATATATGTATATATATATATGTATGTATATGTATATATATACTTCAAAAAAAAAACTTGGCCAGAAATTAAGGCTAACTATAAAGTAAATTATGTTTATCAAAAACATTAATTACAAAATTAAAATTCAACATGCATTTTTCAATCATTTAAACAACTGACAGAGTAAGTTTCAGCATCCAAGGTTTTTCAATCAACATTAAGAGAATGAAATTGCTATTTACATTTCTTTTCCTTAACTCAACAGTGTTTAAAGGAAATTACACTCTTAGGAGTTCCACCAGCCTCCTATTTAATACAAACCAGCAAGATAGAAAATAGAACTTTTAAAACTGGATACCAAGATAGTGGGTTTCAAATGACAGAAACCAAGTATCACTTGTCTTTCACATACCATAGCACAGTTTATAATACTGTCATGATATGACTCATACTTGAAATTCTAATCCTCAAAAGAAGTGTCTCTGAATAATTCTTTAATAGCTACACTTATCACAAACTACATGATAAAAGTTTGACTTTACTCACTGCAAATCAAAGTAAATAATTTAATACATCTATCAACTTAAGACAAAATAAAACTGTAACATGTAAGCAACCAAATTTCAAAACACAAAAAAATGCAAATCTAAAAACAATGGTCTAAATATTTAACTTAAATCTTTTTGATTATTCTAAAAGTCTTCAAATATTTTTTAGATTACTTTTGTTCACTATATTTATAAATATAATTCAGGGTCTCTGAGTCTCTAAGAGAGTTTTAAATGAAGACTTTGGTAAGATGGAAGAGAAGTCATTTTCATAAGCCCAAGTATATTAAAGAACATGGACTGTCCCCATTAAACTAAACTGTGACTAACTAAATCTATGCTCATTTCAGCTTGTAGAACTTCCGAATTTGTAAGAATAATGAACTCTTAGGAGGGTTTTTTCACTTTAATGTATTTTAGTGCAAAATATTTTCTAGTGTGAATTTCTGACAAATGGTAGTAGCAGCAAGATTTTTTAAATGGTAATTTTAATGCTATGGGTATTTTTCTCTCTCTTCCCACAACCAGAAAAGAAAATCCTGTTTTAGAAGTGAACAAATTTACATATTTCAGGCACTATATTAATGTAAGCACCTTGACTGATTATTAGGCTGAATACCTGCAATATAGTTATTTCAGACAAATTGCTGAAAAATTTTTCTCTTTCAAAAGTGTTTGTGTTATTAAATTTAAGGATAAAAACAAAATAAATTCTTTTACTAAACAAACATAATGAGTAATTTATGTGTCCTTTTTTAATGAAAGCTGATTCACCACAAGAAATTCCAAACTCTAGATAGTGGAGTTTCAACTGTGGAATTCAGTCATCATTGAGAACTAAGTTCAGTTAAAAAGGTATTAATTAACAATGCTGTGTTACAACTTTTCTGCAACTTCAGACATTATTTCTCTAATACTTTTATGAGTAATTTAAGGTTTAAATGTTTTTTAGTTTAATATAAAAAAAACTTTAAGAAATAGCTAAGACATCACACAGCCATTGGAGCAATCACTATATGCCCTAGTTACCTTCTCTACTTCTGCCATTACACTCCAAATAAAGCAGACCAAAAAAGCCCACTTAAACAGTGATGCAGACGATTGTCTTCATGAACTCTCTGGTATAAGTTCTAGGTTTTAGTGTGGCAAAAGATGAAGAGAGGCTAATTTAAAAAAAAAAAGATCAACCCAATCACCCTTTGTAGAGTTATGATCCAGTGGAGTGCAGGCTAGGAATTGGATAGAATTTGGAGATGCGACTCTGGGTTGAAGGATTAAGGCATTCAGACTCTCCAGTCATTTTAAAGAACACTTCTTGTTCTTGAAGCTTCCTTGCAAACTCTTCTTCTAGTGTCTAAGGATGGGGTGGGGGAATAAGGGGATAAAGAGGGTGGCAGAGAAAAGAAAAAAAGTCATCTAATGTGATTTTTAAAAGAATGTGCTCTAAATAATAATAACTGTCTTAGCCCCAAAACATTTTAGTCCCATCACTCCCAGTCCTTGAGCCTTTCACTGCTGTCCACCACTGCCTCAGGTGGAATCTCCAGAGAATATAAAGTATCACTGCTTTCTTGCTCTACTTAGGAACTCAGGATAAGAGCAAGCAACTACCTGCTCACATTGGTACGTTAAGTCTGACCACTTTCCCTACACCTGAATTGGCTCTGGAGAACATGGAATTGGCTAACAGGCATCCTTTGATAACAGCAAGTTTCCCCTATACACCTAATTCCAATCAACATCATAACCCTAAAGTAGTAACAAATCTGACCTCTTTCCACTTTCCAACTGTAAAATTATAAATACATTTAATTCAAGATTGTTCTAATTAAATAATGATGGAAGACTCAATGTCTCGGAGTCTTCACGTATTTCACTTTCAGGCTAAGGGAATACATATGGAAAATTCTAGCGAAAAAAGAAATAATTAAATTCTTATGAAAGTACATTTGAATAAAAACTAAATATATATCTACTATCTACCAAAACATGCTAGCTAAATTGAGCTATGTTTTAAAAATAGCAATGTGATAAGTTCTTGGAAGAAGTAAACAAAAAAGCAAAGTAAACAAAAAATTTTATGAGCCATTTTTTGAGATTCTTATATTCAGTAATCAAACTGCTACCAATTTGACTTCTACATTTGTAGTACTAAATTGTATAGATTTGGGATAATGTCTTTTAATCCTTTTTTTCAAGTTACCTTTTTCCTGGGTCTCAATTTTTCTCTCCACTCCTTTAGTTCTTGGCCATGTTCCTCATCTAATTCCTTCAGTTTCTGAGTCTCATGTTCAACCAACAGATGGCATTTTTCATTCTGAAAAAACAGAAAAATGTATATTGGTATAAGTAACACTAATTCAAGTAATCACTAAAAATCTAATCAGATGAACACAAAAAGTAACAAGCAATTTAACATACAATCCTTAACATTTAGTGAAGTGGAACCAAATAAATTATTAGCAAACAAGTGGGAAAAAATGCTTTGTTCATTATCCCTTTCCTAAGCTAGCTGAAGTTTTTCTACTTTTGGCCTTGATTCCTTTTTCATTTTTTAAAAAAATGCAACTGTACTCAACTAATCACACTTTCAATTACTTCATACAGGTTTTTCCAAATTCTTTGTATGCCTGTTATTTACCATTTTTATAGTGCAATAATATTCTATCATGTTAATATGCCAAAATTTATTCAGCCATACTCTAGTCACTGTCCAATAGGTTGTTTCCAACTTTTTTGCAACTTCATAAAGAGAAGTTATGAATATTTTTTTTTTTACTAATAGCTTATTTTCCACAATTGTGTTTTCAAAAATTGACTACTGATTTAAGTTTGGGCATCATACACTGATAGATGTTAAAATTTCTTTTAAAATGTTCATCAAGATTCAAAAAATGAAACCTGGCCTAAAATTAAAGATTTCTGACTTAAAAGCCAAATCAATTATTCGCTATTTTATAGAGGGTAACATGAAATAAGTAAATTCTACTTCTTGCTCTTTTTTTTTCAATTAGGAAACTTACTTACAGACTTGTCTAGTAATTTAGAAGACAGTTTTGTATATGCTTTACCACCAATACCAGATGCTAAAATTAGTAACCGTTGTAAACCAATTCAACTCAGCAAATGTTTATTGGAAGTCTACAATAGGCATAACACATTGCAGGAACTATAAATCTCAGGTAATGTGATATGACGGTTGCATGCTCAACATCAGAATCAAAGAGAATCTTCTCTAAAGTGCCCCTTAGAAGCTTAAGAAACTATATCTCTAAGAGTATTTCTGATCATGGAATACTACTGTGCTATAAGAAATGATGAACAAGAAGACCTCAGAGAGGCCTGGAAAGACTTATATGATCTGAGGCTGGGAGAAAGGAGCAGAACCAGGAGAACTTTATGCACAGCAACGACCACAGTGTGCAAGAGTTTTTTCTGGCAGACTTGGAACTTCATTGCAATGCAAAGACTTAAAAAATTCCCAATGGTCTCTTAAGGCAAAAAGTCTTCCACATTTAGAGAAAGAACTATGGAATTTGATCGCAGAATATAGCAGATCATTTTCTTTTTTATTATGTTTTGGTTTGTTTTATGATTTCTCCCATTCATTTTAATTCTTTTATGCAACATGACTAAGGTGAAAATGTATTCAATAGGAATGTATGTGTAGAACCTATATAAAATTGTAATGCCATCTCAGGGAGGGAGTGGGGAAGTAGGGGGAAGGAGGAGGAGGGAGGAGAAAAAAAATCTAAGTTATACGGAAGTGATTGCAGAACACTGAAAACAAATAAAATAGTAAAAATAGCATATCAGGGGAGCCAAGATGGCGGAGTAGAAGGACGCACATTTACGAGCTCCGAACCCACAACCCATAGAATTAAGGTAAAAAGAGATCCCCATAAATTCTGAATCACTGCAGGGGGTGCATAAATATAAGGGAAGAGATTTCCATTCCAGTGAGCCCTGGAGAGCCGTCCCCGGGATCCGTTGCGCCCCGGAAAGCGGACCCCACCCCAACGCTGCCTTGGCCCCGGCCCCAGAGAAGCTGACCTGAGCAGGCTTCAGAGACGGAAGCTCCGGCGGAAGCCGGGAAAGTCCCTCCGCCCACAGAAGCTACAGGTCAGTGAGAGAGAAAGCTGGGCTAGGGGAGGGGAGCAGAGCATCTCCGTGACTCAGGCCCCCTCGGAAGGAAGCGGCGGCGGCAGAGGAGTGGGCGGAGGGTGAGGCAGCAGCGACAGCAGGCAGGATCTTCATTACTGAAAGTCTTTGCAACCTGAGGGAGCTGAGCCTGGGAGACGGCCCTGCCCCCACCCCACTCTATTACTGAAGGCCTCTGTATTAAGCCCCTGATGGAACTGAGCCTAGGAGGCGGGGCCCCCCCACCCCGCCCCCACCCGCTCCGTTCCTGAAAGTCTCTGCATAAAGCCCCCGAGGGAACTCAGCCTGGGAGGCAGCTCTGCCCCCACCCCAGCACCAATTTGAATCTCAGAATCCAAGCACTAGCTGGGCAGATCCAGGCGGGGGTGGACAGGAATCTCAGAAGTCAAGTAACTGGCTGGGAAAATGCCTAGAAAAGGGAAGAAAAATAAGACTATAGAGAGTTTTTTCCAACAAATGCAAATGATCGCGACCTTCGGATCTGATGGCAAGGAGGAGGACATATTCTTGCCATCAGGGAAAGACGTGGAGGGCGGGGCCTCAGTACCCCAGACACCCCAGGGGGGTGGCGGGTGGGGGCTCAGGCCTTGGAAGAGCTCAAAAAGGATTTTGAAAAGCAAGTTAGACAGGTGGAGGAAAAACTGGGAAGAGAAATGACACAGATGCAAGAAAAGTATGAAAAATGGGTCAATACTTTGGTAAAGGAGACCCAAAAAAATGCTGAAGAAAATAACACCTTGAAAACTAGGCTCACTCAAATGGCAAAAGAGGTTCAAAAAGCCAATGAGGAGAAGAATGCTTTCAAAAGCAGAATGAGCCAAATGGAAAAAGAGGCTCAAAAGCTCACTGAATTTAATAGTTCTCTCAAAATTAGAATGGAACAGATGGAGTCTAATGACTTTACGAGAAACCAAGAAATCACCAAACAAAACCAAAAGAATGAAAAAATGGAAGAGAATGTGAAATATCTCATGGGAAAAACAACTGACCTGGAAAATAGATCCAGGAGAGACAATTTAAAAATTATGGGACTACCTGAAACTCATGATCAGAAAAAGAGCCTAGACATCATCTTCCATGAAATTATCAAGGAAAACTGCCCTGACATTCTAGAACCAGAGGGCAAAATAAGTATTGAAAGAATCCATCGATCACCACTTGAAAGAGATCCAAAAAGAGAAACTCCTAGGAACATTGTGGCCAAATTCCAGAACTCCCAGCTCAAGGAAAAAATCTTGCAAGCAGCTAGAAAGAAACAATTCCAATACTGTGGAAATAAAATCAGGATATCTCAAGATCTAGCAGCTTCTACATTAAGGGATCGAAAGGCGTGGAATAGGATATTCCAGAAGTCAAAGGAACTAGGACTCAAACCAAGAATCACCTACCCAGCTAAACTGAGTATAATACTTCAAGGGAAAATATGGTCTTTCAATGAAACAGAGGACTTTCAATCATTCTTAATGAAAAGACCAGAGCTGAAAAGAAAATTTGACTTTCAAACACAAGAATGAGAAGAAGCATGAAAAAGTAAACAGCAAAGAGAAGTCTTAAGGGACTTACCAGAAGTGAACTGTTCACATTCATACAGGGAAAGACAATATTTCTAACTCTTAAAACTTTTCAGTATCTGGATAGTTGGTGGGACCACACATACACGTACACGCATGCACACACATACACACATGCACACACATATAGAGACAGAGAGCACAGATTGAACTGAATAGGATGGGACCATACCTTAAAAGAAATTAAGGTAAATGGTGAGAGAGAAATGTAGTGGGAGGAAAGAGGGGGAAATGGAAGGGGGTAACTATATGTCATTTAAGAGACAAGTAGGAGATGTTTTTAGTGGAGGGAAAAAGAGGAGAGCTGAGGGAAAAAAAAAAAACAAAAAAAAGAAGTTTACCCTCATCACATTTGACTAAACGAAGGAGTGAAATGCACACTCATTTTGGTATGAAAACCTATCTTACAGTATAAGAAAGTGGGGAAGAAGGAGATATTCCGGGGGGCAGGGATGAAGGAAGGGAGGGCAAAGAGAGGAGGGAGCAATTGGAAGTCAACACTCAGGGAGGGACAGGATCAAAAGACAGAAGAGAAACAATGAGGGGCAGGATAGGAGGGATGGTAATCCAGTTAGTCTTACACAACACGACTATCAGGGAGGTCATTCGCAAAACTACACAGATATGGCCTATATTGAATTGCCTGCCGTCCCAAAGGGAATGGGTGGGGGGGGTAGGGGGAGGGGATAAAAGGGGAGAAAATTTGGAACCCAAAAATTTGTGAAAATGAATGTAAAAAGTTAAATAAATAAATAAATTTTTAAAAAAAAAAAGATGAAAAAAAATAGCATATCAGAATATTTCTGATTACCCTATTCAAGAACACAGGAATAAATAAATTCCTGTTAAGATGACATACAAAGAAATTTGTATTTAAAAGTACAACAAAGATTCTTCCTGCTTCAATTTTGAATATATCTTCTGTCTTCTTGGAGACAGAATATATTAAAAATACAATGCTACTGAAAAGAGAAGTCAGACATTTAAGGCTTACTTAAAAATTTTAAGAATTGTTTAATGATTGTTTTATTGTTGGGAAGTCTGATGCTGAAAGATGCTCTGTACAAATGAGTGATTAAATACCAGGAGCACACTGCTGCGGAGCCAGCACAGCTAACCTGCAGTTGATGTAGTTCCCGGACATTCGCCTCACACTGAAGCTGAAGGTCGCGCATCTGATTTTCATGCTTTTGATGCTGAGCCATCCTTTCGTTTTTCTGTCTCTTTTCTTCTTGAGCAGCAAACTAACAGACAAACAAGCCAGGAAGCAAAACAGGGCATGACAAACATCTTCATTTACTGTCTATTTAAGGATTTTAACTTTACAGATTAAGCTGAAAACTGTAAGTTACAATAAACTAAAGGTAATCAAAATTATGACAGTAACTTATTCTCAGACTTACTCAAATCTATTTTGTCGCTATACCTAAAGCTCCCTCCTCTAAAGCGGGAAGGAAAAGAAAACCAATACCTAAAAACTAAAAACTCCTGGTTCTTCCCACACAAGGCCTGAGGAGAAGAAAGTGGAGTCTCCTCCATATTTAGCCCTATGATCGGAATATCTGGAAGATACCAGACTAAATTTAAGATAATGGCTTATAAAATCCCATATGGAAAGAAAAGAAATGAGAAGACACATGAGCCTTCACTGAGTGAGCACTCTTGAGTTTATCCTGACTCAATGATTCCTTTACCATAACTTCATGCTATGAGAACAATAAAGAAAATTTTGCTTTCTCAACTGTAAAGCAAGATTCAGATTGGAAATAACTCTCCATGGCTTTTTCCTATACATCAAGGCTTTAGGGATCTTCCGATTATATGTCCCATATCCTCCTAATTGCTATGGGGCCTAGGTAGGTGTATGGATGAGAAATGCAGTAATAATACCTCCTTCAGTAGGATCAATTTAAATCTAAGCAACTTAGTACAGCTTGATCACTACTCCCCAGGTCAAGTACAGTTCGAACCTAACACCTGGACATACAATTGAGATCAATCTAGTTCAAGGTCTGGGATGGGGGAGGGGGGCGTTTAGGGGTACCCTTCTTTGAATAGCACCAGCGCAAAGAAGTTAACTATGGCCTTACATCTATCCTATTTTGATTGTGTATCTTATTAGGCTAAAGACAGTGTTAAATGTGTATCAATAATACAATCACTTATCTTTCAAAACTAATTCAAATTTTTAAAAGCCTATTTGAAGCAAGTAATTGAGCTCCTTGCCTGTTTAATTTTGTCACGGTCCTGGTCTGGAGTGCCTGTTGAATTGATTCTCAGACTCTTCTTAAACATGGCCATCCGCGTCTTGGCTTCACTGCGCTGGATCTTAGGCAGTCTTGCTCTTTCTTGAGTATGTCTGTTTTTTAACTCTTCAATGAGCCGCTGATTATATCGCTGCATTTGTTCAGTTTCCTAAAACAGTTTTAAATATAATCTACTGATATAGAAATAATACAATATAGCCATTTTAATTTTAGGCACTTACTATTCACATAGTATCTTTCAGAAGCTACACACTTAAACTTGTATAGATAAAAATTATATGCCTATAATCCTGTTAATACATTAAAACTTAAATTAGATACTCTTGATATTTCCACTGAATAGCTCTTAGAATTAGTCAGAATTACATTTGCACCCATTTAATTTATCACAGCTTAATAAATTACATCAAATGATATCTGAGATTTCTCTCCCTTTTTAATCCATCTTGCAATTTACCAACAGATTAATTTTCCTAAAGAAATATAAACATGTCACTCTCCTGTTCATTATCTTCAATGGTTCCTTGTCACCTACAGAATGAAATTCAAAATTTGTTAACCTGGCATTCAAGATGCTCCACAATATGGTCTGAGGCCATCTTTATATATAGCCTCATCTCTCACTATTCCTCTATCTACTGTGCTACAGCCAAAGTAACCTATTTGCCATTCTGCAAACATTTGATGATTCATGCTGTCTCTATATCTTCAGTTTCCTGTCTCCTCAGCCATCTAGAATGCCCTCCTAACCATTCCTCAAGATCCTGGTATAAAACCAATTTGTTCATGAATCCTCTTCTCACTCATTCCCAGGAGAAGGGATCCCTTCCCTCAAGACAGTGGATAGAGTACACAGTTCAATGAGTCAGAAGACTCAAGTCCAAATCTGATCTCAGACACTTACCATGTGACCCTGGACAAGTTACTGTAACCTCTATTTGCCTCAGTTTCCTCAACTATAAAGTGGGATTAATAGCAGTACATACTTCCTAGGGTTGTTGTGAGGATTAAATGAAATAGTATTTGTAAAGAATTCAGCACAGTGCCTGGCACATGGTAGGTACTATAGAAATGCTTATTCCATTCCTTTCCCTCCCTCTGAGCTACTCATTCTACAACACTTTGTGCAGCTCCTAAGTGTATAGTGCCCAGTGTGTTAGGAAAAAAAATGAAAAGAAGTACCTTTGCTCTCTGGAGAAGTGGAAGGTAGAAAATGAATGGAAGTCAGTAATTACAAAGTAAATTCAAAATAATTTCAGAAGAAAAAGGGCACTAGCAACTAAGGGGCGAGAGAACAGGATTATCCTCAAAGACGAGGTAGCACTTCAGCTGAGCCTTGAATATCATTCTATTAGTTGTGCTGAAGATGGATAAGAAACAAAAGAAACTGCAATAATAGTCCTACTGAGAGGTGAGGACTATATGAGGACTAAGAAAGAAATGGATATGAGATGTTGTGCAAGTAGAATCAAAAGGACTGGACAACTGATTGGACAGAGAGGCTGCAAACTTCAGTGAGCAGCAGGATGGTAGACCCTTCAACAGAAATTGCGAAGCTGAGGACAAGGGGAATAAATATAATAATTATTGCCTTGGATATCAGTTTAAATTTCCTTTTGGACATTCAGTTGAAAATATTCAATATGTGATGGAGGATTGGAGCTCAAGGGATGGATAAAAAAATGGATATACAAATCTGGGAGTCATCTGCATAGAGATAAAAACTGAATATGGATAATGGTACAGCAAAGAAGACTAAGAAGGAAAAACCAGAAAAGTATATTAAGTTCCATGAGAGAGCAGTGTTATGAAAACCTATAGGGAAAAGACTAGTCAAATGTTTCAAACACTGCAGAGAAGGCAAGAAGGATGAGAAATGAAAAGAGACCTTCAGATTTGGTAATTAAGAGATCTCTGGTAACCTTCAAGAAAATAGTTTCAGTCAGAAAGGCAGACTGCAATGGTTGAGAAATGAGAGAAATGGAAACAATAAGCATAAAGTAAAACAAAAAGTCTGACTATAAAAGGGAGAGGAGACAAAGGATGACAGTTTGGTGGCTTCAAGTGAAAATTTTTTAAGGATGGGGAAGCCTTGGGCATATTTGTTGTTAGCAAGGTAGCAAAGAAGAAGCTAACAGAAAGAGGGAAAATGAGACAGAAGGGGGAGGGGAAAAGGGAGAAGGGGAGGATGAAATCAAGTCCAAAAATAGAGGGACTGGTCTTGGCAAAGGAAAGGGCCATGTCTTTGTCAAACTAAGGAGCAAAGAAGCAAAAGATAACAGAAGATATCAAATGGGGTTTGAGATGAAAAATAGAGAACAGGTATTGTGAAGGGTACTACTGTGTTTTTGTCTTCTGTAGTAAGGCTATAAGCTCCAGAGGGCTGAAACTGCATACCAGCATGTAATATAAGTCTAATTTAAATTCTCTTCCTAAATTGTACTTCTTAAGAGAAAAACCTTATTCATTGCTTAACCAACCTTGTGCCACTCATGCTGTGAAAATAGATGGTTTAATAAATAATTTTTAAAAGTAGATGGTTTCCTTAATTTATTTTTAAAAAGTGAATTTGACTAAAAGAATTTTTTTCTGCTTTTAGATTTAACACACTTAATTTAAAAAAAAAAAAAACACCCAGGTTGGGAAATTCCCCATATAAATATAAACATGAAATCTACATTTTAATCTAATACCAAAAAATTTGCCTACTTAAGTCCTCCATGTAATAGATACTTAAGAAACATGAAAAATCAGTAGTTTTCTTCCATGAAATCTTGAATCTTTTGAAATGAAAAAAAACTTAAATTTTCCTTCATTTCCTTTCCATGCTTTTAACTCAGTTATTCAAAAATGCAATTTTTTCTCCTTACCAAACTGAAATGTCTTTAAAGATAGAAAATTTTGCTTCCCTACTTTTCCCAACCTGTATAGTGACCATCAAAAATCAGGCACAAAATAATGTCGTTTACTACAACATAGTTAATATGCCTTAAGTGAAAGTAATTATAAATGGATGCTTATTTGGTCTGGGTCTTTGGTCTTATTTTCCTACTGGGATCTATATACAAGTCCTCATTTTTACTACTTTGAACAACACAGGACCTGAGAAGGCACTGTGATGAGGCAAAATGAAGATTATATTTTATAAAGGAAACTATACTTTTCAATTAGCTGCCATTATTATGATTTGAAGATACATAGTTTTACAATCCTCATAATGATATAGTTAACTACTCCATAATTCTTCAAAGAAATGTGTTAGGATAAAAGATACCAAGAACAAAAAGACAAGCTAAAATGCGGCCTTCAGAAAACCTAAGTTGATATAAGAAAAGATTAATATGAAGAATTCAGAGAAGAATTTGCATGAAGTATGAAGTAAGCAGAATTAGAAAGGACAACGACAATCAAAACGGAAAGAAAAAACTAAAGTAGATGTTCTGCAATTATAATGACAACGCTTGGTCTCGAAAAAAAGATTAAAAAAATGCACTTCCCTCCCTTCTTTGAAGAAATGGGAGACCGTGGGCATAAACACTGATCAAAGTCAGTCGATATTCACTTGGCTTGGCCGACTTGCTTTTTTTCCACTTTAGTATAAGGGATGGCTCGATGGGTAGACAAGAAGAAAAGGCGATAGTCGGAAATTAAGGTGATGGAAAAACAAAAGCTATCAACATAAATGTAAAAAAAGGACAATCTCCTCACAATAATCTCATCCCCTCCTCTACCTGCTCATTCTCAAAGCAAAAACACAAAACACCCTAAGATGAATTTGATGCTAAATTTAAATCTGGCCTCAGACCCTTAACTATGTGACCCTGGGCAGTTTGCTCAGTTTTAAACTGGGTTACAAAAACAGCACCTACCTGACCTCTCAGGTTTACTGTAAGGATCCAATGAGATAATACTGGTAAAGCACTTAGCACAGTGCCTGGCACATCGAAGGTGCTTAAAAATGCCTATTCCCTTTCCTTTCCCCCTTCGTTATACATAAACATTCAAAAACCCTAAAAACACCATACACAAAAAGAAAGGAATAAAGGATATTTTCATTAACCTTTTCATGGCGCTTAAGTAGTTGATGCCTTTGCATGAAGTACTGATCCTTGAGTTGTTGTTTAAGCAGCTGATGTTTTTCTTGTAAGTGTCGTTCCTCGAGTTCCCAAATAGCAGCTTCACGAGCTGGAAGAGGAAAATAACTTTCACAAATGTGCTTTTATTTTTTCCCTAACATACTCTTGCTTTTGAGTTTTAATATTAACCTAAAATATGTATTCTGTTTCCAGTAGTTTATGTGTCCTTATATTTTAAAGTACAAATGAAAAACTACCAAAACTATGTAGATAATGGCAATTTATTACTTTTTTCCATCCCATTCTAATTTTTTATGAATAGTTAACCAATGCTCTCCCCAAAATTCCATCTAGGTAAATTAATGAGAAAGAAGTATAATAGTTAAATGTTTAGAGGAAATAAGTATTTCAATTTCCATCCCATTATATAGTCATGAAGTATATTCAAAGGTACAAGATATTACAGGAACCCAAAACCACTAATCGGAATTTCTGGCTGTACCTAGCTAATAAAAGACACTTTAAAGTACCTAATTTTTCATCTTAGCTTTCAATTTGCATAAAAGTTCTAAAACTAACAATGCTTCTAAAAAGAAATAAAGATTCTCCTTTCTTCCTTTTTATCCATTCTTCTCCCTGAAAAGAATAATGTTGATCCATTTACCCCATAAATTATTTTCAATATTGTTATAGCTACTACTTTTACATATACAAGCTGCATATTTCTATGTACCTCTCATGAGCTGCTGTTTATTATTCAGGCATTCTCGCTCAATGTTAGCTAATTCTGCCTTCTGCTGTTGGATAATCTTCTTCAGTGATCCATCTAATTCCTGTTGTTGCTTCTGAACAAATTCTTGTTCCTATCAGATACAGGCAAAAATCTATTAACAAGTACTTTGTGAGTATACTAGTACATCTGTATATAGTAATGTCTAACAAGAGGTCCAGAGCATTATCATACAAATCACCAAAAACAATATGTTCAACATTTTTAAAATGTGCTAATTATCCAATTTTTGGATAATCAGAAAGAAAATTAAAGTGATTATAATGCAGATATCATTCTAAACTCAAAACTAAGACAAATGCACACGCCAGAAATATACAATCACCATAATAATTACACAGAGTGTACTATTACACTAACAACTTCTGGAAATGATCCAAAGTACAGAAAATAAGAAAAATAGGCAATGCCTCTTAGAAAGTTGGTTTATACATCTAATGAAAATATCTAAATTTTAAAAAAAATTTTCCCTAAGAAAGTAATGGTTAGCAAGAAATTAATTATATTAAGAGATCAGTCTTTTATTGATGGAGATGCCATTTAGATATGTGCCAAGAATGATGATTTGAGGCCCACCACATCATTCCTGAAGAATTAGGTATAAGGAATAAAATTAAGGGTTACTTGCCCTCAACCAACAACTGAAAAGCATCGTGACTTCACAACGTTATTCTAAGGTTTTGGCTCTTAGGAGGATTCCAAATGACTTAGTCTCTTCAAGAAGACTATGCTAAATTAAAACATCATGTAGGTTTGGGAACTGTTGCATTTACTAGTAAATGATTATGCTAGAACATGTTCAAAAAAAGAGGGACAAATTCAAATAGTTATATTAAGCCAGTCAAGCCTCTATCTCCTGGGAGAAATCTGCCTTGCTATGGGGATTCTGAGGCAGAGAATTAACTCCCTATGATTGACTTATGCTACTCTGTTAAGTGAATTGTTTAAAATGCCGTATGATTGAAAAATCCAGCTATGAGGGCAAGAACTCACTATGTAACAAAAACTGTTGCAAAAAATGGAACAAGATTGATAAAAACTTGACATAGACCAACTTTACACCAACTTTTCACACTGTATAACAAAATAAGCTCAAAATGAGTACATGATTTGAACATAAAAGGTGATATCATAAGCAAATTAATGGAACAGAGAAAAAAATTACCTGTCAGATCTATGGACAGGAGATGAGTTTCTGACCAAACAAGAGATAGGTTCATAGGAGGCAAAGTGGATTAATTTTGACTGCATAAAATTAAAAAGTTTTTGTACAAACACAGCTAATGCAGCTAAGATTAAAAGCATTAAAAACTTAGGGGTGTGGGGAATCTACAGCAAATTTTCTGATAAAAGGCCTCAGTTCTAAACTATATAGAGAACTAAGTCAATTTTGCAAGAATAACAGTCATTTCCCAATTGATAAATTGTCAAAGAATTTGAATAGGCAGTTTGCAAAGGAAGAAAAACTATCAATAGCCATATGGGAAAAAAATGCTCTAAATCATTACTGATCAGAAAAATGCAAATTAAGACAATTTTGAGGTACTACTTCATATCCATCAGATTAGCTAATATAACAAAAATGGAAAATGACAAATGCTATAGGGATATAGGAAAACAGGTACTCTAATACACTGTTGATGGACCTATGAACTATTAGTCTAATCCATTCTGAAAAACAATTTGGAATTATGACCAGAAAGTTATTAAAATGTGCATTCCCTATAGTCGAGCAGTACCACAACTAGGTCTAGACCACAAAGAAATCAAAGAAAGAAAAATAGAATCCATATGTACAAAAATATTTGTAGTGGAATGCTTTGTATAGGCAAAGAATTGAAAACTAAATGAATATCCATCAATTCAGGAATGACTGAAGAAGTTACAATATGTAAAGGTGATGAAATAATATTTTGCTTTAAGAAATGAAGGGGATATTTGGTTTTTTTGTTGTGGTTTTGTTGGGGTTTTTTTTTTTCAGATAATCCTAGGAAGACCTATATGAACTGATGCAAAGTGAAGTAAAAATAATTAGAACACTCTAAACACTTAAACCAATACTGCAAAGATAATCAACTGTGAAAGACTTACTAACTCTGATCAACACAATGGCCTAGACAATTCCAAAGGACTCATCATCAAACATGTTATTCACCTCCAGACAGAAAATTGACTCACAGTGAAAAATGAAGCATGTTTTTTTTCTTTTTGGGGGCGGGGGAGAGGGAGAGAAAAAATGGGGGAAAATGGCTAATGTGGAAATTCATTTTCCAAAATAAATATGCATATTTATAATGAATTTTTCCTGCCTTCTGATGACTGGGGGAGTGGAAAGGAGGAAGGAAAAAATTTGGAACTGAAAAAAAAAGAATAAAAACATCTCTGTCTTTTAAGATAAATTATTTGAAAAATATTTAACTTTTTTAAAATGTCTTAAAATCACCTGTAATTTTTAAATAGGTAAAAGTAGCAGATAAGTTCTTTTTATCTAAGTGACCTCAGTTGTATAATTTGGCATAAACATAAAATGCCATATTTATAATCATATCAGTAAAAAAAGAAAAGGCTTAAAAATCAACTCTATAAATTACAATTCTTATGTGTCTAACATCAGTCTTTCACAAGCAGAAAACAAGATAATTTTGTGACACAAATTACCTAGAATAATTTTTTAAGATCCCATCAGACTTGGTACTTAACCTCCTCACTACCTTTTTGCTTCTTCACTGCAGCGCAGGGCCATGAACTCCAAAACCTCCATTTAAGGAGAAAGCTCAGCTCATTTCTCGCCTGGCTGCACTGACTGCTCTGGGAGTTCTGTGACTTTGCTATGCCCCTGCATTGGGAAGCTTCCCTCCTCTTCACATCTACTTTTCTGCTTGCTTTTGGGTTTTCTTCCCCCCTATAACTATAAGCTCCTTGAAGCTCTTTTTTTCATATTTATATCCTCAGTGCCTGGCACATAGTAGGTACTTAATGTTTGCTGATTGACTGAATAAAGCATTTTAGCTTTTAAAAATTATGGGAAAATCAAAGTGATCAATTACTTATATTCAAGAAAATAAGTTGTCTCTCTGTTTATCTAGTCACATTTACATCCCCAGGTAGACATGTTTATTAACAGAATTACTGTCAGCTTGGAGGGATTTCTTTAGTATCATGCCAAAGGGATCACTTTTGGGTCTTTTGTTCAACATTTTAGTCAATTATTTGGACAAACATATAAAAGGCAAGTTTATCAAAATTACCAATAATATAAAACTAGGAAAAGTGCTAGCTACTATAATGAATGGCACAAAACACTAGAATCAAGGGCCAAAATCAACAGAGGTAAAAGTGAAGTTCCAAATTTAAGCTAAAAAATGGACTGTCCAAGTATATGATAGGAAAGACATGGCTCAAAAGTAATGTGAAAATAAATTTTAGGTTATTTTGAAAACAGATCTAATATAAGCCAAAAAGTGTATTATAGCTATTTAAAAATAATCTGTTAAGGTATTCAATCTCAGGCTTCATTAATTATTATACAAAGTCTAAATAAAAGGCTAGGATAGTTCCTCTTTATTCTGTGTTAGACAGTTGGTGCATTATGTTCAATTCTAAGCACATTTTAAAAGGGAAACTGACAAAGTAGAGTGTCTGGGGAAGGCAACCAGAATAGTAAAGGATATAGAAATGATGCCACCTGGAGAACTGAGAAATTGAGATAAATGAAGATTTTTAGATCAGAGAAGCAAAATAATGTAACCTCAATAAAAGAAAGAACTTTCTAACCACAAGAGATTTCCAACAATATAGCAGGTTGCATTTCAAAGTTGGCTTCTGGCACTGAAAAGTGTCCCAAGAGAAGCTAGATGAGTTAAAAAGAATGTAGGAAAGGGGGTTATTGCACTGGGAGACAAGATGGATAGATGTGACTATGATTAACATGCATCCTGCCCTTAGAAAAAATGCAAGTATTATTTTGGTTAAAAAATTCTTCGAAAAGTCCATTTATAAAGTCCACTAGTAATAATAAAGCTATGGTAAATACGCTGTAGTTTTTCTCTCACTAACAAAATCAGAGGACATTATAAAAGATTTTATACATGTAACTCTTCACAAAAACAATTTCAAACTTTACCATAAGTTAGGAATCCTGAGCTATATTCCTCATGATGGGGACTCATTGAATAATCTAAAATAGCTCACCTGACTTATTTATTACTCAAGTTTCATCAGTAAAAATGGAGATTTAATCCCTCCAATAAATATGTCAAAATAAATTAATGTTCATAATGTACATCTGGATTCTTGTACTGAGGATACAATTCAACTATAAAGCACCTAACTGCAATAAAATGCAATACATTAGATTTTATCTACTTAAAAATTTGCTTATCTAGGTAAAGCCTTGAGTGTAATTCATCCAACATGGAAAGTTCTTCTGGGAATAAAGGAAGACAAAAATATAGCAATGCAAAGGGAGTTGTTTAAGGAAGTATTCAGAGGTGGTTCTCAAATGTAAAGAAAACAACTTTGAAAACAAAAAAGATAAGAGAGAAGAAAGAATCACTAATTTCAAGTAGAATGTAATTTACCCACTCTGACAATAACTGAAAAATAATTGTTTTTAAGTAAGAAAAACACAGTCAATGCAAGGATCTCTACAGAATTTCAGCAAAGGCTAATCTGCAGTCTTTTTTTGAGGGCAGATAGATTTATTAAGAAAAGAGAATCACAAGAAAGACAGCAACTAAAGAATCTAAGTTGTGACTTAAATATAATACCACTGAACAAAAGCAAAGTTCTGACTGCAAAATAAACCTTCTTTAAAAACTAAGTAATCTCAGTACAAAAGATCTGTCCCATCCTTATAAAATTATCACTACACTGAAAGACAAAGCCTTAGAGATTAAAAAGACAACCTGGCAATCAAAAATATTGGCAAAAAAAAAGAACACTATAAAACAGGTTATTTTATCTATTTCTTCCAGACATTTTGTGGTTTTACTGAAGTACAAGGATAAAATATATGGTCATGATCAGAAAAGGAATAATAGGGACTTATAATTTTCCTCTCCTTTAAAAACATCCATACTTTGCTTATTCTGTTGAAAAACTCTACATAAAAGTCCTTTAACTGAAAAATAATTAAAAGATAAGCCTTGGTTTCTGAAAAATCAAGGTGCCTTCTTTTCACTTCTGTTACAAACATCCAACATCAAAAATAAATACTGTGGGGTCAAATTGGTTGGTAACTTTTCTCTGGAGGCTGTGAGAAAAAAACAGTTGAGATGATATTGCATAGCTAATTTATATGTGTCATATGGATAACTTATAATTTGGACCACTGTATGACTGAACAAACAGGAAGTGAAGAAAAATTGATTAAAGGTACCATTTTATACTGGCTTTTCTGACCATACCCATACTTTGAAAATATAGAACACAAAATGCCACTTCACACAAAGGAAAAATAGCCACAGCACCCAAATGCTCACATGTGCAGAATTCATTACTTTACCATGAATGTGTTCTTTTTTATGAGACAAAAGTCATTAATGAACACTTAAACCTGAGGCAGAATGGGGTAGCATCAAGCACAAGGATAGAATCAAGGGACTTATATGCAAGTCCCAGCTCTGCAACAAGTATTTTGTGTGATGTTAGGTTTTCTTTGTAAGCCCAGCATTTAGAAGAGTGCCTGGTATATGATAGATGCTTAATGTTTACTAACTATGCCTCAGTTTCTTCATCCTTTAAAATGGGAATAATAAATACTTTCCTGATGTAAGATTATTATAAAAGATCAAATCAAAGCATTATGAAAAACTAGTTACTAAAGTATTATTTAAATGTAATTTTGCTTGATTTCACTATGGAAACCAATAGTGAAATCAGTGAAAAGCACATGTGAGTCAAAGAAAAAGGGAGAAAAAAAACAGAAGCCATCCTTCGGGCTTTTGGAACTTACATCCTGCATTTGGGCGTTGAAGAGTGTACAAGATGACAACTGAAAAGACTGAATCATAACCTGAGCAACACCCTGTGAATCAGAATACAATGTACCTCCTAGGTGAGAACCTTAAAGAAGAAAATTCCCTGAAAATGTATCAGCAATACAAATGAAGGGTTTCATATGACTTTGGGAAAATTATTTGACCTCACTAGAGTTCAGTTTCCTCATCTGTAAAATGAGGTGGGTGAACATCTTGATCCCCCAAATCCTTTCCAGTCCTATCATTTTTATACTTTTATGACTATTACCTATTACTGAGCATGGTAAGAAATATCTGCTTATGACTGTATGACTCAGACCATATTCCAAAGGTACATTTAAATGATTATTAGATTATCCATTGTTCTCTATTTTCAACATCTCTTCTTTCTTTTCAATATCCCTGATAACTGAAAAATGACTATTCTCAATCATGTGTCAGAGATGGCATAGAAGTGATGATGAGAGATGGAGGCGTCTTCCAGGTTTAGGATTCTGTGATTATGACTAATTTCTCTATTCTTACTTCAAAACAGAAAGCAGTCAAAATTAAAGAAATGACCTAGCCTTATTACTATGTAAAATCTAGAGCAAGAGGCCTTGGTTTCACCTTTGGCAGAGAAAGTGGTGTTTCTCTTCTTGACTACTAGATTACTTACGCTTCATATTCAGTATAACAAGAGAAACAGCATACTTAGGATTTATAATCTGAGTATAAGAACTGCTTGTTTGGTCAGCCTGAAAATAGGTACCTGATATACTTTTCAATATTGCTTGTATTTTGAGAAAACTGTACAGAAACAATGACAAAGTTTATAGATCAAAGACTAAAGCTTCACATATTGCCCAGCTATAAGAGTATTCTTTAAAAAATAGGAATTACTGCCTATAAATTAAGTTTCTGTGATATTTAATGTGCAGATCACATCTGAGTAATTATTTGACAGTTGTGAATTTCCAGAACTTACTTTTCTTAATGATATTCCAAATATTCAACACAATTTCACATTATCAACTTAAATCTAAGTATCACCATGAACTTTTGCACAACAAAATATCCTGGGGACAAATCAATATAAAATATTAGTTGCAGTTAAAATGTATCCCTTCACAAACAAGTTTATTAAGCTGTGAGAATAACACTGCTTTCTGTTTTTAGTAGCATTAAGCTGCTGCTGTTACCTGAGCATGCTGGGTTTGTGCAAGCTCCTCTTTCCTGCGTTTCATGAGCTCTTTTCTCAGCTCTTTGGGTGCTTTCTCCACTTCATTTATAACCTACAGTGTATAAGCATGCAGGAGGTGGGGAAATAATACTTTCTCCACAGCAAGCAGTTACGTGAGCACATAAGCTAAAAGTCAATTATCAAAGTAGTTACAAAGCTCCTTTTCAGCATGCATTAGCAAAGATGTTAGCGTAGCAAAAAAGAAGGAAAGGATAGAAAACATGCTTCATCTGAGTGCAAAAAGGAACTTTGCAGCAAACAAAAGTTAACTAAGTGCTCAGCTATCCCTATATACCACCTTCTTTCTAAAACATGTTTCAAAGACAATCTGTTGATAAAATTATCACCTTCAACATTGAAGCTACTGAAAGTGATGGCTTCAACTGATTGTCTTGAAATACTCATAAAATGAGAAATGTGTTTATTAAAACAATTTGAAAAATTATAAGAAAGATAAGCTGCCATTTATAAAAATATTAAACGTCATGTCTGGCTTGAGAATTACAAAAGAATAATTTCTAATATAAACCAATTTAGCATACCCATTTGAAAAGATATCAAATCTTAAAGAGTACATCATTTTTATATCAAGTGCTTTGAAAACCAGCACAGCAGATGATTTTGTGCAAAAACAACCAGTATGCCATGTTTTTTTAAAATAAATTTGACATTATACACTTAAGCCAAACATAACAAAATGGATAATTGAAAAATTATTAAGTATTAGCACCATTTAAAAAAACTGATTGTTAGGAAATGTGTGATTCAATACACCAGAAGGTTAATAATCATTAACTGATTCCATATATTTTTAACTTCTTCATGTAATCATTTCAGAGTCCGAGATGTGTACGCCTTCTGACAATAAATCTGCAATACCATTTTGAAAACTAAATGATCATATATAAAAGCACCCACAGAAAACAGGCTCCAAATCACCACATGCCACTGATGTTCTGTTAAAGAGATTGCTTTCGATTTAACAAAGTATATTTTAAATTTCCCACCATTTTTCCCAAGACCCAATCACCAATAAAAAGAAGAGACTCCCCAAAGGCAAGAAGTTTAGCAACAAGAAAAAGAAAAAATACATATAACATAATAGTTAAAAAAAAAAAAGCTGTATGAACATTTACCCAAACATTTTCAACAACTAATACATTCCACAACAGTAATATATTGATTTTCATAAACAGGCTTAAATGAAATAAGCAAGTATCAATGGAAAAAAAAACATTTTAGATTTTAAAGTATCTTAATTAAAATAACTTGAATAGATGAATTTTGTAAAAAGTTATTATGTAGCCAAAAAAAAGTGTGTATGTACATAAATACACGCATCATTTAGCACATAAACAATTTCTTTGATACACAACAATATGGGCTACTGTCCCAAACAGAAAACTGACAAAATTTTAATTCCTTTCACAGTACATAAGAAAAAGTTTAGTTCTAAACTTTCTGGCTTTGTTCAGTTTAAAATCAAGTCTTTAAGATTCAGTTGTATGAAAATTTTCTTCATAATTTTATGGAAAAGAATAAGTAGATCAACCTTATATTTTAGTAAAAATGTTCAACTTAAAGTCAATTAAGGCTTTTTCATACAGATTTACAGACCTAATTTTAATTAACACACTAGACCTCACACATTATGTAAAGGTGAATCCTCTGACATGAAAGTACAGAATGAACACCTCAATGAAAAATGAAATCATCTGAGTATCTAAGAACGTTAGCATCTCTAGGTTTCCTTTCAAGAAAGAAGAATCAAGTTGATCAAGGGAAAAAAAAGTTGACAAAGAGGGAACATTCATATTCATTTCTAAATCTGTGAAGACTGTCATCACAGTCTTATACTTTCTACTTTCAGTTTAAAAACTAACTTCTTTCAAAGTTTTCAAATATTGTACTAATTCTACACATGACTCTACTATATGAAAGGCTTCTGGCTAATTGCTTCAGCATATCTAAATATTTGCACTTTTACCTCTTTTTTTCGGTTTTTCAACATATTCTGAAATTTGGACAGTTCCTTCTCTTGTTCTCCTTTAATACGTTTGGCTTCATCTCGCAAGCGATTTGTATGTTCTTGTTCTAGGCGTTCTATTGTCTGTTTCTGTTGTTTTTCTAGATTTTCAATCTCTTGGTCATATTGTCGCTTCTTACTCTGAAAAACAATTCCAAGGATAATCATAACACTTTTAAACCACTTTTTTTTTTTAAATCACATCTTTGCTTATTTGAACATGTCACCGAGAGAACACAGTAATCAAGTAAAGGCCCAAAAAGTAACCTTGGCTACTATGTCATGACACTAAACAGTTTGACTGTCCAGGTCCAAGGCCTACATGCACGCTTCACTTAATTCCATAATTTATTATGAAACCCTCCTCCAAGGTATGCATGATTAATATAAACTAAAATAACTAAAATAACACTGTACTGAAGAAAAGTCAATGGTAAAGGAAAGTTGGCAAAACATAAATTCTCAAATTTAATAGAAACTTTGATTTAAAAAAAAGACATCTAACTTACCTAGTAAGTCTGTTCTAAAATAACTATACTTTTTCAATTTACTTCTGAACTCAAATTCTCAAAATAAACACAGACCTACACTCCAAATCACATTTCCTGAAATATCCTACATTTGTTCTTTGAATTAAAGATTATGGTAAAGGTACAACTCTTAAAGAAATATTCCTGCAAATCACATAACAATTTCGGAATTAGATACAAAGAAGTAATCGAAAAAGGCATTACAATAAAATTTCTTCTCAAGGAAATGGAGATTAGAAGGCAGTATATTTGGAAAAGAGAAATATAGTTAATTTGTAAAGTTCTAAAAACACAATACTAAGTGATACAAATAACATAACAGAGCACTAATTTTTTGTCAGGAATTTTCAACTAATATAAAAAACTCAAGTGAATGAAAACATACTTAATACAAAAAAAATGCTGTGAGTTTTACAAATGTGAAATTTTGATGTTTACTTCACTCCCTCAAAACCTCTTTACCATCAACATATTTCAAAAAAAGTTACAAAATGTCAGGTGAGAGAACAATAATAACGTATTTTTACTTTATCTTGACGTACTGTGGCCAAGGAAAAGCAAATGCATATAAGGATTGAAATCCTCCTCTAAAGACATGAGCAACTGGAAAACAAAGGACTTCTTTCATATAGCTTCAGCAAAAGACTGGATCACAAAAACTGATTAGAGGATTATTTTTTAAAAATCTACAATGGTCCAAATGAAAATGTTTCTACCTCCAAACTAATATAGATATTAAGCACTTAAAAACTGAATTTTATCATGCAATACTAACAATTTTTGCAAGCACGGAGAAGATACAAAAATTAAATAAAGCATAATGGAAATTAATCTTACACTTCTCAGTAGAGTTTTCTCTAGACTAACAGTAAAATCTTGTCTTATCACACAGAAACTTAGCCTTCTAACGCGCTGAAAATTTCTCTAGAAACAAGAGCTTGAATTTATAAAGTATGACTGTGACTTAGTCACATGTAAAACAATCCTGAATAGAAATCAGAATCAGAATGACAGAGACAAACCAAGTTAGACAAGGTGGAAGGTTCAGATTCATCACAGTGATGGGGAAGAAAAAAGAAAAAGGGGAAGAAGGGATGTACTAGATTTAGAGTAAGTTATAATATGTAATCACAGAAAACGACAAAGTCTAGAAAGCTAAATCCGTTCTGTCAGCAAGGCATTTTTTAAGAAGAAATGAATTATCTTTTTAAAAGACTAGTGCAAAATTCAAAGACTCACCATCATTTCTTGTTCAAAACGCCTAAAAATTTGTTCCCGTTGTTGCTGCAATTTGTTGTTGAGCTGCTGCTGAGCTCTTTGTTCCTCTTTCTGTAAAAATCTTAATTCCCGAAGCTCCTGACGTCTGGTCAAAACATAATGACAGTTACTGAATTTTTAGATAAGGTTATGGCAAGAACCTAATAAATTATTTATCATCATTTATTTACAGTTTTCTCAAATTGAAAAAAGGAGACTGAATCCTTCTATCTCTACTCAAAATTTATTGCAGTTAAAAAATTTTGGAATTCATAAAAAGCACACAAAACCATTTGTCCATTAACATCAACATTTTCTACTCACCGAAGAAATCTCAATTCTTCAGTTTTTGAATCACTATCTGTAACTATTTTTGAAGTTGTCACACTCACTTCTACACCATCAACAACAAATTTCCGTGTTTTCTTCAATGTTTTCTTATGTCTTCTTGTTTCCTGAATGACAGAATTCATCATTGTTTAATAATTTCATCACCGTTTCATAATCATTATTTAATAAGCAGTGAGTAATATATATTTGATGGGCAGGGAACAATAAATACTCCCTGCAGTATTTCTAAATTTCTATTTATAAATGACAAACCTCAATTCCTTAAGCTGTCACATAAGTAACAAACGACAAGGATTAACTACATGCAGTGTGACTATAAAGACATGACATTAACTTTCATATATGGCTTATAGAAAAAGTTCCATTACTTAAAAGTAACATCTAAAGAGTCTACCATAATCATAAAAAAAACCTAATAATGAAGATAATTTGATACCTATGCCAAGACTGAGAATTCCTGTGCTCCCAACACATCAGTCCTACCCTGTCATCTGCTCCCATATCCCTGACTTCCCACCTTCCATTAGAAACCTTAAGAGACTGAAAAGGAAATTATGTATGCATGTACATGCAGAGAAAGAGTAGGCCCTCTCCCCATCTCCTCATCCACCCCTTGCAGCCCTAAGGGTCCTGGATGCCAGCAAACAAGCACTAGACTAAGAGACAATATCAAAGGTAAAAGAAAAGAACTACGATCACTAAGTTACTGAAGTCAATCAAGGTAGGGGTAAACTCAGCCCAGAGATGGTGTCAGAAGGAAGAAAGAACATACAATGGTGGAAAATTTGAGCACGTGCTCATTTGTCTTGCGGCCTTGGGCTAAGAAAGGGTGTTTTTGCTTTGTCAGCTAAGTTTTGGCCACAAAAAATAGACTCAGCTAGAATCTCCCTTAATTCTTTCAAATTTTTTTCTTAATCTTACAGCTTAGAATTCATATAAGATTTTGCATATTAATTCACTGCTATTTGGTAAGACATTTAGGTGGCACAGTGGATAGAGCCCCAGGCCTGGAGTCAGGAAGATCTGAGTTCAAATCCAGCTTCAGGCACTTACTAGCTGTGTGATACCGGGCAAGTCTTTTTATCCTATTTGCTTCATTTTTGTCATCTGTAAAAGGAGCTGGAGAAGGAAATGGCAAACCAATACGGTATCTTTGCCAAAAATACCCCAAATGGGGTCACAAAGAGTCAAATATAACTGAAACAACGGAACAACAACAGACATCTAATAGGAAGATGCACCTTTCTCTTTTGCAGAGCTGGGAAACACTGGGTACAAAACACTGGATATACTACCAGACTCAACTGATGTGCTATTTAGTTTAAGGTGTTTTTATTCCCTTTTCCTTTTTTATTCTTCATTATTGGAAATGGGCAGATGAGAAGAGATAGGATTAGAAAAGAAGATGATGTGAAAACAAAGGATAGCAATAAAAATTTCTAAAACTATTAGCTCTAAATTAAGGACAAACTGAATTGCTATCTTGCCCATGAGAGATCAAATATCTGCTAAATGCATAACTGAATGTACTTACTTGTAAAGAGATTGATCCAGTGTCTTTATTTTTGCTTAGGAAGCTAGAGATGGATAAATTCAAATCAATGCTGCTATTATCAGCTGTGGAACCAGTGCCTGAATCAGTATCATTTTCCTTGTGATTCTCAGGTTCTAAATGTAGTGAAGTTTCAACTTGGGATAGTGTACCTGTTTCCCCTTTATCTTCTGTCTCTTCAGAGTTAATATTAATACTGGGTATGGGGATAGGTTGAGGTTCACTGGGTTGTGAAGCTACAATAACTTGAGGTTCAATTTTAATTGGTATTTCACTTGGAAATTCTGTTTGCTCTATGTCTAGCAGAGGCTGATGAGAATCCTGAGTTTTACTTCCTACTGACTTTTCACCAGCATGAATCATCATGTCTTGGACCTGTATTTCTTCAGTCCTACTTGTTTCCTTAATTTCTTCCATTTCATTTGTCATTGGCTTCTCATCAACAGCCAATATGTCTCCTGAAGTACTGATTAAATGTTCCTGACTTTTGTTCATAACACGTATACTTTCACTTTTACTTTCCACAGACATCTGATCTGTACTATTTGTTTCAACTATCCTTTGTACCTGAGTTTCCTCAATACCACTAACCTCAGGCTCAATAACAGGCTTAATTTGATTCAGTTTTTCACTTAATTCAGTCACTTCCTTTCTGTCATTACTCTGAGATTCCCTGGCATTGTTTCGAGCTGCCTTTCGGTCGAGATCCAATACTTCCCCTGTTTCTGCTGTACCTGTGTCATCCGCCTCACCTTTGGTGACTTCAGTCTCCTCTATCTTATCCTGCACTTCTGTTTTAAGCTTAACTTCACTTTCAGCTCCATGAATGTCTGCCTCTCTTATGTTTTCTTCTTTTTCTCCCGTCTCTTCGGAAACTAGTGTATAATCAGCACTATCTTTAATTTCATTTGTTTTTATCATCTCATTTTCAGATAACTGCTGCTCGTTCTGACCTTTTTCTTCCTCGGGTTTCAGAGCAGCACCTATTTCTGAGATTGTAAGTAGATCACTTTCTTTTCTTTCTATCACTGCACTTCCTTCCCTAACACGGTCTTCTACTTCCGATGTCTCTTCTACCTTGAGTTTCTTCTCTTCTTTCTTATTCTCTTTAACTAATCCTGTCCCATTTTGGAGCTCAACAATATTTTCAAGGTGATTAACAGCAACGTCATCAATACTTCTCTCAGCAACTCTGTCAGGCTCACCAGTGACAGCTTTCTCACTAATAATACTGCTTTGAGCTTTGTCTCCAGTAGTGCTATGTTCTGTTTTTTCTGATACAGATTCCAGAACACAGGCATTCTGTGAGAGTTTATCTTCTTCAGAACTGGCAATACTGAGGTCAGAGGAGGCACGCTTGCTAGCAGGTATAGGCTAAAAGATATTAACAATTAAAACAATTAAAAAATGCTTAGCATTCTTTTTCTAGATATTATATGTACAACAAAAGAAGCTTTTAATATCCAGAGGAAAAGTTTACTCTATCAAACAATTAATTTTACAAAATTACTTATATCTCCTATTACCACACCCAGGTCTGGAGTGAGAAACAATTCTTCAAAGTAACATTCTACTACTCATTCTCAGCTCTGGTGTTGGTCAGCTACAATATATAATAAAATAAACAACTTCTGCTCTAGAAATGCCTCTATTGCATACCAAAGTGTACTCATCCCTAACTTTACTTCAACCAATAAGGAATAGTCAGAGTTAGTTAATAACAAATAACAGCAAAAAGATCGTTACTCCTGGGAATCCTAATCAAGCTTGCATTTTAAATCATTTTTTAAAACACTTGGCTGTTAAATATCCTTCCTACACATGCCTCTAAGTACCAAGTGACTAGAAAAACTCTGACTTTAGTAATTTAATAGCGCAATGCTATATACTACCTACTGCTGGAACAAATATCTTAAATATTTTTACTTATTCCCTGATAAAAACAAATTTCAAACAAGATTTTTCCTATATACAAAACTGGCTTAAAAGTAACTTTAAGATGGTATTTTATAATAGAAATTATAGCTGATATTTAGCATGACAGAAAATTCCTCAATCAAAATTCTACCTAAATGGAATTATACATTATTAGACTAACCAGAGAATTCTCTGTTTCTTCATCATCATCATCTTCTTTGCCATCTTCAACTTCTTCCGTTACTTCAGCCTTTGCCTCTGCGATCAATTCTCGAATGGGTTTATTGGAAGTCACAGTAACAAAAGGATGCTGTCAGTCATTTAAAAAAAAATTCACAAATAAGTGTTTGCATATAAAGTAAATCTCAATTCAGGATATTATTAATCCTGGTTCTGTCACAAATTCACTGTGATACCTAAGGCAAGTCAGATACTCTCTCAGGGCTTCTTCAGTATTATCAACAAAATAAGAAGGTCAGCCTAAATGACCTCTATGGTTCCCTTCTAACTCTAAAAAGTCATTAACTCTATGATTCTATTAGGGGAGTTAAACAATTTGGCTGGATGTACAATACCATCAAAAGCATACTGATAGCGTTACAAAGATTTTTTTCCTTTTCTTTATTTCTAAAACTTAAATACACAATAAGAAAAGAAAAACATTACAAAATAAGAAAAGAAAAAACTGCCATGTACGCAGCAAAGTATAAGTATTCAAAATATAGAGCAATAAATTTCCATTTCAAGGAAGCCTATATAATAAATACTACACATCGTGTTCAGAACTATCCATCTCTTCTTTGCTTCCTTGTAAGTTTTCTTTTGTTCTCTGCTGTGCACTTTTTACTTTGTTTTTTTCCCCCTTCCTCCCCAGGAGGCTACAACTAAGAGCCAATTTTACACACACACACACACACACACACACACACACACTCGAAGTATATGCATGTGCATATATACACACAAGCATATACATTTATATACATATATTTAGTATCTATAATAATCATAGTCATATATAGACATATATATTCATATGCATCCATGTAAGACAGTACTATACTTGTTTGTCCTCTGTTTCTCTGGGATGGGATAATGTCTTCCTAAATCCAAATCTTTCTATATTTTTCTAAGTCCATCAACTCATCATTTCCTGCACCACAGCAATACTCCAACCTTATACCCTCTAGTTGTTTTAAACAGTCTAAAACAATATTTAATATGGCTAACATATAGAGCATGATTACTACACTTGATTTTTCTTTCCTAATGAATTCTACTCTCTGATCTTTATGTTTGTGTTTCTCTTTCCTATTCCTCCTGACTACTCTACTTTACTTCTAGCAGCTACCTTACCCTCCCTATTATAACTTACCCCGTCAGAATTCCTCCCTTATCCTCCCCTCCTCCATTAATCTAGACACTTTTCTATATCCCCCTTGTCCTGTTCTCTCCCTTTTACTTTTAAAAATCGCTCTTTCATACTTATCCCTTTAGCCTTTTATTGCTTTCTGAATTTAGAAGACTTTTATAACCTTCCATATATTTCTGTATTGTGTCCATTTTCTGAAGAGAATAGGGTTCCAGAACTTCCAGCCCTCCTCCCCTTCTAATTCCTCTGCATCAGTTCTTCCTCATTTATATAATAAAATTACTCTTTTTACCTTTTCCTAAGTGGTTTACTTTTTAGTATTGCTTCATAGTCAACTCTATCCCAACACTTTCAATTTACCCAATTACTAATAACAACCTTAGACATACAAGTTATTTCCTTGTATAAAAAGTAACAGTCTATCATTATTTGAGCCCCTCGTAATTAGTCTTCAATGTTTACCTTGTATCTCTCTTGGATCACATATGTCAAATTTTCTATTGATTTCAGGTCTTTTTGCAACAAAATCCTCAAAGTCTGGTAAGTCATTTAATATCCCTTTTTTTTATTCAGGATTATGCTTACCTTTGCTGGGCATGATATTTTTGGCCGCAACGCCAGTTCTTTTGCTCTTTGACATACAGTGTTCCAAGACCTGGGGTATATTAGTGTAGGGCGCTACAAACTCTTGTGTTTTTCTAATTGGTGACGTGGATTTTTTTTTTTAATTTCTACTTTTCCCTTCTTGTTCTAACACTTCAGGACAATTTTCTTTAATTATTTCTTGTTTTATTATATCACAATTCTTTTTTTGATCATACATTTCAGATAGCCTGATTACTCTTATGTTTTTTTCCTTCTTGATCTGTTCTCTTTATCAATTGTTTTTCTTATGAGCTATTTACTTCTCTTCTATTTTTTGATTCTTCATATTTTGTTTTGTTATTTCTTGGTCTCATAACTTTGCTGGTAATCCCCTTGCCCAACTCTAATTTTCAAGGAGTGACTTTCTTAAGATTCTGGATCTCCTTTGTCAGTTGGTTGACTTTCTTTCCATAATCTTCTTGTCTTTCTTGGATTGTTCAATTACCTTTTTAAAATTTTTCCTCAATCTCTCTCATTTGATTTTCAAAGTTTTTATAAAGTTCTTCTATGAATTCTTGGGTGAGTGACCATTTGATGTTATTTTTGGGGATAGAAGAGGTTTTTTTTGTTTCAATATCCTCCTCTGAAGAAGAACCCCAGTCTTCTCTATTCCCATAGTAACTTTCTGTGGTTTGGTTCTTTCTCCTTTGCCCTCTCTGTATCTCTCTCTGTCTGTCTCTCTCTGTCTGTCTCTCTCTCTCTCCCCCCATCTCTCTTTTTATTTATAGCAGTTACTGTAATCACCTCTAGTCCTAGGGCATGGGGGGATGGTGTCTCTAGCCTCAGATTCTCCTTTAGTTCTCCCCTCTGGTCTGGAATCAAAACCTTCTGCACTCATTGGGAGTATACTGGTTCCTTCTTGCTCAGGGCCACAACTTGGCAGTACAACTGGGTCTGGCACCTATTATTAGCAAAGGCTCCCTCAATATTCCCCTGCTCCAACTCCAGTTTCCCCACACTTGTCTGGTCTTCCAACACTCATTCAGGAGGTGAAAATTCTGTGGCTCCCAACCCAGCTAGCCCCAGGCTGATTCAGTACAACTAGCCTGCAGGTGTTTATACTTCACAGGGATCAAATCTAGGTCTAGGTACTGGGATTTTTCTTCAGGTTCTCCCAGCAGGAGCACTGCCCCAACTCTTGTTTGTTTTTACTGCTCTGTGTTCACCCTGAGGCACTGTTTTTGTCTTGTTTGTGGGGGAAATCTGGAGAACTTGGAATTTTCTGACATACTATACCATTTTCCCAGAATTGCTCTCCATATTAAGACTTTTAGAGTTCCATTAATATGTGTTAAAAAAAAATCTATTTATTTGATAAGGCTCTGTTTAAAAATCTAAACATAATGGCAACTTTTTCATCTATTTTTCAAAGAAAATTATTTTTCAAAGAAAAAATTAAAAAGTTGCACTTATACAACTTGGTATGAGAGAAAATATCAACTTTTTCCTATAACTGATCCATGGATTAAATTTTTATTAACTACATAAATTTAGTACCTATAAAGTACAAAGGCACTGTTCTAGCACTTCAAAAGTTAACTTGTATAATTATTTTTACTATAATATACAAGATTATTTTTAAAAAGATACTTCTCATCCTTTCAATGTCTTTAAAAAGCTCTAAAAAAATCTGCACTAATTATAATTTTAAAATTACTATATTTACCACAAGCTCTTAAAATATCAATAACTATTCTACCTTAGGAAATAAAATAAATCCAATCCATATAAAAATGCCATCTAAAATTCAAAGATACCACTGAGAAGAATTTCTCACATAGAATTTTGAAAGTTTATTATTCAAATTTCTTTGTATGGTTTCACCACTTCATCTACAAGTTGAGAAATAGAGGCCAAGATGCTGTTCACAGAGCCAAGAAGAGCTGGGATCAAGAGCCTCCATTGATTCACACAATGGCTATGTGACCCTGGTAAATTTACCAGGTAATTTAACCTCTCAGTTCCCTACACAATATTCCTAAAACTATAAACTGTAGAGGTGCAGACCTGTACTGGTAAGGGGGTTTCTTTACCAGAGGGGGTCCCTTTAATAATGAAATCACTGGTTCACTCCTTATCCCTTTATTTATTATTAGCACAGATGAGAAAGGCAGCATGGCATAGTGGATGGAGAGCTAGAATACAGTCAACACAACCTCTGTTCAAATCCTGACACATACGTACTGGTTGTCTGGTACTACGTAAAAGTCCCTTATCATCTCAGTGCCCCCAGGAAACCCTCCAGTAGCAGGAGATTACTGAACTGCACTCATAAAAGGAGTTTCTTCATTAGGAAGCATTCTATACTGATGAAATTAACCACAAGTCTGGGGGAAAACAACACTAATATACTTTTAAAGTTATATAAAACACTTGTATATAAATTCCTTAAGAAAATCCTGTCAAAGCAAATCAGATGTATGCAATCACACAACACAATCAACTGTGTACCTATTATTGCAATAAACATCAGTAAATATTTAGAAGTCAAATAGTCACTAATCTCCAGGAACCTTATGATCTAGTTATGTAGACAAGTATAAAGTTCAAACTGTTTTCAATATAAAAAAAAGCTCAATTTAAATAATAACAGCTCAGAATTGTACAGCACTTGAAGGTCTCCAAAGTGCTTTCCTCAAAAGGGGGAAGGGAATAAGCATTTACATACCACCTACTATGTGGCAGGCTCTGTGCTAAGTGCTTTAAAACTATTGTCTCATTTGATTCTCACAACACTATGAGCCAAGTAGTGTAACAGTGTTATAATTTTTTAAACAAAGAACCTAAAAGTTCTGAATGGTTAAACAAGATCAGAACCAAATCAAAACATCCCAGCTGAACACTGAACCAAACAGGCAGAGAATGGCCATATTTACAGTTCTCCAGCAGTGTATATGCTCAATAAAATGAACTGTGATAAGGATCTATATAGGACCTGTAATAAAAAATGTGAAACATTACAATGGATGCTTAAATTTCCCAGTACATCCAGAATATATTCAAAGAATCTAAAATTATATTCCTCCCATAGAAAAGTGAAAATGAAATCTGCTGTTTCATGCCAAATTTTTTATTGTACCTGGAGAAGCTGGGAAGTATTCCATCTGGCATCCACATTCTTTTCCAAACATTTCTTTAGGAAGTCCTTAAAGTTTGAAGACCTTCAAAAGGAATTTAAACAATGACTTGGTATCGAGTTTATGCATATAACATAATATATGCATATAATATAAATATGCAATTTTATCCAACAGGATTGATTTTTTAAATTCTATTACCTAAATCAATTTACATACTTAGTCTTCTAACAAAGGTTAACTTTAATAGAACTAGAAAAAATAATAAAAAATATATTTCAAGTAAGAGAATGAAAAAAAATCAAAGAATGAAGAGGGCCTACAATACCAGATTTCAAATCACATTACAAATATGTAGCCATTAAAATTTTTGGTACCCATTATAAAACGAGAGAAAAAACAGGTCAGTGGAATGCAATAGACAAGTAAGACTTATAAGTAAACAAAAAAAAAAGCGGATAGCTGAACTTCTATTTGGTGAGAACTAATGGGAAAAAATGAAAAGTAGTTTAACAGAAAATAGGCTTAGAGTAGAATCTTACTCCAGGTACCACAAGAAGTTCCAAATGGTTTAGTCACCTAAACATAAAAAGTCATCATAAAGAAATTAAATGATATCTTTTCACACCTATACTTAGGAGAAGAGTTCATAGCTAAACAAGTATAGAAGAGCTCACAAAAAAGCAAAAAGATGATTTTGACATTAAAGAGATTTGCATAAGTAAATCAATACAAATAAGAGAAACTGTCAAGATTTTTCATATAAAATTCTTATGGAGTGAAGGAGAGGGAGAGCTAGACCTTCGATTTCATCAGTATGGGCAAGTCCCAGTGTGGAAACTCCTTCTACCAATGGAAATGTGCAATTCACCTGTAACTTATAGTCTTACAAAGCTGCACAGGGCACTGAGAGGTAAAGGGATCTATCTCTCCATGATCACAAAGTCAATAGACATCAACAGCAGGATTTAAGTCCAGGTCTTTCCAATTCCAAGGCCAGTCTTCCATCTACTACAAAAACTGTGTTTCATAAAGCTTGATTGCTATCGAACACATATAGAGAAATGTCATAAATATGAGGAGACTAGGAAAGAATATCAGTTCTTAAATGAGAAGACCTGGTTTCTAATCCTATTCCTAGTGCTTACTTGTGTGACCTTAAGCATCCCTTAACTTCCCTGGGTCTCAGTCTCCTAATCTGTAAAATGAGGGATCTGAACTAAATGGCTTCTGATTGCCATTCCAGTTTTAGATCTAAGACTGTATCTCCTTTGCTAGTTTAAGAGCAATTCCCCAATACACAAGCGGTCAGTTTTCAAAAAATGAAATACAAATGATCAAACAACAATATGAAAAAATTCTTCAAATCACTAGTAATAACAGAAATAAAAATTAATCAACTCTGAGGTTTCACTTCACACCCAAAGTGACAAAGTTAATAAAAGATTGAAACACTCAATATTGGAAGACCTGTGGAGAGACAAGAATACTATTACACCAATTGTGTAACTATGAATTTCTTAAATATTAAGCATCTACTGCATATCAGGTAGTATGGAAAGCACTGAGGATACAATGACAAAAGTAAAAGTAGTCTCTTGCCCTCAAAGGGTTGGGGTGTGTGTGTGTGTGTGTGTGTGTGTGTGTGTGTGTGTGTGAATATAGATATACATGTGTATATGTATATATATGGCAACTTGTACTTACATAGGCAAAAATATGAGAAATATAACTACACACATGTATATACAATATATAGATGTGTGTTACATATGTGTAAATAGACACATGCATACATATATACAAACATGTATTTGTGTGGATGTGTGTTGCATATGCATGTATATGTATACACACACATACACACACATACACATTTTGTAGGGGAAGGTACCAGTAGCTAAAAAAAAAGGCCTCATGAAGAAAGAAGCATATGAGCTAAATTTTAAAAGGAAACCAGGGATTTCAACAGGTGAAAGTGGAAAGAACACATTCCAGGCATGGGATAAAAATCAGTACAAAGGCATGGAAATGGAAGATAGATTGTCATGTATGAGTAGGCCAGTATGGCTGGGCCACAGAGTATGGGGTGCAAAGTAATGAGTATTAGGATGGGGCCAGGTTGGACTACTTCTTGTAAAATTTTTTACTACTAATCTGTAGAATGTATCACATGCCATCAGGTATAGTTACTGTGATAAATTGTTTTGCTTAATATTTTGTCACTGATGAAAAGAAGTGGGGGGGAGGGGCAGAGCCAAGATGGCAGACTAGAAGGATGACTTGCAGAAGCTCTCTGGCCACAATCCCTAAAACACCTGTAAAAAATTACTCTAAACAAATTCTAAAGCAGCAAAGGCCACAAAACAACAGAGTGCAAGAAATTTTCAGCCCAAGGCAGCCTAGAAGGTGAATAGGAAAGGTCTATGGCACCAGGCTCAGAGCAGAGTGCAGCCTAGCCTTGGCAACACAGAGCGGCAAGGACAGGACCCTTCAGGGCGCCACCAGCAGCAGCTGTCATTCCCAGATCCCTCAACCCACAAATGCCAGAGACAGCTTCAAAGGTCAGCGAGAAAGCCCTTTCACCTGAGTGAGAAGGGAGCAGGTTCCTCCCCTAGCTCTGGCCCCAGGCTGTAGCAGCAGCAGCAGCATGTCCATTTTTGGAGCCCTCTGCCTACAAACCCTGGGGGAATTGCGCCACTGATCTGGATCTCAGCACTGAGTGGCAGCCCTGGGGTGAGGAAGAGCACTGTTGTGGTGGAGCTGGTGGAGGCTCTGGACAAGGAATCCTACTCACAGATCCTGGGCAGAAATGCTTGTGGTAGCTCCCTGACCAGAGTGCAGGCCAGGAGAGGAGTAAAATACTCTCCTTTAATTGTGCTACGTTGGAGGAACTGAGAACTGACAGGTCCCCAGAGTATACCCTCCCCTTGACAAAGGACTCAGAAGTCTGCGAAAAAATCCAAAAAAGGGGAAAGAAGACTACAGATGGTTAATTTCTTGGTGAACAGGTATTTTCTTCCATCCTTTCAGAGGAGGAAGAGGAAAGTATACCATCGGAGAAGACATCAAAGTCAAGGCTTCTGTATCCAAAACCTCCAAAACAAATATGCAATGGTCTCAGGACATAGAAGAGTTCTAAAAGGATTTTGAAAATCAAGCAAGAGAGGTGGAGGAAAAATTGGGAAGAGAAATGAGAGCAATGCAAGAAAATCATGAAAAGTTAGTCAACAGCTTGCTAAAGGAAACCCAAAAAAATGCTGAGGAAAATAACACCTTTAAAAATAGACTAAAATGGCAAAAGAGGCCCAAAAAGTCAATGAGGAGAAGACTACTTTAAAAAGAAGAAGTAGCCAAATGGAAAAGGAGGTTCAAAAGCTCATTGAAGAAAACAGTTTTTAAAAATTAGAATGGAGGAGAAAGAAGTTAATGACTTTACGAGAAACCAAGAAATTACACAACAAAACCAAAAGAATGAGAAAATAGAAAACAATGTGAAATATCTCACTGAAAAAACAACTGACCTGGAAAATACTTCCAGGAGACACAACTTAAAAATTATGGGACTACCTGAAAGTCATGATCAAAAAAAGAGCCTAGACATCATCTTTCATGAAATTTTCAAGGAAATGTGCCCTAATATTCTAGAACCAGAGGGCAAAATAAATACTGAAAGAATCCACCAATCACCTCCTGAAAGAGATCCCAAAAGAAAAACTTCTGGGAATATTGTAGACAAATTCCAGAGTTCTCAGGTCAAGGAGTAAATATTGCAAGCAGCTAGAAAGAAAACATCTGAGTATTATGGAAATACAATCAGGATAACACAAGATCTAGCAGTTTCTACATTAATGAATCAAAGGACTTGGAATATGGTATTCCAGAAGTCAAAGGAACTAGGATTAAAACCAAGAATCACCTACCCAGCAAAACTGAATATAATACTTTAAAGACAAAAAATGGTCATTCAATGAAAATAGAGGATTTTCAAGGATTCTTGATGAAAAGATCAGAGTTGAGTAGAAAATCTGATTTTCAAACACAAGAATCAAGAGAAGTATGAAAAGGTAAACAGGAAAGAAAAATCATAAGGGACTTTAAAGTTGAACTGCTTACATTCCTACATGCAAAGATAATATTTGTAACTCTTGAAACTTTTCTCAGTATTTGGGTAGTTGGAGGGATTATTCATACACACACACACACACACACACACAAGCAGAGGGCACAGGGTCAGTGGAATAGGAAAGGATGATATTTAAAAAATAAAATTAAGGGGTGAGAGAGGAATATATTGGGAGGAGAAAGGAAGAAATGAAGTGGGGCAAATTATCTTTTATAAAAGAGGCAGGGGGAGGAGCCAAGATGGTGGAGTAGAAAGACTCACATATGTGAGCTCCAAACCCACAGCCCATAAATTACCTATGGAAAGAACTCCCACACTCATTTTGGTATGAAAACATATCTTACAATACAGGAAAGTGGGGGAGAAGGGGATAAGCAGGGTGGGGGGGATGATGGAAGGGAAGGCAATGGGAGGAGGAAGCAATTTGAAGTCAACACTCTTGGGGAGGGACAAGATCAAAAGACAGAATAGAAATAATGGGGGGCAGGACACAATTGAGGGAAATACAGTTAGTCTTACACAGCACGACTCTTATGGAAGTCATTTGCAAAACTACACAGATATGGCCTATATTGAATTGCCTGCCTTCCCAAAGGGAATGGGTGGAGAGGGAAGGATGGGGAGAAGTTGGAACTCAAAGTTTCAGGAACAACTGTTGAGTATTGTTCTTGCTACTAGGAAATAAGAAATACAGGTAATGGGGAATAGAAAGTTATCTGGCCCTACAGGACAAAAGAGAAGATGGGGACAAGGGAAGGAAGGGATGACAGAAGAGAGGGCAGATTGGTGATAGGGGAAATTAGAATGTCTGGTGTATTGGGGTGGGGGGAGGGGACAAATGGGGAGAAAATTGGAACCCAAAATTTTTTGAAAATGAATGTAAAAAAAAAATTTAAATAAATAAATAAATTTTAAAAAATGAAAGAAAAAAAGAGGCAAAAAAAGCTTTCTCAATGGAGGGGAAAAGGGGAGGGGTGAGAGGGAAAAAAGTGAAGTTTACTCCCATCACATTTGGCTTAAGGAGGGAATAACATGCCTACTGAATTTGGTATGAAAAATCTATCTCACAGCACAGAAAAGTAGGGGAGAAGTGGGTAAGTGGGGTGAGGGGATAATAGAAGGGAAGGCAAATGAGAGGGTGAGGTAATTAGAAGTAAATACTTTTGGGGAGGGATAAGGTCAAAAGAGAGAATAGAATTAATGGGGGGGCAGGACAGGATGGAGAGAAATATAGTTAATCTTTCACAACATGACTGTTATGGAAGTCTTTAGCAAAACTACACATATATAGCCTATATTGAATTGCTTGCCCTCTCAGCGGGGATGGGTGGGGAGGTAGTAAGGGAGAAAAGTTGGAACTTAATAGTTTTAGGAAAAAATGTTAAGAATTGTTTTTGCATGCAACTGGAAAATAAGAAATATAAGTAATGAGGTATAGAAATCTATCTTGCTCTACAAGAAAAGAGAAGATGGGGATAAGGGAAGGGAGGAGTGTGGTAGAAGGGAGGGCAGATTGGGGGAAGGGGTAATCAGAATGCACAGTGTCTTTGGGTTGGTGAGGGGAGAGATAGGGAGAAAATTTGGAACTCGAAATCTTGTGGAAATGAATGTTGAAAACTAAAAATAAATAAATAAATTTTACAAAAAAGAAATACAAAGACCAAATGGAAGAAAAAAAGGATTCCCTGAGGGTGGGGAGGCTACTGTAAAGAAAAAGTGGTATAAAAATACACAAAACCAAAATCTCATCACTTCAAAAATTTTCTCTATTGACAAAAAAATCCACCAACATAGTGTCAAGCACATGTATGTTTCACCTTCTCATAACACAAAAACTAAAATTTTTAAACAGGGCTCAAGTCTCCCACATTTTAAAAAGAATATACAATTCCACACAACTGACATTTCATATGTAATAAGTTATAAACATAGCTGAAATCACAACTATTTCCTAATGTACATAAATTCTGACCCACAAACTTTACTCTAAATAGATTTTTGAACTGTAGAAGAACTAAATTTGAACCTATACATCTTATGAAGTTACATTTAAAACATTTTACCATTTTGAAGGTTGTGCCAGTGTAGGAGGTTCAGACTTTGCAATTTTCAATAGTACTCGCATTGGATTTAGCTCATGATGAGGAGGTTCTATCTGAGCCATTTCTATCAAAGTGATGCCCAAGGACCAAACGTCAGCTTTATAATCATAGGGTCTATCTTTAGATGTCTCACACATAACCACTTCCGGAGCCATCCTATCAGGACAGACAAAATTTAACTTTAATAGTACAACTCAAGAACAGTGATTACAAATCATGTAGTAAGTATAGGTTCTTCTATGTGACCAATATTAGTAATAACTAGTTATTTATTACACGCTATTTATAAGTTCAAAAACTCAATACATACCAATATGGTGTGCCAATAAAAGAATCTCTCCTTTGTATTGTCCTTGTGTTTTTAGCAGATACACCAAAATCCGCTTGAAAAAATATCCATACAAAAATGGTTACTAAGTGATTTTAAGATATTACAGTATAATTCATTAAATCCCACAGATTAAAAAGAAAAGGCATTTCAAGACTTTAATAGGGCTACCCTGTGGATAGCTTTAGAACATATCCTAAATACAAATAATTAAAACTTTTTTCTCAACAATCTCTAGTACCCTTCTCTTCTTCCCGTCTAAAACATAATTATAAAGAAAATGTCACATCAGAAAACATATTTCTCCAACACTTTGCATATTGTGATCAAACAAATTCTTCTCTCTTCAGACTGAAAATGGTTCTTCAATACAAAGTTAAAAAAATATAACACATCACACCTCAAAATATAACAACTGGTATAGGTAGGTGCTTCAAAACAACAAAAACATTTTTCTTGTAGCTTGAAATATCAAAATTATATTGAAATCACATGAATCATTGAATTCATATGAATTAGCCTATGTACAGCTAACTTCTTCATTAAAATGGAGCAGAAAGAAAAAAGCACCAAATAGCTTCTGCTTTAAATTTGTATAACTAATAAGCGTAACACTTAAACTCATCTTATTTCATTATCTAAACTGTGAGATTAGACAACTGTCAAATTCAGCATAAAAATAAAAAACTATATATTTCATATTATATATTTAGGAGGAAAAATTTAACTTTCAAGCAAGTTGTAGATAATTCTCATAATTGGAAGTCTAAACAGTTAACTTGTAAAAATATCAATTATTTAGTACTACAGGGTACAAAATATAATTTAACCACTTGGTACTTAACAAATGAAAAAACAATGCAGCAAATAGCATAGTTTTATGTGGAAATATTTTAATAAAGTCCTCTGCCAGTTCCTTTAAAGCCATTCTGATAAATATTTGTTGGAATATCATAATCACAATTTTCTCCAAGCAGCTCAAAGAACAATTTCAGCTCATTGAAATTATAAGCAAAAGCAGGAACTATTTATATTTCATGGATGAAGGAACCAGAACATAGAAAATTTAAGTGATCTGCCTTTTTAGTCTTTGTGACATGGGGTTTTAAGTTTTATCATCTAAACTATGTAACTTCTGTATTACATAGTCCTTTGGAATGTAAAATTCAAAAAAATATTTAATAAACACCTATCAGTATAAGACATCATGATAGCTACTGAGGGGAAAAAACTTAAAGTAACAATCTCAGTTTTCAAAGAATTTATAATTCCTCCAACCAATATCTGAAGTCACTTACAATCTGGCTCCAACATAACCTTCTAGATATCATTTCATCTCCTGACTCTGTGATTTTACACAAGCTGTCCTCCGTGCTTAGAATGATCTCATTTCCTCTGATCCTGGAATCCCCAGCTCTCTTTTCAAAGCACAGCTCAAGTACTACCTCCTACAGAAGGCCTTCCTGATTCCCTCAGTGCTCCCCACCAATCCTACAAAATTACTTGAAATTTATGTAATTATCTGAATACATGTTATTTGCCCTCAGTAAAATGCAAGCTCCTTGAAGAAAGTAACTATACTGTGTTTGTGTCCCCAATGCCTACTACCATTTGATAAATGCTTGTTTAAATTGTATTATAAAATTCTATTGAAAACATTCTTTAAAGATATCTTGATAAATTCATTTTATTTTCACCAGCAGAAGCTCCAACTGTAATTTTTATTGTTTGTTACAATTCATTAACATAAAAATAATGTACTTGGCAAGTAAGAATTTAAAAAAAAATTCTTAGTGACTTGATTAGCCATTTTATTACGCATCTCTTTTGACGAAGTATGTAACAAATTCTGACGGCATATAAATTGCTAAAATTGATGTTATTAATAAAATATCTAATCCTTTCCCTGTAAGGCAGAACACTATTTATCCGTTCAGTTTCATTTCTTCTTCCTCTCACATATTCACAGATGTTGTGAACTCTGTTCTTCTGGTTTACCAGGTTTATTTATACTCATTCTCATCAATGTAATTACATCATACATACATACATACATAATTCCATTACATTAATGACTCAAAATTTATTTAACCATTTCTTTGTTGCTTAGGTTACTTGCAGTTTTTTTGCCATTGAAACTGATGCTGCTATGAAAATCTTCCAACAGGTGACTTGTTTCATTCTTAAAAACACTCTGGAATATATTACCAAAAATGGAGTGACTAGATCAAGAGATTTAATTGGTTTTGCAACTTTGACTGCATAAAATTTTCTTCAATGACATCCTACCAGTTTACAAATTCACCAGCAACAAGTGAACGTATGTTTCTCAGTAAGACTGACAGCAATGAGTTTCCTGGTCTTTATTTTTACCAATCTGATAAACTGTGAGCTAATAATACTTCAAAGTTGTTTTAATTTGCGTCTTTGATTATCAGTGAGATTGAACAAAAAAACGTTCAAGTGATTATTCAAGCAAAAATTGCCTCATCATATCCCTTTTCATCTACTATCAACTGGGAGGTAGTTTCCTTTATAAATTAACAGTTCCTCAAACTTATTGTGAAGCTTTTAATGTCATATTTGCCATATATATTCCTAGTGTATTCTTTTTCTATTTAATTATATTGTTCTTATTGAAATTTGCAAGAAATCTACCTTGCTCCTAATAATTTCTTTTATTTGTTGAATAGCCATCTCCCTACCACAACTAAGATAAACACATTATTCCATTTTCTCCAATCTTTCTTACAGTTTTCATAGAATTCTTTTTTCTCATGCTCAAGTCCACCATACATTGGAATTTCACTGAAGTATATGGATATTTTTGATCATTTGTTTTTCAATTATCAATTTTACTATGATTTTATCATCTTTCCTATCTCAGAATCCTTCTAGCACTTTCTCTGTACAATTCTTTTAGGCTTATATTCTATTTCATGTTATAACCATTTGTGAGCTTCTTAAAGTCAAGGAACTGTCTTATATTTAAAATCTGTAACTCCTCTGGACATTTAGCACAGTAACCTGGACAAAGAAGGCACTCAATAAAGTTTCTGTGAATGAATTTTAAAGCTTAATATAATTTTTAAAAATATATAATTAAAAATATATTTGCATACAAATGTGTTTATGTATCTTTACATATAATATATAGGATAAAATCTTCAAAATTCCCTACTAGAAGGAATTCGCTTCTAGGTATTCAATAACTGAATATCTAAAGAATGTAGAAATGTCATTTTAAAATTAAATTGGAACATTAGTTTGAACAGCTAGGATTAGAAGAAAGGAGCTCTCTAACTTAAAGGAGAACTTAGAGGTTATCCAGTTTCATCCCATCATTTCACTCTGAGGCCCAAAGAACTGAGAACCAGTGCTGGTATCAAATTCGACTGGCATTTAATAAGGACCTAATATATGCAAGATGGAGTCAGGATGGTATAGTGAAGGGAGAGCAATCCTCAGAATCATTAATCCAGGGCACAAGGCTCACTCCTAACAAATATTGGCCTAGTGACCAAGAACAAATCATTTAACCTCTCATTAACCAGAAGAAGCGTTCTAAAATTATAAACTAGGAAGACAGTATATCTATCAATATAATCACAAGAACTATATGAATATAACTGCAAAAGACTATTTATGAAGAAAGATCTAAGTAACTGGAGAAATATTCATTGCTTACAGGGCCCAATCAATACAAAAATTACAAATACCAATCAAATTATCAAACTACTACTTTATAAAATTAGAAAAAATAATGAAATTCTTCTGGAAAAACATAAGATCAAGAATCTAAAGGGCAGTAATAAAAAACCTGACAAGGAAGATGGCCTAGCAATTCATCAGATATCAAAGTCTTTACAAAGCAGAAATCATCTCAAAAATTTGGTACAGATTAGGTATCTAACATATAGAAGCAAAGTGATTTGCTGTTAGATAAACCCCAAACCCCAGCAACTAGGATACGGAATCAGTATTTGACAAAAATTACTGGAAAGCAGTTTGGCAGAAACTAGGTATAGACCAACATCTTATACCATATACCAAGATAAAGTCAAAAGTCATGATTTAGACATAAAGAGTGAAATCATAAGCAAATTAGGAAAGCATGGAATAATTTACCTGTTAGATCTATGGATAAGGGAAGATTATGGCCAAACAAGAGACAGAAGATCACAGGTGGTAAAATGGATAAAAAGTAAATTAAAATAACTCTGAGTTATCAATGTACACCTATAAAAATGGCTAATATGACAGAAAAGGAAAATGACACATTTTATGGTGGATGTAGAAAAAGTGGGACACTAATGCATTGTTGGTAGAATTGGTAACTGATCAAACCATTCGGGACAGCAATTTGGAACTATGGCCAAAGGCCTATAAAATTGTGCATACCCTTTGACCCAGCAAGTCTACTACTAGGTCCGTACCTCAAGGAGATTAAAGGAAAAGCAAAGGGACCTTTGTGTACAAAAGTATTTATAGCAGCTCTTTTCAGTGGCAGAGAATTGGAAATTAAATGGATGCCCAAGCTGTGGTATGATTGTGATGCAATACTACTGTGCTATAAGAAATGAGGTGCAAGATGGTTTCAGGAAAACTTGGGAAGACTTATATGAAATGATGCAAAGTGAAGTGAGCAGAACCAGAAGAACACTGTACACTGTAACAGCAATACTGTATTGTATGACGATAATCTGTGATCATCTGACTCAGCTACTCTCAATAATACAATGAACCAAAACAATTCTGAAGGATTTATGATGAAAAATACTACCCACTTCCAGAGAAAGAACCAATGAAGTCTGAACACATATAGAAGCATACCTTTCTTTTATTTTCTTCATTTTTCTTGGGGGTTTTTAGTCTGTTTTCTTTGTAACATGTCTAATATGGACATAGGTTTTGCATGCCTGAATTATGTATAATCTATATTGAATTTCTTGTCTTCTCAAGGAGGAGGCAGAGGAATACAGGAAAGAATTTGGAATGTAAAATTTTTAAAAATGAATGTTAAAAATTGTTTTTACATATAATGGAGAAAAAACAAATTAAAAAACATCTAAAGTCACACTACTCAATTGGATTTACACATAGTATTATTTAGTTCAATGAACTTAGAAATGTGAAGACCTAAAAAAAAAACAGGAAAATTGAGAAACATAAGTCTTCTTCTTCCCTCTCTCTAACAATATTTTTTTCTATAGAAAAAAAGAAATTCTCAAAACAAACCCCACCAAAACTCAACATCATTTTTTTAATTTTTCTGCCTTTTTAAAGCCTAAAATAGTCACATCATTTGCTCTTAATATACAAATGGAAATACTAAGATCCCATGATCATTTTTTTGTCTAAAAAACTTTTGTTAGAAAAAAAATCAACCACAAAACAGTATATAAAAACAGAATCAGAAAAGCAGAGCTTTTTTTCAGCTTAAAAAGAGTTTTACAACTCATCTGATCTATTCCCTTATTTCACACATGAAAAAAAGTGAAGTTCCAGAAAAATTAAGTCACTTGGTATATTTGAACAGTAAAATTAAAAAACACACATCATAAGAAAGGGAATTAAGGGGGAAAATTCATAGGACATTCATAGAATATATAACATATAGAACATATAACATAATTTCACTGATATTTAGATGAAGTACTTACCCAATTTAATGTCTCCTTCCAATGTAAAAAGAATGTTGCCTGCTTTTAAATCTCTGTGGATAATTTTATTTTCATGTAAATAGTTCAATGCCTCTAAAGTCTGCTTGCAAACTACTTGTATCTGGGATTCTGTTAATGGTCTCTCAAGTTCTATAAGAGAAAAGTACAAAATACATTTTTGTATTTTTCATTACTTATTTCCAATCCATATCTTTATCACTGTGATGGGTTTTTTAAATTTGTGTGGGTGTCATATGTAAATATAACAAATATTTAGAAGTCTATTCTATCATCATTTCTCCATTTTTAAATATCCAAATTCTCTGAATAACAATACAAAAACAAAATCAAGGCAAGTCACTGATTTCCTATAGTTTCAAGTATCAAGCACATCACATAGTTGCCAAGATTTGTCAATTTCACCTCTGCAACTTTTCTTAAACATGCCCCCTTCTCTCCTCTGACACTGCTATCACCTTGGTACTAGCCCTAAACTCCTCATGCCTTAACTACAGCCTCGTTGGTTTACTTGATACAGGTCTCTTGCTACACCAGTCCATTCTCCTTTCAGCCACCAAAATTATTTTTTTCTAAATCACAGGTCCAATCATGTCACATACTCCCTGCTTAATAAATTCTAGTAGTTCCCTTATCATCTACAGCATAATATATATAAATCTGTTTGGCATTCAAAGTCCTTCATGACCACACAGAGCCATTCACCTTTCCAGTCTTCTTACACCTCAAAATCTACCAAGAACTCTTTGATCCAGTGACACCACCCTTCCTCCTGGTTCCTCAAACAAGATATGCCATCTCTAGGCTCTAGGCCAGAGATGTAGCCTTTTGACTGAATCCAAACTTGAAAGAACAAATCCCCTTATGGAGTCAGTCAAAGGGCCATACTTGAGGACCTAGGGGACCACATATGATCTCAAGGTTCTCCACCCTTGCTCTATAGGCATTTTCAGACCATCAAAGCTCTCCCTGCCTCACCTCATCTGCCTACTGGCTTCCTTCAAGTCCCAGCTAAAATCCCATCTCTACAGGAAGTCTTTCCCCATCTACCCTTAATTCTAATGCTTTCCCTCTATTGATTTACTTCCTATTTATCCTGTATATAGCTTATCTGTACATAATTTTTTGTACATTGTCTTCACCATTAGATTGTGAGCTCCTCAACAGCAGGGGCAGTTGGTTGTCTTTCTATATCAAGCAATCAAATACTTTGCACAATGCCTAGCACACAGCAGATGCTTAATGAATGCTTACTGTCCTACTGACATGTTAGGAAATAGACAACATGCAGTCAATTCATAAGTGCTTTCATGTTGACTGAGAACAATTAAAAATGAAAAATAAAAAGAAGAAATTGATACTTACCAAGCATCACAGCATCTACTGCTCCACCTGCACAAAATTCAATGAGGATCTGCATGTAAATAAAAGAACACAGATCTGAAACTTTACTGGGTAAAAAATACAAACTAAATTTTGAAAAATTATTAATGAAATTCAAAATAAGACCTTCACATCACAAACTTAGGTATGGTTACCATTAGCATCAAAAAGGCCAAATCAATCTTTTAGAAGAGAAAGTGATCTTACTATTAATGTGAAACAATTCTTTTTCTTAATAAATTACTATTCCACTAAGATTTCAAGAAAGCATATACAGAAAACATCATAGGAATATACTGTTCAAATATAGAATATAAGAATATGCTGTTTCAATATAGGAATATTCTGTTTAAAGTTATAGTATTATTTTTTAAAATGTTTTCAAGTACTACTGTCTTGTAAGAAAATGTAATTCTAACATTTTAATTGTTTGGGTTGATAAAATATTTGTTATCCTTTTAATAATATTAACATGTAAACTTATACATGTAATACCCAGAAACTATATGCATTAATGATGTGAAAATCTAACCTAAATATGTAGTGGCATTTACAACTATCAGAAATGTAAATGATTACAAATATCATGGCTGCTAAAATTATTTTAGTGAGCTAGCAGGATGCAGTGTATAGACAGCTGCTCTCAAAGGCAGGAAGACCCTAGTTCAAGTCCTATCTCTGAGGCATACTGGTTATATAACCAGTTAGACAAGTTAGCTAACCTCTTGTAATTCCTTAAAGCTCTACATTACAGAGAAGTAATGACCTGTACAGACAGGTGAAGTTTCTTCAGCTAGGAGTTCCCTATACCAATGAAATCTCAGGTCCTGTCCTTATCCTCATACCTTTACAAGTTTCAAATAAAAATATGAGTATCTGGGATGAAAGTGAGATTGAGGTAGCATGAAGGATTGTAATCAGTGGACCAGGTTCCAAATTTCTGCTTGAATATCCCCAACCCATTTGACCTTGGATAAAGTTGATAATTTCTCTGAGCCTATTCATCTATATATAAAAAGAGAGGCAGGACTAAATGGCTTCTGAGATGCATTAGTTCTAATTCCATAATCCTATGATCTTATAGGTATAGGGAACTCCCTGTGTGGAAACTCCCTACAAATTCATATCAGCGACTATTAAAAGTTTCCTGGGGCACTAGGAGGTTAAAATATTATCAATGGTCAAAACAGTGCCATGTGTCAGAGGCAAGACTGAAATTCAAGTCTGATTCTATATCATCATCATCGCTATATTTATATAGCTCTTACTATGTGCCAGGCATTATGCTAAGCACTTTACAATTATCTCATTTGGTCCTCACAACAAACCTGGGGTGGGTGCTATTATTATCCCCATTTTACAGATTAGGAAACTAAGACAGGCAGATGTTAACTTGACTTGCCCACATAACTAGTAAGTGTCTGAGGTTGGATTTGAGCTATCTACTATACATAATGCTACCTCTTAAATATTTCTACACACACACACACACACACACACACACACACACACACAAAATAGATACTCTTATTTATTCTGTAGAATGCCTAACAGCTAGAAGTCTATTATTTAAGACTTTTGGCATTTTGCTAGTTTTATACAAATAAATGGGAACTTTTAAAATTAACCATTCTCTACATAATTTTCATGAAAGTGTTATTCACAACACTGTGAGGTAGAGAGAACAGGTGGTAAAAACACAATTTTACAGGTTAAGGACATAATGTTACATAGATATTAAGTAATTTACCAAATTATTAGTAAGTGGTAAAGGTGATATACTAGTACATTCAAACTAGTAATGCTTAATTCATATGCTCTTTCTACTACATGCTGTCTTTTCCATATTAGTTTGCCCCTATCTCTAAGAGGAATTTGCATTAAACCAATAATGCATTTAAAACACATACTTAATTAAACTAATGCTTGGTCCCAAGCCAGGAAGTGATTTGCTACTTTCAAGAGCTGAGTAATAGAGATAATGGAGATATTTAAAAGGTCATCTTGTCTATCTCCCTTTCTCATTTCACATTTTTTCACATTTAAGGAAAGAGAGTGAAATGACTAGCTCAGGGACCCACAACTAAATTATTGTTAGAATTAATAGAGTTGGGACACAACCCCAGCCTTCCTGTCTAGGTCAGTACTCTTTTCACTAATAGTACATGATTATTATATCAAAAGTAACCTAATACAGCTTATTTCAAGACAATTATTTACAAAGTACATGTACAAAAATACACGTGATGTACATACATTTCACCAAGCAAGAAATTCAGTCTGATTAAAACATAGCAACTGTTTCAACACTCCTAGTAAGTTTTGTGTAATTTGAAGCAAATTTTGAGCAAGAAATAATGGGAAATCATTATTAACTTTCAGGAAAGTTCAAAGTAAATATTTAAGTTTGAAACTGTACTATATATTAGATAATTAGGGACTTGCCTTTCCTTAAGTCATAGAAATTCTAATTTCTGAATGAAATTCCTAATTTTGATAAACATAGGAATTTTTTATTTTGATTAACTTACAAATTTTAAATAGTTTTTATAACTACTTTAAAGTTGTTCCTTAAACTACTTTAAAACTGCTTTAAAAAGAACAATTAATAGGCTTATGTCAGATTAAGACCTGAAGTGAAAAAGCAAAAACAAGAAGTTTTAAGCTTTCCTACAGACAGAAATAAAATTCCCCACGACTACATTTAGAATAAATTAAGATGAGCCAGGTTTATCTAAAATTCCAAGTTAAAAGTACAGCCTCAAATACTCCTCATTATGAAACCAAGGCAATTTCTGCTGCCTTAGCAACAGAAAGATGTGTTCAAATCCTTCCTCTTCTCTGTACCATAGAGAAAATTCATGAGGAGCTCTAGTTTTTAAAAAACGTATAAACTTAACCCTGAAATATATATATATGTATATATTTTAGATAATTATTCTATTAGTGACCTTAAAATTATATCAGCTCTTCCTTAAGTCATATCAATTATAGCTGAAAAGAAGGGTCAAGATATATAAATTATATTTTTAAACCTTATAAGCTTGCTTCTATCTACTCAAATAAGAAAAGGTCATTAGAAAGCAAAATGCTTACCCAAAGATTATTTTCATAATAGAAGGCATCAAGCAGCTTGACTATATTTGGATGATCACATGATGCTAAAATATCAATCTCAACCATATAATCTTCAAGTTCTTCTTCAGATTTAGTGTCAATCACTTTTGCAGCAGCTAACACATTTGTCTCTTTATTCTGGGCCTAAAAATTGAAGTACAACAAAAATATTACCACATTTAGCATTTGTAATTACTTTTAAAGGTAACTAAAAGGTAAAAATGATTAACAAATTCAGTGAGTTGAATTCTACTAATTTGTTTTTCAGGTCTTGTTCTCAATAACAAATAAGCAAAAATAAAAACCGTAACAACTTCCTACCCACTATTTCTCCAGCTGAACCAGTCTCTATAATTTTATATATGTTGCATAATAAAGCTAGCTGCGGAGCATCCTCAACAAAAACCAAAGCCCAGAATACAATATGTAGTAGTGTAGCGCTCTAAAAACAATTGTTTGCTCACAGCAGTTATTGAAAAAAATGTTTACCTTAAAGAAATGGCTCTCTGGGAAAGGGAAGAGGATTAATGGTAAGACAAAATATAACATTAATAATCTGTTTTTAAGATGAACTCGGAGTGCAAACTGAAGTATAATTTTTCTACCTTATTTTTGCTTTTTTTGCAACATGGCTAATGTGTAAATATGTTTTGCAGGATTTCACATGTATAACTGACATAATAGTGCTTGCTTTCTTAATGGGTGGGGGAACAACTAGAGGGAAGGAAAAGAATTTAGAACTCAAAAAAACTTTTTTAAAGTGTTAAAAGTAAATAATAATTTTTAAATATAAGAAAAAACCTATTTTAAAAGAAAAATAAAATACTAAAATATCTAGTGTATGTTCATCATTATTTCAGGGAAAAAAATGTTACCTGAATATTAGTTTAATAGACCAGAAATAAAATGCTTTATAATTTATTTTAAAAGTGTCAGAGAACCACAGAATTTGGAAACTGGAAGGGCCCTCAGAGGTCACTCAGAGGCCTCAGCTCATACTCAAAAGAAATCCATACTATAATATGCCTGACAAACAGATAATTTTTATTACATTAAATTTAAAAGGTTTTGTACAAATAAAACCAATGTAGCCAAAATTAGAAGAAAAGAAGAAAAGTAGGGAAACACTTTTATTTTACAGACAATTTCTCAGATAAAGGTCTCATTTCAAGTATATAGAGGACTTTGGCAAATTTATAAGAATATATATGAATCAATCCTCAATTGATAAATGGTCAAAAGATATGATATGATATGGGCAGCTACATGATGCCATGAATAGCGTGTCAGGGTTGGGATGAGGAAGTCCTGAGTTCATATTTGACCTCAGATACTCAGTAGCCCTGTGACCCTGGGCAAGTCACTTAACCCTGTTTGTCTCAGTTTCCTCATCTGTAAAATGAGCCAGAGAAGGAAATGGCAAATCACTCCAGTATCTTTGCCAAGAAAAGCCCAAATGAGGTCACAAAGAGTAGGTCACAACGGAAACAACTGAACAACAAAGCAACTTAAGGATATGAACAGGCAGTTTTCAGAAGAAATTAAAGCTATATAGAATCATATGAAAAAATGCTCTAAATCATTATTGATTAGAGAAATCAAAATTAAAATAACTGTGAGATATCATCTCACACCTATATGACTGACTGAAATGAAAGAAGGGGAAAATGGCAAATGATGGAGGGGATGTGGAAAAAATTGGAACACTAATATACTGTTGGTGGAACTGTGAACTTATCATTTTGGAGAGCAATCTGTACTTATGACCGAAGAATTATAAAACTGTATATACCTTCTGACACAGAAATACCAATATTAGGTCTGTTTCCCAAGGTGATGATGATCAGGGAAAAAGGAAAAGAACCATATGTTCTAAAATATTTACAGCAGCTCTCTTTGTGTTGGCAAAGAACTAGAAATTTAGGGGACAACCACCAGTTGGAGAATGGCTAACCAAGTTGTAGTACATGACTGTGATGTAACATTCCTTACTGTGCTCTAAGAAATGGTGAGTAGGCTGATTTTAGAAAAACAAGTTAAGACACACGTGAAATGATAAAGAATAAAATGAGCAGAACCAAGAAAATGTTAGATACAGTAAACAGCAATATTGTTCAAAAAGTAAAATGATTAAACCATGACTAAATATTAATAGTATTCAAATCAACTACAAAGGATCTATGAAGGAGGATGCTATTCAACTCTGTAGAAAGAATTGATAAAAGTAAGTATGCATAGTATGGTTGTGTGTGTGTGTGTGTGTGTGTGTGTGTGTGTGTGTGTGTGTGTGTGTGTGTGTGTGAAATGGCAGCCTTCTCGAGTGCATGGAGGGGAGGGAGGAAAGGAGACAGTTTAGAACTTAAAATGTAATCAAAAAAATCAAATTCAAGTTTTAAAAATAATATACCTGACAAGTGATCAACCAGATTCTACTTAAAGAACTTAAAGAGTAACCTGCCTCCTCTTAAGATAACACATTGTGCTTTTAGACAGTTCTAATTAAGAAGTTTGTCCACATAATCAACAGAAAATGCCAGGAATCTGGAAATTAATTAAGTATCCAATAACATCATTGATTAAGTCACCTAAGATGCAATTTTGCATGACTGATATAATAAATATAACCTCAGAATTTTACTTATTTGGTATATCCTAAACCTAACTTAACACCCGAAAACAATTTAATCACTCAACAAGATCTGTCCCCAGAATTTTAGAAACCAAACTTTTAATAAAAATTATTCAAAACTATATTCCTCAAAGAATATAATTAGTAACAATGCTACCTCATATCTTTCACACTTATTATAAACATTCTTTCCTATGCAAAATTTAAAATGACACAAATGAATAAAATTCTAACCAGTAACAAATGTACTGAGATATTAATTTGAGGGGAAAGAATGGTTTTCACTAAAAAAAAACTTTAAAATGATCATGTTATGATCATTATGGTTATGCTTTACATGACTGCACATATATAATCTATATGGAATTGCTTGCCTTCTTAATGGGTGGGGTGGGGAGAGACAAAGGGAGAGAATTTGGAACTCAAAGTTTTAAAAACAATGTTAAAGATCATTGTTTACATGTAACTGGGGGGAAATTAAATAATAAATACCAAAACATGATCACATCAGAACTTTAAATAATCATAATGCTTCATCTGCAACATAACTTAGTAGAAAAGAAATGGAGGAGGAGAGGAGTTGTCCTCTGAACTATATGTATTAGTTTCATGTTCTAAAGTAGGCTGAAAACTAAACCTTCCTGTACTACTACTATTTTTCCTTTGTACTAATCTCACTGTAGTACTAATAAATTAAACATGAAAGATGAAATAGATATCTAATTATGCTGCAAAGCAAATTATTAGTCTATTCCTATCTCTAAAATAAATTTAAATGCCAAACTAAACTAACTTATCAAGAAAAATTACTTTTACAGAAGGGGGAACCTTTCTGGAATGTGCAAATAAGATGTAAAACTTAGCATCATGCCCTGAAAATGGTATTAATTACAAAATCTTAAAATAATTCAATTTTAGGTGTACCACCTGAAGTAACAGTACCAGTTTGGTTTGCTAATAACTGAAACATCTCTTCTTAAAGATGGTATTTTCTTAAACATTGTCATATGCTTAAAGAGCCTGACAATATCATAACAAAGATTCATATTCATATAGACTTTTAAGACTTGCAAAGTATCTCCCCCTCACACTAACAATAAGGTACTTTTCTATCTTTTCATTTTCCTCATGAAATTTGGTTTGAAAAAAGGTTCCTAAAGTATCACCTGAAAGAATACCTCTGATCACTAAAATTATGTATAACTATTCATAACTTCATCAAAATTTTAGAGATTCCCAAATTAAGACTAGTATGTAAGCGTAATGTAGGATCCTCAATCAAATTTTCTTAAACCTACAGCCTATAATAATTATATCATACACTTTAAAAGTTTTTTTACTTAATTTAAATAAATATCTAGTTGTCACAACTCTAGTTATCTATACTAAGAATAATTTTTAGTCAATTAAAATAAACATCAACTAACGTGAACACCATATTCAGCAAGTTACAAGTAGCATTAAAGAGAAAAAGATAATCTAATATAAGATATAATAAAGAAAACCAAAAAAAGGATACAAACATATCCTACTACTATATTTTGATATAGACAAAATAAACTCGAAAATAAGTGAACTTATTTTCATAGTGATATTCTAAATGTATCTTTCTGGCAGGCATCAGAAGCCGAAAACAGAATTCATCTTCTCACACACACACACACACACTCCTCTGTTACTCTTAGGATCAAATATAAATTCCTCTGGCATATAAGCTTCATGACCTGGTTCCTCCTTTCTTTTCAGTTTTCTTACAGTTTGTTCCCCTTCCAATATAGTTCAGATATAATGGCTTACTTGCAGTTCCTCAAACATAACCCTCCGTCAACTAACTCTATGCCTTTGCACACACCACTCCTCAAAAATTTTCCCCATCCTTACCTCTGCTTCTTAATTTCCCCAGCTTCTTTCAAGACACAGCTCAAATTCCACTTTCTGTAGGAAACTTTTCCTGGTCCTCCCAGATGCTAGTGCCTTCTCATCTGATATTAATTTTCATCTACTCTGTATATATCTTTGTTATTTTTCAATCACTTCAGTCATGTCCAACTCTTTTGTGACCTCATTTGTAATTTCCTCAGACAAGATATTGCAATAGTTTGCCATTTCCTTCTCCAGTTCATTTTACAGATGAGAAAACTGAGGCAAACAAGGTTAAGTGATTTGCCCAGGGTCACACAGCTTGTAAACATCTGAAGCAATTTTTGAACTCAGGAAGATAACTAACTCCGGGCACTCTAGGCACTGTGCCATCTACCTACACTGTATATATCTTGTATGTACCTAGTTCCCGTTCTCCTCTATTAAAATGAAAGGGTCAACTAGTTAGTGTAGTAGATATAATGCCAGATCTGAACTCAGGAAGACATCTTCCAGAGTTCAAATCTAGTTTGAGACATTTACTAGCTAGCTGTGTGATCCTGTGCAAATCACTTAATCTTGTTTGCCTCAGTTTTCTCATCTGTAAAATGAGCTGGGGAAGGAAATGGCAAACTACTCCAGTATCTTTGCCAAGAAAACCCCAAATGAGGTCATGAAAAATTGAACACAACTCAAACAACTTAACACCAACAAATTAAAATGGAAGAGACTGGTCTCTTTCTTCGCATCCCCAACACTTAGTACATGTCCTGGTCCATAACAAGTACGTAACAAATACTTGACTCATTGACAAAATATTAGCAACTCATTTTATATGGTAACTTTAAGGTTCTTTCTCTGTAAAAGTTCTAGCAGCCATACATGTATTATCTTTATCCCCGTTTTTAGAGATTAAAAAAAAAATATGGTTTAAACAGGTGAAGTGATTGACAAGAGTCACACACACTGATAAGTGATCTTGAACTCATAGTTCTTCTGACTTTGAGTCCATTGCTCCTATTATTTCTACTAGATCATGAAAAGAGGCTAATAGTTATGGTTCTCAAGATAAGGGATGATTTATCTGGTAGTCATGGATGTTTTTGTTTTTACCAAAACTTCTGTGATAGAAAAAAGATGGAAAAGAAAGGTGAAAGGAGAACATAATATTCCATACCCTAAGTTAAGTCAAATACAATGGCATTTTGAAGTCCTTATTTTCCTTGACATCTCTGTAGTATCTAGCCCTACTGAATACCCCAAACTACCAAACAATCTTCCACTGACTTTGCAGATAATCATCTGGTTCTTCTCCTACCTCTCTGACTACTACTTCTCCTCTTTCTCCTTGAATGGATCTCCATAATCTTTCTGACTTAAAAGTAGATATTCATCAAAGTTTTGTCTTTGGCACTCTTGTCTCTATGGCATACTCTGATATACTCTCAGTACTCATTCCCATGGCTTCAATTATTACCTCCAATAATTTCTATGTCTAACCCTGACCTCTCTTGTGAATTCTAGACCTCCATTATCTCCTGGTTAACATTTACCCTGTCCAAAACTGAAATTATCTTTTAACATAAAACTGATTGTCTTTTGACTTCATCAACTTCGGTGGCACTACCATTTGCTCAGTTTTCCTTTTTTTGAAACATTAGTGCTATTGCCAATTCCCTCTTCCTCACCTTTTCATACTTAAACAGTCACCAAGTGCTGTTGTCTTCATATCTCTTTAATCTATCCCTTCCTTCTCTATCCCTCTACCACTATCCTAATTCAGGACCCACATTATCACCTGCCTAGACAAGTACAACAGCTTCCTAACAACTTTTTTTCATACTTGTAACAAAGTGATGCTCCTTCTTAAAATTATTTTGATTACACCACTCCTCTGTTCAAAAGTCTTAAAGTGTTCCCCATTGCCAGTAAGTAAAATTCAAATTCTTTTACCTAGAATTTAAGGCCTTCCATAAAGTGGCTCTATTCTAACCAATACTTCCAGTACCTTCCCATCTTGTTCTTTATGCCTGGAGTATTTTCCTTCCCTTCTTCACTTTACTATCCAACTTTTAAAACCCAAAGCCCACATCATATGAAGCTGTCTCTGATCTCCCATAATACTTATCCAACCAGACCTCCACTAGCAGCGACCTTCCCCTTCCTCTTTTAGCCCACACACAGCACTTTGCTGTACTTCTTTATAATGCACATAACTTGTAATACTGCACATTATTATAGTTATCTATGCTTATGTCTTTTGTTCTTACTTGACTGCAAGACCCATGAGGACAGGTGGTTTACATCCTATCTGAAATCTATATTACCCCAAACACCTAGCACAATGGTGTTTGAGCACTGAATATCTACTGAAATTCAAAAAAAAAAAATTCACTGAGACTAAAACTTGTATTTTCCATAGTATACAATATCAAACATAAATATGATGCTCAGTGAAAAATAGTTCAAAAGATATAATAAAGATATACAAAAGATATATCAATCATCAAACATTTATTAAGCACCTTCTCTATTCCAGACACTAGGCTAAGAACTGGGGATACAGAAACAAAGTCTCTGCTTACATTACAAAAGCTGACATTCTAGCGGAGGAGTCAATGGACCTTTATAAAGGTTTATACAAAACAGATACAAGGTAACCTAAGGAGAGCAGCTTGAGACTAGGAAAGGCCTCATGCAGAAGTGGCTCTTGAGCCATGTGTTCAAGGAAATGAGGGATGTCAAGGGGCCAAAGTAAGGACAGAGTGCAGTCCAAGAATTGGAGATCTTATACAAAGGCCCAGAGATGGAAAGTAGAGGATCATGTGTAAAGAACAGTAGTAATAAAGTCAATTTTGCCAGATCACAGAATGTATAGGTTGGGACCAGATTGTGAAGAACAATTAATACCAAGTAGAAGTTTACCTTTGATTCTAGAGGTAATGGAAAGCCACTGAAATCTAATGAGTAAATGGGTAATAGTCAGACCTGCATCTAGAAAACCACTTTCATGGCTGCAGAGAGGATGGTATGGACTGAAGAGAGAAATGAAACAAGGAGAACAGTTACTGAAGTGTCCACGTAAAAGGTGATGAGAAGGGTGCAAATGCAAGAGATGGTATGGAGATAGAATTATGATTCTGCAATTAAATGAATATTGAGGTTGAGAGTAAGAAGCTGAGGACGAAGCTGTCATTACAAACCTGAGTGACTAGAATAATGATGGTGTTCTTGACAAAAACAGAGAAATTAAAAAGAAGAGTGGGTTTGGGAGAAAAATGAGTTTGGTATTAAGACCTGCTCAGTTTGAGATATCTCAAACTGGGACAATCAATTCAAAATGTCTAACAGGTAGCTGGAGATTTAAGACTGAGCTCAAGAAACAATGAGATTGGAAATGGCAGACTTGAGTCATCTGAATAAAAATGACAATTAAAACCATGGGAGATGATAGATTACCAACTGTACGAGTATAAAGAGAAATGGGAAGAGGGACCACATGACAAAACAAGTACCACCTTATTCCTAAAAGTTATATCTTTCAATCCAGCCCAAGATGGCATTACTTTTTTTGGTGGTCCTATCACTGTTGATTCATAGTGAGACTGCTGTCCACAAAAACCTCCAGATCTCTTATAGATTGTTATCTAGCCATGCTTCTCCCAACTTTCTCAATGAAGTCAATTTCTTTTACCCAAGTGTAATATTTTACATTTATCCCTATTAAATTTCACTTTAATAGGTTCAGTTCAGTTTTTCGGTCTGTCAAAGACCTTTTAGAATAATCATCTATCTGTACTAGCCATTATTCCTCACTTTCCATTGTCTGGAAATTAAAGTTACCATCTATCCCTTTATCCAAATGATTTATAAAAATGTTTACTAACACAGACCTAAGGACACATGTCTAGGAAACTGGCATGGAACCATAAGTGGCTACTCTTTGAAATTAGCATTTAAACATTATGAATCCATCTAATGGTATTATATTCTAACCCAAGTCTCTCCACCTTCTCCAATCAACAAGCATTTATTCAAGTGCCTATGGGTTTCAAACATTATGTTTGGCACTGGGGACACAAGGAAAAATTTAAATAGTTCCTCTTCCTTCAAGGAGCTTACAATCTAAGAGAGGAAACAACACACGCATACATATACATACATACATGTACACAGATACATGTGTGTGGTTATAGATATAAAACTAAATCCCAAATATATACAAAACTATTAAAAGGAAATTTTGGAATGGATATCACTAGAAGAGAATCTAAAAAATCTTCAAAGAGTAACTGGAGCGAGTATCAAGTTTTGAAAGAAACCAAGGATTCCAAGTCATAGAGGGGCATTCTAAGCATGGGGGACAGACAATCAATGCAAAGGCACAAAAACGGGATATGGATCAGCATCTATGAGGAACAGCAAGGAGACCAATATGGCTAGACTGTGTAATGCATGAAGGGGAGTAATATCTAAGAAGGGGCTAGATTGTGAAGAACTTTAAACACCAAAAGAAGTTACATTTAATCCTAGAAGAGAAGTGCAAAGAAGAAGCATTTTTTAAGCACTTACTATGTGCCAGGCACTATGCTAAAAACACTTTATAAATATGAGGTATCTCATGAGGTATCTCATTTGATTCCAGAAGCATTTGGAAGCCACTGGAATTCACTGAATTGCAGCAAGAAGTGACATGGTCATATTTGAGATGCAGGAAAATCACTTTGGTTGCTATGTAGAGGATAAACTGGAATGGGGAGAGACTTGAGACAGAAAAAGGAAATAGGTGGTTAATGCAATGATCTAAGGTGAGAGATGAAGGTCTGAACTAAGGTGATGGCTGAACAGAGAGGTGGAGGACATATTTGAGAGATGCTATAAAGGTAAAAACAAGATGCAACAACTGCCTAGATATGTGGAGTGAGTAACAAGTCAAATGTGACAAGCTATTGATCCTGAGCTGACTGGATGGGTGGACCCTCAATAGTAATGGGGAAGTATGAAAGAGAATGGCTTTAAGTGTTAACAATAATGAGTTCTTATTTGGATATACTGAGTGTGAGATGCCTAGATATCCAGTAGAAAATGAACAAAAGGCAGTTCATGATGTTAAGACTAGATCTCAAGAGAGAAACAAGAACAAAGAGCTGAACGGACAGATTTTTGAGTCACTTTGTCAAATACTTTGCTAAAATCTAGGTAAATTATATGTACAGCATTCTCTTTATCTACCATTTAGTAAATGAGAATAATCTAAAGTTAATGCTACTTTACAGTGATTGTAAAGTGTACAGTGGTACAATAATTAGCCAACAAATATGTGTTGAGCTCATACTATCCATAAAGCATTATGCAAAATGCTATGGGAAATACAAAGAAATATAAGATATACTTCCTATTTTCCAGTGAGTTAAGGGAGACAAAACATGCTAGGTTAAACAATGCAAGAACTAATAAATAACTCAATACAACAATATATGAAAAGTCATCAGGCAATACTCAACAATTCATCAAATGAATGGTACAAAGTACTGCAGGAATTTAAAGACATTCACTTTAGGGATTTAATTTAATTGAGGAACTTTAAAGAAGATAACTATAAACTAGAGTAGTCCAGGAAGACCTCACAAATAAGGGATTTGAGCTGATCTTGAGAGATGGAGAAAACTGGATATACAGCACCAGAACCTGAGATGCAAGACATCTGAATATTTATTTTGTTTTTTGTGCCACCCTAACTAATGTATGTAAATTCATTTTTAGGAATAGTTATTTGTCACTTTTGCCTCTAAAAATACTGTTGCTCTATGGTGACAAGCAGGTAAACAAGAATCATCTAAAGTTTTGCCAGTAGATTCTAAGCTCTGGAGGGTAACAAATTGGAATCGCTTTGCTATGGCATAAATGTAAGATTACTCAGAAACATTCTATTTATATGCCATGAATTTTTCTTTAAAGAGAATCAAACGGCACCAGATACGTCAAACACCAAATATTCTGAAACTCTAATGGATCTGTGATCTCAGTAATATACCCTGCAACCATGAATATCCAGAACCATTCATGCCTGTCCATCTCCTGTAACTTTCATCTATGTCCTGCCAAAAGTTTGCCACAGAGAGTCCAACCAACATCACACAAAAAGGAAACTGATTATTACTAATAAAGCAGTCATCTACAAATCAGCTTTCTATTTACACTGAGATCACTAACTTGTTGAGTAAAAATCAAAATCAAAACCAAATTTGGAGAAATGATAAAAATGAGACGACATTGCATGCAATGACAATAGCATCAAACCAACCTATTTAAGCAATCTGTAGACCAGAGATTCTTAATCTTTGTGTCATGGACACTGACAGTCTAGTAAAGTCCATGGATCACTTACTCAGAATAAAGTTTCTAAATGCATAAATTAAAATACATAGGATTACAATTTTAAAAATTATCTTGAAATATAATTATCAGAGTATTTTAAAAGCAAGTTCACAAGTTCTCTAACAGTATCAATTTCTAAATTGATATGAATAGCATTTAAAATTCTTTGGAAAACAAATAAAAATTTAATTACAAAATAAAAATCCAATAATGATATAATCTATGTTTTGTTCATTAATAAAAATTTCTCCTCAACACATAATAAAAGAGCAACTTATTGGATAACAACGTAATAGCTAACACTTATATAGCACTTTAAGGTTTATGACCTGCTTGTCACTTTATATATATCTAATTTGATACTTCCAACAACTCTGGAAGGTGGGTGTTATTACTGTCATCCCCATTTCATATATGAAGAAAGTGAAACAGACAAAAGTTAAATGACTGGCCCAGAGTCACATGGGTAGTAAGTTTCAGAGACAATCAATACCTAAACTCAGATCTTCCTTACTCCAGGTCTAGCACTTTATCCCCTGCACCACCTAGCTACCTAACCAAAAACATAAATACAATTGCCAAGCAAAATTTTATTTATCTAGAATCTGGGGGCTTTTAAAATTTGTATTAAAAGCATATTCCTATAACCTGTCACATTGTTTGAAAAATTAACTTCATTTCACACGTTATATTGAAGTTTCCAATGAAACACTCCTGTTTACAGAGAAAACGCTAAAAAGTACAAGCTCAAAGAACTTTTTTGTGAACAAAAGTACCTGTCTAAAATCAAGAGTGCAGGCAAAATAAAACGATACTGAGCTTTTACCTTACAAATAACCATTTGGCAAAGATGACAAATATAAATGGTCAATTTTGGTAAGGCTATGGGAGAAGTACACTAATATACTTTTGGTCTGTTTACAAATTGGTATTGTAAAACAATTGGGAATTACAAAAGAAAGGTCAGTAACAGCTCAGAAGTGGGAGGGGCCCATACTGGATTTACACTAAGATCAAAGATAAAAGGGAAGGTCCCATATGTAATAACATATTCAAAGCAGCAATTTTTATGGTAGCAAAAAAACTAGAAAAATAATTCTATAAATGGTGATATAAAAATGGAATAACACAGCGCCACAAAAAAAAAGATGAGAATTAAGAGAAATTTATGAAACTTGATGAAACCTTAGACTCTGCTCCTGGAATGCTGGGCTCTGATAGTGACCTTTTACCTTAGTTTGCCCAGAACCAGGTCTCTCTCAGTGATTTCCCAAACCACACAGATGCCCCAGTATCAACCTCCTCCTCTCTTTCAGTTCCCTTTTATGTGCTGTCCTCTGCTATTTGAATATAAGCTCCTAGAGGGCTAAAATGGTCTAGTTTGCTTGTTTTGCTATCCCCAGCACTTAGTACACTGCCTGGCACATTTATTCGTTTATTCACATATGTATGAATCTATGAAGAGTTAAGTAAGAGAACCAGAAGTACAACATGCATGATGATACAACAATAATGTAAACAAAAACAATATTAAAAAGTTATCTGAACTAAGATTAATTGTAACCTTGGTCCAGAGAAAAGATGGTGATACTTCTGTCTCAGTAGAGAACTACCAGCACAGAATCTTGCATACATTGTTACTTCGGTGTTTTATTGGCTGGTTTTGTGTAACTGCTTTTCTTTGTAAAAGAGAACACAGTCAAGGAAGGGATAGATTATTCAGAAAATGGCTGTGGTTTAAAAAAAAAAAGCATCGGTAAAACTTTAATACCAAAAACTAGTATTATTTATAAGAGAGAAACACTGGAAGTATTCTCAATAAAATCAAGGGTAGAGCAAAGATATCTACTATCTCCACTATTTGACCTTTTTTTTAAACTGTACTTCTCAAGTTTTGATTTCTTTATGTAGTCAGAAAGAGAACTCCATCTACCAATGATGTGCTCAGCTACTGCTGTGAAATTTATACTCTTATAAGCAAGTTACCAAGAGCACTGAGAAGTTAACTGATTTGCCCAGAAATACAGAACCATATGGGATCATCTGAGAAGGAATCTGCAAGTATTAACATTAACATAAGTATTGACTAAGGGAGTCAGGCAAGTCTTACTCTAAAAGATGCCACTTGAACTAACCTTCGAAGGAATCTAGGGATTCTCGGAGGCAGAAGTCACAAAGGAATCCATGGGGGGCATGCCTATAAAAACGTACAGAGACTAGAGGTGGAATGTCGTGTATAACAAACAACTAGGCCTATGGCCAAAATACAGAATGCATAAAGGAGAGAAACGTACAAAAAGCGTAGAAGGGTAGTCTAGAATCAGACTGAAGAGCAAGCTGTGAAATCAAGGCAGTAGGGACTCACTGAAATGTCTTGATTTGGGGGGGAGGGGAGGAGGAGGTTGTAAAACAAGTCAGACTTGTGCTTGAGGAACATTATTTGGCAGCTATGTGGAGAACTGACTGGAGAGGAAGGAAAGACTGATTTCTACAGTCCCAGCAAGAGACTGAAGCCTGAACTAGGTCAATGATTGGATGAACAGAAAGAAAGAGACAGATAAAAAGATGTTAAGGAGGAAGAAGAACCAATGAGAGCTAGCAACTTACTGGATACAGGTGGCAAAGGAGAAAGAAGAGACAAGAGTTGTTATGACTGTGAGCCTGGATAACTAAAATTCATTCTTAAATGATAAACTAGAAAAGCAAGACCTAGAAACAAATGTGTCAAAGCAGTCTAGTATTCCATAACCTCAAGAAACACTAGCTTTTTGGGAATGAGAGCTTATTTTATAAGAACTGTTGAGAAAACAATAATATTTTGGTGAAAAAGCTTTTAGAGCAGTAACTTATACTGCATATCCCAAATGTATCATCTAAATGTAAAAAGGTACAACATAAAAAATTTAGGGACTAGAAAGTCTTTTTTCCCCCTCACTATTATAGGTGGGACAAAATCAGTAAGCAGAAATGGAACAGACAATAATTCTGATTTTAGAATACTTAAAACCGTATCCCCAAGAGACTATAAAAACGGGAAAGGGTCCCACGTGTACAAAAATATTTATAGCAGCCCTCTTTGTAGTTGCCAAAAACTGGAAGTCAAGGGAATGCCCATCAATTGGGCAATGGCTGAATAAATTATGGTATATGAATGTAATGGAGTACTATTGCGCCATAACAAATGATGAACAAGAAGACTTCAGGGAGGCCTGGAAGGACTTATATGACCTGATGCTGAGTGAAAGGAGCAGAACCAAGAGAACTTTGTGCACAGCAACAACCACAGTGTGTGAGAGTTTTTTCTGGTAGACTTGGAACTTTGTAATAACACAAGAACTTTCTGAGAAAAAAAAAAATCCTAATGTCGGTCTTCTAAGGCAAAAAGCCTTCCACACTCAGAGAAAGAAATATGGAAGTCATTTGCAGAATGTAGCAGATCATGTTTGTGTGTGTGGGTTTCAGTGTATTATGTTTTGATTTGTTATATGATTTCTTCCATTTATTTTAGTTCGACTACATAGCATGAATACAGTGAAAATGTGCTCAATAGGAAAGTATATGTAGAACCTATACAAAATTGTATGCTGTCATGGGGAGGGAGGGGGGGTAGTGGGGAAAGGGTGGGGGGATAAAATCTTAACTTTAAGGAAATGATTGTAAAACATTAAAAAAATAAAATAAAATAAAATAAAATAAAAAGAATACTTAAAACCTTTTGCATAAATAAAATCAATGCAACTAAAATCAAAGATAGAGATGGGAGGAAAAAGTGTTTCTATCAAATATCTCTAAGAGTATGATATAAAAAATCTATAGAGAATTGACATAAATTTTTAAGAATAACTCCAACAGACAAGTATTCATACTATATGAATAGTTTTCAAAAGAAATACAAACTATCTTTAACAACCTGAAAATGTCCAAAATAACTAATAAACTGAGAAATACCAATCAAAACAACCTTGAGATACCACTATAAACCTACAAGGCTTGCAAAGTTGTCAGAGGAAAAACTCATTTTTTGAGAGATTGTGGTAACACAAGCACACCAATTCACTGCTCCCAGAATTATTTTTTCACTTAACTATTCTGGAAAATTATTTGGAATTACATAAGAAAAGTTACTAAACTGTTTAAACCCTTTAAACAGGAGATTACACTACTAAGAAGTTACTGACAACAAGAAAAAACTTATATGAATAAAAATGTTCAAAACAGTGTTATCTGTGAAAATGAAAACTGGAAACAAAATGTATGCAATTTGGGAATGGCTAAATGTATTATGTATATTAATGTAATAAAATATTATTGTACCATAAGTAAGGAATGTCAAATATGATGAATTAAGAGAAACAAGAAAATACTTGTATGAAATGATGGTAAGTGCAGAAAACAAAGAAAACAGAACATACACGTTTAATGCAACAATGTAAATAAAATCAACATAGAAACAAACCTCTCATAAAATACAATTATCAATGTTATAGTACCAGAATGTCAAAGTTAAATAAAACATTTTTTCTTTCTTCAAATCACTGATAATCTTACTAAGTTTATATAGTTTTATTTTTGGTAGAAGGGGGAATAATATACTTTCTACTGGGATTTCCTTGGATGTTTTTTGGGAAGTATCTGTTGTGTTAAAGCAATAAATGAATAAATTTTAAATAAGAAAAAAACCGTTACAGTGAAACTTAAGGACTATATAACCTAACTATATACTAAATACTAAAATATTTCTACTGCATATAAAAATAAAGCCAAATTTGTTTTCTTGCATCCTTAAAAAAAATTTACCAATCTTAAAAAATATTTATAAGCTCCAAATAGCAACACAAAAGAACATCTCAATATTCCCTGAATCTAGGCAAAAATTAGAATTTTAGGAATGAAATTAGTTCCTTTAGCATGCATATTTAAAATTTACTTAGGAATTTAAATATTATGATTCTGTGTTTTTGAGATTTAAAGTCTTTACTATTTTCATGGGAATACATTCCCAATAAAATGGGATGTCATTTTAATTTTACTGAATTTTTAGGACTAAATTTCACATTAACAGTGTTTGCCTGCTCCATAATACTACGGTAAAAGAAAGATTCTCTCTCCTTGGTTGTCAAATGAATCAGAAGTCTCCTTTAAGTAGTAAGTCATCTAGATAAGACATTCTAGTGCATAAGCATTGTGGACAAACCAAAAAAGTAATTCCTGAAGACGAAGATATAAACTATGATCAATAAATAAAGAATATACAAAAATTACCTGTTTCCTATTTTTCTAAATTTCACAAAATATAAAAACTTACAAGAAGCTGACGAGTAGGAATCCTCAGGAAAAAATGTCTAAGGAAAATTTATTTTTAAAAGTTTTGTACATTAAAATATGGATATATTCCATGATGTTTTTAAAAATCACAAATCACCATATGAAGTAAAATTAGATATCCTCAAAAAAATTCATATTCCCATCAGCTCCATAAGAAATCCTTATCAGTATGTCAAAAGTTAAGCTATAACTCATTTTATTATTTGAAATAATTTTTTAAAAAAATAGTTAAACACAGAACTTGAAATCCTCTTGTAATCAAGTGAAAAGGAAATGAAATCTAAAGTGGAGAGGAAGTGGATTTTCCAGATAGAGGGTGAGGAGAGAGGGAGAAAGAGGAAGGAGGGAAAGATTGAGAGGGAAGAAGAAGAGAAAGAGGAGGTGAGGGTGTGGTATAGAAGTAAAAGCAATAAGCCTACTTTGGGTAGTTTTTTAAATGCATAAACCATGGCATGTTATTATATGTGATTTTATCTTTGTGCCTAAGAGTATAACAGCAGCCATTAATTCTACTTTTCTAACAAAATTGTATGCAATTTTTAAGTTTGAAAAACTAAATACAATTTTAATGGTCTAACCTCTCAAGTTTTTTTAAATACACAAAGAATTTTATCAACATAAAATTAACATAAATGAGCCTATAGAAATATAAAACAAAGCAAAACAAAACCCAACAGACTAGATCAGTTTAAAAAGGCCTAAAAGTAATTAGTGAAACAACAAAAATATGCCACAATACCCATGTTGTCAAAAATCAGGTTGCCAATGAAAAAGATCAGTGAATCCTTGGAAGCTTCCTGTACTTCCTGGATATAATTTTATAATTTTCAACAATAAATTTTTATTCTTAAATTTTTCTAAGGCTTTCAATTAAATGACCTAAAATGAAGATAATACTTACTCCTTAAGATAAAACTCTGAAAATTAAGCTACTTTTATAAAACTCAGCAAACAAGCTAGGGGTGGCAGGAATTTGTCCTCAACATCTGTTTCCCCCCTTCTTCAACAGTATTTCTGTGGCAAGAGAAACTGGTGAAATAGTTCACTATTGGCTTATCCCATTTCCTGTCCCATTTCATCTGTAAAGTGAGGGGGCTGGACTGAAGTTCAAGTTCCATTCGGATAAAGAATCAATGAATTTGTGAACAAAATTTAAGAAAACAACTTTGTTCACAAATGATCTTAAATGAAAATATCCACAAAGGTGCTTTATTCTTATTGAAAAATGAAAATGCTCATTAAAAGAATCACAATATTTTTAATGCCCTAGTTCCCCAGTATGCTAAAAAAAAGAAATGTACAAAAATATGATTTAAACACAACTTAAGATGCCTACTGTATAAAGCAAGGTACGCTTGTATTACCAAAAGTGTCCAGGCCATCCCAATACTTTGCTTTTACCTAAAGAATTCAAAATGACCAAAGTATGGGAATCGAATTCTGGTTTTAATCATACTACTAAGGCTGAAAGAGTCTTTAGAAATCATCTAATTCAAACACTTCATTTTACAGATGAGGACCTCAAAGCCTGGAGAGATGAAATGCCTAGCCCAAGGTCACACAGCTAGTGAGGAGGAAAGCTGACTCCCTAGTCTAGTTCTTTCCACTCCAGATCTCTGAGTCTTCTTCCCTCCCACCCACCTCCCAAACCATCTCTCTCCCTCTTAGACAACAAGCAGTAGAGCTCTTTCCTAACTTTTATACGCAGAATATGACACATTCTTCACAGGCAAAGGAGCAAGAAGACATGAAATTCCATTTATCCCTAACCATGACATCATACCTAGGCCACAGGCTCCAAACTTCCCTTAAATCCAGTATCATGACAATCTTGGACTTCAGGAGTAAAAGATTCCAAAAACATACTTTACATACTGTCTAAAAAAAAAAATCCACAAAAAGGTTGTTTATATTAATACCTTAGGGTTAAAAGCTCAGACCTCTTTTTAAAATTTAACTTATCCAAAAATAATTTTAAACTATAATCCAGCTAACTTGGCATACACGTTTCTTCTGGAAAATTTCCTTCAGAAACTTTAGTTCTGTAGTGTCTTTTGTCAATGAACTGACAGACTTTGGATTTTTTAAAATCATTATCCTCATCCAAAAGTATAAAGTAAAGATTATGCTGTATGCTTGATATAAATAAAACTATGACATCCCAATAAAAATCGACATGTTTTACTCCAGGCAACCAGGATAACTGGTGGACAAAGTGCTATGTACCGCAACTGTCCTGCAAATAGGATTCATTTCTCATTAACAGTACTTCACGGTCAGGGAAGTGACAGGAACAAAACTTAAAATGATACTTTTTATCTAGCTGAAACACATCTTAGCAGAGAGTTAACTTCCAAGCGTGGGACAGCGATACCTGCATTTCCTTGCCCGACCTTATTTATACAGACCCCATTTTGCTCAGCATTTAACCCAAGTGTCTTAGCCAGGCGATAACGTGGTTGGCTCTTGCTCTGAAGTTTGACACTCCTGGAAGAAATGGGAGCCAGGGCAGGGGGCATGGGCACCACTCGGTGCCCCTCCCGCACCCCGTGGACCAGGCCCGCCTCGCCCGCCGAAAGCAGCTTCCCGGATTCAGCTCTTACCTTGAACACTTTCCCAAAGGCTCCGTCCCCCAATTCCCCTATAATTTCCCAAAAGTCCTCGGGGTTCAAGTCTCTCTTCACATGCTCGTACTGTTTCTTCTTCTTGTCGCTGCCCAATTTGAAGATTTTACGGAAATTGAAAAAGGACATTTTTCCTGCCGGCCGAAGCCTCTCCAGTCACCGAAGAAAATTCACAATAAGCAGCCAAAGTTTCTTTTGCTTCCTCCGTCTGGGTTTCAATGGCAGGCAGGCGGCCGGGCAGTGGCGGGATCGGGGTCCCTCCGGGCGCCCCACTGCGGCGGGCAGGGCTGGGCCGTCCGCACCCCCGGGGAGGAGCGACCCGCCGCCGAGGTCCCGGCCCCCACCGGGGGAGGCGGGGGAGGCGGCGCTCCGTGCCCAGCGAGGGCCGACCAACGCGCCTCCCGGGCGGGCGGGGAGGCGGCCGGGCCGCCGGAGGGAAGGAGGACGGGGAGGGCGCCTAGCCTGCCGACCAGGCCCCCGCGTCCCCCGCCCCGGGACCCCGAAGACCTCCGGGGGCCGCGGGAGGTGGGCCGAGGGGCGAGCTGTCCGGGCTCGGCGGCTGGCCGACCGAAGGCCCGCGTCACGCCAAGTCCCGGAGCGGGCGGCCGGCGCGGGGTGGCTTCTCAGCTGACGCGGGGGCGAACCGCCGGCCTTCCTCGCTCCGGGCCCCCAGGAGCCGCTGTCTCCCGCCGCCCGCCTAGTCTCCCAGGCGGCGCTCCCGCCGCGACCGCCTCGGCGCCTCCGCAGCCTCCCGAGCCTCGGCCTGGGGCGCGCGCCCGCGCCCTCGCACACGGCGGCGAGCCCAGGCTGGTCCCGCGCACGCGCGCTCCGGCCCGCGAGCTCCCGCAGCCGTTGAGGGAAGCGGTGGAGGACGGTTGCCGTGGGCACGGGGCGGCGGACGCGCCTTCTGATCGCTCTCCTGCCTGAGACTGGGGGGTTGGCGGGGAGGGGGGAGTCGGATACACCGCAGTCACGACGATGCCATACGGTCGTGGAGGGCATCCATTACAAACATGACGGCGCCCTGAGCGATCTGCACCCCGCCCTTCCAGAAAGCCTTGACTCAGGCCGAGGAGTGTGGGAGGGTGTGTCATTGAACCCCCGGAGTGTGGCAGCCCATGTCGGAGTCTGAGAGTCTGAAGACTCGGGCTAGAGCACCAGACTAACTTCCAGTGCCTTCCCTGGCCTCAGGATGAAAACCCCTGTCCTGCCGCTGAGGCAAAATCTGCTTTCTCTTATAATTATGTCCCGAAATTGTATCCCAACCCTTATTTCCTCATGTTTAGTTAACAAGTATTCAGTGTCTATAGACCAATGCCTGACACCCTACACAAGAATAAAGTCCAAATGGATACATGATCTAGGTATAAAGACTGATACTAGAAACAAATTAGGTGTGTTTGATATCTTTATGGAGAATGAAGGAATTTATGACCAAACAAGAGACAGAGAACATTATGAAGTGCAAAATAGATAATTTTGATTACATTAAAGTGAAAAGTTTTTGCACAACCAAACTCAATGCAACCAAGATTAGGAGGGAAGCAGAAAACTGGGAAAGAATTTTTGCAGCTAGTGTCTGTGATAAAGGCCTCATTTCTAAAATATATAGAGAACTGAGTGAAAATTACAAGAATACAAATCATTCCCCAATTGATAAATGGTCAAAGGTTATGAATAGACAGTTTTCAGAGGAAGAAATTAAAGCTATCTAAAGTCATATAAAAAAGCTCTAAAATCACTATTGATTAGAGAGATGCAAATCAAAACAACTCTGAGGTACCATATCACACCTATTAGATTGGCTAACTTGACAATACAGAAAGATGATAAATGTTGGAAAAGATGTGGGAGAGTTGGAACACTAATTCATTGTTGGTGGAGCTGTGAGCTGATCCAACCATTCTGGAGAGCAATGTGGAACTATGCCCAAAGAGCTACAAAAATGTGCATACCCTTGGACCCAGCAATTTCACTTCTAGGGCTATATCTCAAAGAGATCATAAAAATGGGAAACGGTTCCACATGTACAAAAATATTTATAGCAGCTCTTTATGGTGGCCGAGAACTGGAAATCAAGGGGATGTCCATCAATTGGAGAATGGCTGAACAAGTTGTAGTATATGAATGTAATTGAATACCACTGTGTTATAAGAAATGATGAACAGAAAGACTTCAGAAAGGTCTGGAGAGATTTATATGATCTGTTGCTGAGTAAAAGGAGCAGAACCAGGAGAACTTTGTGCACAGTAACAACCACAGTGTGTGAGAAATTTTTCTGGCAGACTTAGCCCTTCACATCAATGCAAGGACCTAAAACATTCCCAATGGACTCTTAAGGTGAAATGCCTTCCAAATCCAGAGAAAGAACTATGGAATGAAGTCTCAGAATGAAGCAGAATATTTTCTCTTGTGTTTTGTTTTGGCTTCATTTTTCTAATGGTTTCTCCCATTCATTTTAATTCTTCTATGCAACATGACTAAGATGAAAATGTATTTAATAAGAATGTATGTGTAGAACCCATATAAGATTGCACAGCCTTGGGGAGGGCAGGGGAAGAAAAAGGGGGAGGAAAGAGAAGGAAATCTAAGACTTATGAAAGTGATTGTAGAAAACTGAAAACAAATAAATTAATAATTAAAAAATTTTAAAGTATCAAATGCCTACTGTGCCAGAAACTGTGCTAGGCACTAAGGATACAAGTACAAAGAATAAACAATTCCTACTTACAATGACCTTACAACCTAATGGGAAAGACAACAAGTACATATGAAAATATACACAGTATAAGTATAAAGAGAATAAATACAGAGTAATTAAATATAAAGGAACTTAGAGAGGGCATGAGCAGTTGAAGGAATCAGGAAAGGTTTCAAATAGAAAGGAATGCTTGAACTGTGTCTTGGAGAATGAAGAATTCTATGAAACAGATGTAAGGCAAGAGTGCATTGCACTCTCCTGGAGATGGCCAATGCAAAGTCATTGAAAAGGGGAAATAGTGTGTTGGAGTCTTTTTGAGGGAGAAACAGAAAGCCAATTTGGCTAGATCACAGTCTACAAAGCAGGAGAGGTGAAATGATGCTAGAGAGATAGGATGGGGTTCTGTAGAGCTTTAAAAGTGAAACAGGAATTTATATTTTTTCCTATTATCACTGTAAAGCTACTGCAGAGTCACATGGTAAAGATCAGATCTGCATTTAAGGAAAATTAACTTTGGCAACATTATGGAGGTGGACTTATTCTCATATTCAGCACTCTTTCTACCATACCATGCAGTCCAACTCTGCTGCCTCAATTTCAAATCAACAGATATTTATATTTATCAAATGTCAATACATACTCAGAAGCCTTCTAAGGGCAACAAGGCACTGTGCTAAGTACTGAAGACAAAAATCATAAAACTTGATTCCTTGCCCTCAGTTCCAAGAATCTTAGAATTCAAGAGAACAGATGAAATGTACACAGACTGCCATAGTCAAGGCTAAATGTAATGCCACTGATAAAGTTCTATTCTACTGCTTCATTGTCTTGAGGAATGGTGACCCTGGCTTCTTAGCAGCTATGTCAGCAGAGTGCAAGTACTGGAAGTTATTAACAAACTGAAAAGGCCTTAAGTATGGGTCTGAAGATGGCTGAGGTAACTTTATAAGATCAGTCTAAGTTTAGAGAGGTGGGTCACCAAGGGATAATGTCTTGGGACCTTGGAAATTCTTTATTATCTGTTAAGGAACAGAAGTGATGTGATTTGCATTAGTAAATTAACTGATATTTGAAAGTACAGAAGAATGCATTATGTTCCACAAGAAAAGTAAAATCAAAATTCTTTAGGGCTGAAAGGAGAAAAAAAAAAATTCATTCAAGACTTTATTAGCTCTGTCCTCCACAAAGCCCTGGTCAATAGCCAAATAACATACTGGTGGATACAAAAGAATTGAAAACCATGAAGAAAAGTCTCTTTTCCCTTCTGACATCTACAAAATCATATAGTTAGTATCATTCTGAAAAAGGAAGGGATAATAAGTAAAAATTCATCCACTCAGAAACATTAAGTATATGCAAGTCAACTCTTAACCCTTCTTTGAAAAGGTAGAGGACTATGGATATGGATTATGATTATATTATATGATATTAAACTTATATGATGTTAAATAAAATTATATGATTATGATATTAAATAAAAATATTTAATTAATTAAATTATATATGAATTTTATTAATTAAAAATATGATAATGATTATATATTAAACTTAAATGATGTGTTGCTGAACTTATTTTCTCATTCATTGTTACAAGTTGGGATAATCCTCTGGAAGAGGGTATTTAATAAGAAATGCAGATGGTATAAAAATAAATATAGCAAAAGTGGACTGGAGTGGACAGACTGGAATATGTGTAGGGATGAGCCTGTGGGAGCTATATTCCAGGAGCTGAGTTGAGTAATGCCTTTCTCAGCACTTACGAATGTGCACTTTGAGATCTTGGGGTAATCATTTTATTGGACCCTTGGTCCCACTATGATGGCAACAAAGGGGTATTTATGTCAAAATGGATTGGCTACTGAGCAAGAAAAAACCATATACTTAAAAAACATAGCTTTAAAGAGAGACAACCTCTTAATCTCTTCCTTTCTCCAGATCATGCAGCATACAACTTTTACTGGGACTTCTTTTTTAGGCTGGGGGAGAAGCAATACACCTATGTCAGCTGCAGAGCATACCACTTTTGAACAACTTTAGTATATTTAGCTAAAATTTACTTCCCTGTCATTTGTACCCATTAATCCTAGTGCTACCTTTCAGGAGCAAGCAAAAAAGTGTAGTCCATTTTCCATACAACAACGCTTAAAATATCTGAGTATAGTGATTATGTTTCCTCTTCCCAATATGTTACCTGTCCTCTTTTCTAGGAAACCCATACCAACTTACCTCACTAATCTTTGAGTCACCTATAGGTGACCCAAGGGGGTACCCTCTTTCATATGAGACTCTGGCTCTGGGCTCGGAAAGAACAGATTCAGTCCTAGGGAAGGCCTTATCCCTAAAAGGAGCAGGCTTTTCTTATACTCTCTGGCTTGTTATGCCCCACTCTCCCGAGTCCTGGGGAAAATCTCTACCACAAAGCTGAAGCATGGTTTATGTCTAAAGTCTCTCCTAAAAGGGGATCCATTCTAGAAAAGGTACTCAATGAACAAAATAGATGCCAGCTATTTGGCATCTCTACCAAAAAAAAAAATGCTTAAAATACAAAAGTATTAAAACAAAAAGTACATTAATTACTTAAAACATAAAATTATAGCCTATTACTATAATTCCCCCAAAAGATAAAGTATTGTGGGATAAAACAGACTGTTCTTTTTTACTTCAGATCTCTGTAGTCTGAACAACTCATGAGGTCCAGATCTCCTGGCCAGTGAAGGAACAACTTACTCTTACTCAATTAGCCATAGCATCCACCTGGTGGTAATGTTTCTTCTCTAAGAAATGATGTGTAGTCTACAGGAAGCACCTCAGACCCAAAAACTGAGGAACTCTGTAACTTACCAAGGCCACCAAGGCTCACAACAAGTTCTCAAGAGCATTGTCTATTGACCTGTCACCAGGGAAGGAAACAGTAAGCAGAAGAGGTAGTTAAAGAATTGAGGTCTCAAGGCTTACCTAAGCAAGCTTATGTTCTCACTTCCAGGTATTGAGTTTCATTACTATCATGGCTGTCTTCCTCTAGACATGCTCTAATTTATCAAAATCTTTCTAAAAATGTGATCAGAACTGGATGAGTGTTTCATGTGTGGTTTGGCCAAGGAAGAATATAATGGGATCATCTTTTCCCTGCTACTGAACACCAAACTATTAAAGTAACCTAAAAACTTGTCTTTCCACTAAAGTCTAATACTTTATCATGACATGAAGGTCACAAATTCTCAAGGTCAATGCCAGAGTAGTAGAAGCAAGTCAGGTCTTACTAAGCTAGAAAGTATGATCTCAGTACTGGCCACAAAAACCACCCTAGCTAAATTGAAAAAGGATCATAGAATGATATATTTAGAATTAGAAAAGACCTTACAGGTAATCCTAATCCTACCCCCTCATTTTATAGCTAAGAAAACTGAGGCCAAGAGAGGTTAAATAATTTGCCCAAGGTCAAAGGTTGTAACAGCCAAGATTTTAACTGTGTTCTCTAACTACCTCCACATCCAGTAATTTTTTTTCTGTTTATCATACTATGCTATCTCCAGTAATTTCCTATCACCTCCAGGATCAAATATAAAATCCTGTGTTTGGCATTCAAAGTCCTTTAGAGACCTGTGCTCCTCGTATCTTTCTAGTATCCTTATATCTCACTCATCCCCACACATTCTGCTAGTTAGTGCCACTGACCTCCCTGCTCTTCCTTGCACAAGACACTCTATCTTCTGACTGGCTGGCTGTTTCTCATGCCTGGATTTCTCTTCCTTATCTCTGCCTCCTAGCTTTGCTAACCTCCTTCATATCCCACCTAAAATCCCACCTTCTTTGAGAAGCCCTTCCCAATTCCTCTTAACTTTAGTCTTCCCTCTGCTGATTATCTCCAGTATATCCCAAATCACCAAACTCTGCTTCTCTGATTGGAGAGTTTAAGGAAACAGCTTAGCTCAGACATATCTCTAGAGCCACACTGTACTACTCTGGGACTTCTGATTTTTTCTACCATGCCCCCCTCTTTGAGGACCTTGCTCCTCTTTTTCAGCCTTTGTGTATTATCTTCTATTAGACTGTAACTCCTTCATTAATGCACTTTTGGTGGAGCTGTGAACTGATCCAACCATTTTGGAGAACAATTTAGAACTATGCCCAAAGGGCTATAAAACTGTGCACACCCTTTGACCCAGAAAAACCACTACTAAGTCTGTATCCCAAAGAGATCAAAGAAAAAGGAAAAGGACCTATATTTACAAAAATGTTTATAGCAGCTCTTTTCATAGTGGCAAAAATATGGAAACTGAAGGGATGTCCATCAATTGGAGAACGACTAAATAAATTTTGTTTGTGTTTTGGCGTTGGAATTTAAAATAAAATCAAAGAAAAAAAACTGTGGCATATGATTGTGATGGAATACTGTTGTGCTATAAAATATGAGGAGCAGGATAGTTTCAGAAAAACCTGAAAAGAGTTACATGAAGTAAGGCAAAATGAAGTGAGCAGAACCACAAGAACACTGTACATAGTAACAGCAATAGTGTACAATGGTCAACTGTGAATGACTTAGGTATTCTCCTATATCTAGTTCTCAATACAGTGATTCAAGACAATTCCGAAGGATTTATAATGAAAAATGCTATCTACCTCCAGAGAAAGAATTGATGGAGTCTGAATGCAGATAGAAGGATACATTTTTTTACCTTCTTTGTTTTTCTTGGATTTTTTTTTTGAGGGGCAAGAGGTTGTTTTCTTTTGCAACATGGCTAATGTGAAAATATGTTTTGCATAACTGCACATGTATAATCCATATCACAGTGCTCACCTTCTTACAGAGGAGGGAAGGAAGGGAAGAAGGAAGGAAATTTAGAACTCAAAAATTATAAAAACTGAATGTTAAAAATTGTTACATGTAATTGAGAAAATAAAACATGAACATACGAGAACTGTCTTTTTTGTATCTGTATTTCCAGTGTTTAGCACAGTAGGACTTTAAGAAATTGCTTATTGTCTGACTTGACTGATACAGTTTATTGGTATGTTGTCTCCCTCATCAGACTGCAAACTTTTTGAGCGTAGAGTCTCTTCATAGCCCTAGTACCTAGCACAGTGCCTGAAACACAACAGGAACTTAATAAATGTTTGACTGATTAACTCCATCATGGGGCCCTGAAACACTGTAATATATAATCCAAAGGACACATCCTCCTCAGCTACAACCAGGTTCATGACACTATCACAATAATAATGTATTCAAAATCAGCCTCAATCTTCAACTAATGCATCTCTTTATATCAAAGACTAATGATATGTTAATTCAAAGTAAAAAGCATTTAATTAAATAGAATAGGGAGGAAAATTCAAAGAAAAATCCCCTTTATGTGAAAGATCAATCTCCCACAGATTGTCATACTGTTAGGAGAGAAAGCTTGTGTTTCTAGAGTTGTGTCCCAGTGAGAATAGTTCTCAGGATTCAGTCACTTGGTCTCCTAGCAACTTACTGTGCTACACTGCTATTCTACTTCACCTCCAAAGTTCTACTTGCAGCTCATCTGCAGATCTGATGTTGTCATCTGCTGCTAAGCTTCTTTTTACTGAGCTACTGCTATATGCTATTGTCATTTCTTTTAAGCAGAATATATATGTGTGTATTCTTTTATGATCTTACCCATGCTTAGGGGCTATTTCAGCTTTTTTGATATTCGGGTAAACAGCTCTACCCAGGCGGCACAACAGAGTCCCTTAGGTCAAAATCTACACTTTTTTTTGTAACAATTTTGTTCTTATTCAGAAGTACCCAAGCAAGCCCTCTTGATAGTTAGGTGGAGCTAAGTCTTGCAAGTCTCATGAGCTAGCATCAAGGCTCCACAAATTACCCTGGAGATTACTTTTCAACATGAATAATAATTATTAGCATTTCTACAACTTTAAAGTTCACAAAGTACTACATATCTATAGATAGATAGATAGATAGATAGATAGATAGATAGATAGATAGATAGATAGATAGATAGATAGATAGATAGATCATCTGGGGGAAAGTGAAGGATTGAACTGGTGACCTTTCACCTACAGTACTATAGCTATGACCTGATCATAAGTCCTTCTAATAAGTAAGATCATATTGTCCAGATGAGACGATCTTTTAATGTGCCTTCTAACTTGAAAATTCTATGATTCTCACTAGTGATTAAGGCATTTTTTTTAGTACCTAACTACTTTTATACATACTTCCCTTAAAAACAATAGGGAAAGTCTCGGTTTTTTTAATTTCTAATTTGATGCAGTGAAGGTTTATTAGTCAACTTTGTAGTTCCAATCCATACAAGTTAAATGGAAATGGCAAATTCTTCTAACTTATAAGAATTTCATAATGTAATTAAAATTGTTTTAAGAATTCTAGGAAAATTGCTTAGAATCATAATAATTTCTCCCCAGAATTAAAATGTTTGACTAGTAATCCAGAAAACTCCAAAATGCTGATTTTAAAAAAATAAAAATCATTCTTCTAAAAATAATAATCAAATCACCTGACCTAACTCTTTATTCACAAGAGTCTAAAAATATCTTCCCTTCTAATTCACTTCTCTTTCTGCGTCATACTGAATTGTTACTCCTCCATAAAACCACCACTGCTAAATTGAGTCTTATGTGTGCGATAATATAGTGAGAGGTTTTCAGAATTTTATATCTTTAAGAAATGAAAACAAAAACTTCACTTCTGTATATCAATCCTTCCTTGCAGCTGGTATCCAGATTTCTGTTAAAAATACATACATACTCCATGGTACATCATCTTTAATGTTCAGTAGTGAAACATTCAATTCTGAATTTAATTGTTCAGAGGCTTAACTGAATGGATGTAAAGCAGTGAAGTTGTACCAGAAAGATTCATTTAGATATATCTTCATAGGATAATAGATTTAGATATTTTTTTATTTAACTTTTTACATTTATTTTCACAAAATTTTGGGTTCCAAATTTTCCCCCCCTTTTATCCCCTCCCCCCACCCCAATACCCCAAGCAATCTAATTTTCCCTATCTCCAATCTGCCCTCTCTTCTATCATCCCTCCCTTCTCTTGTCTCCATCTTCTCTTTTCTCCTGTAGGGCCAGATGACTTTCTATTCCTCATTAACTGTATGTCTTCTTTCCTAGTAGCAACAGCAATACTAGACAGTTGTTCCTAAAACTTTGAGTTCCAAATTCTCCCCATCCCTCCCTCCCCACCCATTCCCTTTGGGAAGGCAGGCAATTCAATATAGGCCATATCTGTGTAATTTTGCAAATGACTTCCCTGACAGTCGTGTTGTATAAGACTAACTGAATTACCCTCCATCCTACCCTGCCCCTCATTGTTTCTCTTCTGTCTTTTGATCCTGTCCCTCCCCAAGTGTTGACTTCAAATTGCTCCCTCCTCCCTTTGCCCTCCCTTCCATCGTCCCCCACCCCTTGCTTATCTCCTTCTCCCCCACTTTCCTATACTGTAAGATAGGTTTTCATACCAAAATGAGTGTGCATTTTATTCCTTCCTTTAGTCAAATGTGATGAGGGTAAACTTCTTCTTTTTTGTTTTTTGTTTTTTTTCTCAGCTCTCCTCTTTTTCCCTCCACTAAAAAGTCTCCTACTTGCCTCTTAAATGACATATAATTACCCCATTCCATTTCACCCTCTTTCCTCCCACTACATTTCTCTCTCACCATTTACCTTAATTTCTTTTAAGATATGGTCCCATCCTATTCAATTCAATCTGTGCTCTCTGTCTCTGTATGTGTGTGCATGTGTGTATGTGTGTGTGCGTGCATGCGTGTACATGTGTGTGTATGGACCCACCAACTACCCAGGTACTGAAAAGTTTTAAGAGTTACAAATATTGTCTTTCCATGTAGGAATGTAAACAGTTCACTTCTGGTAATTCCCTTAAGACTTCTCTTTGCTATTTACTTTTTCATGCTTCTTCTCATTCTTGTGTTTGAAAGTCAAATTTTCTTTTCAGCTCTGGTCTTTTCATCAAGAATGATTGAAAGTCCTCTGTTTCATTGAAAGACCATATTTTCCCCTGAAGTATTATACTCAGTTTTGCTGGGTAGGTGATTCTTGGTTTGAGTCCTAGTTCCTTTGACTTCTGGAATATCCTATTCCACACCCTTCGATCCCTTAATGTAGAAGCTGCTAGATCTTGAGTTATCCTGATTGTATTTCCACAGTACTGAAATTGTTTCTTTCTAGCTGCTTGCAAGATTTTCTCCTTGACCTGGGAGTTCTGGAATTTGGCCACAATGTTCCTAGGAGTTTCTCTTTTTGGATCTCTTTCAGGTGGTGATCGATGGATTCTTTCAATACTTATTTTGCCCTCTGGTTCTAGAATGTCAGGGCAGTTTTCCTTGATAATTTCATGAAAAGTGATTCCTTGATAATTTCATGAAAGATGTCTAGGCTCTTTTTTTGATCATGGCTTTCAGGTAGTCCCATAATTTTTAAATTGTCTCTCCTGGATCTATTTTCCAGGTCAGTTGTTTTTCCCATGAGATATTTCACATTCTCTTCCATTTTTTCATTCTTTTGGTTTTGTTTGGTGATTTCTTGGTTTCTCGTAAAGTCATTAGACTCCATCTGTTCCATTCTAATTTTGAGAGAACTATTAAATTCAGTGAGCTTTTGAACCTCTTTTTCCATTTGGCTAATTCTGCTTTTGAAAGCATTTTTCTCCTCATTGGCTTTTTGAACCTCTTTTGCCAATTAAGTGAGCCTAGTCTTCAAGGTGTTATTTTCTTCAGCATTTTTTTGGGTCTCCTTTACCAAGGTATTGACCCGTTTTTCATACTTTTCTTGCATCTGTGTCATTTCTCTTCCCAGTTTTTCCTCCACCTGTCTAACTTGCTTTTCAAAATCCTTTTTGAGCTCTTCCAAGGCCTGAGCCCACCCGACATCCCCCCGGGGTGTCTGGGGTACCGAGGCCCCACCCTCCACGTCTTTCCCCGATGGCGAGAATACGTCCTTGTCATCAGATCCGAATGTCGGGATCATTTGCATTTGTTGGAAAAAACTCTCTATAGTCTTATTTTTCTTCCCTTTTCTAGGCATTTTCCCAGCCAGTTACTTGACTTCTGAGATTCCTGTCCACCCCCGCCTAGATCCGCCCAACTAGTGCTTGGGGTCTGAGGTTCAAATGGGCTTTCCGCAGCAAGCTTTAGTTCTGGTGCTGGGGTTGGGGCAGGGCCGCCTCCCAGGCTCAGCTCCCTCAGGGGCTTTATGCAGAGACTTTCAGGAACAGAGTGGGGGGGGCTGCCTCCCAGGCTCAGCTCCCTCAGGGGCTTTATGCAGAGGCCTTCAGTAATAGAGCAGGGTGGGGCAGGGCTGTCTCCCAGGCTCAGCTCCCTCAGGTTGTTTATACAGAGACCTTCCGTAATGAAGATCCTGCCTGCTTCTGGGGGAGTCCTGGGCCGCCGCAGCCGCTGCTGCCTCCGCTGCCGCCCACGCCTCTGCCTCCACCGCTTCCTGCCCCCGTCTCTGCCGCCGCCGCTTCCTCCCGAGGGGGCCCGAGTCATGGAGACACTCCGCTTCCCCTCTCGTCCAGCCCAGCCTTCTCTCTCACTGACCTGTAGCTTCTGTGGGCAGAGGAACTTTCCTGGCTGCCGGAGCCTCTGTCCCTGAAGCCTGCTTGGGTCAGCTTCTTTGGGGCCGCGGCCAGGGCAGCGCTGGGGGTGGGGTCCGCTTTCCGGGGCGCGACGGACCCTGGGGACGGGTCTCCAGGGCTCTCTGGCACGGAAATCTCTTCCACTCTGGTTCTGCACACCTTTCAGTGATCCAGAATTTATGCGGATCTCTTTTTTTACATTAATTCTATGGGCTGTGGGTTGGAGCTCGTAAACGTGCTTCCTTCTACTCCGCCATCTTGGCTCCGGCCCCAATTTAGATATATTTTTTAAATGATTATGGTTCATAGAACTTTTAATCATTGATTTAAAGATAAGTGACCTTAAAAGTAATCTAGTCCAATTCTCTCATTTTATATAGACCAATCCAACTTTACTACATACAGATGAGGAAACTGAGGCCCAAAGATATTGAGTGATATGCCCAAGGTCAAACAGGTAGTACAATGATAAAGCCAGGATTCTAACCTAGGTTCTCTCAAATCTAGTATAATTTAGCCTTACTGCTGATATTCACTGCCATACTATAAAGGGTTTCAGAAATCCCATTCCTCCCTAGTTTGGAAGGGTGTTAGAAACACACTTGGATGATTTGAGGGGAATGAAATTGAAATGGTTTGGGGTGAAACAGAGTTACAAAGCTTTTATTCTCAAAAGGGGCCATTCTTGAATAAGATCAGGGATTTGCTAAGTTATCTGCTTGTTTTGTCTATTACATCTCTTCTAAATTTGTTTGGTAGTGTAGTGCAAAGAACACTGAAGTGCTCTCTCTTTCTCTTGGCTTCAGTTCCTCATAAAGTGAGATGCCTGCATGAGATGGTTTCTGAAGTTTCTTCCAGCTTTTAAATTCTATGTTCTTTGTGTTCCCAATAATCTAAGACAGCCAGTTCTTAAAAGCAATCATGTGCATTTTTATTATAGGAGTGACTTAAAAGTGCATAATTATATTGAGGAATTTTTAAAGGAAAGTATTTATCAAACATTTACTGAACATTCTCTATATACTAACTCTGTATTCCTAGGCTTTGAGGAGCTTACCTTGTTGGGTAGTGTAAGATTCAATATGTAGAAATGAAAAAGATCTACAAATATTTACAAGTGACCATATAAGTTATTATATTCCAAAGGCAAATTTCAGGTTTCTGCTGCAGAGGATTCATATTCCAGTCCTAAAGATTCCCTTGATGTGATATGAAGCAAAGTAATGTTATTACTACGATAATCATATAGTACCTAATCTTTCTTTTGGATTTTGAATAAAAACTTTCTGCATTCCCATTCATTCCTCCTCCACAGATCTCACACAAAAATTATAAATCTGTATGTTGCTTATTATGGTTAATACACAGCCATTTTATCTGCTTAGATCCTAATAAATCCCAAATTTTCACATCTCAGGTTTTCAGAAGTTTCCTATTGCCACACAGATAAATTGGAAGTTAAAAATACTCCTATTATAGGCTTATATTAATTAAGATAATATTTGTACATGCTTATAGATTAAAATTATATTAAGCGACATATGTCAAGTCCCAAATGGTTCTGTATAAATAGCAACCACTTTTATTATTAATGATTACCACTGTCATCATATTTCATGAATTTCTCTTCCTCTTATCATTTTCCAAAATTTTCAAACTTTATAATTATAGAGTTTGGTCTAAATATCCAGTAATTTTTCTCTTAATAATAATAATGACTGTCATTATTACTATTATTACTATATTATTACTATTATTACATAAACTATTATTATACATTATTACTATTATAATAATGACTGTCATTATTATTACATATACTACTAACACATCTACATAGCATTCTAAGGTTTACAACGTAGTTCAGAAACATCTCATTTATTATTTGATGAAATATTTGCTCTAGCAACAAACATACTAAAATAATATAGAAACATTAGCATGGCACCTATGTAATAATGAACATAATTAATAAAGTATTCCATATTACTTTGAAAAGGCAATGGCATAACAGAACAAACAAATTTGGAGTCTAGAAGACCTGAATATAAATGTCCTTCTATGTGATACTGACCAAGACATTTCATCTCTCTTAACCTTAGTTTCCTCATTTATTAAATTAAGAAGTTGGATTAGATGAACCCTCAGGTCATTTTCAACTCTAAATCTATTATGCTATCAAACCAAAGAGAGCCCTGTGGTATGTTAGTGTAGTAAGGTCTATCTACCCTACTTTGGAGCATGCTCCCAGTCAACATTTATGGTTCAAGACAGCCATATAGAAACAGATAACTTAGCAAATCCTTGCTCTTGTACAAAAGTGGTCAGTTCTACTAATGCTTTATTGGTGGAGTTATGAACTGATCCAATCATTATGGAGAACAATTTGGAACTATGCTCAAAGGGCTATAAAAGTGCACACTTTTGACCCAGCAACACCACTTACTAGTCTGTATCCCAAAGAGATCATAAAAAGGGGAAAAGGACCCACATGTACAAAGATATTTATAGCAGCTTTTTTGTGGTGGCAAAAAATTGGAAATGAAAGGGATGCCCATCATTTGGGGAATGGATGAACAAGTTGTGGGATATGAATATAATGGAATACTACTGTTCCACAAAAAATGATGAGCAGGTAGATTTCAGAAAAGCCTGGAAAGACTTACAAGAACTGATGCTGAGTGAAGTGAGCAGAACCAGGAGAACATTGTACATTGTAACAGCAATACTGTGTGGTGACCAATTTTGATAGACTTAGCTTTTCTCAGGCATACAATGATCTAAGACAATTCCAAAAGACTCATGATGGACAATGCTATCCACATCCAGAGAAAGAATATGGAGTCTGAATGTAGATCAAAAACATACTATTTTCTCTCTTTTTTCTTTCTCATGGTTTTTCCCTTTTGTTCTGATTTTTCTAATGTCTAATTTTCTAATGACTAATGTGGAAATATATATATAATATGATTGTACATGTATAGCCTATATCAGATGGCATGCCATCTTGGGGTGGGAAGGAGAAGAATGGGGAAAAATCTAGAACTCAGATTTTTATAAAAGTAAATGTTGAAAGCTAAAACTAAATAAGTAAATACATCCTTAAAAAAAAAAGAGTGGCTAATTCTGAGAATAAAAGCTTTGTATCTGTTTCCCCTAAACCCATCTCAATCTCATCCATTCCCTCCAAATTGTCCAAGTGTGTTTATCACTCAATATCATTGAGCTTCAGTTTCCTCATCTGAATGTGGCAAAGTTGAATTGGTCTATATAAAATGTGAGAGTTGGAATAGAATGCTTTTAAGATCACTTTTACCTCTAAATCAATGATAAAATCTTCTGCCCATATGATGAAACTGAACCAAAAGGATTTTGTATTTTAGAATTATGTGGTAAACCCTGAGTATTTCCTTGGCTATCCCCCTGCCCCATTACAACAACCGAGGGAACATGGACACTGTCAGTTAAAAGAACAGATAGCTAGCTTCCAGTCCAGTTTTGTTTTTGATTCTCCCACATGGCAAGAAAGGTACTCTGCTTTCCCTCTCCCATGAAGGCAGGGGTGGCAATACAAGTTACTGCAGCTGCTCTCATGTGGTAGGTAAGTTTGTTCCTGGGTCCCTGCCAGTCTTTTTCACTTTATGCTTCCTTTTCTGAATAGGTGACTGAAAAAAAGTCTTTGAAGAGAAACACTGTGGCCACTTATAAGAGAACTGGCCTATGCCTAGCCATTTTACCAACAGAGTTTGTTTGGACAGTTCTGAACTAAGGAAAAATGTAAAATGCCTAATTAACAGTTCTGCAAACTGCTTTATGTTTTGATGAAGTTTAAGATCAGTGGCCTAGAAGATTATAACATTAGTTAAAAGTTAAGTTACTGAATCATATTCTGTTAATGTGCACCTGTGGGTGTCCTGTGTTTAATATTCCTTTTATGTGTAAGAATAAATTACTTGGCCTACACCTGACTCTTTTTATATATTGAGTACCTCTTGTATTGCCCTCATCTTAAAAGGCCCTAGATATGAGCCATAAGAAAAATCATCATTGAGGTGATACTTTAATGAGTTAATGAATATGAGAAAAGGGATCCCTGTCTCATCAGAAAGTCAGTCTCCCCTAGGACTCAATTTGGTTAAGCCACCCACATGGCTGGTTCAGAGCACAAGGGGTCCTTTGCATGGTGAAGGGATTGCTACATTACCCCAGGTCCTGGGGGGTCAGCAGTTCCTTCAAGCTAGACTTGGAACCCTAACTGTTGCTGGTGTGTGTGTGTGTGTGTGTGTCTGTGTCTGTGTCTGTGTATATTGATGTACACAATAGAATGTACACAATAGGAAGTCATTTTTTAAAAAATACCTTTTTGTAAAAATACATTAAAAATAATTTTATAAGTTCTAACTCATCTTCACATGTTTTTGTTGTTAAATTTTCACAGGAATTTGTTAAGGGAAGTAATTCCAAATGAATTCTCTGTAGTATCTTCTTATATTGTCTTAATGGGAATATTACTAGAGGGGAATTAGGGATCATGTTGGTAAGAAAGAGTATTGGTGAAAACCGTGACTGAAGACGATTTGGGTCAATATCCAAATATATATTACAGTGTAAAATGAGAACAAGCCCTTATTTTTAGAAATAAACTATTCTGGGATTATACTTCATTTGGAAGTAAGCCTTTAATGTAGTTAGCTAATTTTAATAGTTGATAAAAATGAATGCTACCTCAGATGGTTTCTTGAGAAATAAGGTCCTTTTCTATCTTGGCTCCATGTACATTCCTTGGGCTTCTAGTCAAAATCATGTTTTCTTCACAGCTACTTCTTTCACTAAATAATTTAGTATTCCTTATTTTTTTTAACTAGGAATTTTGATTTTCTATATTGATTCTCATATTGGCTAATCCAGACACACTGGCTCCCACCCCCAATGATCTGCCATCTTGGCCTTTCTCTTTTGTCTGTCTTAGTTCCTCTATTCTCTTCCATCTAACTTGTATCTTCTTGTAGACTCCATCCCCAGCTCTTCTAGTTTTTTTCCCCCTAACACTCACACAGCTGGTCCAGATAAAGTTTCTTTCCTCTCCACCCAGTCTAGATGTTACCTCCTTTTATAATATTTCCATCAAAGGATTAACAATTCAAATTTCCATTTTGAAAGCCTATACCCCTACTATCATGAAGACATTCTTTGCAAAAAGCAGTCTTTCATCATGGAGAGCCTAAAATAATTTAAGTTCCAATTCACATTTACACATGTTTTTGTTACTAGATTTTTCATGAGAATTTGTTTTGGGAAGTAATTCCAGATGAATTATCTGTAACATCTACTTGCATTGTCTTAGTAGGAATACTGCTGGAAGGGAATTAAGGATGATGTTGCTCAGCAGGAATAGTATTGATGAAAATGGTATATTTGGAAGAAAATGGTAGAGCAGATATAAAAATATTTGCAGGATCCACAGTATTTTTAGCTTAATTTAATACAACACTATTTTAAGCTATTACTGCTTTTAAGGAAATCTATTTGTTCTATTTTTTGAGCAATATTAAAATTTGATTTCAAAAATTCATTTCAATTGACTTTTCTAATAATTATAATCAATGTTTTAAAAATGTTTAAATTCCTAGAATTATATAATCCTCGATGAGTAATAGTAGCTTGTATTGATAGATATAATGCTTTAATATTCACAAAGTACTTTATAAATGCATACATATTTATTATTTGATCCTCACAGTCATCATATGAGATACTATTGTTATCCTGAGCTTACAGAGAAAGAAACTGAAGTTAAGGGACACTAAGTGACTTGCCCAGGGTCACACAGCTGAGTGTCTGAGGACAGATTTCACCATGTCTTCTTAAGTTCAAAGCCAGTACTCTATGCCATCTACCACACTAGTCCAACTCCCTACCTGAAACATGAAATCTCTCTACAAACAAGTTCTTGTCCTGTGGTCTATGAATTATCAAATTTTGATAACTGTATTTCAACATTATGATTTCCTTCATAATCCTTTATATTTTGCTTTATATATTTAAAAGCTTTTTTTTTTTCTGAGAAGGGGCCCATAGGCATCACCAAATTACCAAAGGGATCCACAAACAGGAAAAAAAAAGGCAAAGGTTAAGAATATTTGCAAGTATACAACATCCCTATAATTTGACTTCCAGTCATGGGAAATTATCTGTAATCAAAGCAAAAAGATCAGAAGCTGTCCTATAGGTGTAGCCCTTGTCTCAATTGAGGAAAGATGGGACAATGTTCAATCCCTTTTTCTGTTGCATCATATCTGACTGTTTGTGACCCCATCTGGGGTTTTCTTGGCAAAGATACTGGAGTGGTTTACCATTTCCTTCCCCAGCTCATTTTACAGATGTGGAGCTGAGGCAAACAGGTTTAAATGACTTGCCCAGGGTCGCACAGTTGCTAAGTGTCTGAGGACAGATTTGAACTATAAGAACAGGAGTCTTCCTGACTTCAGGCCCAGTACTCTATCCACTCTACCACCTAGCTGCCAATCCTAATACATAAGTCAATTTTATAATGACATAAAAAAATGACTTCACGGTTCACATCTTGCTCAGATCAGTATGGCAATATCTGAATTGACTTACTTCTAGGGTACTCAAGGAAACAAACATGATACCAGTAAAGATAACTGAATAAGTCTGTTACAAGATCATAAATGGGACTTGGATTAGAGTGCCTTAAAATGGTACAAACATCTGTTGAGAAGTACCTGCAAGGTAGATGGGATTGGAACCTTTTCCCAAACTTAATCTTCATTTGTCGTCTTGGACTAGAAATTCCAGTGTCACTCTGCTGCTGGCATTTCTGCCTAATTCTAGTTCAGGAGCCCCATTCAGTTTACTTAAGGCAGCTATTGCATGCATCCATACTCTCAGAAAAACTTCTCCTTTCTCCTTCCTTGCGGTTCTTTTTTCCTCCCTATACCCTCCCAATCTCCTTTCTGCCACAGAATTTTTCCCCTACACGGGGGGGGGGGGGGGGGGGGGGGGACATAGGGTTTCCCTAACATTATCCTGCCCTCTATATTGCTAACTTTGTAAATTGCAAATTAAGGAGAAAACTTTTATCATTTTGTGTACCTCCTTAGGAGTCTTTGATTGTATCCATACCTACGATCAGCTTTGAAACTTAGATTTTCTTGAATATCTCTTCTTAACTCCTCACAATCTGGCTTCTGACTTTATCATTCCACCAAAATTGTTTTCATCAGTTACCAAAGATCATTAAGTTACCAAATCCAATGGCCTTTTCTCAATCCTTATTTTCCCTGACTTCTCTGCAGCCTTTAACACTAATGATCACTCTCATCTCTGTAGGTTTTGGGGATGCCATTCAGTAACAATTTCTATGCCGATGATTCTCAAATCCACCTATCTTGCCCCAGTCTCTCTACTAATCTCCAGTTTTGCATTTCCAACTGCCTTTCAAATATCACAAACTGGATGTCCCCAAGACTTCTTAAACTCAACATCTTAAACAAAATAGAATTCATTCTCTTTCCTTCTAAATTCTCCCCACTCTTCTACCTTCCCTATTACTGTGGAAGGCAACAGCATCCTCCCAATCTCTTAGGCTTGCAACCTAGGAGTCATCCTCACCTTCTCACTACCTCTCACCCCACCTCTATATCTGATCTGTTGCCATGGCTGTAAATTTTACCTTTGCAGCATCTCTGGAATATATTCTCTTTTCTCCTCTGACACTATATAGGCCCTCCTCACCTTACACCTGAACTATTGCAATAATCTACAGGTTGGTCTGCCTGTCTCAAGTATCTCCCAACTCCAATTTATCCTCCATTTAGCCACCAAAGTGATTTTCCTAAAGCACAAGTACAACCATGTCACCCTCCCACTCAAGGTAACTCTAGTGGCTCCCTATCTCCTCAAGGATCATATATAAAATCATCTGTTTGGAATTCAAAGCCCTTCATAACCTAGCCCTCTCCTACCTTTCCAGATTTCTTATACCTTACTCCTCACCAGATATGTATTCTTTGATCCAGTGACTCTAGTCTCCTAAAAAGATACTGCATCTCTAGGAATTTTCTCTGGCTATCCCACATTCCTGGAAATACTATCCCTCCTCAATTCTGCATATTAGCTTCCCTTGCTTTCCTTAAGTTCCAAATAAAACCCTTTCTTCTACAGGAAGCCTTTCCCAACTCCTCTTAATTCTAATATCTTCTATTGCTTAATTATTTCCTATTTATCTTGCATGTAGCTTATTTGAACATATCTGTCTCTCTCTTTAGACTGTGAGTTCCTTGAGGGCAGGAATTATCTCTTTCCTCTTTTTGTATCCTTAGTGCTTAGCACAGGACCTGGCACATAGTAGACATCTAATGCATGTTGACTTCTGATTCCTATTGAAATATAAGCTACAAATGTCATCCCCTAAGTCCTTATTTATTCCAAAATTCTAACTGAACTTTCTCCCGTTCACTTAGGGGATTTTTCCATTTGGTTTTGCAACTGTGCCTTTAAATTCTTCCCCTCTTTACATAACGGCAAGGATTAGGAATTTATTAAGGGATAAAGAATATTTCAAGCCAAGTATTTCTGTTAGCCAACCTCAGAATTAACACTTTAAAACAAATAAATTTGCAAGCACTAGTTTTCTTTCAGACAGCTTCAACTTTCTCTCCCCTTCAAGGCTCATGATTTATTTTCCCAAAGGGATATTATGTTCTATTGCATTTTGAAGGCATCCAGATTCTCCAGATAAACTAATTTGTGATGTGGTACATTCTTATAAACCAGGCCAACTGAGTTATTTTCAAATTACTCGCCCCTTTTATTAGAGCTGGCAAGACAAGCCAGTTCAATTGTTAATATAAAAATGGTATGAGGTGATGTGCTTCTTCAACTTCAATAAAACATCATTTTAATTTAAGAATGGGGGGCTTAAATGTAGCCAAATCATGGGCACAATGTTATACTGCAGAAAGTAAAAGTCATATTACCCCTTAATTTCTACAGCATTGTATTTTATCATTTAGAGGATAAAAATATATATACAGGGCACCCTCCCACCAATAAAGGGTAGCGGAAACAGATCTGTTTTGATAAAAGGAAATGGAACAGTGACATATCTAATAAGGAAGACAGTGCCTCTTTTATAATTTCACTTTATTATTTGGTTCAGTGAGCACTTGCCCTCCCAGGAGAACTAGTAATTAATTGATATTGGTAGGATCTTTGAATGTGAAAAGTACCCTGAGACATATGAGACCAAGGTCAAATGTCAATATTGATTCTTGGATAGATCAGCACCTTTGAAAGCACTGACTGAGAAATTTTACTAACTGATTTAAACATTATTATTTAAATATGATATTCTGACTTCAGTCACATTGCCCTGAAAAAATCCACAAAGTTTATTTGAATAAGAGTTTCCTGTATGATTCTTTTGTGTAGGCACATATGAGTGGATCTCTCCCCCTTCTTAATATATATATATTACATGTATATATATATTACATATATATATTACATATATATATATATCAAAAGCTAAGTGGCTCAAAGACCTTTGTTAAGAGAGAAATGAAACATATAAAAGATTTTTGGGGGGTGCAGACCTGTGATTTTATTGATGTAGGGGAGCTCCTGGGAGGAAACTCTAGCCACTCATATAAGCAACTGTTCAATAACTTATGGTCTTAGAGAACTGCCCAGGGTCACACTGTCACTATATGTCCTAGGTAGGAAAGGATAGTTATTAAAAATACTCACAAATGAAGAAAAGATGATTTACTTACAGTAATAAAAAGAGAGAATTGTCTTGAGTTCTAGCACTTAAAACTCTAGGTTATGTTGCCTCAAGTAAAAATAGAATTGCGTAGTTCAAGTTCTAAGTAATGTGCCACGATTTATATATCAATAAATGTCTGTGAAATTTGCTAAGTATTGTTTTTTAATACGACTAACTATTTCCCAGTGTATCTGAATCAAAAATTTATGTCATTACAGATCAAGGTAAAGTAAAGCAGTCCTGCATCTAAATTAATTTTTATAATTTTCCAAAAACTTTAAGTATCCTTGTTTTGCTTTCTCAGATTTCAAGAACATTTCATCCTCATATTGACTGTTAAATAGATATATAAGCTGAGTACTGACATTTCACAAAAGTGTTTAATGAATTTTAAAAGTGATTCTCTGGAGACTATTAAAAAAAATACTTCAAGCTGTAAAAGTCACATTAACTCATTCTATTAATCTATTTTGTCAAGAAAATGTTTAAGAATGACACTTTTTTTATTGGCTAAACCCTAATTACAGGGGCAGATAGGTGATACAGTGAATAGGGTGCCAGGCCTGGAGTCAAGAAGATTTGAGTTCAAATCCATCCTCAGACACTAGCTATGTGACTCTGGATAAGTCAGTTAACCCTGTTTGCTTCAGTTTCCTCATCTGTAAAATGAGCTGGAGAAGGAAATCACTCCAGCATCTTTGCCAAGAAAACCCCAAATGATGTCACAAAGAGTTGGACATGACTGAAAATGACTAAAACAAAAAAAAAACTAAAACAAACCATAATCAAAAAGATATCAGATATGATCAGCATCAGTTTCAAAGCTTTTGAAGGGAGCTTGTTTCTTACAGAAGTTAATTCTAATTTTTTAAAATGAGACATGAACGCATATCAGCAAATCTAACTCTGGATGAATAGCCATGAATTTGTCAAACAGATTCTATTAAATAATCAATCAACAATATTACAATAAACACTACTTCTATCATATCTCTACTCACCTCATCAACTCTAAAGATAAAGGACAATTCTTACAATTAAAATTCTGTAACCACATCACAGATATTGTTAAATTTGAACTACTGAGCCTAGAATCAAGACCCTTCACAATCCTGTGTCAACCTACTTTTCTCACTGTGTAACATGATCAAGCCTTTCCTCTAACCACACTGGTCTCCAAACCTTGATTTTGCACTCCTTCAGTAGTAACTGGTTCTTTTTTTGTTCTTTGTTTTGTTACTTTTCCAATGGCACTAGTAGAGATGCTACAGTCAGGGTTAGGTTTTAACTGTCTTGAAAGGCCTATACTCCCCTCAGAAAGGTAGAATGTTGGGAAATTGCATAACTGTGGAAAACAGTGGAATGGGGAACAGTTGAAGGGGTAGGCATGGCTGTGTTAGCAACAAGCCCAAATCAGCTACTTCAAGGGAAGTCAGATAGTATTCATCTTCTAACACTTCCATTGGTTAATCAAACTTCCCTTGGTGGGGTGAGAGGAAGGTCAACCCACAATTCTCTCAGAGTGATACTACGTTCCTCCAAGGAGAATTATGTACTGTGCATTCCCCAAACACAGCTGTTGCTTTCTTGCTATCTATGTTTTTGCAGAAAGGCCTACAGGTGTCAATCTTTAGAACACACATAGATATTTCCTACCTGATTCCAGACCACATAGAAGATTAGAGGAGGGGACTACTTCCAGCCTTGCGCAAGAGTTTGTATTGTGTGATGACAGGCCCTTACTTGGCTGCAGAGTTAGAAGAGCTGATGACTCAGAGGGTATAAAAAAGCAAGCTACTCAACTCTTGGAGTTCTTTATATTCCTGGCTACAAAGCATGTGAATGGCTTGCTTTTGTTTGACTCCATGTGGCCAGAGCACACGGCCATCTCTACCTCTTTTGGTTTCCTTCTTTCCTGATCCGGGGCAAATGAGTATCCCATTGTGAATGTGTCTAGGTCGGATCAGTTACAGCCTCGTTAGTTTTGAAAGGTTTGTTTCCTCAGCTTTTCATTGGGGTCATTATAATTATACATTTCATTTTTTCTTTCATTATAGACACTATGTATATTCATTTCCTGGTTCTGCTCACTTTACTCTGTATCAATTCATGTCTTACCATGCTTTTCTGAAGTCATCATAATATTGTTTCTTGTGGGATATGTATGTGTGTGTATGTATGTATATATATATATATATATGCATATATATACATAAAATTACATTGTTTCATTATCAATGGCTTCCATGCCTTTGCTCATGCTATATCCCTTGTCTGCAATTTTTTCTTTGCCTCCTCTCCATTGAAATATTATTCTGTATTTAAGTGTCAGTCCAGTTCTCAGTTATTCTGCAAGGCTCCAGATCATCCTAGCAAGAACTGGCTTCTCCCTATTAAGAACAACTATAGTACTTACTAATACATAAGATAATATATGTAAAGTACTTTGCAATCCTTAAAACTCTGTATCAGTGTGAGATATTATTACTTTATCCTTCTTATGACACTTTATATGACACTCTTCTTGTAGATTTGCGCATACTTCACCTACTAGACTATAAAGGAAATTGTCTAACATTTCCCTATATCCCCCATAGTGCTTACATAATACTTTGCAGACAGCAGTTACTTAATAAATATTTGCTGAGTGAGTGAATAAATGAACCTTTGACAAATGGTTTCCCAAGAAAAAGAGATCTCTTAGAATAGGAAATATTCAAAAGGAAAGTGGAAATCAAACCCAAGGAAAAATACTGCTTGCATCATGTTCTAAATTATTGGATGTCTAGAAAACAGTGGTTATATGATCACCCCAAAACCTTCTATTCCAATCTCTTCAGGTAAAAACCAAAGAGATGTGATTACAGAGGTGTAAGTTTAGTTTCTCACCTTTTTTAAAAAGTGGGAAACAAATCTCTAAATTTTGTTAATTGCATAGTAAATGATTTTCCATTAAAGGAATCCCTACTTTCTTGGGGCCTCTTATAATTTAGAAGCTACATGAGCAGTATATTTAGCAACTTAACAGAATGTTAATATTCATTTTACTCATCATTCTGTTAATACTCATTTCCTTCTAACCTCTCTTATACTCTAGTTAATGAGAACAATTTTATTATTTTAGAAAAGAGCTAAGTCAAAAGCAACAATGACTTAGCAACATAGAGTATTTTGGTTATTGACCACATTTGTTCCTTGGGGCTGTTGGATAGCTGTAATTTACAAAAAAATTAATAATATGTGTACTTCAGTGCAGTACTAGCTACTGAAACGTAATCTTTTGTGATAGATTCCCAAGCCTGATTTTGACAACTTTGCTGGTAGAGAAAAAGAACATCTGAAATATTTTTAAATGTTATGGAAACATTTCCTAAAAGTACAGCAGAGTAATTGCAAAGTTGAAGTATATCCACCCTTCAACAGAAACAAAAAATTGGGAAAAATTCACACCAAGACCAAACTTTTAATCAGATCCCTTAAAAAGAAAATAAGTACAAGTTCTTATTGTCTTAGTATGTGATGTTATATCTCAGGTGCATCAGTGTTATGAATCTTAATTTACATATTTAATTTCTGGCCTTTATACCTAATAGAACAAAAATGGGAAAGGGAGATAAATAAAAGAATGTTGTAACATGAAGTTGGGTTGAAAATAACAAATATACGTATGAGATAAAAATAGGCATAAAAATATGGAAACACTCACATATACATGAAAATAATTTTTAAAACATACCACTTATTTGTTTTTGGACATCAGTTTAAAGAAAGTGAAATAATCCAATGTTTTTTAAATTTTTACCTTGTGAAGAGATGATTCATTAAAATTCACCATGAACCATAACAGTGTATGCTATGAAGATTTTTTTAAATAAAGGCTTTTAATATATTTACTAAAACACCATGAACAGTTGTTAATTCTAACCAGCAATATAAAAACAACAGAAAAAAGTAATCTTATAGACAGAATTTTTATCAAGGAAAAAGAAAAAAAAATCTACAAAGGCTTAATGCTTTTTGATTTAAAAGAAGCTTTGATGTTTTCAACTTCTGAAAAAAAAAACCCCACATGAATAGACTATGTCAGTTTTACCACAATGAATCCTCTAGCAGATGCTTAATTTCAGAAAAGAACCTAATTGGTCTCCAGCAACTGTCTCTACTTTCTAGCAGAGAACTGTGGGCAGCTAGAGATTGGGTCCTATTGGTTTAGTTATATTTGAAGGAAAAGGGATTTCTTTTAAGAAATAACCAATTTTATTGCTATTTATTTTTAGAATGCTAATGATATATATATACTTCTATACTTATCAGACTTGTTCATATACGTTACCTGATGCGGTAACAACATCTATCTGCCTCCTTCTCTCCCCTGACACTCCCTAGTACAGACCCTCAGAGTCACTTTATGCCTAGACAATTGTGATAGTCCGCTGGCTGGTCTGCCTGCCTCAAGTCTTTCCCCATTTCAATCTACCTTCCATTCAGCTATCAAAATGGTCTTCTTAAAACACAGAGCTGACCATGTGGCCTCCCTATTTAATAAACTCCCAATTTTTTACCTCCAGGAACAAATATAAAATCCTCTGTTTGGCTTTTAAAGCCCTTTATGACCTGGCCTCTTCCCGCTTCTTCTCATATGTTACGTCTTTCACTATACTTTATAATTCAGTGACAGTGACCTCCTTGTGTGTTCTTTGCTCACGACACTTCAGTTCTAAAATGAGCATTTTCCCATGATGACCCCAGGTCTTAAGTTTCCCCATTCCTTACCTCTACTTCCTGACTTTAAGTCTCAATTCAAGTCACACTTTCTGCAAGAAGTCATTACTATATTCTTTGGTGTTAGTGTTTTCTCTCTGGGATTCTTTTAATTTATCCTGGCTATATCTTGTTGGTACATAGTTGGTACATAGTTTTCCCAATTAGATTGTGAGCTCCTTTAACCTAAAGGTGGATTTTTTGCCTTTCTTTGTATCCCCAGTGCTTAGCACATAGCAGGTGCTTAATAAATGCCATGTGATTGGACTTGATTCTAACGATAACCCTATGAGATAACCACGGCAGTATTAACACAATTTTATTTATGACGAAAGTCAGTCTCAGAAAGATTTTGATTTGTCCAAGGTCACATTGCTAACAGGTTGTAGAGCCCAAGTCTTCAGATTCCTTCCTTGTCCAGGGTTCATTAAGGTATTCTTCACTCATCTCCAGAAGTAAATAGAATTCAGGAACCACGTTCAAATTAGTGAAATTTACAATTATCGGTATTTCCATTAAATTCAAATGAACAAACATTAAGTGTATTACAATGTGGAAAGCACTACACTGGGTTCTGGAGATACAAAGTTAAAAAAATGACATAGTCCCTGCCTTTGTAGAGCCTGTAGTCAAGCAAGCTACAAATTAAGTGTGATAAGAGGCAGAATGTGATGGGGCAAAGAGTAAAGATCTCTTGGAAAGTTTTGAAGAAAAAAGATCACTTTCAATTAGGGGCAGCCAGGAAGGTTTTATGAAGGAGTTGGCAACTGAACTAGATTTTAAAGAAAGGAAAGGATTTCAATGGGCACAGATGGGGAGGGTGTGCATTCTTGTAATGGAAGACTATTCACACAAATGCATGAAGAAATGAAGTAAAAAGGCATTTAAGGACTTATTATGTGCAAACACATTATACCGAGCATTGGAGTAACAAACTGAAAAGTAATAGATATAGTTCCTCCTTTGAGAGTTCACATCCTATTTGAGAGAAAACGCTTATTGAAGTTTCAGTTTTGAGTCATAGAAAGATCCCATTGTCCATGGCAATATATATTTAATGTCATTTTTATTGATAAAATAATATCTGTTTCTGATATTCAAACATGCCAAGGACTTTAGTGGTGAGAGGGTAAAACAAGATAGGAAAGTGTTAGTAATTCGATTTGATTAGAACATAGATTGTGTGAAAGGGTGCATTGTGAAATAAGTCTGGAAAGGTAGAGTTGAGTCAGATTGTGGGGGTCCTTAAATGCCAGGTCGAAAAGTTTATATTTTATCACATAAGCAATAAGTAGCAACTGTAGTCCTTGAGCAAAAGTGACACAATCGTAGAATGGTATACCCTCAGATTTGAAAGGGACCTGAGGGATTATGTATTTTGATCTATACTGGGCATATATCCTTTCTACAAAAACCATAGAAAATCATCCAGCCCCTGCTTGAAAAATCTCTTGCAACAAGGAACTCATTTAGACATTTTTAAGAAAGATTTTCTTTATGTTAAACCAAAATTTAACTCTCTATAACGTCTACCCCATTAATCTTGTTCTTCCCTCTGGAACCAAGCAAAATAAATATAATTCTATTTTCACATTAAAATATTTGAAAATAGTTCTCATATACTCTCATAAGTTTTCTCCAAGTCACCTATCCCCAAGTCCTGACACTTATCCTCATATGGCATGGTTTTGAGATCCCCTCACCATTCAGGTCACCCTCTTTTAGAAGCTGAAGACAGCAGTGCAGTAGAAAGACTAACACAATGTTAAACTTGAGGTAAAAAACACAAGTTTGAATCCTAACTGCCACTGTGTGATGTTAGGTAAGCTATTTAACTGATCCTGTTTCTATATCTGTCAAATAAGAGGCTTGGACCAGACTATCTTCAAGATACCTTCTAGCTCTTTATCTATGACCCTGTGATTTTGCCTGTCATTATCCTTTCTGGTACATAGTAGACATCTAAAAATATTTGTTGGTTTGACTGTGTCGTGCCCAAATGTAAAACCCAAGATAGAACAATGAGATTTTGATTCCATACTCTACATTTCTATTACTGCAGCCTCAATTTGCCCTACATATGTAATTTTATGGTATTGACAACTGTATGAAAGACTGATTCAAGATTAGAGAGACAGGAGGCAGAGAGATTGGTTAGGAGCTTCTCTCTTAGTAGTCTATGCGAGAGGTTTTGAGATTCTGAATCAAAGCAGTACCAGTGTCAGTATAGAGAAGGGGGCAGATGGGAGAGCTATTGTGAAGATAGAATTGACAACTTGAATTGGCTGTGCTCTTACCAATTAACAGTACCATTAACAGGGACAGCTAGGTGGTGCAGTGGATAGAGCACCAGTGCTGGAGTCAGGAGGACCTGAGTTCAAATCTCACCTCAGACACTTGACACTCACTAGCTGTGTGACCTGGGGCAAGTCACTTAACCTCAATTGCCTCATCCTGGATCATCTCCAGTCATCCTGATGAATATCTGGTCACTGGATTCAGATGGCTCTGGAGGAGAAGTGAGGCTGGTGACCTGCACAGCCCTCCCTCACTCAAAACAAAGTCAAGTGTAAGTCATGTCATCATTTCTCTGATGGCATGGTCTTCTTCGGTGAAGGACAAACACACACACCATTAACAAGAAAGTTGAGAATGGAAGCAGGTTTGCTGTACGATTAACTCAGTTTGGTGTATGTTGATTTTAAGATACCAATGCAACGTCTAGATAGAAAGATTGAGCAGAGAGATGGAGATCATAGAATGATGTCCAAAGATCAAAAGAGAGGAAAAAAAGTAGAGGACAAAGTTCTGGAGAACATAGATTCTTAATGTATGGGAAATGGGAAAAGGAGAAGGGAGCTGGCAAAGAAGACAAAAAGAAGCAGTAAGAGGTAAATATGGAATGATAGATTGCAGAGATGGCAGGCTTAGTGTTTCATGATTGATTTAATTCATGAGGATCTTGAAAACATGTCCTGGCTATACCTGGAGAGAATTTAGTCTTCAACAAAGAAACCAAATCTTTGTTGTCTATCTGGGCAGTGAGTTCAGGAAATGTTCCCAAGCAAAACTCCACTAAATACTCCACCCTATCCACTTTCGGCTTGTACCGACTTGCTTGGGAGGTGCTAAAGAAAAAAGCTGATCTTTCTTGATATAGCTCTTAATTCTTTGCTTCTCTTTGCTAAAGGTAGAACGAAAAAGAGAGTTTTGTGGAAACAGAACTGAATAGTCCAATCAGAAAACTATGGCACTGAAATGTTCTATCTTTTGATGAAGTCAAGGCTAAAACTATTAAAGCTAACACATTCATAGAACTAAATCTTCGAAAAGATCTAGTACCTTTTTCAGCTCACCTATCATGCACAAGTATAGAATACTTCAATATTTCTGTGCAGGTATTCTCTCCATCCCTGCAAATCATAATTATCCTATCCTATCCTGTGTGATTCTTACAGGCCCTTCACAGAACACACACCCAGCATACTAAAGATCTTCCTCTACTTCAGTTTTAAAAATAAGGATGGCTTCTTATAATTGGTTTATTTTCTATCCGGTCTAAATTTAAAGTGTCCCCAAGAAGGACATACATGTGCCTCTCCAGAGTTCATTGGAAAATGTTCCCTAACCTAACTCACCCTAATACTCTTCCTCTTGCACCCTTTGCTTCAGAATTGCACAATATTTAGGTAGGTATGACTACTTTATATCATTCAGAGTACATTTTTAGTTTGTTTCCCCATTCTGAGTCACTGTATAAATTATATTTATTTCTCTAGTGAGTGCATCTTTATTTTCCCTTAATCATGCTGGATGCCCTGGAAAACCTTCTAAATTTTCTCAGTTTTTAGAGACAAAATATCACAAATCCATTCCAGTGTAAGGTATCTACATCACTGGATGGAAATTCCTTCATCAATCAATCACACATGAATGAGATCACAGATATGTATTGGAGTACTAGAATTCTAGTTGTGCCCTTATTACACTCTTTAAAATTATCATTATAGTCATATGGAATCTGGAATTCTGTAAGTCAACAAACCAACTAGATAATGTTACTCCCATTCTTGAATATTTGTATTTCCTCTTGCCTTTTCCCTGTTATAATAATTCAACACTTACCATTACATCATTTTCTCTTTAGGTCAATGTCTTCTTGACCCAGTTTTTTTTGTTTTTTTTTCCTGCTCTTTACTCACTAATAGTGACTACATATGAACATTAATCTATTTTCTAGTAGCAGTAGACAGTAACATTTCTCACTGATTCTGACAGTAAAGAATTAAATGTATAATATGTTAGAAACCTCACAATCTTTTGTGTGGAAAATCAACTTTTCATTTCCCTTTGAGATCTATGAGGGAAGAATGGATATATTAGAGTGAAATCCTAAAGTGAATCAATTGGCAGTGATTTCCTTCATTTATTCTCCACCTTTTCTCCATCTCCATGAGCAAGAGAGGTTGGGAATAGGAGGGGAATTCTTGAGGCAATCTGCATGGAAATAGACTAAATAAATCTTTGAGAGGTATCAGGAGATTGTAATCTACTGACTGGGGATCATTCACTCATTTAATTAATTACTTAAACCCTCCAATCTGATTTGATTATGTAGACCTGACCTGATAATACAGAGAAGCTGCTACAAAATTGGTACCTGTTATTTGCTCAGTGACAGTTGAGTCAAAAACCCCATTTTAATCAGAGGAGGAGTAGTGGTCGGGCCATTGGATAAGACTTTTCTCTAAGAATTATGATCTAATATACAGAGTGTGAGCTTAACTAAAAAAACAAGTAATAAAATACTGGTGATTATAGTGGGATTTGCACTCAATACACATTCCTCAGCAAGGTCTCTGACATGAAAACTGGGGAAAAAGTCCAAGTAATTCACCAGCAAATAAAATGTCACATCAGAAAAGCTAGACAGTATCACAGAGAACAGGACCACATAGGAATGGAACTAAATCCAGAACCCTGAAGGAGTGATAGATGGGCCCTATTTTAGAGGTGATAAAGAATTATGAATGTACAGTTCAGTCATGTCAGAATGGCTCATCTCTACCACAGCTTTTAAAACAATCAACTATTCATTATTTCTTAAATGCTTACCATGACCTACCAACAAAGGGGATACAGAAGAAATGTTCAATTAATCATCAAGTATTTATTAAGCATCTACTATATCCCAGGCACTATAGATTCTTAGGATACAAAGACAAAATTAAATATTCCCTGCTCTCAAGGAATTCACATTCTAATGGAAGAGATAATATCTACATATAAGTATATACAGAATTTTTTTAAAATGTGAGATAGTTTTGAGAGGGAGAGCACTAGTAGCTGGGGGATCAGGAAAAATTTCATGTAGAACGGTGCTTGAAATGAGTCTTGGGGGAAGTAAGGGATTCCATGACGTGGAGGTAAAGAGTGAGTGAATTCTAATATATGAAAGTATGGAGGATAGCATGATGGAGATGGTATCAGAGTCAGGAGTCCTGGGTGTGAATGCTATCTCAGATAATTACTTTCTATGTAATCATAAGCAAGTCACATAACTACTCAGAGCCTCAGTTTCTTCTTTGTAAAATGAGGAGTCATATTTTATATAACCTAGCTCTTAGTGTTATTGTGAAGGAAGTACACTATGTAAATTGTGAGTTGTCATTCTTATTTAGCATATAATCAAGAGAACAAGAGGAAAGCTCTCAGAATGGGGTAGAATCTATGTGGGGAATTTTACGATAAGGCATGGATGAGAATCACTGAGGATAAGGAGGCATAGATGAGCTGTGATCTGCATTACTGACAAGGATATATAACATGAAATCCCAGATCCAGCAGAATAAAGGGAATCAATCTACTTAATCTAACTGGGGAAACAGAACTAAGCAATGTGAAGAAATGAAAACACAATTCAATGCTACACTGTGTGATGCTAACTGCAAACAAATACAACTGGGCTCTAAGTGTGGTAGACGGGAATGCTTCCTGGAAAAATAGAACTTCAGCCGAAGTTTTACAAATCAATAGCATTTGAAGATGCAGAGAAGATAATAGAGGGCATTCAGTGTGAGGAGAAAGATCCAGCCGCACCTCTGTCTCACTGCTCCTGAGTCTGACTTCTGGGGCCAAACAGAACACATCTACTCCCTCTCCTACATGCCAGCCCTTCAAAGATTTGAAGAGAACTCATATCCTTCTCTTCTCCAGGCTAAATATCCCCACCTCCTTAAATAGATCCTCAAATGAAACAAACTCAAGGCCCTTCACCATCCTGGTTGCCTGACTTTGAACATTTTCTATCTTATCAATGTCCTTTCTTAACTGTGGCAGCCAGAACTGAACGTTAAGTAATGAAGAAACATTGACAACAACAGGAAAATGCAGGCTGTTGTAATACCTCATGTCTCTAAGTGCACCTAACTTAAAAATTAGGTTTTTCTTTGATCATAACACAAAACACAGCCCCTTCAGCACACCAAACTAGTTTTTGCCCTTCATTTTCTTTGACTTCAGTATGATCTTAAAAAGTAAGACCAATTTCCTTGTATATTTGGATGTAGGGACTGGCATAAACCTGTGCTTTAACAGGGTAGGGAACTTCTCTTAAGGAAACTCCCTCTACTATTGTAAATCTGCAAGTATTCTGCAGTAGTTATTTGGGGTATTCAGAGATTAAGTGGCTTACACAGTCAGGGTTACACAGTCAGTACATGTCAGAGGCAGGATCTGAAAACAAGTTTTCCTGACTCTGATGCTGGTTGGTCATACTATGCTGCCTCTCACCATGTACATAGTATGTCCTTAACTAATTAATGTTAGTGGAGTTTGATGCCAACACCAAGGTCATTAAGATACATCATCACTGTGAAGAGAAACTTAATTCAGGGCCAGCAATTTCTGTTTTTGAATCAGTTTTTCCCAATATGGTGTATGGAACTCTTCCAAATAGCCATCCAGTAATTTAGTAACACAGTCAGATCAGCGCTGAATAACCATATATTCATATCATTAAGCATAACAAGACACAAAATATCATCTTATTATAAAAATTCTGTTCTTAAGATTGCATCATACACAATCCTGACTTTTCTAATACATATTTCTATAAATTTTGCATCTACAGAATAATTTTCTAAATATAAGTTAATGATTACTATACTACATATAACACTCACTGTGAGCAGTAGAGAAAAATAGAGAAAGGTACCTAATAGACGTTCATAGTCTAACAGAAAACAGAAGATACAATACATCTCATATAGGATGAACATATAAATACAACTATGACCTTTGGCATCTGTTCACAATAGGTTTTAGGATGCTAAAGCATTTGGAGCTAAGTAATGAGCATAGTTACAGAAATTTTTTTGGAGTTCTGAAGACTAGGGAAAGACAAAGATTGCCAGAGAATAAGTCACTTCACCTGGCTGAACCTGTTTCCTCATTTGAAAAATTAGATGCTTTCTTAAGGTCCCTTGCAATTCTAAATTGATGTTCTATGATACAAAAATACCTCCATAGTAGAAACTCTCCCTAACTAATGCTCCCTTGGTTGACTTTTTATCAAATTGATCTTTTTTCACTCTCAAATGACAATACTTTCAGAAGGATTTCCACAAATTCAGATTTTTTAAAATTGCCTTCTCTTCTTTCCCCCAAATTTTTACTGTTCTCTTTTACCTTTATTTGAACATTTAATATTCTTGGAAATGTGATCTTTGAAGATATCCAAATTCCTCCTATCTTCACTTTTTTATGAGCTCTATAAATAAAAATAGGCAAAGATAAGGTCATGTCTAGTTTAGTTTCTAAAGTCATGTCTTGTTTCTAGCCAGTACATTATTGTTGACAGGAACATGACAGTTGTGTTGAGGGTTCACTGCTGATGACCAATTTCCTTTATTTGCCAACCTTGCCAAATTAGCAGTTTTTCTGATCTTTTTCAGATGGAGAAGTCCAAGTTTTTTGAGGCAGAATCAAAATAGGGTTGCTTCTATTCATCCCTATAAGACCTCCACTTTCCTCTTCCCCCACTTGCCCACTGTAATATATATAATATGCTGAGCCCAGTAAAAATGCTATTCAGTATAAATTTGTGAATGAAATATTTTGTATATTTAATTAAATATAAAATATTAGGTACATCACACACACATACACACACACACACACACACACACACACACACACACACATATATATATATATATATATATATATATATATATATATATATATATATATATATATATATACACACACACATATGAAATAATAGGTATATATTAGCCAGACGGTACAGTGGATAGAACAGCAGACCTGGAGTTAGGAAGATCTAAGTTCAAATCCAGCCTCAGACACTTACCAGCTATGGGACCCTGGGCAAGTAAGTTACCCCTGTATACTTCTATTTACTCATCTGGAACATGAGCTGAAGAAAGAAATAGTAAATCACTCCAGGTGCTTTGTCAAGAAAACCCCAAATGGAGGTAATTAAGAGTCAGACATGACTGAAACAACTGAACAAAAAATTAGGAATATTGTATAGGTAAACAATACATAGTATTATATGCCAGAAATAGCACAAACTATTCAATTCTCAGAAATTCTGGCTTTAAAGGTGAAATTCAAACCCCATCATACACCATGCACTTTCCCTGCCAGGAAATAGCTCCTTTTATACCTTATCTCCAGAATAAACTACAACCCATTCACACTCTGCAATTTTTATCTTTGCAATATAACAAATCTCTGGATCTCCTTCGGCCAAAACTAGTCTATTGGTCTGGGGGAAATCATTCAGATAAAGTATTACACTTCACCATTTTCTCAACTCTCAGCCTTGACTATAATCCTTTTTGAGTCTTCTCAGTTCAAGAAGTGCTCCAAATTATTTTATTTCAGTTCGAATTATTCCGTACTGAATTCAGATACTCTTCTTCTGTTTCCTGAATAATGAGCAAATTTACTAGCACCGTTTTCAATGTTTATGGTAGACATGATAACAGGGTACTACAGGAACTAACACTTTATTAGCAACCTGTCAGGTAAATAGTGAAAATATTATTTATCAAATACCAACCCCCATTTTACATATGAGAAAATTAATGCTTAGAAATTAAAAAACTTACTCATGATCACTGCCAAGGAAATAGAGATCAAGCCAGGACTCAAAACTAAGTCTTCTAGCTCTAAGTTACATTTTTTCCCCCCACTGTACTACTGAGCCTCCCAATTAGCCTTCAGAAATTCTACATCTACATCTATATTCTACATTTATGGTCTACTCCTTGTCTTCTATATTAATCCTAAAATTCCTTATCCCTAGCTGAGGGATAAGGTCTTGGACATAAGGTACCTGGGCATAAAATGTAAAGACATAAAACCTCTAGTATCTGGACATAAAACAGTATCTCCTAAATCCTAAACAAAGAAGCAAAGGATAATTCTTTTATTTATCTTTATATTCCTGTCTTCTCCCTAGCATCAAACACAAAGTTTTACATATGGTAAGTACTTAACAAATATCTGTTGAATGAATGATAATGAAAGAAAGATTTTGTCACAGTGACACCCATGAGCTTCCTCTGGGGCACTAAATTTTTCTAGTTTTTTACTTAAATTTAGGATCGTAGATTTAGCACTAGAAGGTACCTTAAAAGTCATTTATAAATCCAGTACCATTTTTTTTAAATGAAGAAACAGAGAGGTGAAGTGACTTTTTTTTTAAGTAGCAAAGCATCTGAATTCAGGTCAAATCAGGTAAGTGGAAACATGGGATCACACTATCTCCTGATCCTTCTGGACATTTCCTTTACTGGATCCCCTTCTTTTCATCCCCTAAGCACTAAGGTTCAGTCCTATGTTCTTGTTATTTTTCTTCAGTTTTTTATTGATATGTTTTAACATTTCCTCCAGAAACCTTCCCATACCACTCCCATTGAGCCATCACGCATAACAAATTTTTTTTAAGAGTAAGAAGAGAAAAATGCAGCAAAATCAATCAACACGTTGAAAAAATTCTGACATTATCTATGCAGCGTTCCCTACCTGTGAACATCTACCTCTGACAAGAAGAGAGAAGGGTTTTCTTCTATCTCTTCTTTGGAGTCAAGCTTTACCTTTGTAATTATGTAACATTCAACTAATATTGGCTGTTAGTTGTTGTCCTTTCCATTTACATTGTTGCAGTCATTGGGATGAGACAATAGCTTCAGCAGAGTTGCAGGCTGAAAAATTAATCCACAGAAATTAACATTTTTATATTATAATAATAATAAAAATAGTTGAAAGCAAAGTCTCATTCAAAATAACTGTGAAATACATAAACTAATTGAAAGTTCATCTACCAAAACACAATATCTATATTGTCTCATGGATTCCCTCAGATTTTCTAAAAACCATCATGTCACCACCATATAATTTTTGACTCTTTTTCTTTCTGCCTTTAGTTTTTTCTCTTCTCTTATTGCCATTCCTGGCATTTCCAGAACATCTTAAATAACACAATAAATAAATCCAAAAAACACTTCTTAAGTGCCTGCTATGTGCCAAGTACTGTGTTAAACACTTAGAATACAATTAATATAAGGAAAGACAATCCCTGACCTCAAGGGACTTACCATCTCATAAGGAGAAAAAATATGAAACTGGAGGCAGAACACATATGCAAAATGGAGAGAACTAAAGTCTAGTTTCCGCTCTCAGTAGAGGGAAGCATAGGGAGGAGTTTGGTACTCCATCCTCCAGCCATCCAGAGGGTAGAGGAGGCTGAGGCAAGTGGTGTCAATCAAAGCTTGAATTAGTGGCATGGTGATAAGAAGGATGCAGCTATGTTGCTCAGTGAATAAAGTGCTGGACCTAGGAGTCGGGAAGAACTTAGTTCAAAAATCCAGCCTCTGTTTGCCTTAATCTACTCGACAAGGAAATGGCCAACCACTCTAGTATCTTTGTCAAAAAAAACTATTTGAAGTGTGGTTTATGATGTTGGGAAGAGTTGGACACCACAACAACAAAAGATGAGATAAGAAGTAATGAACTTAAATGGAAGAGGTATTTTGTTTGAGGAATTGATACCAAACAGAATAGCAGCTACAAGTTGTGTGAGGAATATTAATAGGGAAAGAACTTATTTTTCACCAGTGTTTCCTATTTTATAAAATTCTTACTTTTAACTTTAGATGCATGCTTTTTATCATGCTTTTAAAATCCCTCTACGCCTATACTTTGCAGGATTTTAACATAAATGAATGTTGCATTTTGTCCAAGGCTTTTCCTACATCTTGTTATTTTTCTACATTATCTTCTTTTCTTAATACAATGAAGAATCTACTTTAATCAGCTCTCCAGTTTAATATTAAAGGAAATTATTGTCATTAAAACATAATGACAGTATTTCTTTGAACTGAAGTTGTTGACATGAATGATTTAAACTGTCTCCTCTATGCAATTTGTTATGTACTCAATCTGTATATTTCTACCCCTGGTTTCTTACATACTAGACATTGTCACTTGGATGTCTCTGTCACTTCAAAATCACATGTATATTCATTTAAATTCAATAACCGCTGATTGAGCACCCATTATATCTCAGGATAAAGGCAAACTAATTATTATGCCCTTCAAATCTGGATACTTCCTTATTTCTATTAATTCTCATTGTTATCCCCAGCTTGAAATTTTGATTCTTCCCAATCCTTTACCTTGTGCCCCCATGTCCATTTTTTCTTGATTCCACTTCTACCTATCAAACTAATCTGTGCTTGAATCATTGTAGAAATTCCCCCAACAGGCTTTTCTGCCCCCAATTTTTCCTGTAGATTGTAAACTCTTAAAGGTGCAAGAACCACAACATTAATGTTTTTACCTTCTTAAACACAGAAAGTGCTGATTAAATATTTGTTGAATTATTTACATTGTTTCCTTGCTCAGTAAGCACAAGTGGCTCTCCGCATCTTTACAGGAGAAAGTCTATTCTCAGCTTGATATTTGAGGCCTCTTAATCGGCCTCAAACTACTTCTCCAGCTTTATTTTTCACAACTTCCTAACAAAACCCTCACTCTAGCTGGGCTGATTAACTCATTATCTCATGACTCTTTCTTGCTCATATTATTCCCCAGATTCCTTCTGGAACATAGAGCATAATGTTCAGCTAATTTTGAGCAGCCACTAAAGAGTTTAGGTCTTATCATGTGATATGAGCCTTGCAAATGCTACTTTGCAGAATTACAGAATTCCAAGACTGAAAGTTCTTTCAGGGATCACCTAGGTATTTACAAATACTTGTCAGACGACTAAAACTTCCTTCTGGCAGTATCACACAATCTCTTCAAATTAACATGCAATAAAAATGTTAAGTTAAAGCTCTGGACTAGAGGCCTGATACAAAAATCAATAAACCATATTTCCTGATTTTGGGAAGTTTATAGTCTAGGGATTAGGCAATATATAGTCATTTGGGTAACAAATTAGAACAGGCATGAGTACAAAGGAATGCTACATAGAGTCACACCACCTCAGAGGAAGGAAAAGGAAATCCATTCCAAAACTTATCTTTTTTGGAAAAATTCTCCACAGAGGAAGATCCTATAAATTTTCTTTATCTACCATTCTAACATAAAGTCCTTGATGTCAAATTCAATTCAATAACATTTATCAAATTTATTGAACTTTAAGGAGGTAGGGAAAATTAAAAGTTTAGCTATGGTAAGATCCTTGTCCTCAGGGAGATAATAGGAAATTCTTTTTTGTGTTTAATTTTTTGCTTCAGCTTACATTTACTTCCCTCGGGTAGTAGGCTGAAATCAGAATGAAACCTTACCAGACTTCAAACATCCTATATTTATTTCAAACCCCATGAAAATAAGGTCATTATCTGAGTACCTTTCTCAACATAATATTCTTTATCCTCAGACCAATTCATTCTAGTACTTTTTCCACTGGTCCTTAACACTTGATAATTTTTTTTTTTTTTTGCTTAAGTCAGGTGAAAAATTGCTTCCTTTATGCAAACTAGGAGTGATCGTTAAAGTTCTGGGGAGTTGCCAGTAAGCTCCTTAAGTAACTTTTTATCTCTAGCGCTACTCCTGTGGGAGTAATTCATTAATTATCCAAAGCCTCTAAAGTATGCACAACTAGTGATTTTCTGTTTCTGCCCCACCCAGGTTTGGATACACGTGGTCAGGAAAAAGTAGTTCAACCTGTCTCGTACCTCTTCCTTCGGGCTCGTGTCCCTTAGAAGCATCCATTTTCTGGAGGGTTCTAAGAAAGAGCCTTAAATCGAAAACGCTCCGGCAGCAGCTGAAGGCAGGCACTGCTGGAGCCTACGAAGTCTGTTTGGGGGCACGCAGGAGTGTGGGATTTAACTAATGCCATCGTTCTAACTGCACACGTTTTCCATCCCAGTCTCCAGCTTCACCTGCATTTCTATTCTACATAGTTTTCAGTTTGATGCACCCCTCCTCAGAAGTGCTCAGGACGCTGTCCAAGACGGTCCCGAAGTCACTCATTGTCATGCGAACCAGGGGGGGAAGGGATGCCCAGGGACGGAACCTCTCCCGTCCTTAGAAGAGACAATACGGGTCAGCACCGCGCAAACTGCCGCCTGAAGGGCCTCGCGGGGGCCCTCCGGCCACTCGGCCTGGGGCTCCCGGGGTAAGGACCGTACTGTTACACAACACAAACAACAGCCCTTCTGCGGAGAGATGACCTCCTCGCTAGCGGAGGAGGGGGATGGGAGGAGGAAGAGGGGATCCTCGCGGCACAAGCACCGAGGCCTGAGAGGGGCCGAGGCCTGAGAGGGGCCGAGCCCGAGGAGCGAGGGGCCTCGAGGCCGCGGCCTGGGCAGACCGCATCCGGTTAATCTTTAATGGAATTATTTTCCGAGGCAGGGTGGGCGTGACCGTGAGGCCCTGGGGCCAGAGCTTCTAGACCAGACTGCGGGCGCAGCCAGGGGAAAGGAGGAGGGCGGAGAGAGGGGCCTGGGCGGAATCCAGGCGCGCACAAGCAGCAGCATTCCCGGAGGCCGCCGGAGGAGGCTGCGCGCTAGGAGACACCCAGATGGGCCGGGCTTTGCGCCTAGGGCGGGGTCTGGCCTGGTCCGGGGGCGGGGCCTACCCGGGGCAGCCAATAATTGTGGAAGGGGGAGGGGAGGACGGAAGAGACGGGCCCGGGCTGGCCGGGGCTGGCCCGGCAGAGCGCTTCTCCCGGAACTGGCCGGGAAGGAGCCGGGCCCACCGGACTTCCCGCCTTCGAGTGACGCGTCAAGGAACGAGAGTGTGCGTGCGCGGGGAGGCGGGAAAAGAGGGCGGGGACTTCTTTTTCATTTCCCTTTTTCTTTGAGGGGAAGGGGGAGTAAAGGGAGCTCGCGGGAGGGTGGGTGGAGAGGGCTTGAGATCACGTGCCCTTGCCCGGGTCACCTCCTGGTACCCGGGTCCCGCAGCCCAAGCCAAACTGGTTTCTGTGCCTAGGGCGCGGCCCTCTCGTAGCGCTCCAAAGTAGGTGCCAGGCGCCTTCAGAATGGTTCCTTTCGGCATGGTGGGCGGGGGAAGTTCCTAGAAGGGGAGCAGGCGGCGGGAGGCAGACGAAGCAGCGTTGTACTTTGAGGGTGCCCCCCCAAAGGTCTGCATTGCATAAGATCGAGAAGGACAAGGCTCGGTGGGGCTACAGCCGAGCTTTTAAATTAGGTTGGAATAAATCACGTAGAAACGATTTTATCGATAATATTCCAACTTGCACTCGGTTCGGCAGTGACAGCGCAGAAGAGGGTCGGTTCTGGGGATCTGCGCTCAAGGCCTGGCCCAGCCGTCAAATGAAGGGGCTGGCGATAGCTGACCCCAGGGGAGCCTTCCACGAGCCCGAGAAATCCCTTCAAACCCTCGCCCCGGGTCTTCTCATCCGTAAAGTGAGAATTGGGCTTCACCTCCGAGATGTGTTGAATCCATGTTTATGATCCTTTAAGTTAACTGAATTCCCAACTCAAGTTGAATACCATAGATTCTTATTTTTGTTTTAGGTATCCAGGTTACATTATTTTCAGCGATCCTGGACCATTCAGGGTTCATTGGAATAGATAATACAGTTTCCAAATGCAGCCGAAGCCCAAAGAATGTGAAGAGGAGACCCCTTCCCTTTTATGGGGCTTGGATCCTGTGTTTTTAGCATTTGCAAAACTGTATGTAAAGGATATACTGAGCATCAAAGAATCCCAGCAAGCTCCAGGTATGTAGTTTGGGAATACAGTTGGCCCAATTAGCCTTTTACCTCGCTGCAGGGGCTATCAGAAGCCTTATTGTCAACATGAGGTTTGCAGAGCCCTTACTTGGTTACTTGGCAAGAATGTTGCAATGATTTCCCTGCCTGTAAAGATGACTGTAGCACATTTTAGTCAGGATCGAATTAAACTTGTTTATTTAGGAGCCTTTAAAAAAATAACATAAGGGGATTGTTTTTGTAAGGAAGAAACTTTGTGCCTTACTCTGATCAGATTTTTAGTTGCCTCAATGTCCATTTGGCTTCCATTGTACTTGTCCTTTTCTGTCTCTTAATGTTTGCTCCTACCCCTTCACCTGTGGTTCCATATCAGTTATCAAAAATGGGATAATACCTCACATTTCTACCGCACAATGAGCCTGTGATTAGGTATTGTCTAGGTTTTGTAGATGAGGTAATGGGCCCAGAAGGGTTGAAAGTAGGTTGTCCCAACCTGCATAATTAGCCATTAGCAGAACCAGTCCTGGGCCTCAGCTGTTATACTTCTGAGTCTATGCTTATCCCCATACTACCTCATGTCTGCCTAAAAGCAAATAAATAGGTATTTAGGGACAGGATTAATTAGTGTATACTAGTGTAATAGCTACTTCCCTTCCAGGGGAAAATTTCTGCCATATCAGAGTTTCACAAAAAATATTTCCTAATCTATTTCTTTTGCTCTATTTTAAAATGTGGGACTTGGGTGGGAAAGCTTACTTAAAGCTCATGAGGTTTACTAGGCAGGGGTAACCTAGGTAGTAGAGTTTTGTCATTTTAATGAGATAATAGTAATAGTATAAATAATTCATTTGTAATAGTGATTTAATGTCTGCAAAGCATTTCACATAATATATCTAATTTAAGCCTCCTGATAACTACACCAGATAGGTAGTACAGGAATTAGAGTCTCCATTTTATAGATGATAAAATTGAGGCTCAGAGAAGTTTAAGTGATTTGTCTGCCCATGGTCATGTCTAAGGCTAGATCTGAATCCAGGCCTTCCTGATTCTTAACTCCAGTACTCTTATCTATCAGCTAGACCAGGTTCTGCTGCAGGTGCCCTACTCTTCCGTTAGACCAATTTTAGGCATTCAATAGACTGTAAACTTCCTGAGGGTAAAGATTGTGTTGGGGAAGGGTGGTACAGATCCAGCCTCTAGTAGCTGTGGGACCCTGGGCAAATCAGCCTTGGTTTCCCTCAGCTTACTCACCTCCCAGGGTTGTTATGAGGATCCAGTGGGATAATTGTACATGCTCAGCACAGCTCCTGGCCCATAGTAAGCACTAGACAGATGTTATCTTTTATCATGTGTCACCTTCATATTGCCTTCAACAGCGCTTGGCACATGGGCCGTTGCTTCTAATAAAGGCTTCTTTACTGTTTAGTTCTACATCCGGGTGACATTTAGATAGACTTTTGGGTGCAGCTAGGTGTTGCAGTGGGTAGAGCACCAGTGCAGGAGTCAGGACTCCTCTGATCTCACCTAGTTGTGTGACCTTGGGCAAGTCACTTAACCTCAGTTGCCTCATCCTGGGTCATCTCCAGTCATCCTGATGAATATCTGGTCACTGGATTCAGATGGCTCTGGAGGAGAAGTGAGGCTGGTGACCTGTACAGCCCTCCCTCACTCAAAACAAAGTCAAGTGCCAGTCATGTCATCATTTTTCTGATGTCTTCTTCGGTAACAAAGGACAAACACACACCCGAGATAGCCTTTTACTCTTTAATTTCTGCTATACCTTTCCTAATCATTGTTGGAAATGGTATGATTTTTTGCTTGTTTCCTGTTGGAAGCCAGCCAGCCTTCCCCACAGGCATCTGTTTTCCAGAACAGTCTTGTATTTTTCATAGCTCATCTTCTTAGGAAGAAACTAAATCATACCAAATGTCACCCATATGGAAAGATCTATTGTAGATGAACGAAGCTGAGGGGCGTGGAGAATGGGGCTGGGGTAAACAGGAGTATTATAAATCTGTTGCTAAGGCTTAACTTTTTCCATTGGTTTAAAAGGCTAAAAATTGCTTAAGACCAACAGTGCATTCTGATCTACTGTAAAAGGTAGTATTTGATATTTTACTGACTAGAAACATTTCCTTTAAAGAGATAATCAAGGCTCTGTACCAGGAAATTTCTTCTTCCAGGATCCCTTTTGAGTCCCAGGGAATGTGACAACTGCTCAAGAGCCCTGGAATGAGCACTTCTGGCCCCAGAAGGCTGGCCTGGATGACAGAATTCATATTATTTTTTGTAAGAGAGGAAAGATTCTGAGAAACAATGACTAATACTCAGAAGAAACCCTGCCAGATACAGATTGACCCAACTCTTTCCCTTGGTTCCTTTTTGTTGTCAGGCTATTTTTTTGTACTTCCCCAAACACCATACGTTGGTGTAAGAGGATAGTGTATATATTAATATTTTAGGACTCTTACACATTAAAGTTGTACATTTTGATTTCTATGAGTTGATCAAAGTCAGTAGAGTGACATTTATATTTATCTTCTAGGCACTAATCCCAACTACTTTAAATTAATTTCTGGCTCTCATACCTGTGGAAAAATCCTTGTCTGAATTGCTTTATTTTTTCTTGATATCTGGCATTCCAAGTAGGCCGCTGAGCAGTGTAGGGCAGTGGGAAGAATACTGTATTTGAACTCAGGACCTGGGTTCAAATCCCAGTTCTGCCATTTATTATTGTGTGATCTTGGACAAAGCATTTAACAAATCATTTAATTTCTCCGGACCTCTGGTCCTCTTTTCTAAAATGGGGTTATAGGACTAAATGATCTTTGAGTTCCCTTACAACTCTGAATCTATGACCCTATGATCTCTTTAAGGCTGGCACTTGAATATTTAACTATTTGATAGCATAGGAGAAAATGCCATTAATAACATTAACATTATAATTTGTTCCTATATGATAGATGAAAAATGTGGATCCTGCTTCATATTGATTTCTTTTTTGCAGGTGTATTTTTTTACAATGGGCATCCAATAAAACAAGTGGATGTTTTGGGGACAGTAGTTGGAGTGAGAGAGAGAGAGTCATTTTACAGCTATGGAGGTAAGATCAGTTCTCTTTTCTTTAGTTTTCTTGTTACAGTTGTATCCCCACTTGACCAGACATTACTTTACAGGTACATTGTCTCAAAGAACATTGAGGAATGGAGAGTAAGCTCTCTTAAAGTCCATGTGTTATACCCTATAAGAGAAACCTCTTGGGAGCCATTGTGTTTGAACTGTGGGGAAAGTAAGGCATCCAATTAGAATAAACATGGATATTAGCAATGAGAGGTGACAACTGAGAAAGGACATTTGAAAGGAAGGTAGAAAAGAAGAACTATTTGGTGTTAGGACAGATAGTCGTAAACACTTCCATGGCTGCTGAAGATATTGTATTATAGCATTTATGAAAATTGATCATAATGAAGACCCAAGGAATCATGAAAAGGTTAATTTATATTAAGTATGTTTTTAAGAAGTCAGGGTAGGTGGGAAAATATCATAGAAATATTTTTCCATACAAAATCCCTGGTTTTAGATTTTTTTAAAGTTCTAGTATATTTAAGGAGAGAAATGAAACTTATCTGGGTAAGACAGATGACTATAAGAGTATCTTTTGAGTTACAGTGTGCCATATGAGCAAGTTGTTTTATTGTGATGATAATAAATGAGGCATTGCACCAAAACATAGTTATCACCTGGCGATTTTACAGGGCTAGAAGAGCCTACTCCAGCTGATATATTGAAGGGACCAGGGAGTTTTCTGCAAGAAACTTTCTATTTAATGGTCCCTGAAAGTTGGACAAGTGACTTCATTTTTACCTTTTAACTGTTTATGCTCTGTGTGTGTGTGTGCGCGCACACGTATGTGTGTGTGCATGTAGTATCCTGTTCATATTTTGCTTTATTTGAGAACAAATGGAAGAGTATCTTTCACTGGCAGTAACTAAAAAAAGATATAAAATATTACCACATGTATCATTGCCATGTAGTAGATTTACTAGCTCTAGGATTGTGTATATTTACAGGGTTTGAGCAATGAGAATTTTTCCCAATCTCCTTTGTGTTTTTTCATTGTCTTTATTTGTGTTCAAGAATAGATGGTCTTGGCAGGTATTCCCTGTTGAGGCTTTTTTGTCCAGAGTTTTCTTTTTAGTGTTATATGCTTTTATTCCCATAGGATCAAAGGGTGCTAGACCCTCCCATTTTTACCAGCTTGCTCATTTGGATAAGCTTTTGTTAAGGGCCTCCTTTGTGCCCAGCCCTGAGTTATATATTCCATAGGAAATAAGGGAAGCATGAGCCAATTCCTTCCCCCTAGGAACTCCTAGAAGCAACAGAAGAGGATGTCAGTGGCTCCGTAGTGGGCATTTTCTGGCAGTTGTGATCATGTTGAAGTGATTTTTCTGTCTAATCTGATTTTTTCCGCCTTTGGTCAGTCCATAAGAAAGGTCAGTAATATTTGTTTTGTAGCTATCTTTTTAAGACCAGTGGATTGAGGGCCCTAAGGTAGCAGTGCTGTCCTTAGCCTTGCTAGTTGATCCAGACTTTGCTGCTGCTCCTAAGAGCTACCATTTGTAGAAAGCTGCAGGCATTCTCTCCCTTGTCTTCATAACTACCTGTAAGGTCAGTGGTAGAGGTATAGCTATTTTTCAGCTATGAAACTGAGACTCAGAGAAGTTAAGGGACTTGTTTAAGGTCATACAGTGAGTCATGGACAGAGCCAGAGTTTGAACCTGGGACTTTAGACTTCAAATCCATAGCGTCTCTGTAGATTCAACCTGCTAGAAGGCCACCAATGATTTTTAAAAGAATCATTACACCGACCTAAACAAGGACAGTATCTCTCTCATAAAATAAATCAAGATCTAAGAAATATTTGGGGTGTTTGGCTATGCTTGAATAAACTTTCCCAGAGAGGGAGTTTCCCAAGAGAAAGAAACCTTTGAGGGCTGTGTTGTAAATAGTAGAATAATTCATAATGAAAATAATTTCTAAGCCTAATCTCTCCCACTGACCAAGTCAAAGCTCTTTCTGTCTCTGCTGTGCAGAGACCTTATTTGAGTTTTTAGAATGAATACCTGCCAGGCTGCCCCTCCCTGTTCTTTCCTCAGTTTTGGTCAGCCTGACTCACTGGGAGCTATACTTGGGCTGTTTCCTGTTCATACTGTTTGACTTGTCTCACAGCTAAAAACAAAAGGGTGACCAGGGCTGATCTGGAAAGGAACTGGTATTGCATCAGCTGGAGAGCAGTACTGTGGTGCACTATGATGATCTATCCCCCTCTAACCCATTCAGAAGGCTTTAGAAAGGGTCTAGAGGGAATTAGCCTGTGGCTTCTGTCACAGTCCTTAGTGGACTGGAATACCATAGCCAAAACAGCTTAAAACAGTATCTTCTGCTGGAGCCAAGAAACCTGGGAGGCAGATGTCCTCTTGTTTCAAGAATTTAACTTATCCCTAGTTGAAAACTTGAGAGAGTTTCAGATTGTATAATAAAATTCTGTATTTTCTGGGTACAGAAACTAGTTGACAAACATTGACTAAGCACTTACTGCATGCTTGGTACTTTGCTCATGGCTGGACATACAAAAAAAAGTGGAAAAACCCAGTTCTTCCCTTCAAGCTCCCCTTCTAATGGGAGAGACAACTTGTAAATAACCAGACACGTACAAGATATTTGTATGTATACACACATGCGCAAACACATGCATGGTACATATACACATATATACATACATATACCTATATACTTATTCGTGAGTAGTTGTTAGACTCTCCAAGGGGGAGATACTAGCCATTGGGGAGACCAAGTAAGATTTCTTGCAAAAAGAGGGGTTTTAAGATGAGTCTTGGAGGAAGCCAGAGAAATTAAGAGGAGGAGATGAAGAAGGAGACCATTCCAGGCAAAGGGACAGGGTTTGCAGAGATGCAGGAACAAGATATGAAGTGTCTGGAAGTGTGGCATAGTGGCTAGAGGACTGACCTTGCAATTAGGAAAACCCGGATTTAAGTCCTGCCTTCAAAGTACACTAGTTGTGTGGCTGTCAAGGACCATTCATCTCCCAGTGCTCCAGGGAGCTCTCTAGGGCCAAAGTTACAAATGAGTTGCTTCTCTGCTTTGATGATGGAGTTTCCACACCAAAAGTCCCCTACACTGATAAAATCGCAAGGTAGAGCTTGCCTAGATGCTTAATAACGTCTGGATTGATGGCATCAATTTTAGATCATTGTTTGGGCCAAAGTAATCTATTAACCAACAAAGAGGTGCTCCTGTTTTCAGATTCCAGTTCTGGCCCAGCTTTTTCCACTTAGTTTGTCAGTCATTATCTTTGTACTTTCTAGCCACCTTGTAGAGAAACGTTTTAAAACATTTGTCCTACCCAATCTGGATTGGCTTTATCTAGATTAACTCCTGCCAAGCAGACCCCCATGCCAATCTGTTGTTTCCTTTGTCACAGCAGCAGAATAACTCAAGTGTCCTTCCACAGATGAATTCATGCAAAAATCATGAATAAAAGGGAAAGAAAAGAGAGGGCTTAGGGTTTTTTAAAAATTAATTTGAATACACTCTGATTTCTGTTTTTCCTGAAACAAAATAACCTGCCTAGCGTGTTGTAGCCAACACCTACAGTTGGCATGTAAGAGAGTTCTAAAAACAATGAGGCCACACAGAATGATCTGTGCATTTTCAGTAGGCAATGAGTTGATTTGTTCTTCTTGTACATATTTATTTGTTTTAAGTGGGCATCTATTAGGGGAGAAGCAGTTAGTGGATAATGATGGAGATGTAAAAGAAAACATAAAACCAAGAGTGTTATTAAAACATATAATCAATTTGTCTCCACTTCCTTTTCTCTCACCTTCCTAATTCTGCAGTCTGGCTTCTGGCCTGCTCATTCCAGAGATACCACAGCTCTCTAAATTGCTAAACGCAGTGACCATCTCTTGGTCCTCATCCTTCTTGACTTCTCTGCAGCCTTTCTTAGTTACCCTCTTTTCCATGAAATTTTTTTCTCTCTAGGCTTTTGTGAGACTTCTCTCTCCTAGTTCATTTTCCTATCTGAACACTCCTCCTCCAACTCCTTTGCCAGATCTTCATCCAAGTTATGCCAGCGATGGATGTCCCCAAGGCTCTGTCCTGGGCCCTCTTTTCTTTTCTCTTTATACTATTTTGCTTGGCAATCTCACCAGCAACCATAAATTCAATATCTACTATATTGATGACAGGACAGGTAGGTCAACACAGTGGGTAGAGTGCCAGGCATGGAGTCAAGAAGATTCACCTTCCTGAGTTCAAATCTGATCTCAGACACTGGTCAAATCCCTTAACTGTATTTGCCTCAGTTTCCTCATCTGTAAAATTATGTGGAGAAGAAAATGGCAGAGCACTCCAGTATCTCTGCCAAAAAAGCTCCAAATGGGGTCGCAGAGTCAGCCACAACTGAAAATGACTGAATGACAAATAATACTGATCATTCCCAGATCTCCTTTCCTATCCCTGACCTTTCTCCTAACCTGTATTGTCATGTCCCTAACTACCTATTAGACATCTGGAATTAGATGTCTGTTGTAATAACAGTAATAATACATAGCATTTGTATAATGCTTTGAGGTTTGCTGAGTGCCTTTTACACATTATCTCACTTTATTCTTAAAACAAACCTAAAAAGTAGGTGCCATTATTATCTTAAGTTTTTAGCCTCTACAACTGAGGCTGGCAAAAATTAAGTGACTTGCCCAGGATCACACAGCTAGTAAATATCTGAGATCAGCTTTGAACCCAGGTCATCCTGTCTCCAGCTCCAGCACTCTGTCCTCTACACCACCAAGCTGATTTTCAGCAGGTCCAAAACTGAATTCCTAACTCCCAAAGGTTGCCCTCTGAAATCCTGCCCATTTTCTAACTTTCCCATTACTTTTGAGGGTACCATCATCCTCCCAGTTACCCAGGCTCACAAAGAGGATGACCTTCTCCTCTAGTCTTTACTCTTTCCCCCCAATATCCAGTCAGTTGCAAAGTCATGTTAATTCGACCTTTTGACTCTGTCTCTCTGTGCTCCCTTCTTTCCTCTGACACTGCCACCACCTCACGTCTAGACTATTACAGTGGCCTCTGGGTGGGCAGCCTGCCTTAGGTCTCTTTGCATTCCAGTCTATCCCCCACTCAGCTGACAGATTGATCTTCCTAAAGCCCAAATCTGACCACGACCTCCTCCTACCCAATGAACTTCAGAGGATCCCTGTCACATCCGAGATTCAGTATAGAATCTTCTTTCTGGCATTTAAACCTCTTCATAACCTGCCCACCTCCTCCCATTTAAGCCATCTTATACCATATGCTTTCTTCCCCCCATGTGCTCTGCATTCTAGTGACATTAGCCTTCGTACTGTTCCTCAATCAAGATACTCCTGTCTCCTGACTTTGCATTTTCACTGCTATTCATCATGCCTAGAATCCTTTCCATACTCATTTCTGTCTCTTGGCCTCCCTGGCTCCCTTCAAGTCCCAGTTGAAATCACACCTACAAGAAGCCTTTCCTCATCCCCCATGATGCTAGTGGTGCCTTTCCTCTGTTGATTATCTGCAGTCTATCTTGTTTACATATAGATGTTTGGATGTTGTCTTGAGCCCCTTAAAATCAGGGCTTTTTTCTCTTTTGCCTGGGGAAAAAAGTCAGCTAGGTAGCACTTAGCCTGAATTCAACACTTCCTTCAGACACTTACCAGCTGTGGTAGCCTGGGCAAGCCACTTAACCTCTGTTTGCTTCAGTTTCCTCAACTATAAAATGGAGATAGTAATAACACTTACCTTCTAGGGTTATTGTGAGAATTAAATGAGATAATATTTGTAAAGTATTTAAGCACAATGCCTGGCACAAAATAAGCTTTTCGTAAATGCTTGTTTTCTTCCTTCTTTCCTTCCGCAATGAATTCCCTCACACTGGTAAGATCATAGGTGGATCCTCCCTTTTGTTATTCTTTGTGTATTGAAATATTTTGTTCTTTGATGATTCTTAAATTTAAAGTTGAAAAGATTTTGAAATCAATTAAAAAAGCAAAATTCATGTACCAGATATTCATGGGTTCATGAACAGTCTTCTTTTTGTTCTTTGTATGTTGAAATATTTGTTGATTATTCTTAAGGAAGTGATAAAAAAGAAAAAAATAAGGCAGCCAGACCAGTAGACCAAGAGTTACTTTCCATCTTCTTTTGACCCTTCCCAGAACAATACATGACAGGCTGTGTAGCTTAGGGGAGTGGCAGGGATGATGCTTAAACCTCCTTCACTGGACAGGAATTACAAGGATTAAGATAACTTTAGGTCTGCCCTGGAGAAGACCTGGGCTAGTGTCTCAAGGTATGCTTTCCTTTAGCTGTTCCCTTCTGATATGTCAGGAACTCCAGATGACCTCTGTCTTTTCCAAAGAGGCCTTGCCTACTCCCCTCATGCCACCTTTTCTCTTCTTGTGGAATCCACAGGGTCCTATAACTAAACAATATTTTCATGACTAGTACTATTATAATTTGTATAATGGAAGTATGTGTGTCCATGTATGTGTTTGTTTGTGCATTTATGTGTAAAAATGCAAAATGATGTGTTTATTATGTATGTATTTACTTATGAAAACAAAACTTTGTTTTTCTTTACTCTTTCATCTGAAGAGCTCAAAGTACTTTTATTCTCGAATTCTCTGTATTAAGTAAAAGTAAGTGAACTGTATCTCAGAAAGAGCTACGGAGGCAAAAGGGCTTCAGTTAATTTCTCAAGGCCCCTTTCCATGACAAGAAGAAGAAGACAGCACAAAACCTTAGATTCCAGGCTGATGTCTTTTCAGTGTAGGGTATAAATAATTATCCCATTATATTTTATTTTAGCTAATTCATCTATCTATGAGCACTTGAGACTAAAATGGACAGTTACTTTCTAAGGACACTATTTTGGGAAGGCAAAAGTATTGAATGTCTAAGTTTAGTGAGGAGTAAGAAATGTACAATTTGTGCAGCTGATTTTCTAGAATGCAAAAAAATTAACAGAGTTCAAAGAGGAATGTTTACAATGTGTACAAATTTTGACATGTGCAAACAAGTGATTTTTATTAGGGGTCTCGTGAGAGATATCTGTAGATATAAGAGTTTGAATATGTGTTTTACACTAGATTAAGGTATTTGTCTCTTGGGAAAAAAGTAATATAAATAATTTGTATTTTTTCACTCTCACTGACAAAAGTGTTATGATAACATGCTTGCCATGTAAGAAAAGCTACCATCTCTGATGTTCTGTATTTATGTTTCTCTTGTAGTGGATGATAGTACAGGTGTTATAAACTGCATCTGCTGGAAAAACTCACAAGATACTAAGTCATCTTCAGGTAAGATGCCATTAATTTCCCATATTTTTCACTTTTGATTTAACCAATACATTTTATTTATATAAACAAATCAAAACAGTATTTAAGCGTATATTTTCAGATGAGTCCATTGGGTTTTATAGGCTGTCAGTGACACACTTAAAGTTTCTACTGATGCTCTGGAAACTGATAACAGAGTGTAGTGTAACCGATAGGTTTGTTCACTGATATTCTCATGAGTCTTCTTTTCATCCATTTGGGGCTCCTTTCCATCAACATTAATGGAAATGCCAGCAGAACTCTGCGAAAGGCCAGCAGTTCTGGGTCTTTGTTATTCATGACAGGTATTGAGTAGGACAGAACAACTATTCTATTTCAGCCTGAAATCATGTTGCTTGGCCGGAAGTTTTGAAGTATCACTCATCTACGCAGTAGCAATATTCAGATTCTACAAAGTCAGGAGTTGGCATGACATCAACATTTCTGATCTGTTATGTGTTCCATATAATATACCAGGTATTCTGTAATCTGTGAGTAGGTAGAATATTTGTATGTGTGTTCGTCCTTCGTTGCTGAAGAAGACCATGCCATCAGAGAAATAATAGCATGACTTGCACTTGACTTTGTTTTGAGTGAGGGAGGGATGTGCAGGTCACCAGCCTCACTTCTCCTCCAGAGGCATCTGAATCCAGTGACCAGATATTCCTCAGGATGACTGGAGATGACCCAGGATGAGGCAATTGGGGTTAAGTGACTTGCCCAAGGTCACACAGCTAGTGAGTGTCAAGTGTCTGAGGTGAGATTTGAACTCAGGTCCTCCTGACTCCTGCACTGGTGCTCTATCCACTGCACCACCTAACTGCCCAGGTAGTATTAGCTTTTGAGGAACATCTAAAATTATTGTTCAGAATCTTTTTTTTGTTATTTTTTAAAATTTTTATTATTATTTTGTTTGTTTTCAGTGTTCTACAGTCACTTCCATATAACTTGGATTTTTCTCTCTTCCTGTCCCCTCCCTCCCCCCTCCCTCCCTTAGTTGACATAAATTTTATATAGGTTCTACACATACATTCCTATTAAATACATTGTTACCTTAGTCTTGTTGCATAGAAGAATTAAAATGAATAGGAGAAATCATAAAACAAACCAAAATATATTACAAAAGAAAATGATCTGCTGCATTCTGCGATTGAATTCCATAGTTCTTTCTCTGGATATGGGAGGCATTTTACCTTAAGACACCATTGGAAATTTTTTAAGTCCTTGCATTGCAATGAAGTCCTAAGTCTACCAGAAAAAATCCTCGCACACTATGGTTGTTGCTGTGTATAAAGTTCTCCTTGTTCTGCTCCTTCGCTCAGTATCAGTTCATATAAGTCTTTCCAGGCCTCTCTGAAGTCTTCTTGTTCTTCATTTCTTACAGCACAATAGTATTCCATTACATTCATATACCACAATTTATTCAGCCGTTCTCCAATTGTGAGCATTCCCTTGATTTCCAGTTTTTGGCTGCCAGAAAGAGTGGCAGCCAAAAATATAAATATTTTTGGACATGTGGGACCCTTTCCCATTTTTATGATCTCTTGGGGATACAGTCCTAGAAGAGATATTGCTGGGTCAAAGGGTATGTACATTTTTGTAGCCCTTTGGGCATAGTTCCAAATTGCTCTCCAGGATGGCTGGATCAACTCACAGCTCCACCAACAATGAATTAGTGTTCCAACTCTCCCACATCTTTTCCAACATTTACCATCATCCTGTTTTGTCATATTAGCCAATCTGATAGGTGTGATGTGGTATCTCAGAGTTGTTTTGATTTTCGTCTCTCTAATCAATAGTGATTTAGAGCATTTTTTCATATGACTATAGATAACTTTGATTTCTTCCTCTGAAAACTGCCTGTCCATATGCTTTGACCATTTATCAATTGGGGAATGACTTGTATTCTTGTGCATTTGACTCAGTTCTCTATGTATTTTAGAGATAAGGCCTTTATCACAGACACTAGTTGCAAAAATTCTTTCCCAGTTTTCTGCTTTCCTTCTAATCTTGGTTGCATTGGGTTTATTTGTACCAAAACTTAGAAAATAACTTTTTTAAAAATAGATTTTTTATTTATATTTTATTTTTATATTGTCTGTATTTCATCCAATCTCAGAGAGCTGTCTCTTAAAACAAACAAACAAAAAATTTTTAAAGAAAAAGAAAAGATTGATGTTTGGCAATTAAGAGATCATTGGTAACTCTGGAGAGAAAAGTTTTAGTTGAATGATGAGGTCAGAAGACATATTGCAGAGCATTAAGAGAGTGAGAGGAAAGGGAATTGAGCTATTGATTGTAGATATATGTGCCCAAAGAGTTTAACCATGAAAGGGAGGAGACATAGAACAATAGCTAGCAGGTATGGAAGAGGGTTTTTTGAGAATGGAGGAGACATGGTCGGTTTTGTAGATAGTAGAGAATTTGCTAATCTGTTGGGGGAGACAGGTTGGAATGGGATCTCTCATGCATGTAGAGGGATTTGCCTTAACAGAAAAAGAGCCATTTCTTCATATGAGATCTGGACGAAGGAGGAGATGGTAGTGGAAAGCATCTTAGTGATGTGAGATGAGAAGGAGGAGCTCTCTGCAAATGGTCTCAGTTTTTTCACTGAAATATGAAGCAAGGTTCTCTTAGAGTATTGAAAGATTTAAAGAGGAATGTAAAGCTTTGAGAAGAGCTGCTGTGGTGAGTAGGATAGTGAAACAATTAGGGAGATGTAAAGGTTTGCCTCAGTACAGTGACAGTCCATTTGAGATTATGTAACTCAAATTTACCATGGATTCAGTCAGCGTGGTCCCATGATTTTCAGTTCAGAAGTGTTCAGAAGCACTTGAATGAAAGCAGTAGATGGTGGGAGTAATCTAAAACTGAAGCTTGGCAGGACCAGGGCAACAGCAGGATAAGGGAGTGTAAGAGACTTGAGAGAAAAGGGAAGTTTAGAGTTGAACAGGTTAACCGAAGAGTCCAGATGGGGAGGGGAGGAAAGTGCAAGGGCAATAGCCTGTGAAGAACTGAGTGGTTGGGGGACTGAAGGTCCTAATAAGGATGAACAGCAGTGTTAGGGAATGCAATGGGGAGAGGTAAGGTAACAACAGATTATGATCAGATAAAGAAATTTTGGAGTTCATGAACATGGATGTAGAATACTTGTGAGTGATGGCAAGATCAAGGACATGACTGTTGCTGTGTGTAGCTGAGGTAAGGTAAGTTATAGGAAATAAGTTGAGAAATAAAGAGACATTTTTGAGAGAGTATCAATATGTGTTTGAAGTCCCCTAGTATGAGGCCAGAATTTGGGAAGGAGAGAAAGACTGTGAGCCAGACACTGAGCTTATTTAAGAATGCTAGCCCAAAACTGGTTAGATGGCTGCCATCAGAAGCTTGATTAATTGGGTGATAAAAATGAATTGAATGACCCCCAAAGGAAGAGAGATTGCTGAGTGATAATGGTAGCTGGAGAACCAGGAAATGACCATGAAGAGCAAGGAGAAGTCCCTATGCCTGATAGGATAAAGTCAGAAGACTGGCTGCAAAGATTAAGAAGAGAGAGGAAAGGAAGTGGTGTCATGGCTTATAGATAACCTTCGCAAGCTGTTTAGTCAAGAAAGGTAGGAGATACATAGAACAGTAACCAGAAGGTATGGGTGGGTCAAGTGAGCATTTTAGATTTCTTGATACTGTTTGGATCCCAATGGAGTACGCAGATTGTCATCAATCAATCCTCATTCTTACTTGGTAACAAGTTCACTGTCCCTTCCTTTTCTAGCCCTGCAGTTAGCTCTCTGATGATATTATTTACATCATTTTTTATTTCTCACCTCAATGCACTACTCTGGGATTTCTTTAACTTTTCCAGTATGCCCCAGGAAGCTCATTATTGAGAAAACCTCATCATTGAACAGCCTTGGTACTTCATCTCATCACTATCGTCTGCTTTGGAGGGTGAAGACTTGAACTTTAAAACTTCCATTTAAGGAGGGAGCTCAGCTTAGACATCTTTTCATTTCTCACCTGGCTGTGCTGATCCGAGACTTCTTAAACTTTTTTCACTGCGACCCCATGTCAGGTACCTTTCCTTCTAGTTTTTCAACTTTTGATGCATTGTCTTCCCCTATTAGAATGTAAGCCCTTGGAAGACAAGAACTTTTCTTCTTTCACATTTTATCTCCAACACTTAGCACAGTGCCTGAACCATGGTAGGTGCTTAATGAATGCTTATTGACTATTGACATCACTTCACTGAAAAATTATTTGATGGTATGTGTTGCAGCCAATTCATTGTCTCTGTGTACCTCTCCAGTGACCTTTGTGTAACCATCCCACTTTAATTATTTGAAGATGTAGTATCACTGGAAGAATATTGATGTCAAGAAGATGAGCCTTCATTTCAGGAGGAAGACTTGAGTTCAGTTTCTCATTGGCAGTCCAGTCCTGTGCTCTTACTCCTATTCAAATACAGGACAAATTCATTGTCCATCTGTAGTGTTCAGTATGTGTGACTGATGGACTATCTCTGTGGGCTGTCCATCCAACTGCATTAGAGTTCCTGGAAGGTCAGTATTCTTTATTCATTTCATTCACAGGCTTTCCCTGTGTCATGGTTAGGTTGAACTCTTTCGAATGATTATGGCTGTCATTTAGGTGCCTCCACAGTGTTCCACAGCTTGATGCAATCAGCCCAAAGTCATACATAAGGAGGGCAGCTAGGTAGTGCAGTGGATAGAGCACCCATAGAGGAGTCAGGAAGACCTGAGTTCAAATCTCACCTCAGACACTTGACACTCACCAGCTATATGACCTTGGGCAAGTCACTTAACTCCAATTGCCTCATCCTGGGTCATCTCCAGTCATCCTGATAAATATCTGGTCACTGGATTCAGATGGCTCTGGAGAAGTGAGGCTGGTGATCTGCACAGCCCTCCCTCACTCAAAACAAAGTCAAGTGTAAGTCATGTCATTACTTCTCTGATGGCATGGTCTTCTTCAGCAATGAAGGATGAACACACACATATGTAAGGAAGAGTATTTGGAGAACTTCATTACATGCAGCAGTTACGTGCTGCATGTCTTCTAAGAAAGACGTGACAAAGACTTTTGCTAAGCAGAAGGGCAAGTTCCATGCCTCAATTGATATTAATAATCAGAGGATTCTCAGTTATGGCTGTCATTACATTTTTTCAAGAAATCTTTACAGTCTTGGCACATGTATAGTAGAACTTTGTTGAAGGAGAGTCTTAAGGAAGCATCTTGATCTGCCAAAGAAAATGCTTTTTTTATAGTCAACAAACAGTAAGCACAGTGGAGTCTTTTATTCTCTGCTTTTCAGTCAGTTGGGTGATTGTAAAATGTGGTTTGTTACGGAATGTCTCTTATGAAATTCTGCCTTTTCCCTTCATATTCACTCATCTAGGATACCCTTCATGAATATGTTGATTATTCTAATAAAGATTTTGTAGAGATGGAAAAGCAAGCACGTGGTATCCCCTCCTTTAAAGTCTGTCATCATTAGGGGTCATAGAGAGTCTAGTTAGACAGAAGGTCTTGAAGTTATTCTATTATGTCTTAATGATCTTGAAAGAAGAATGGAAAGGGAGGAGAAGAGAAATGTCCTTGGAAGGGAAGGGAAAGGAAGGTTAGGGAAAATTATTTCACATAATAAGATATGCAAGTAGAACTTTCTACAAACAAGGAGGAAAGGGTGGGAGGAATGGCTGACACCTATACCTTATCTGAACTGGTGAGAGAAGGAAAGAATACACACATACACAGACAGTTGGATACAGAAATACATCTCCCTCAGTAGAGAAACTGAAAAAGAAGACAAGTGAGAAAGGGGAATTAGAGGAGGGGTAGACTAAGGGAGGAGTTATCCCTAAGCCAAAAAAAACCAAACAAAACTCTGAGAATGTACAAAAATTATAGTTCTTTTTGAGGTTGTAAAGAGTTGGAATCTGAGGGGATGTTCATCAGTTAGGGAATGGCTGAATATATGTGGACATGACCAAATGCTAGTGTGCAGTAAGAAAAGATGAATCGTTTCAGAGAAACCCGGGAAGATTTGTATAAACTGGTGCAGAGTGAATGTGCAGAACCAGGAGAACAATTTTTATACTGACAACAATATTGCAGAAATGAATAGCTTTAAAGGGCTCTAATCACTGTAATGACCGGTGGATTTCAGAGAACTGGTAATGAGACATACTGTCCACCTCCTGATAGAAAGAGAGACTCAGATTACAGAATGTGGATGTATACGTACATACATACATACATACATACATGTATATTTTTCCTATAAGGCATGGCCAGATGGAAATTTGTTACACTTGAGTATACATTTATAACGGATTTTTTTTTTATTCTCAATTTGGAATGGGAAGAAGATGAGGCAGGTTTTTACAGATTGAAAAAAATTAATTAAAATTGAAATGTAAGCATGTGGATTAATGGTTATTGTTGTTTTCTTGGTTACTTTCTATTTTTGAAATTAGACCTGTGTTTTTTCCTCAGTACATAGTAACTTTCCCTTTTATCAAATAGCTTGATAATTGGTCTCAACAACCCCCCAAATTGTGTCAACTTCCTCATTATAGATGATGTAGTCTAATTTCCCATCTTTGTCCTCAGTGGTGCCACATGCTCCTCTTCATACAACACATCAGGGACTATGATGTTAAGTGTCCTAATGTGTTCCCTCCATTGTAACGCATGAAGAAAAGAGTTTAATAGAGCATCTCCGCTTTCCAATTTTATCCTTAAATACCTTCAGGATCATAGGACCATAGATTTAGAGATAGAAGGGACCTGGCAAGGTCATCTGATCCAGCCATTTCATTTTATAGATGAGAAAACTCAAGCAAGAAAATTTAAGACATTTTTTTCTAAGGTAACAGAGATAGTAATGGTAGAGCTGGTATTTGAACTCAGATCCTACACCTTCTTCCCTACTGAGTAGCAAATGCCTCCAATGTCTAGTTAATTTAGGTCTCTCACCAAACATTCTGTAAACTTGCTTTTTCCTCTACCTCCATTTTTTCTTGGGATTTTAGGAAGCAGTGCTTCTCTTCTGCAACCATCTTCTTTCATAGGTTTTGCAGATGAGTTTATGTTCTGAATTGGTATTTTCCTTAGTTTCAATGTGTCTCTGATTAGCAAGAAATTAAGTGTTTCCTGAAAGAAATGGTTACTAGGATTGTTTGGTCTTGGTGTATTGATTCTTTCACAACTGTTACACTTCCTTGGGAAATGGTGTTAGTCTGTGTCAATTTCCATTCTTTTATCTATTTCTAATTTTTTTTGGGGGGGTTTCAGCAGCTTCTTTAAGTATGTTTGGCTGGAGTTGCTTCAGTTGTTTTCCTGAACAAAACACTCTACTAGTTGTTTCTCATGTCTGAAAAGACAAAGAAATAAAGGAAGGAAGGAAAGTATGAAGGAAGAGAAGGGAGGAAAGGGTTGGAGAAAAAGCTAGTAAGAACTCCGTAGTGCTTTTAAATGGACTTGTATTTTATGACTCAACGGTGTCTACATAGCTTTGAAGAATACTAATCCATTGATGTATAACAAAAGTATTCAGACTGTGGAGACTGACATGTCCATTTGTGGATTTGCAGATGCCTGGGAATAGCCCAATGGGTGCCCAAATATGCAGAGTCCACAGATTGGGAATCCCTGGTCAGCATCTAAGAAATTGGAGAACCTGTGTCTCATTAGATCAAAAAACATCTTAGAAAGTGACATTAATTGAAACTATTTTCTGTTGGGTTAAAAATCAGATAACTCAACTCATGGATTAGAATAGAATCAATTCAAACTGTTATGACTTCTGTAGGTAACAGATAAGGATTTGCCATAATACTGTTTAAGGAATCATTATTTTATTAAATAATGTTGTGACAACTTTGAATAACAGTTTTGGAAAAAAATAATTTCTAACCATACTTCATAGCCATATTTTGCTGAAATTGGTCTTACTGTGAATGTTCTTTCTAATGTTGTCCATTTTGACTCCACATTTTGTTAAACTATGTCATGACACTTGTGATTCTTTCTCCTGGGATCCAGGGAAGAGGATCTATTTTTGATGACTAGGTATAGTAAAATTAAGTTGTTCCATAAGGAACACAGCTTTTCCCAGCGTTGAGGCCAATTCTTTCTCCCCTTTGGCATTCTGCCTTGCCTACTTAAAATAAGTAAAATATATAAATACACAAGGAAGTTCAAGTTACCACAGGCCACCAAGCAAACGAGGGTGTGCAACCTTGCTTTCTAAAGGACTATGTAAATTGAGCTATTTTTGGTTGGTATGAGGAAAGGAATCTGAGAAATAACATCTTGACAAGCAGGAAGAGAGGAAGAAAGGTTTCTATTTTATTAATTAAAAAATAAATGCCAAAATGTGCATCATCCAGCCCTTTGCTATATGCGCTTTTTTGACTATCTATATTCTCATTTTTTTCTTAGGCCTAAATTCAACTCCTCTTCTGGTGTTTCTGTTTTTATCAAGTCAAGAAACATTTATTAAGTAGTGCTTACTTAGTGGAGGCAGCTAAGTGGCTCAGTGGATAGAGCTCTGGGCCTGAAGTAGAGCTGAGTTCAAATCTAGCCTCAGACACTTATTAGCTATGTATCCCTGAGAAAGTCACTTTATCTCTGTTTGGCTTAAACCACCGCAGAAGGAAATGGAAAATCAGTCCAGTTTCTATCTTTGCCTAGAAAAATTGATACAAGGTCATGAAGAGTCAGACAGTAGTACCGTGCACAAGGCAATATGCTACATTCTAAGCATATAAGGAAAGATAAAACCATCATCTGTTCTCAAGGAGCTCATGTTGTAATGGAGAAGAAAAGATACAGAGACTACTATAAACTCTCTAATATATAAACATTTATGTATGTCTGTGTTCTCATCTCTCTCTCTCTCTCTCTCTCTCTCTCTATATATATATATATATATATATATATATATATATATGTACATATGTATGCATGTACCTATATAGGCCTATATGTATGTGGAGGGGGGCGCAGGAAGGAGAAAAAGACAGAGAGAATGTGAGATATTGGGAGTCTCAGAAGGAAGGCACTAAGATTAAGGAAGATCAGCAAAAGCATCTCTTTGCAGAAGGTGAGACCTTAGCCAAGACTTGAAGGAAGCCAGGGAAGTGAGGCTGGGAGAGAGTTTCAGACATGGGCGCAACTGATAGCCAGTGAAAATGCGTGGAGTTGAATCCTGTGGATGGAATAGCTAGGAGACCAGAGCCTCTGGACCACAGTATTTGAAGGAGAGAGTAAGCTATAAGAAGACTGAAAAAACAGAAAGGCCCAGGCTACTATAGGTTTTAAAAGCCAAACAGAATTTTATATTTCAACCTGGATGTTGAATAGGGAGCTAGCAGCTAGACACATCAGATATTCCAGATTTTCTGGAGAGAGATGCCCTGCCTCAAAAAAAAAAGTCTTTATTAATAACACTTGTACTGATGCCTTTTGTTTTTACATTCCAACCATTTCTGGAAATATATGCACTCTCAACCACCCGCCAAAGTCTAATCTTCTCATGTAACAAAGAAAAACAATTGAACAAAAACACAGTGACCATATTTGACAGTGTATGCAATATTCTGCTGTGGTCTCCTGCCACTTGGGCTGGAGAAGAAAGGGTTCAGAGGCATCTTAGGGCTTATCTACCTCTACAATTCTGCTTTTGCTTTGACTTGATTAATCCCTCCTTAAAAATGTCTGTTATCCTCAAGTGGCTATAAGTTGATGAAACTTGTTAATATGTGTGAACAATAGTGTGACTGCCCTCCGTATATCAGCATGGAAACTACAGTATCACCAATTCAGACGTTGTCCAGAACTCGGCCTCAAGATTTTGATAGTCCTGAGCAGAGAGGACTTCCCTCCTCCCTCAAGGGCACCAATCTGTCAAGTGCAGACTCTTAATTTCCCAGTAACAAAAGCAATTTGTGCTTTATCAGTTGCAAAGGCTGGTTTTGAAGACTTTCTGACATTACCCAAGGAAGGCAAATGTCTTGTCCTGTCACCAGGAAATGGACAGGGATATAATCAGACACTCACTTGGAGCAGCTGGTATGGGAGGGGCATTCAGTGTGTCCCTGCTGAGGTAAGCTGGTAATGGCTGCAATTTCCTGCCCTCTCCACCCCTCATCTAGACCATTCAGAGTGACAGGGGACCCCAGTTGCAATTGTCACTTGTGCCCAGTGCTCACCCTTCTCTGCAGTAGCTTAGCTAGTCTAATTCATAGGGCACCCCAGCTTCATCATTTAAGTCCTCCTTTCTGTCTCAGAGGTTTTGTGAGGGCTATCCAGGAGAGCGTGAGCCATGACCCTGGACCAGCAGACATGAGGAACAGCCTGTTGGAGCACAGTGGTGACACAAGGGGAGGAGAGCCAGCACCAAACCCTGTGGGTTGCAGCTGCACTGTGCTTCTCATAGATTCTCACTGCATGCGTTCTCCCCACCAAACAGGGTCCATTTTGATCCAGCATTCACCAGCTCCCTGCTCCCTTGTCTTGCTCCCTTCACCGCCCTGCCTGAAGTTCTGGGATAGTTACTGCCTCCGGATTCAGATGTTTCCTACAAACTATTCATTCCCCTTCCTACCTTGGCAAGACCTGTCAGGATTTTACACACAGACACTGAAAGAGCAGGGCTATAGACCCCCACAACTTTTGACCCTAAATTCACTGTTCTTTCTCATTTCTCTTTCCATTAGATGGCAAGTGTTTACAATTAAATTAATTTTTTAATGATAAAATATTGATTTTTTTCCTCCCTCCTGCTCAACCCCATGGTGGTAGTGGGGGGGGCAGATGTAACAAATACTTCTAGTTAAACCAATAAAATTCTCACATTGGCCACATCAAAAATATAGATATTTCATTCTGCTCTCTGAATCTATTGTCTCTCGGGGGTGGATAGCATGCTTTATTATTAGTCATCTGAAATTATGGCTGATCATTGCACTGATCAGAATCCTTAAATCTTTCAGTTTTTTTTAGTAGTATCATTATTAATAGTTGTTATTATTTAATAGTGTTAAATTGTTCTCTGGGTTCTGTTCAATTCATTCTGCATCTGTTCATACAAGTTTTCCCAAGGTTTCTCTGAAGTTCCTGCCCCTTTTGCCATTTCTTGCTGCTCAGTAGTTTTTATATGCCAAAATTACTTCAGCTGCCCCCAATTGATGGGCCCCTTCTTAGTTTCCCCTTCTTTGTCATTAGCAAATCTATACAGATTACCCATGAGTTAAGCTGTAGTACCATTGGCTTGAAATGAATAAAATTGATTACGGCTATTTAAAAACAGCTCTATGAATGTTAGCCGAGAGGAGGAAAATTGTATATGTTTAAACAGTTTATAGTTTAATATTTACTGCATTGGGCTCTCTTCTTTTTCATATACAACATCCTGGTGTTACATGTATAAGATTTCACAAGTTATGGGTCCCTGGAACTGGTTTTGACTGCCCAGCTCTATTATTCCAGAATGCCAATTCTCTCCTGAATCTCACCAACCAGTTACACACAGCATGGTAGTAATGTAACAAAAGAGCAATATACTTAAAATAGAAATGCAAAGTGAACAATGAGAAAAAAATAAAAACAGAGAAAACTCTCATGCTACCCTAAAAACCTTTATCCTAGCCTACAGGTTTCAATTTGAGTTCAATACCTTGTTTATTATTATTATTCAATTCCCCTTATTTCTTAAGCAAAATGGAAGAGGATTTTCCTTCCAGCAGTTTCCCTGCCTTTCTCTCTCCAACACAGTGAATCCTGGGAGGAGGTAGGGAGCAACCTTGGAATGCTGAACTTTTCAGAAAACATTAAGGACAAGCATGGGAACCTTGGCTGCATTCCCATGCCTGGCTCCACATAGCTTCCCTTTCCCTACCCAGCCTTGCAGTACTTTCATTTGGGGGAAGCACTACTCCTAGTACTGGAGTGGGCTAGTTACAGTGATAGGTAAACACCTCCTCAATTACAAGTTCATGTAGGGAATGATTGAGTTCTGGAGAAAAAGCCTGTGACCCAGAAAGAACCATTTCCTTTCTCCCTCTCATTCCCCCAGTTCCTTCTCACTTCTGTTATGCACCATCACCTTCATTCAGGCCCTTATCACCTTGCCTACAGTGAAGACTTGACTTCCCTTCAGGTGTTCCTGCTTCAGATGTCTTCTTTCATTTCTTCCTTCATATTGCTGCCAGGTTGGTCTCAAGCAGAAATCTGTCTCGACCAACTCTAGTAGCTTCCTGTTGTTTCTAACATAACCTATAAACTCCTCTGTTTGGAATTTAAAGCCCTTCACGACTGGTCCCAAGCTGTCTTTCTACCCCCACTTAAAGTTGCTCCCCTTCCTGCACAGTCAGTCACCTCTAGAAAACCTGGCCTTCTCTCTGTTTGCGTACCCTTTCTTTGAATTGTCTGTCCTCCATTCCTGGAATGCTCTCCTTTCTTACCTCAGTTTCTTAGAGTTAATTATTTCCTTCAAGAATCAAGTCAAACATTTTCTTCTATATGAAATATTTCCTGATCCCCTCAATTTCTAGCAACTTTTTTGTCTTTTGCCTGTTTTGTATTCTGTGTATGCCTATAGATACATATGTTGCTCATTCCCCACTCCTCAACTACATGAACTGTAAGCTCCTTGAGGGCAGGAACTGGTTCGCTTTTGTCTTTTTGTCACTAGCATAGCGCCTGGCACATCCTGGGCACAGGATCTGCGTGTAATAAATACTTACTGACCAGTTGATTGATTATGCTCCTACTCTTCTTTAATCAGGGGCTTATATTTGATCCAAATGTAATAAGGAGCTGTTGGAACTTATTGACTAAGATCTGACATGATCAGATCTGTATCTTAGCAAAATCACTTTGGCAGCTGTGGGGAGGATGCCTAGCAGTGGAGGAGGCCATTGCAGTAATCTGAGAGAGAGATGTGAGTGCCTGAACCAGGATAGTCACAGACAATAACCTAAATACATAGCTCGTGGGAACAACATTAGAATGTCATACAGCAGGCATGAGGACATATGTAAGTGGAATACTTAGCATATAAAACAATAGAACATATAACAAAATTACTGTAGACTAAATACAAACTCTCATGCAAACATACTACATAATGTCTCATAAAAAGGATGGCATGGTATTTTGTATTTGTTTGTATTTGTATTTATTATAAAGGCATATATATTCCTTAATATTTAAAATAAATATACTTCTTTACATTTATTCTCCCTTTTAAAGTGTGAATATATACTTTAAAATATATATCATGTATAATATATAAACATATACATAAATATACTTATATATAATTATCCATATTACCTATAAATATATATAAATATAAAATATATTTTTTATTTTTTTCTCAATTACATGTCAAAACAATTTTTGACTTTTTTTTTTTAAAGTTTTGAGTTCCAAATTCTATTCCTCCCCTCCCTGCTCCTATATATACTTGTCTGGGTGGGAGAGGTTGACCTTGAATATATAAAGATTTTTTTTTTGTATCTCTCTTTTTTGTTTTCTTCTTGTAGCTAAAGTTTGTTCCAGTGTGACTGGTGGGCAGAGTTTAACCTCACTGTTTAGGAAACTGCAAGAAACCATAGATAAGAAAACTAAATTGGAAATTGGGGATGTTGTTCGAATGAGAGGATATATCCGTGTCTACAGAGAGCAACGAGAGATCCATGCCTCCACTTACTGTAAGCAGTGGTTATTTTGCCTAAAATTGGAGTTTTTAAAAATCTTTCAGAAAAAAAATACTTGCAACTTAAATTGACTTCAGTTTAATTTAAAATTTAGGTTTAGTGTAGTTTTATTTAAAATAAAAAATTAAAATTCAGTTAAGTTTAGTTTAAAATTTCTACAGAGGGACATCATTTCTTCATTTTATTTTTAAGGATGATAATAGACTGGCATTGGTTTTTGGTAATAATATTGATGTTGGGAGCTCAGCCACATAGAGAATTCTCAATGTGTAAATTCCCTCCATGAATGCAGGATTGTAACTTCCAGTCAGCATTGCCTCTGAGAGGTTTTGCCCATGATAACCTAGCTAATATGGGTCAGAGACTGGACCTGAACCCAGGTCTGCCTGACTCCTGAGTAGTCCTCAAGTTCACGGTGCCTGACTTCCGTCATGTCTAGTATACATACACTCTGAAAATGCTTCCAGATTTGGATCTGAATAGCTTTTAGAGAATTCACTTTGCATTTGTAGAGCATATTAATTTATAGTATGTGTTTATGATGAAAATTATGAAGCATAAATTTATAATTTATGTTATATTTATTAATTTATAGAACGTATTGAGATTAAGTCTTGCTTTATATTATTAACTCTGGTCATTTAGAAAGAAATTGGTCTATCAGAAACATGATAGCATAAGATTTATATGTGAGACACTTTCTGCATTACTTCTGTAGTTGTTCCTTTGGTGAAAATCACTTTTTGAAGGGCATGATGGGGCCTGCCTGTAATCTCTGCTGCTGGGAAGGCTGAGATTGACAGTTCTCTCGAGGTCAGGAGTTCTGAGCTGCAGTGGGCTAAGGCGATCAAGTATCTTCACTAAGTCCTGCATTAACAGGATGACCTCTTAGAAGAGTGGTATTACCAGATTATGTAAAGAGAGGCAGACTGGCCCAGGATGGAAATAGAGCAAGATGAAGCTCCTGTGCCAGTCAGTGGGATCAAGCCTGTGTGTAGGCAGCCCCTGAAGTTCCAGCCTAGGTGAGCTAGGGAGACCCAAAGGATGGAAGGAAGGAAAGAAGAGGGAAGGGAAGAGAGAGAAAACCCTGCTCACTAGGGTTTGCTGACAGTCATAGTCTGTTGTGGTCTTCTTCCCTGTCCCAGAGCATTCCCCTGGTAATCACTTAAGTAATAGAGGAGTTGTATTCCCTCATGGAGATCACTTGGGAGGCATTTAGTATGCCTCAACATTAATGATCCCCTAGTGTGATCCACTAGGAGAGCCACTGAGGGCCTCATTTATTGTTGCTCCAAGCAGTGCCTTTGCCATGGGGGAGAATAGACTTCTGTGTAACTGCTGTGGCATTTCCATCTCCTGATAGATAAGGTGGATGATCCAGTGTGGAATGTTCAGATTACAAGAATGTTGGAGCTTCCAGATATCTACAGAAAAGTTTATGACCAGCCTTTTCCAAATGGTACAGTAGTAAAAGAAGAGGCAGTAAGGTAAGCAGTTGCTAATCACTGTTTAAAATGTGCACAGCAATATCAGTTCACCTGTGTAATTATAGCCTTGACACCAGCAAAGAGTTGAAAAAATGTACTTTGCTCACCTCTTTTAAGAGGCGGAGGATTGTGACATATGGAACAATAGCCATATACTCTCAGACATGATGGATATATTGATTGGTTTTACTGACCTGTTTTTTCTCTTTATTTTTAAAAACTTTATATAAAGGAATGACTCTCTTACTGGGTAGGCAAGGGGCAAGGGATATATACAAAACCAAAAGATATTAATTATAAAAATAAAATTTTTAAAACTGTATTTGTTAGTACTTAGGAAAATTGGTCATAAGGGTTTTTTTTGGCCTTGTAACGTAGTACATGTTAAATGAAAATTTGTGGTTGTTCAGTGTTTTTTCAGTCATGCCTAACTCTTCATGATCCCCGCGTAGATTAGCACTTTCTCTGCAGGGTCAGGTTTTAGAGAGTCAGTCACCTCAGGTACTTAGAAGGTAAGTGACTTGCTGAGGGTTTTGTGGCCAGGATGTTAGAGGTGAAACTTAAACTCATTTTTTCCAGACTCTGAGACCAGCTCTCTACCTACTGTATCACACTGCCTCCTGATATGCAAAGTAATGAATATCAAGACGTATCACTTTTCACATGAATCACTAAATTGCAAGTTTAGGAGCCAATTTTGAACTTTCAAGAAGGGAAATGTTTTTGTCAGGGTAGCTTCAAGGTTGTTTCAAGAACTTGCCCCTGATACTTGGATCTTGGTTTGAATCCCTTAATTTCTGATTGTACATTTTATGAAGTTAATGGTACTGTAGTTTATTTTAGAGTACTATGCTTTTGTTGATTTTTAAAAAAAACCCATATGTGCATATGTGTGTATGTTCACACATGCACACATACATGTTCTATATATACACACATATTTCTGGAATGCACGTATGTTTTTGAGAAAAAGCATAACAAAGATGTGCAAGATACTCTTGGTGTTTTCCTGAAATTTTCTAAAACTTGTTCTCTTACTACAGCAATCCAGGTACCCTGGACCTTTCTAGTCAGACAGGTTTGCTGAGTGAAAAAATCCAAGACTTCCTTGTTGAGAACAAAGTGCAAAGCTTTTACCAACAAGAGCTAGAAGCTGTGGATTCTTTGATGACTCCAGCCAATCAGCCTGTTGTTGACAGATCCTGTTCTGAACAGGTGAGGACTTTCTAAAGAATGCCATCAGCCATGCCCCAAAACTGGAGATGAAGTACTGGTGTTTCATGGGATTGAGGGCTCCATCACTAAACTGCAGGGAGGGAGGAGAACTGTGTGGTTTTGTTGGGGCTTTCTTTCCATCTCAGCAATGTACCTAGACACAGGGAAGTCTGAGATGACGATGCACCAGTTTTTCACCTGACTCAGTTTAGCCTCATTTGGCTCATTCTCTGTGGGTAGGAAAAAAAATCTAGGAATGCCGTTTGCATTCCCTACCTCACTGTAATCCTGTGAGGTAGGGAGTGCAAGTTATCCTCATCATATGGGTGAGGAAACTGAGCCTCTGAGAAGTCTTTGCTAGAAAACTACTTGGGTATGAAGTAAGTTGTCCTTTCCCTATGATGGGATTTTTCCACTTTCCCTTTGGATCAGGTTAGTTTGCACTCCTTGTGTAGCACTTAAAGCCCTTCACAATCTTTCTCCAGCCTATCCTTCCAGGTTTAGTACATATTTTTCTTCCCTCCTTATAGCTACACTCCAGCCAAACTAGATACTTGCTGTTGGCTGAACCCTGCATTCAGTCTTCTGATTCCATGCCTTGAATGCCTGGGATATATGCCCTCCTCACTGCCACTTTTGTACATACCCACCCAGTCTGTACTGGTCTGTGTACCTGATCAAGTTTGGTCTCATGTGCTGCTCCCTGCGGGAAGCCTTTCTTAATTCCCCCACTGGTTAGTGCTCCCTCCTCCATCTTCTCAATTTATCATCTCTAGGGGTGGGAGAGGTTGGGGTGTGCGTGTTCCTCTTTACAAACTGGAACCTCCTAGTACAATATCGATTCTTTGACTGTAGAGCCTGATTTCATTTTGTCTTTGTTCCCCTAAACCCTCTTGTGCCTTACACATAGTAGGTACTTTATTAACTAATTTCCTATGAGGGATGATTAGATTGTAAATATCCATCTCCTGCCTTCAAATAGAACCTTATATCTACTGTAGAATTTTTCAGTTGTACCAGAAGTAAAGTTTCACTTCTGTTGTTCTTTGTAGAGATTTTGTTTGTTTTCAGCATTTCTCTGGGGTGTTTTGGAGAGATTGAGGGGTGCTAGCTCCCTAGTACCTGCTCACTCTTCTGTCATCCACTGAACTTTTCCAAATTAAATCATTATAAAGAAGCTGTCTCCAGACTGGCTTCACAGAACATCTGGTGACTACAGCAGAAGATGGGGTACTTTGGGAGGGAATTTTTGTAGCCCAAAGGGAAATATGAAGACCATATTCTCCAGATAAAACCAGCTTTTTTCTAAGAGCTACAACCAGGCTTAATTTGTATATTGTGAAATTCAAAAGACTCTTCTCAGGAGTTTTTTTTTTCCTCAGGCACCTCTGAGTTGATGTCTTTAAAGCTCTGTACCATCTATTCCGTCTGCCCATTGTAATGTGTTCTAATGGAAATTTAGCATTTGAAGTAGATCCTCTTGTTGTCTTTTAAAACAGTTTTTCAATCATTCATGAATCTTCCCCTCATATTACTCCAATTAGGAAGATCAGTGTGATTAAATTCTGCTTAGTGAGTCCCTGAAAAATAAAGCCACTGATCAGTGGTGAAATCTGATGTAACCCTAGATCTCCTGCTCTTTTCTTTTGTGGCACAAATGGGAGCTTTCCACAAAGGCTTAATGACAGCCTGGAGTTCAGAAGCAGAGGAAGGAGAGCCTCATTTCTAGCGGCCTCACTATGGACAGCACAGCTTACAGAATGGTTGTTTGTTTTCATTTAAAAAAAATTTTTTTTAAGTTTTAACACTGAGTACAAATATAATCAACTAAATTTGCTTAATAACTTCACATTTTAATTAATTTCAAGAATCATTCTTTGCCACATGATGAATACTAAAGTTTGACAATGAGAACTTTTAAGTGTTTGGGGATCCTGGACCCAGTTGCTGAGCTGCATTAAGGGGCACAAAGCAAGGGTTACCCCATGTAGTGTAACAGCTGCTTTTTCTTGTTGGATTGTTTTCCATGTCCCATACCTCATCCACTGGCCTTTATCTTTTTATCCAAGACAGGAATGCAGCTGTTGTACTCATTGGAAAGCTGCCTGTGCTTTGGACCCTGGGCTGTTTATAATCAGGACAGGCAAATATGCACTTGGGTCATCTGAGGCTAGGCTGGAGCGGACGTTTCACACGCTGTTAATGTTTACAAAAAGCTTTTTCTGTTAGGGCTCACTTGTATGCATGATTCAAACTGATTTTTTAAAAAATATCTTTCTGTTGCGTGTCTAAAAGTAGGCACCATGTCTTGTATATTGTCTGTATCATAATAGTAATAATATCTGACGTTCATATGGTACTTTAAGGTCTACACAACATTTACTATACAGTATCACATGTAAGTATTATCCCTGTTTTGCAGATGAGGAAAAGTGAGGTTCAAAGAGGTGAATTCAATCACCCACTCACCTAATCACCACTCAGCTAATAAATGTCCAAAGCAGAATTTGAACCCAGGATTTCCGGATTCCAGTACTCTATCTAGTAGGCCACCTTGTCTGCTGTATATCATTTAGTTAACTAGGCAGTACCCAGCAATCATCATTAAAAGCAGTTACTGTATTACCAATTCTGATCAGGAAATTTCAGCCTCAGTAAAATATTTAAAATGCTTGGGTAGTAGAATTCATACTCTTAAAATGAGCTGTTACGAAGTGTTACTGAATTAAGATTGCACAGAATTTTGATGATTGCTACAAAATGATGATTCTTTTGGTTCATTATGATCATTATGAGTAAGAGGATCCGTGAATATGAAGAAGAATGTTGCCACCACCACCACCACCCCCAAATGTCAGAATTTGTGACCCTGGAATGTTGTACTCCTACACCTAGCCAATGTCAGTGGGATATCACCAGATCATTCTCTTGCCTGTCTGGAAATGGACCTCCCTCTGGCATTTATTTGGAACATTTTTAGTTTCAAAACAGGCTGGAGACTGAGTATGCCAGTGAATCAGTTAGTTCACATAAGAGTTATATGCTAAGTTAGCCTTAATATATGAAGATACTTTGAGCCACCCGAAATATTTATTAGCTACAGAAATCCCTGGCTGGGTGAAGTCCTTTCTTAGAAAGCTGTGGGTGTGAGGTCTCTGAGGCCATGCTAGATGACCCATTGGAAGTCTTCCTTCCTGCCCCTTTTGAGGCCTCTCCTTTCCTAGCTCAGGTCTGCACACACAAAATTCTCTTAATGCACTCCCTTTACAGGAGGGGCTTTGGCATGAAATTGAACTGGCTCACGGTGGTACTTCTTCACTACTTTGTCCTTTTTGCTTTTTTGGATTCATTTCTTTCACCTTAAAAATTGGTTGAAGTCTTGAGAGAGAATTCCTTTGCCAGCAGCTTTTCCTGTTGTTGAAATAAACTGGATATCATCATCTGAATGACAAGGAGGAAATAGCCCTTTTAATTGGAGTATGGGCGGGGCCCAGAGCTCTAGCTGGGCAGCAAGAGGAAACACCCAGGCTATTTTAGGAATGCAAAATGGTGTCTTTGGCGGGCCCTCGAGATAAAGCCTTTTCTTAGAGAATGGTGGTTTCTACAAAATCTGAACCTGTGATTTCATTGCTGTGGGAAACTCCCAAGGAAGAAACTACCTCCAGGGATGCATGGTAGCCCTTTTTCTGTCACTTAGAGTACAGTCCAGTGCACCAGGAAGCTAAATGACTTGCTTCTTGGTTATACACATAGCCATGGCAAATCAGAAGCCTGATTTGAACCCAAACCTTGCTGATTTCAGACTGCCCCTCTTTCCACTAGGAGAACAACTATTATAACTGACGTTAGATTTAGAAAACACTTTACAGATACTGTCCCCCCACAGTAGATGTAAGACTCTGCTCTGAAAAGTGAAGCATTTGCCCCTGATCACACAGCTAGTCTGTTGTCTGAGGTGGGACTTGAACCCATATCTCTCCTGACTCCAGGTCTCTATCTTCCTGTCTGTTCTACCACACTGCTACTCAGCTTCACTGAAGAGATGTTGAGAACCAGGATATCAGAGGGGAAATAGGAAATACTTCTTTCTAAGTTCTTCTATTTCTCTTTTATGTTCTTCTTCATCCGTTTCCTATATAGTATTCAGACCTGTCCCTGGCCACCCTCCTGACCTTAACACTCCAGATGGTCTTTGTCAGGTTCCTTCACAGCTCTGGACCCAACCATTCCTATCTAGAGAATGACCATAGCACCGCTACTTTGACAGGATTGTTGCGGTATGTATCCAGTTCTTTGAGATCCTTGGGAGTTTATGATGAGTGGCCACAACTCATGTCTATAAGATACTGGAGTCCTGTGTGGGAACCAGAGAATTGTGGATACAGTTCTTTAAGGTTCACAAAGTACTTTCCTAACAACAACCCTAAGAAACAGTAACATATTATCTTTATTTTACAGATGAAGAAACTGAAATTTAGAGGAAGTGAGAGCGGAGGAATGTCTGCTGCAGGGGAAAGAACGCCAGATTTGTAATCAAGAGACCCAGATCTGGTTCTGTCTTCTGCTACACTTACCTCTGGGCCCAGTTTCTTCATCTTTAAGATGAGGGTGTCGGACTAAGTAAATTCTAAGGTCCCTTTCGGTTTAGAATTTGTGAACCTTGGAGACTTTTGCATAACAGAAAGAACTCTGCAGTCAGTCAGAGGATCTGGGTTCTCATCTTGGCTCTGCCACTTTGGACTTTGGGCAAGTTGCCTAACTTCTCTGTACTCACTTTTCTCTGTGAAATGAGGGGGGAGTTAGACTAGATGACCTCTAAGGCCCCTTCCCACTGTACAATTCTCATTCTGTGATGAGAACAGGGAAACATAGCTAGTAAGTGTTAGAGTTGAAACTAGCTTCAAGTCTTTGTCACTGGCAAAGAGGAATCAAAAGACAGTGGGATTGCCTTGAGGTTTTTTGCATGATGGTTTCAAAAACCCTACAGCTAAGTTTCAGAGTAGTTTACTTGTCAGACAGCTGTGGAAGAATGAATGTTCTCCCTAACCTTCTCAAATACCACTCCTGCTATCCTGCCCAGTTCAGGTTCTCGGGGACACCTTCATTTTTTGACTCAGTCTAGAACAATCCCATCAGATTAACGCAGAAACCAGTTGGTTTGGGAGATTGCTCCTAGGCATAACACAGTGGAGTTTTTCTTTCAAGGTTTCGTTTCGGTTTTTTTTTTTCTGATTATTTTCTTTCCACAGGCAAATTTAGAAAGCCGTCCAACTTCCAAAGCAATTCACAACATATTTAAGGAAGCTATACGATTACTGCGGGAAAAGGGAATCGTCTTCCAGAAAACGCATGACTTTACTGACCTGTACTATGTAAGAGAGCTACAATACTATCCTTATTCTAATACTTCAGGACCCAGCCTTATTGGCCAAAAGCTGAGTCTCAACTTGTAGAGTATCAAGAATTGGGTCCTACTAAAGAGGACTTCATGCTTTGATCGGTCTGAGGTAAAAGATTAGCCAGTGAAGCAGTGAATTCAAGGTTAAGCATCCCTTATGGGTGAGGTCTGCAGATACAAATACAAACATGAGATAGTCCCTGTCCCCAAAGAGCTTATCTATGGGAGAAGTACTTGATGCAGTGGAAAGAACACTGGATTTGCTGACAGAAGACATTACTTCCTGCCTCTGCCACTTATTCCCTGTGTGACCTTGGCTAGTTTGCTTAATTTTTTCTACCCCTCAGTTTCTTCACCTGTAAAACTGAGTGACTTCTAAAGTCCCTTCCAACTCTGAATCTATGATCCTAGGGTAATTGGACATTGTAGTAAAGGCTTCCTTTAAGAGGTGTTTCCTTCCCCCCGCCCCCATCTGAGCATTGAAAATATGGACACATAGGGAGGGAAGACATTCCACATTTTGGGGCATGGTATTGAGAGAACTACATGTAGGGCAATTTGACTGGAATGGAGAATGTTTAAAGGAAAGGAATATGAGCTAAGTCTTCTAAGAAAAAGAAGAAGCAGATTGTGACGGGCTTTAAATGCTAGGCCAAGGAGTTTTTGTTTATGCCAGAAATAATACTGGAGATTTTTGAGCAGGGAAGTGATATGGTAAGACCTGTGCTTTGGGAGGATTATTTTAGCAGCTGCTCGGAAAATGGATTGATGAAGAGAGAGACTAGAAGCCAGGAGACCAATTAGAAGACTATTACAGTAGTTTAGATAAGAAGTGACAAAAGTGGTGGCCATGTGAATGGAAAGAAAGAAATGGATTTAAGAGATGTTATGGATGTGATAAAACTTGGCAACTGATTAATAAATGCTTGATAAGGAAAAAGTTAGACTCTTGGATTAATTTAGCTTTGCGAACCTGAGCAACTGGAGGGAAGAACAAAAATAAGAAAATGTGAAGTAATGGATAGGTTTGGGGGGAAGATAATGAAGTCTTTTAGACATGTTAAGTTTGAGACGCCCATGGGACACCTGTGTGGAGATGGCTAGCAGCTAATTGCTAATGGAGAATTTGACTTTAAGAAAGAAAGAAATTAAATTGTGTAGATTTGGGAGTCATCTATGGGGAGAACATTGAAGTCATGGTAATTGATAAGCTTGCCAAGAGAAGAGGGCTCAGGACGGGTGTGATATTGACGATGGTCAGGAAAGGAGCCTGAGAGAACAGCAGTGAGCAACATCGAGAGAGGAAATAGGTTCTAAGAGGAGAAGGAAGAGTTGACAGTGTGTAAAAGAGGTTAAGGAAGTGAGGATGTGGAAAAGGCTGTTGGATTTAGCAATTAAAGGAACACTGGTAACATTGGAGAGAGCAATTCCTGTTGAGTGATGAGGGTGGAAGCTAGACAAGAGAGATAAGTGCAAGCCGAGGGAGTGCTGGCAGTGAGTATAGGTGGTTTGTTTTGTTTTGTTTTCTGGAAGTTTGGCTGTGAAAGAAAAGAGAGGAGATTTTATCTCCAATTTCAAGGGTCAAATAAAGGTGCCTTTGAAGGATGTGGATGACCTGGGCATGTGTGTAAGCAGTAGAGAAGCAGTTAGTACCTAAGAAATTAAAGATGAGTGAGACCCAGGGAATGATTAAAGGAGCAAACTCCTAGAAGAGGCGGGGAGAATAGGATCAAAGGCACAGATAGAGCTCTGGGTCTTACCAACTGGAAAAACCATTTGCAACAAAGGAGAGAATAGGGAATTCTGTGAAGGGGTTTTATGGTGTGAAGTCCGGGAGAAGTGGTAGCTCATGACAAGATGACCTTCATTTTCTCAAAGTAGGAGGCGAGGACCTCTGCTGGGAAATAATTTCTAAGGATCATTCTTTTTTATAGAAAATTTAGCAGGTGCTAATTTCTTTCAGTGATTACTAAATTTGGAGAACTTTCAAAAAAATTTTAAAATCATTTTAGTATCTTCATTTAATAATTTAAACATAGACTCATAGATTTAAAGCTGTCTCCAAAATCTAGTAGTCTGTCTACTACACTGTGCTGCCTAATCTGTCGTGTAACAGAACATATTGAAACCTTCCGAATGAAAGGATCTTTTCCTGGTTTTAGGAGTAAACAAGGATAATGGGTTCAAAACTCTCCCTTATGATGATTAAGAAACCTACCTTTTTTATAAAGCACATAATCAGTAGTTGCCCCCTGTGGAGTCTTTAGTAGACAGTGGTTCCTGTGGTCATGCTTACTTTGTTGCTCTCCTTTGAACTCCTCATGCCTCCCTGTCTGTAAGGAGCAGCTCTTCCTCGTGAGAAGTAGCAAAGTGGGTAATTGGCAGTGGAGGCAGGGAGTGGCTGGGGTGGTGCCAGTTCTTCCTGTGAATCATTAGGATCTGCATCCATGGGGTTGGAACTCATTTCTTAGACACAGCGCCACCCCTATCGCTGACTCTCCCGCCGCATAAGATTTGAAGGTTTTGGCTTGTGATTTTATTCCAGAAGTCTTTGGGCTATTCTGTAAGTTTGGCTCAAACCAGACTACCTTATTTGATTGCCAGTTCATTTCAGCAGTATTTTATTAAATGACTGCTGTATACTGAGCACTATGTTAGGCACCAGAGTTACAAGGACAAAAAGAAAACAGTCCTTGTCCTTGAAGAGTTTACATCCTACTGTCATTTAATATTGCTATTATTTTAAAATAATTTGTATTATATATCAACCAACAAGAATTTATTAAAGGCTTCTAAGTATGTGCCAAGAACTGTGACTGAACTCTGAGAATACAAAGAAAAAACAAAACCCACCCCTTTACTCCAGTATCTCACATTCTAACAGAGAGATAACTTGTTCATTCATGGCAGATATTGGGTGGCCTTGTTAGAGGCATTGTAGAATAATGGTTACAGAGCCAGCTGTGGAGTCAGGAAGCTGAATTTGAACTCTCCTTCTGACATATACAGCTTAAGCTGCTTCTCCACTGCCTACAAACGCACCCAGGTCATTGCTACCCTTAAAAGTCACCTTTAATTGACCCTTGAAATTGGAGATAAAATCACCTCTCTTTTCTTTCACAGTCAAACTTCTAGAAAACAAAACAAAACAAACCACCTATACTCACTGTCACACGTATTCTGTGACCGTGGGCAACTCGTTTTGGCAAGCAATCTTAATGGTCCAGAGAACCCTCCCAGACTTAAGTTACTGAAGAGTTTTCCTGTCTCTATTGGTAGAGGTAGTTTACATACCAGGAGTTCCCAGTACTATTGAAAGTGTAGGTTTGAACAATAAATAATTAGCATTTTCTATGCTAATATAATTAATGATGCACTTAATAAATTGTTTGTTGAATTGAATTAAATCATAGTAATAATAACTTCATGAATTGGAAAAGCATTTACTAAGCTCTTACTACATATGAAGTCTAGTACCCTCGCTCTTAAGGAGCTAACATTCTAATTGGGGTAGACAACAAATAAAGAAAGGTTCGTGTTCATGTTCAGCTTGTGGCAGATGGAAAGGCCAGGTAATACACTTAAGCTACAAAAGTAGCAGGGCAGATGACAAGGTCCTGAGGATCTTGGGGAGTAATGACAGGTCAGATTTGTTCCCAACCAAGGGGCAAGTGGGTTCTAGGGTTAGAGTGGTGTGGGGCTCTGGAATATCTCCAGCAGAGGTAAGGATGTAGGGATTCAGCATTCTGCCAACAGTGGTTGTCCTGCAGGTGTCTAGTGGGAATTGGACCATGGGAAACCAAGATGATGGAAGTTAAAAAAGATCCTTGGTGAGAGAGATAGGGCAGTCTCTTGAATGGATGAGAAGGCAAAGAAGGTGAGTGATTCAAGCAGGGTTGCCTAGCCAGGAAGTGTGCAAGGTGGGACCAAGACCTGGATCTTCTGCAAGGCTCTTTCCCCTATACTAGCTTGCCTCCAAGCAAAAATTTGAAGTGACATCTGCTTTCCTGACTGATGATGATGCAGACAATAAGACATCTGCATAGATGAGAGCCCTTAATTGATTCTCACATGGATCCAGGGACAGGGAGGCCACTGATATCCTTTCTAACTTAAAATTCTGTGGCAGGCTTGATTTGTGTACTTACTTTGTTGTCTTTCCTATTGTGACTCTTCTGTTTCATCAGAATTTTATTAGCTTTCTTTATTCTTCCTACCAAAAGCAAAAGATTGTGTGGTCTAGCAGAAGTAGTCCTAGCCTGGGAGTCTGTGCCCGTGCCTGTGCTAGGCTCTGTGCTACTGATGATCAAGAAGAGCAAAAATCAGGCCCTGCCCTTGAGGAGCTCACAGTCATTATAATGGGGAGACAACATGCAAATAGCTATGTACAAAGGACATGACACACAGGATAAAGTGAAGATAGTCAGCAAAGGGAAGGCACTAGCATTACTGAGGATTGGTAAAGGTTTCCTGTAGAAGATGGGATTTTAGCTGGAGCTTAAAAGAAGCCTAAAGCCAAAGATGAGGATGGAGAGGATTCCAGGCATGAAAGGCTATCGTTGGAGTGTCTTATTCAAGAAACGACCAGGAGGCCAGTGTCACTGGACTGCAGAGTATATGGAAGGGGGAGAAAGGATCGAAGGGGACCTGATTAGGGCTGCGAACCCCAGAGAATTATGGATTTGATCCTATAGGGCGTGACAGGAGTTTATTGAATAAGGGTAAGGGGAAGTCATATTTGCAGTTTAGGAAGATCAGTTTGACAACTGAGTGAAAGGTGAACTGAGGCCCCTCTGGGCTCTAAATCTCTGAGATTTAGGCAAGAGAAGTCGGTTCTAATCCCAACTCTATCACTGGTTATGTAACCTTGAATGATTTCCTCTGTAAATCCTATGTAAATCCTTTCACAGGTGTGAAAGTTTTATTAGCTGTTCAGAGGAAAGTTGTCATATAGATAAGAGAATTATTTTGTTTCCTGTATAGCTCAAATGAATCACCTCATAACAGTGGGCCTTGTTGTCCAAGCAAGTCATAGGGTTAGAAATGATTTGGTAATATGTTTAGTGTTCAAAGCCTGATATCAGCATTGGAAAGATAATGGAATTCCTTTGGAATCTATTCTAAATATTGATTTAGAGGTTCAGATAGTACAGATTGAGTGTTAAAAAGCTTTCTCTTTCATTACATTCCCTTTTAGGTAACAAGTCACGATAAGGAACTGCACAAAAAAATCCTCAGTATCATTCAAGATGATTGCCAGAAACCAAGGCGTAAGTTGTGCAAATATATCCTTTGATGATATAAAAAGGGAATGTTTCCTGCCAATGGATATATAAAGGTACGAAAGATGATGTGGCATAGCAAAAAGAATGGGTTTCAGCTCTGCTCCTACCGGTCTGTATAATCTTGAGAAATTCCCTTGATTTCTCTGTACCTTAGATTTTTAATTTCTATGACGGCAGTGAGGTAGACAGACTCAATGACATCTGTAACCTTACAAGGTCTATATTGTTACTGGTAAATGGTTGAGGAGAAGCAGGAAGAGAAATTGGAGTAGATGACCTGCAAGGGCCCTTCCATCTCTAAGTCAGATTTGATGGGAAGCAGTGTGGTATAGTGACTGGACTTGGAGAGAGAGGACGAGCATGCACATCTTGTCTCGACCACTTATTACTTACAGCCTTGAGCAAATTGCTTAACCTCTCAGGACCTCAGTTTCCTCACTACTACATAAAAAGAGGGGCTGTGGTGCCTGGGGTAGAGATTAGGTTTCTAAGCCCCTGAAGTCTCTTGTAGCGCTAATCTGTGATTCTGTCAACTGCGAAGACTCTCTGATTCTCATTTCTATCATTATTCCGTTTCTTTTGTCTCTGGAGCCAAGGCTTAAGTTTCCATGTATAAATTTCAAAGTTAATGAAATTATACTGAGCACCGGAGCTCATTAACACACTAAATATGACATTTAGCAAGGAACAGCCATCTTGGAAATTTAGGGTCATCTAAGTCTAATCTCTACCTCCATCCCCTTTTACATGCTAATAAGGAAACAGAGGTCCTAAGTGGGTAAGCAGTTTGCTCAAGGTTGCAGAGGTAATAACTTGCAGAGCTAGGCCCTCTGTCCCCTGTCTGATGTTCCTTCTGCTATACCACACTGCTTACCCTCAAAGGCTGGAAAAAGAATTGGCCTGGAATGTCATTGACTTTAATGGAGTTAGGTCAGCCTCTAGTGGTTGAAGTATCAAACCGTAGAGCAGGCAGACTCATGAGTACAAGAGGCTTTGGTCACTTATTTTTAAATCCTTATCTAAAACATGCCACCTTAACTGGTTGTTTCACAATCAACTTAAATATGTCCTTGTGTAGGGGTAGCCTTGTGTTCCTGAAGACTGTTCTACACAAGTGGATGCAAGTTCTGCCAACCAGGAAAGCTTTTGACACACTCTTATCTAGGGACCAGCCTAGGGCAGAACAGAGAAGTCTGTTGGCCACTAAATGATGCAATACGTTTTAGGCCCTGGCAACCGATGAAACAGACGAAAAGCACAGAATGATCCTCAGTATATACTTCAGTTTGGGGGCACAATTTTTCCAGTGGGGAATGTATGTATTTCACATATAATCTCTCTCCCTTAAATCAGACCTGTGGAGAGCAACTTGGGAGACATTTCATGCCACCTTTTTAGAAAGGAATAATTCTTTCTTTAGCGTTGAGTACCTATTATGTGCATATTCTACTGAAAATGTTGGTGGGGTGGAAATGACTTGTCTTGAAAGAAAGGCTTGGTGTGAAGTTCCTTAGTGACCAAGGCTCATTTCCCTTATGACTTTCTTTCATCTTCGAAAATTTCAGCTCTGGTGGCTTATATCCACCCTGACTCAGAGGACAGGAACAGTGAATGGAGATTTAAACTAGTCTTTACTGTGCCCATTCCTGTTTAGCGTTGAAGAACCGATGAAGTCACAGTACAGGCAGGCAGGGTTGTTGTACTTTAAAGGGGATCTCAAAGGGAGCATTAGTGCAGGGCTTTCCGGTGTCTTGTTTTCATTCCCTGACTCACAATTTATTCTCTTACAAATTCAGAGCTATAGGCATCAAGCTTGTTTAAATTCAAAAGAAAATATTTGCCCTTCTTTTGGGGTCATCTTTGGAATTTTGAATGGAATGATTTAATCATGTACCAGAATAATTGCTGCCAGCACATCAGTTTGACATATATTTCACCAGAGATCCAAGAGGTATAAGGTTGTACATTCTTCAGGAATTGATATATGCCCGTTAGCCACTTAGCTGGTATCTGCATTAAGACCAGAATTGATTGAAATTAGCTATGAGCCTCAGGAAGCAAATGAAAAAAAATTGTATTTCACTCCTTACAAAAACTAAACAAACTTTTGTCACCTGAAGGATAGCATTTTTCGGCATTTCTCACTCTGCAAGGCAGCTCCTGCAGGTTTGTGTTGTGCTCAAACAGGCTTGGCCAATCACATGGTAAATAGGAATCTTGTTATTAAGCCATCATTGAATTGACAGAAACTAATAAATTTTTCAGAAACTGAATTCGGTGGGGTGACTAACTGATCCAACCTATTAAAGCAATAATAAACTTCTCCCTGCCCCCACCAAACTAAAAATAAAAAACCTTCTTAGTGACTATATTAGAAGCTGATGCTACCTCCTCTGATGCTTAAGAAATAGTGATTCCATTGTGTTATATTTTCTCTGGCCCACCTATAGAAGGATTTGAAACAATACTCTTCAAAGAGTCTCTTGGCAAGGGCTTGCTTAGAACACTAGAATCCTAGAGTTATTTTTATACCATTACCAGAAATGTGAGGCACTTCAGAGTAATGTCTATAAGAGGACAGCTTCCTCATCAAGAAAACCTGGGTTTAAGTTCCATCCCAGATATATGGTGGCTATATTGTGTGACCCTGGGCCAGTCATCTAACCTCTCAGTGCTCCTGTTAGCTCTCTAGGACTATCAATGGAAAAACAGGTAGAGATCTACATTGTAGAGAGAATTTCTTCACCAGGAATTCCAGGCTCTGTCTTTAGGATATAATCCAGCAATGGGATGGCTGGTTATAATTGGTTCAGGGCTCTTATGTTGCCAGCCAGTTCTTCAATAATATATTGCAGTCTCCTCAATAATATATTGAGTGCCCATTTCCCCGAAGAAGAAACTATACAAATCAGATGTAGAGGCAGAACTGGAGATCATCTCAGAGGGATGACACTAGCATTTAAAGGACCAGGAAAGGCTTTTTGCAATGAGTGGCAGAGATGGGTCTTGAAGGAAGTCAGAGAAGCCAGGAAGTGGAGATGCTTGACAAGAAAGAGCATTCCAGACATGGGGGTGGCCAGTGACAAGGAGAGTCTTGTTTGAGGCACAGCAGAGGCCCATGTCACTGTATTGTAGCATGCATGGAAGGGGAGAAGAGTATAATAAGACAGAGACATGTTCCCCTTTCATCCTCTTCTTTTCAGTTCCTTCAGTGGAACATAATATAGCTTTGATTCTTCTCAACAATTTACTTGTCATCTCACTAATAAACTGAAAATAATCTCTCCCTTCCTTGAATTCGTAGAGTACTTTGTGATATTGTGATCTCATCAATCGTAATAACATTTATTAAGTGCTTACCATGTGCCAGGCCCAATGATTACCTGGATACAAAGGTATAAAACAGGCCCTGTCCTCAAGGAGCTTAAATTCTAGAGGTAGCATATACCTCCAAGATACAAACCTCGCAGATGGAAGATATCTTTATACAGGAAGCTACTAGCAGTTTGGGAAAGACCAGGAAAAGGCTCCTGCTGTAGGTGTTTGAACAAAGTCTTGTAGGAAGCCTGGGATACTTTGAATTACTGTTATATGTATGCATATCTTATTTCTCTTACTTAACTGTTTGCTCTTTGAAATTCTGGATCATACCTTGTTAATCAGTAGCTTGCACAGTGACCTGTACCTAGTAAGTACTAAATGCTTGGATGGATTGATTAGCAATGTTTTGCTTTTAAAGAATTATTGCTGGAGTTGTTGTAAGATCTCCTTTCTTGTTATCAGAAGAGATCATTCATAACATTTGATAAATAATGGTTTCTATGATAAGAACTGACTTTATATAATACTTTAAAATTTGCAAAGTGTTTTATTTTTGTATTACCTTATTGGGGCCTCACCACAGCCTTATGAACCAGGTCATACAGATTTTAGCCTCATTTTACAGATGAGTAAACTGAGGTGTAGTGTAGAAAGGGTAACTAACTTGAGCAAGGTGACATTGCTAATATGTAAAAGTGGGATTTGAATGCGGTTTTTCTAAGCCAAGCACTGTGTCTTCTACACCAGCAATCAAGTGGATGGGTTTTTTCTTTTTTTTGCTTAGTCCAAGACTCTGTGAAGAAAATAATTTAGAATAAGATCTCTAGAAAAATTTGTTTTGTACTTTTTTCCTGGGGAAGGCAGGCTAAAAGTTAGGGAAGATGGACAGAGCATAGTGTGTCTAAAGGGTTAAGTAGAAACAGTTCAGTAGATGTGATTATGAGAAGACTAAATAGGATTTGTATTCCAAGTAAAATATTTTGACTGTTACTTTGGGGCTGGTTCTCAAAATTATGAACTGTCTAAAAAGTATAGTATATTGAATGTTTTAAAATAATAGGTTACAAATAGATTAAAAACCTGTAGCATAGTATGTTGCATATAGTAGGTGCTTAACAAATGTTTATCAATTTGAATTGAATTGCAGCCTTTTTCAACATTACTTTTCTTGTATAGAATATTTCTACTTTTTCCCTAAACAAACAAAACTTGATTCATCAAGTGCTGAAATAGATAGACCATGTCACTAAATTTTTTTTAAATTTCATTTCATTTTTTTCAGGTAACAAAAATCTATTTTTTCCTCCTTCGCACCTTGTGTACCTAGCCCAATTAAAAAAAAAAGAAAGCCCTTCTAACAACAAATAATCATAGTCAAGAAATATAAATTTCTGCCTTGGCTGTGTCCAAAAAAAATGTTGTCTTACACTTCACCCTGAATTCATCACCTCTCTGAAAAGCAATGGGTAACATGCTTCATCCTCTGCCCCCAGAAATCACAGTTGGTCTATATTTCTCAGAGCTCTCGAGACTTTCAGAGTTGTTTTCCTTTTCAGTGTGTTTGTTATTGTAAACACTGTTCCCCTGGTGCTTCTTAACTTCATTTTGCATCAGTTCATTAAAGTCTCCCCAGGTTTCTCTGAAACCACCCATTTTGTCATTTGTTATGGCTCAATAGTATCCCATTAAATTCATATACCATAATTTATTCAGCTGTTACATCCCATGTCACTAATCTTGAAACAATTCAAGTTAACATTCATTAAACATCAGCTGTGTTTGAGGCACTCTTCATGGTATGAGAATCAAAACAAAAAAATGAAGACTTACAATCTACTATGGAGAACACACCTCCTACGCAACAAATACAATACAAAGTACAGAGTATGGCAGGGGCTAAAGAGAGATCCAGATAAAGTACCTTAAGAAAAATTGAGAAGGGCATAAGCAGCTGTAGCTGAGAGGATCTGTAAAGGCTTCCTGATGGAGGTGATACTGAAGTGGCCTTGAAGAGGAGAAAAGGGTTTCACAAGAGGAAGATGATGAGAATGAGTGAGAAGGGGCAGGGGAAAACAAACGTGTCACAGTAGGATACACGGAAGAAAATAATGTGAAGGGTCTGGAAAGGCAGATTGGACCCAGACTGTGGAGGACCTCAAATGTCACAATAAGGAATTCGCATCTTATTTTGTACTCAGCAGGGAGTCCTGAAGATGTGACCTGGGAAGAGATGTGGCCAGATCTGGGCAGAGGAGCAGATCATTAACAGTGTCGAGCTAGTGCTCTGTATCTTAGGATGGATCTGAACTTGGTTTTGAGCCATCAAATGGAATTAACTATTTTAGATATTAAATCAGCATGATATAAGGGTGAACTTCAGATAAGCTACTCCATTAGAAAGAACCTGGAAAAATGTATGATGTTATGGTTACTATTATTATTTTCCCTGCTTTAAAGCCATATTGCCAAGGAGTATGTACCAAAGACCATGCCTCCTCCTCCAGAAGCCAGGCGTAAGTGAATGTCCAGGGACATTCAGTTTGACCTTTAGGGAAGGGCCCATTCTACACAGGGTACAGAGACTGTTGTTGTCCCTTGGATGTGGAAGGGCACACATTTCCCTGTCATTAAAATGTCTTGCCATACTGACTTTCCAAAGACTAATTGATGAGTCTCTATCTACTTTAATGGCATGACATCATCAAACTTAAAGGAAATTATTTTGCTAATACCTGCCATGTCTCCCTCAGGGTTATTGCAAGGAAAGTGCTTTTTCAAACCTCAAAGCATTTGTATAATTATAATCTGCTGATGATGATTATGAGAATGATAAGAATGATTTCTGAAGAACAAATCTGGGTCCCTAACTCACATGGAGCTGCGGAATGCACTGTCTGACCTGTCTGAAAAAATATTTTGGCAACCATGGAGACCCTTTATGGAAGATCAGCTGGGTAGGGAGGCACTCTACAAGATACCATGAAGGTTCTATTCCACCTTCAAATACTGTCATTCTTATTCTGTTACCCAACTGTAGCCATTATATAGATCCAGTTATACAAATACAATTTCAGCAGCTGGACTTCCCCATCTGACTCAAAGAATCCCCTCTCAAGTTATTCTAGTGAAACTATTTCCTTGACATACCTTTACTCAGAGGAAATTCCTCCAAGGTCCTCCCTTCTCCATGTCTTCCTCTGTAAGTCACTATTCTTACACAATACCATAATGACACAGGTATACAGCTGTCAGGTTGTGTATATGTTGGAGCTAGAGATGGAAGCTTTGAATGGAAAGATGATACTTTTAGTTGGTGCCAATGATACTTTGCTAGTTCACCTTTGCCATTCATTCCCCTTTGTTTTAAGCACTTGCTTTTTAGACTTTTCTATACTGCACTTCCTTTTTGAGGGGAATCTTCCTGTGGGGAATTTGGGATTTCTTAGTCTTTATCCCCTGTACTATTTAGCACAGAGATGGGCACATAGTGCACAGTTAGTATAATCAGTAGGTCCTAAACAATGTGACTCTAACCTATCTACAATCCAGACTTCTTTCTCACTATCTTACTAAATGAAGCTTCATCTCCAAAAAGACCTGATCTCTGTTTCTGTCTTCATTCATGCTAAATTCCTTCCTTTCTTTGTGCCTTGGCTTAAGCTATACTGCCCTAGAATTCTCTTCTTTCCATTCTACCAACCCATATCCTGTCCAACCTTTGAGAGCCCAGATCAGTCCTACCTTTTTAATGAAGCCCTCCCAAGACCACTCTAGCCCATGGTGATGATCTTCCTTCTGAATTTCTGCAACACTTGGATATTTAATTGTTTTAACCGTTTGTCTCTAGATCATGTCCTTCCAGCTAGAAGTGAGATTCTAGAAATGAAATATTTTATGTATCGCTGTGCCCACAACACGTGACAAAGCACTGAGCACATTGTAAGGCACTCTGTAAATATGTGTTGAAGGAATGAATGAATGATCAAATCTTAATAGAAGCAGCCCAGAAGTTGAGTTTCCATTGTTAAGTGAAGTAGGTCCTCCAGAAAAAGTGGAAATGGTGGAATAAAATGACCACTAGATGGCAGCATTTAGCAAGTATTTCCTAGTCCAGGCCTATGTTTTTAAAGCTCTGCCTGGTAGGAGTAAGCTCAGGATCATAGCTCTGAGAGTTTAGTGAGACCCTATGAGGTAATCTAACCCAGCCCTTTCATTTTCCAGATGACTTGGCATGCTGACCAGATTTGCAGATGGCACAAAGCTGGTAGATGATAGAAGCCAGCTTTTGATGGCCTAGACGAATGGACTGTAGCTAATCATAATACTTGACATTTTATACAGTATGTTGATTTTGTGAAGTTTTTACCTAGATTATCTCATTTTGTCCTTGCGCCTTTGCGGTTCATAGTGCTGCTGTCTTCATTTTAGAGATACATAGAAGCTGAGACAAGTGAAATGACTTGCTTAGGACCTTGTGGCTAATAAGTGTCTGAGGTAGGATTCAACCAGGTCTTCCTGTTTCCAAGTCAGACGCTCCAGCCGTGTGAAATTATAATAGTGATAAATGTAAAGTACCTGGTAGGGGAGGCAAATGGCTAGACATCATTTTGTCCAGAAAAAAAGATCTAAGGAGAGAGTGAGAGAAAGCTAACATCATCTCAAGCTGAATTGAGAGAGGACAAATGTCCAAAATGAGAGAGATGACAGTAAGTCTTGATTCTCCTAGCTCCTGACAGTTCTCTTGTCTTGGGGATGTGACATACATTGATAGCTGAAGGTCATCAGAGTTCAGTTTTGGCAGAAGGGGTGAGGTCAGAAATATGTCAGATTGGAAACATTAGTACAAAGAACACTCGATTTGGAGTCAGAGGACATGTATTCAGATCCTAACTTGACTTGCTGTGCAACTTTTGACAAGAAAATTCAATTCTCTAATGCTTGTTCATCACCTGGAAAAGTAGGGTATTGGATTGGATGAACTTTAAGTTCGTTTCCAATTCCAAATCCTTCTTTATAACAAAGAAAAACTCTTAAGATCAGCTAACAAAATGGGGGTCTCTGACAGTTTAGACCCTGTCGCTTTCCAGTTAATTTCCCAACTCTTACTAAGAGGAGGAAAGTGTTTTAACTGTGTGTTCTCCAGGACCAAGATTGGTTATTGCAATAAATCTGAGATAGTTGCCTTTTCGTGTTTTTTGTTTACATTAATGTAAAGACAACGTACTTTCAGAATAATAGGTGACAACTGTTATGGTTGTTCAGTTGTGTCTGACTCTTCATGACCCCATTTGAGGTTTTCTTGACAAAAATACTAGAGTAGTTTGCAACTGTGAGTTGCAAGTAGTTTGCAGTTTCCAGTTCATTTTACAGATGAAGAAACTGAAGCAAAGAGACTTAAGTAACTTGTCTTGGGTCACACAGCTTATAAGTATCTGATGTTGAATTTGAACTCAGAGCAGTGAGACCTGATTCCAGGCCTGGTGCTTTATCCACTGTGCCACTGAGCTTCCCTTAGAGGATATTAGAACACGTGTCTGGTCTTGGCTTTGTTGTAACATGCTGCAAGAGTTTGGGCAGGTCACTTCATCTCTTTAAGCCTCACTTCCCCCCTCTGTAAAGTCAGGGGATTTAAGGTCCCTTCCTGTTCCAAAAATTCTAGGATTATACTAGGAAGATTACAGGAAGAAAGAACATTAAGTTGTAGATCAAAAAAATGAAGAATCCCAAGTAGTGGAAGGTTTGAATTGCTGAGTCACTTCTCTGTTTCGTAATTTTCCAATAAGGTCCTAGGAACAGGTTCTTTGGGTGAGAAACTAAGGATGATGGGGTTCAGTAAAAGTGGTCCCAAGACAAGTCACTATCTTGTGGTTACTATTTTCTGATAATCCATGTTCTGAAACTCTTGCACAAGGAATTAAATAACCATCTTTAGGAGTGGAATAAAACTTTTAGGATATATGCATATATTTTTTGGGCTTACTGGAGGCATTCTGGTCACACCTCCCACCACAGTGAGGACACTGAGGCGATTTACATTTTGTCTTATTCTCATATGATTTTCATCTTTGCCAAGTCTTTATGGTTTGAAAACTTAATCATTCAGTGTATCTTGGAGATGGTAACATCTATTTAAAATGTCATTCTTAAATATTTATGGATCATTACGTCCGGGAGATTGTAGACAGCAATTTGGTCTGTCATTTGACCTAGTTCTCATACATTTTCTCCAGGATTCTCTTGAGAACCCCAGAGTTCTCCAGGATAATTTGGGATATGTATTTGTAGTATGGGGGTTTGCCATTGTCTGGTACATGAAGGGTAGTTGATAATCATTTAGTAACTGTTTACTACATGCCAGGCACAGTGCTGACTACACTGAATAGTGAGCATCTTTCTGATGGATGATATCATCCATCACCAGCTCATATCGCACTCGGTGTTTGGTAGGTGCTAAATTTGTACAGTCTGCAATGATGGGCTACCCAGTTATTGCTGTTATTATAAATGATAATTCTATCATGTTTTAAGGAATCTGAGACACAGTGAAGTTGTGACTGGTCTGTGATCACAGAGCTAGTAAATCAGAGGTAGGATTTGGCCCTAGGGCTTCCTGACTCCACATCCAGTGTTCAGTCCACTAGTCTGGGCTGCCACAGACAGTTTGCTTCAATTCAGTGTGAGAGGGAAGAGCCTTTCTTGTGGAGGGATTTGCAGGCGTGGCCAGGTTCAGCAGTCTGTCTCTTTCCTTCCGGCAGATTCTGAGAAGGGTTGCCATTTCCTTCACATCTTGGCCTGTGCTCGGCTGCACCATGACCCCAGCATGAGTGAGGCGGTGCTACAGCGAGTTTTGGATGTCCTGGAGGACAAGAGCGAAATAGTCAGCACAATGGAAAGATACTACACAGCATTCTGAGAGGAAGGAATTCATTCTGAAGCAAGATAGCCCCTGAGGGCAGAGGGCAGGGGCTGGATGTGTGCCCCGCGAGAAATCCGCTTTTGGAAGACATAGAAGGCAAGATTCCTTTATTTAAGTGACTACAACTTTGGGAGAAGCTCACTTTACAAAAAACATGAAAGCAATTACTGTTGAGAATCCAGTTTAGTCTGTGTCAAATGGTGGCCTTCTCTAATTTGGGGTGGAGAAGGAGGGAGACAGCTTGGAACTTAAAATGTAAAAAAATAAAATTGAAAAAATATTTTTAAAAATACGGTTTTAGTCTTTTCTCTTGGTTGTGAATACACAAACCCTTCAACAATCCACATTGACGCTATAAATGTCCATGTAATTCGATATATTTTAGTCATCACTGATCAGAGTATTAGAAGGAAATAAAGTCAGTGGGTTGCTAAGCGGTCACGCTGAACTAATATCCCTTTGCCTTGCTTAACAACAGACATTCTCAGCTAATGTGTTACTTTATAATGTAATCAATTCATTCAGGAACTGAAAAACTATATTTTTGTACCATTCTTTCCTTCAACGCATAATTCACAAAATATCCCAAGTTGGCAAGAACAGCAAAAGGCTGCTTCTCATACAATGTGTTCCCTTTCCAACTTCTTCCATTTTTACTGACTATCCCCCATTTTGCCTCTGCCTCGTGGTTTCAAATTAAAAAAAAAAGTCTTTCCAATTCTAGTTTATTCTCCCGGTTGGTTATCAATTTATCCTGTATATATTGTTTGTACATAGTTCCTTGTACCGGGACTCCTCCATTAGGCTGTAAGCTCCTAGAGAGAAGGGATTATCTCTTAACCTTTCTTTGCATCCCCAGCATTTAGCTTAAGTACCTGGCACATAAATGACTAGCTGACTGGACTAACTGACCCCTAACAGAAAAAAGAGTTGCCTCCCTAACATATACCTTTCCATGGCCAAAAGCTGCCTTTTTTGCTTTGAGTTTACTGGCTACATTTCTTGTTCAAAGATCAAGCCTTGAACAAAATTCTCTCTGGAGCTCATAGAGTGGACCACAAGTCCCCACCCACCTAGCACAAAGTGAATGCAATTACTAAATAGTAATTGTTTCTATTTTACCCAGGAACCCTGAGGGTCTTCCCCTCCCAGCTTGATTTTTTTTTCTGATTAAAGGGGCCATCCCTTGAGTAACTACTTAAAGAAGCCTATTCATTGAATGGGTGTATCTCACTCAAAATGAGAATGTGATAAGACCGTAGCCTGAAAAGGCCAGGATTTCCCATTGCATCCTGGGCCATCTCCAGCCGTCCTGATGAATATCAGGCCACTGGACCCAGATGGCTCAGGAGAAGAAAGTGAGGCTGGTGACCTTGCACAGCCCTCCCTCACTCAAAGTCAAGTGCAAGTCATGTCATCATCTTGATGTCATGGTCCTCTTGGAGAACAAAGGACAAACACAACAACATGATAGTCCTCCAGCTAGGGACTCTCCAGCCCATCTCTTCCTGAGACAGTCCATTCTGGCTTTGGATAGCTTTAACTGTTTGAAGTTTTTCCGGTTATTAAACCTAAATTTGTCTTTGCAATTTCTATTCATTGTTCATAGGCCTGCCTTCTGGAACCAAGCAGAAAAAAGCTATTCCCTCTCCTAATAAAGAGACCTTCGTATATTTGGTGACACCTGTTATATATCCCTGAGTTGAGTTTTCTCTAGGCTAAACATCCTCATTCCCTTAGTTAGTCCTCCTAATGGCATGAACTTCACAATTCTGGTTGCACTCAACAGGGTCACTCTGTAGCTGATCACTTGTAGGGGAAGGATATATGTTCTGGGATGGATGACCCTTGAAATATCAAAGATATGCTCAAGAATCAGCTCTAGAAGAGAAATGGACTTTAGATAAGGGTCACTGCAACACACAGTCCTGGCTACTCAGTCCTGGTAATGTATTAATGGATTCCTCCTTTCAAACCTGGGATGGGAGTAATGGCTAAATATATATATCAATATTTCTTTGAAGTGGACACTACTGCACACATCCTGCATGTCTGACTTACTAATTTCATTGTCTACTCTTGTCACTGAACACCACTGGACATTTTGGCTGGTTACTCACAAAGCCATAGATAATATATTTTAAGACCTGTCAGTATTCAAGACACTAGACAAAGTCCTCAATATATACTCAGACAGGTGGAGTCATGCATTCATGTGGATGTGAATGGGGGAATAAAAAAAAAATCCAAAGTGTGTACCAACTTGTTCTAACAGGGAATTAAGAGATCCTTGTAGCAGTCCAAACAAAAAAAAATTAGGAGAAAGAATTGGCACTAATATCACAAAAGGTACCAGTGCATTTATCTCATGTCTTGTAGGCTTTCAAGTTTGATCTAATAAGCTCTGAGTGTCTCTGCTAGAGATTGCATTTGTCTAGAATAGCTCATCTGCTCTGTGTTAAAACTGGAAGATTTTCATTCTCAGAAATAGAGCAGAGAAAGGGAAAAAACAGCCTTTCAGATTCACTTAAACGCCTAAATGTTGAAAGCTGGTACCACAACTACCTGCTATCACCACTAACTTGTCTCTGCCCAGTGCATAATAAGCAGTTCTCCAAACAGTCATAGCTAGCAATTTTTGCACCTGGGGCAAATGACATAAAATAAGTTAGAGGAAAGGGGTACATAGTTTTCAGTACACTAAAGACATTAATGTGCTCAGAACAAGTAGAATCATGCATTACTCAGGATAAATGTGAAGTGAGGGGAGATCTGAACGATGCAGCAATTTGCCCCAGTGGTGAGGGATAATAGCATTCATCTGGGAAGGGAGGGTCAGGAGCAACTTACCTAGAAAATGACTTCCAGTGGAGAAGACATGTACTCCAGATCATTTCAAGGTGTTGATGAGGTAGAAAGATCTGGCAGTTTCCTATCTTAACTAATTATTCTTGTTAACTAGGCATGAAGCTCAATTATTCAATGGTTTGTTTTTTGTTGGGTTTTGTTTTATGCTGAAAACTGCAAGTAACCAACACCTCATAAATTTCTGTGCCCTGTGACAAAGCTCTTGTCATCCTGCTCTAGTTAGAGCTCTAATTCAAAATGCAGAAGTAGTTCAGTAGTTAGAAAGGGGCCCTATAGAATTGGTTAAGTATTTGGAATGGTTTCCAAGTAATATGGTCAGGAAGGGTATTTTCTCCTAACTCTGATTTTTCGAACCACCTTAGTAAAGAGGCTATATCATAAAAGGATTGAGAATCAAATGTCCATCTTGCCCCTAACATGAAGACCCCGAGAAAAGGCATAATAGAGAAGATTCTCTTGTGACTGTTAGCTTTCAGCTTCATAACAGTAAGAATTTATACAGCACTGGAAGATTTGTACAATGTTTTACACATACTGTTTCATTTGAACCTTTCAACAACCACATGAGGTAGATGTTCTTATTTGTCCCTTTTTTATAGATTAGAAAACCAAAATTGATCAAGGTTGAGTGACTTGCTCAGAGTCACAGCTAATAAGTAAGGCAGAATTTGAACTTAAGCCTTCCGAAGTTGAGCACTCTAGCTACACGACCACCTACTTGTCTAAAATCCAAGACTCCAATATGTTTTCTTAACATTTAGAAGGCATTGAAATGGTTAAATCCTTTCCAAAAAAGTATCAGGGTGAATAAGGAGGAACATTCAATGAGCATCATGCTTTAGCAATCTATAAGCACATGTTTCAGGAGGTGTGAAGTAGGCCATAACTTATATAGCTAAGACCAAAAGAAAGTACTTGCCATTTGTCCAAGAATTTGTTTGAAGTTCTTGGATTATATCCATATGGTACATCACTATAACACACTTAATTATCTGTCTACCTTTGGTGTGCCGGAATGCTGGTCAGGAAGAAGCCAAAAGAAAAAAGAGGCCAGTGATGAGAAGCCTAATTGGTTCCAGGGATTAAAAAAAGAATAAGTAAACATAGTTTTACAATGGATAATACTTCTGCAAATGTTTATTAGCTTATTTGCTAGAAATGACATTTTGTAAGGATGATCCAAAGAAGCACTTTTATTATTTATCAAATAAACATAAAGCATAGGGACAGACCCAGCCTGTGAGTAGAAAATGCCTACATAGGGAGGCCCAGTTATTTGAAGAAAATGAAGAAATGAAGGCATTGCTAAACTGAACTACTGATTGTGTGTGTGTTCATCCTTCATTGCTGAATAAAACCATGCCATCGGAGAAATAATGACTTGCACTTGACCTTTTTTTGAGTGAGGGAGGGCTATGCAAGTCATCAGCCTCATTTCTCCTCCAGAGCCATCTGAATCCAGTGATCAGATATTCATCAGGATGACTGGAGATGACCCAGGGTGAGGCAATTGGGATTAAGTGACTTGCCCAAGGTCACACAGCTAGTGGGTGTCAAGTGTCTGAGGTAAGATTTGAACTCAGGTCCTCCTGACTCCTGCACTGGTGCTCTATCCACTGCAACACCTAGCTACCCCGAACTATTGATTATCATGTCTGTTAATCACAAGGAAAAAGAATGTAGTAAAGGTTGAAATATGAACCCCAAAGCACAAGAAGTTAATAATTTTTTAAAAATCTTATCTTTCTTATAAGTTAAAAAAAGAAAGTAAAAACAAAATAAAATGAAGATACTGGTTATCTCTAAGTCTCTGGATATCGATTCCATGTTTATTAAATGTACCAGAAAAGGTAACTCAGAGCACAACCTGGTTCCCACACTTTGCCCCTCGAACATTTACATCCAAACCTAAATAAATGAACTCAGGTTCGTTTGGAGGATCCAGAGGAGCACAGATCTGAATCTGAGGCTGGAAGGACTTTCTGTTGAATTAAAATGGTAAGTCTTAGGTCTTAGCTGTAGAGTACAGAGTAAGAAATTTTAATCTCCATGGAAATATCCATCTTTCCTGACAGAGCCTGAACTTGTTAGACTTCAAATATTGTGGTTAAAAACCTAATCTGTACAGCCACTTTTGACGGGAAACCTGTGTGAATTAGTTATGACCCTGAAGAATTACTATTTTATTGGTTAGTATAATGTTGCATATTTGCATATGCCAATGGGTCACCATTTCAACTATACACTGTCCTCTGCTCTTCCTTCCCTTTTACTCTTTCCCTTCCCCACTTTACTACTTCTCAGTGAGCCTTCCCTTTTTGTTGAAGACACTGAGACCATTTGATGTGAGTTCTTTCTCCCATTCTCTCCATCTCAAAACCCTGTGACATCATCTTCTACTCATATTTCCTTTAGCTCTGTCAAAGAGGTGGCCTTTCTTGCCAAGGTCAGTTCCTCTCTGTGCATTCTCGATCCCATTCTTTCTTATCCTCTCTAGAAGTTTACATCCCTAGTCATGCCCTTCCACCTCTCAAATTCAACCTCTCCTTATCTATTGATACTCTCCCTACTACCTTCAAACATGACCATCTCCCTCATCTTTAAAAAGCTTTCACTAGACTCTACTATTCCCTCAAACTAGTCCCATGTCTCTCTTCCCTTTCGCACCCAAACTCTTTGAAAAAGTGATTAACATTAGCTGTCTCCACTTCCTCTCCTCTCCTCAATCCTTTATAATCTGATTTTTGACTTCATCACTCAACTGAAAATCTCTGAAGTTAAGTGGGATCTCTTAGTTGCCAAATCCAGTATTTTTTGGACAATCCTAATCTTTTTAGACTTATCTGCTGCAGTTGACACTTGACCACCTTCTTCTCCTGGATACACTCCCCTTTCTAGGTTTTCATGACAGTTCTCTCTCCTCTCTCACCTACTAAGTGTCTGATGGCTTCTTCTCATTCTCCCCTGTTGCTTCATCATCCACATCAAGTCTCCTAACACTGAGTGTTTCCCAGGTTTCTGTCCTGGACCCTCTTCTTTTCTCCCATTATGTTTTCTGCCTTGTTAAGCTCATCAGTTTCCATGGGTTTTAATGCAATGTTATATCTAAACTATTTTTAGATGTTTGAACTAACATAGTCCTCCATGCCTTCAGACATGACTCTGCTCCAAGACATTTAGGCTTAACTTTTTGTGATTACAAAGAACTAGAAACAAAAGAGATGGCTATTGACCAAAGAGTGGCAAAAAAAAATTGTGTTACATGAATGAAATGTAATATTATTATGCTGTAAGAAACAATGAATATGACAAATACAGAGAACCATGGGAAGATTTTCATGAACTGATACAAAGTAAAAGTAAGCAAAGCCAGGAAAATGAGCAACCACAAAAGTAAAAATAAATTATAATGATCAAGCTTGCCCTACCACAAAGAAAAAAATATGAGAAGATACTTTCCTTTGCTTTTTAGCAGAAGTGAGGGAACATGGGTGTGGAACACTGCATGTAACATCAGGTTTTTTTGATAAATTGTTTAGTATACTGAACTTTGAATTTTTTCCCCCTTCTTCCTTTTTATTCTTTATTATAAGGGTTGACCTCCGCTCCCTGGGAGGGGTAGAGAACAAATACAATGGGAAATGTAAGTATTGTAAAAAATAATAATGATAAAATACATTAATAAAGTGTAGAAAATGATAAGGGCTTAAAATGAATTCTTATTATTTCCTTAGTGGGGTTATTATCAGGTTACCATAAGCTCCTTGGGGGGCAAGGACTGTCTTTTGCCTCTTTTTGTATCTCCAGCCCTTAGCACAGTGCCCAGCACAGAGTAGGTGCTTAAAAAGAGTATATTACTTGAAATAATAAATTACTAAGTTACTGTGGTAGCAAAAATAGGAACATGCAAAGGTGCTACATTGACTAGTATTCACATTCAGAATTTTGGGGAAGAAAGTGACTCTTATAGGAGAAATATCTCCTCTCAAACATTTAGGGGGTTCACGAACAGGCTAATTCAGGGGTAGGATTTACTTGTCATCAAGGAGTCAGGGACAGTTCAGATTCATCTTCTAATTTCTTACCTAAGCAATATGTAAGGCTTTAAGTAAATTTTCTCATGATTTTGGTCACATGAGGTCAATATTAACAGAAGCAGACTTAGTTAACCAAAATTTACAGGAGGCATGAAAGGAAATTAAAAAAAAACAAACCCAAAATTCCCATTACATTACTTTAGACATCATCTTGTCCAACCTTATTTTTTTAGATGAGAAAGCTGAGGTCTAAGAGGGTTAAGTTACTTCCCTAATGATATTTGGTTATTAAGTGATAAAGCCAGGATTCAAACCAGACCTCCCTGATTCTAAGGCTTTTCCCACCATACTTGAAAAGAAATGTTGCTAACCCATGCAAGGATATGTCAATTTAATAAATGATCATTTCTGGACTGCCCTACTTCCTCACCTAATTTCCTTCAAAACTTCACTCATATGCCGTGCCCTATGGGAAATGTTTCCTGATTTCCACAGTTGTTCATGCCCTGCCTCCTTCTTAAATGATCACCTATGTAAGTTTACATGTGGTATCCCTCCAGTTAATATAGTTGAGGACTGGGACTGTTTGCTATTTTGTCTTTGTATTCCTAGCATAGTAACTGTTGCTGTTTCCCTCCCAGCCTGAAGTCTTTCTTTTTCTTTGCCTCATTAAAGGGGCCATTCCCCAGCTACTTCTTTAACAGGCCTATTCAATGACTGGGGCTGTTGACTCACCCTAAGTGAGTACCTGAATAAACTTTGACCCAAAGGGTCCAAGGTCTCCCAGTGCATCCTGGGTCATCTCCAGTCATCCTGATGAATATCTGGTCACTGGATTCAGATGACTCTGGAGGAGAAGTGAGGCTGGTGACCTTACCTCCCTCACTCAAAACAAAGTCAAGTGCAAGTCATGTCATCATCTCTCTGATGGCATGGTCTTCTTCGGCAGCAAAAGACGATCATAGCAACCTGGCATCTAGCTCAGTACTTTGCACATAATAGGATTAGATTGGATGGGATTATTGTACCAGTTTTTTTCTCTTGAAGACATCCCTACCCTTCCAGAACCTAAATTCACATCCTTGGGAATCATACTGAAGCCTTGGCTTCCCATAGCCAATAAATTGCCTTTTTTTTTCCATTCTGTCAGTGACATGGCCACAGCCCTGGCTCATTCCCTTATCACCTCTGATTTGAACTACTGCAATAGTCTCTTCATTAGTTCCCTACCTTCTATTCTCTCTTACATTTTTCAGTCCATTTTCTATACAGCTACCATACAAATCTTCCTAAAACACATCTGACTATGTCACTTCCCTCAGAGGCTGGCATCTCCAGTGGCTCCCTATTGCTTCTGACATAAAATGCAAACTCCTGGGGGGTGGAGTCAAGATGGCGGAGTAGAAAGATGCATGTTTACAAGCTCCGAACCCACAGCCCATAGAATTAATGTAAAAAGAGATCCCCATAAGTTCTGGATCACTGTAAGGGGTGCAGAAACAGAGTGGAAGAGATTTCCGTTCCAGAGAGCCCTGGAGAGCCGTCTCCAGGGTCCATCGGGCCCCGGAAAGTGGACCCCACCCCAGCGCTGCCCTGGCCACGGCCCCAGAGAAGCTGATCCGAGCAGGCTTCAGGGACGGAAGCTCCCGCGGCCGGGAAAGTCCCTCCGCCCACAGAAGCTACAGGTCAGTGAGAGAGACGGCTGGACTGGCCAAGAGGGGGAGCGGGCTGTCTCCGTGACTCAGGCCCCCTCGGGAGGAAGCGGCAGAGGCGGGGGCGGAGGCAGCAGCTGCGGCGGAGGCAAGGGACTCCCCCAGCAGCAGGCAGGATCATCACTCCTGAAAGTCTCTGCATAAACCCCCTGAGGGAGCTGAGCCTGGGAGACGGCCCTGCCCCACCCCGCTCCATTACTGAAGGTCTCTGCATAAAGCCCCTGAGGGAACTGAGCCTGGGAGGCGGCCCCACCCCCACCTGCTCCGTTACTGAAGGTCTCTGCATAAAGTCCCTGAGGAAGCTGAGCCTGGGAGGCAGCCCTGCCCCTACCCCAGCACCAGAACTAAAGCTCACATTGATTAGCAGCTGGTCAGCCGGAAAGCCCATTTGAATCTCAGACCCCAAGTACTAGCTGGGCAGATCTAGGCGGGGGTGGACAGGAATCTCAGAAGTCAAGTAACTGGCTGGGAAAATGCCTAGAAAAGGGAAGAAAAATAAGACTATAGAGAGTTTTTTCGAACAGATGCAAATGATCCCAACTTTCGGATCTGACGATGAGGACATATTCTTGCCATCAGGGAAAGACGTGGAGGGTGGGGCCTCGGTACCCCAGACATCCCAGGGGGATGTCAGGTGGGCTCAGGCCTTGGAAGAGCTCAAAAAGGATTTTGAAAAGCAAGTTAGGTGGAGGAAAAACTGGGAAGAGAAATGACAGAGATGCAAGAAAAGTATGAAAAACGGGTCAATACCTTGGTACAGGAGACCCAAAAAAATGCTGAAGAAAATAACACCTTGAAAAATAGGCTCACTCAATTGGCAAAAGAGGTTCAAAAAGCCAATGAGGAGAAGAATGCTTTCAAAAGCAGAATGAGCCAAATGGAAAAAGAGGTTCAAAAGCTCACTGAAGATAATAGTTCTCTCAAAATTAGAATGGAACAGATGGAGTCTAATGACTTTACGAGAAACCAAGAAATCACCAAACAAAACCAAAAGAATGAAAAAATGGAAGAGAATGTGAAATATCTCATGGGAAAAACAACTGACCTGGAAAATAGATCCAGGAGAGAATTTAAAAATTATGGGACTACCTGAAAGTCATGATCAAAAAAAGAGCCTAGATATCATCTTCCATGAAATTATCGAGGAAAACTGCCCTGACATTCTAGAACCAGAGGGCAAAATAAGTATTGAAAGAATCCATCGATCACCACCTGAAAGAGAGCCAAAAAGAGAAACTCCTAGGAACATTGTGGCCAAATTCCAGAACTCCCAGGTCAAGGAGAAAATCTTACAAGCAGCTAGAAAGAAACAATTCCAGTATTGTGGAAATAAAATCAGGATAACTCAAGATCTAGCAGCTTCTACATTAAGGGATCGAAGGGCGTGGAATAGGATATTCCAGAAGTCAAAGGAACTAGGACTCAAACCAAGAATCACCTACCCAGCTAAACTGAGTATAATACTTCAGGGGAAAATATGGTCTTTCAATGAAACAGAGGACTTTCAAGCATTCTTGATGAAAAGACCAGAGCTGAAAAGAAAATTTGACTTTCAAACACAAGAATGAGAAGAAGCATGAAAAAGTAAACAGCAAAGAGAAGTCTTAAGGGAATTACCAGAAGTGAACTGTTTACATTCCTACATGGAAAGACAATATTTGTAACTCTTAAAACTTTTCAGTACCTGGGTAGTTGGTGGGTCCATACACACACATGTACACGCATGCACGCACACACACATACACACATGCACACACATACAGAGACAGAGAGCACAGATTGAATTGAATAGGATGGGACCATATCTTAAAAGAAATTAAGGTAAATGGTGAGAGATAAATGTAGTGGGAGGAAAGAGGGTGAAATGGAATGGGGTAATTATATGTCATTTAAGAGGCAAGTAGGAGACTTTTTAGTGGAGGGAAAAAGAGGAGAGCTGAGAAAAAAACAAAAAACAAAAAAGAAGAAGTTTACCCTCATCACATTTGACTAAAGGAAGGAATAAAATGCACACTCATTTTGGTATGAAAACCTATCTTACAGTATAGGAAAGTGGGGGAGAAGGAGGTAAGCAAGGGGGGTGGGATGATGGAAGGGAGGGCAAAGGGAGGAGGGAGCAATTGGAAGTCAACACTTGGGGAGGGACAGGATCAAAAGACAGAAGAGAAACAATGAGGGGCAGGGTAGGATGGAGGGTAATTCAGTTAGTCTTACACAACACTACTATTATCGAAGTCATTTGCAAAACTACACAGATATGGCCCATATTGAATTGCCTGCCTTCCCAAAAGGAATGGGTGGGGAGGGAGGGATGGGGAGAATTTGGAACTCAAAGTTTTAGGAACAACTGTTTAGTATTGCTGTTGCTACTAGGAAAGAAGACATACAGTTAATGAGGAATAGAAAGTCATCTGGCCCTACAGGAGAAAAGAGAAGATGGAGACAAGAGAAGGGAGGGATGACAGAAGAGAGGGCAGATTGGAGATAGGGAAAATTAGATTGGAGATAGGGAAAATTAGATTGTATTAGGGTGGGGGGAGGGGAGAAAAGGGGGAGAAAATTTGAAACCCAAAATTTTGTGAAAATGAATGTAAAAAGTTAAATAAAAAAAAAGAAAAAAAATGCAAACTCCTCAGCTTGACCTTTAAAATCATTCACTGTTTGACCCCTGCCAGTGCTTCCAATCTATTCTCATGTGTACCCCCTTAAGTTCTTGATGTTCCAGCCCAAATAGTCTATTTGAGGATGTTCACCAAGCTCAGCATTTGATCCCTTTTCTCTTTGTCCTAGCATGCTCTCCTTTCTCCCTCCCCCTCTTAGAATCTTTAGTTTCCTTCAAGGCTCACCCGAGGCTTCGCCATCTCTGAGAAGTCTTTCTTGATTCCCCTTACTTTTCTATGTACATGTTATATTCTGTCTGTAGAATCTAAGCTTCTTGGGAACAGGGACTTTTTTCATTCTCTGTTTCTATTCTAAGCCCTGGGCCAAAGCATCACATATTACATTGCTGTTGGCCAGTTGTGTTCAACTCTTATTGGCCCCGTTTGGGGTTTTCTTGGCAAAGATACTGGAGTGGTTTGCCATTTCCTTCTCCAGCTTGTTTTACAGATGAGGTAACTGAGGCAGACAGGGTGAAGTGATTTGCCCAGGGTCACATGTCTGAGGGCAGATTTGAACTCATGATGAAAATTACTGACTACCACTGCCCCACCTACCTCTTAATAAATGTTTGTTAAATGAAGGTACAGTCACTTGGATCCAGCTAGAATGTGTTCCATAAGCAAGCATTGTTAGCAAGTTGGTAAACTATGGGAGAAGAATTCCTTCTAGGGACTTCTACTAATCCTCTTGGTGAAACCATAAAAGTTGATTTGGTTTATTTTTAAACTTACAGCAAAAACAGTAGGAGGTGGCACAGAATAGACTGTGACTGAGGAAGGAATGTGTGTGTAGGGGGGCGGTTTCAGAGGATATTTCATAGGTACAGTTGGTCTGGGAGAGAGGATGACTTGTTTACCAGAGGGCATGAGGAGAGAAGGGGAGACAGAAATCATTGCAGGATGTCTTGCCCACCTTCCCGCCTCTCCACAATGTTGGCATCCTGAGAATAAGCCCTTCACCACTTAGGATTCTGCCTGTCCACAAAGTATATTCACCTAGCCCAACTTTGAGATACTAACTAACCCAGGGACTTCTATGGTGAAATCCTAGTCAAAAAAGAAATCTTTGTATGGAATACTGATGGAAAATGTAGCAAGGAGCCTAAACCTCAAGATTCTCTAATTACCACTTCCATTGCTTGGCCACCCTCCTGCACAAGTAGTCTGTGTAATTGTATAGTAATGGCAGCCATTACATAGAAGCCAACCATGTCCTGTTACTGACTAGAACCTCTAAAGGACCAGATGCCACAAACTATCAGTAAAACTACCCAGAGTCATAGTAACAAGAGAACGTTTTTTGAGTAAATTAGAATTAAGTGAGAGAAAATTGTTGAGGAATAGACATGGTCTTGATTCTGCTTCCATTTGGATCTAGGTCCTGAATAGTGTAAGCTTTCATTTTCATTCCTGATGTTGTTGTGTACAACACACTGGGCCATTTGACATCACCATTTTAGGTGAGTTCAGCTTGGAGTTGCTTCTTGGAGAGAAGGTCTTGTTCATTCTGAGGTAAAACAAATAAATTATAAAGAATAAGGTGACATAAATAGGAGTGGTTAGGAGTCGGGATTAAGTCTAAATCTTCTGTGCATACCTTAAAAGACAGAGAAAGAGTAGTGAAGAAGCACTGTATGTGGCAGTGTGGAATTATGGAAAGAATATTGGATTTGGAGTCAGAGTAGTTGGGTTGAAATCTTAGCTCAACTGCTAGACTGTCTTGACCTTGGTCAAGTCATTTCTATTCTCTAAATGCAGAGGTTCCCATACTTATTTGCCCTACTGCCCCCTTTAAAAAAACTACTCAGTGCCACTTCCCCCCAGTCTACTTTAACATTTTGGATTTTTTGTTTGGTTCGTTTTTTGGTAGTTTTCATCATTTCAGAAAACAATGTTGCTCCCCTGGATCATTCCAGTGCCCTCCAGGGGGCAGTATTGCCCACTTTAGGCACCTATGCTACAGAATATGGAGAAATTGAAAATAGAAAAAAAGAGGTAATTGGACTAAATGACCTTTGTGGTCCTTTTCAGCTCCAAATCTACAATCCTAAATACGTCTGTACCCTTCGCATTCCCTTGGATCTCAATATTTACATAGACTCCTGCCTTACTAACCACAGTATTGACAAATAAAAAGACCTTTGCAAGCAGGACCTCTTCAATTCACACTGTTTGTGGGAGGGAAATTTAGGAAGTTTGCCAGCAGTGTCTCTAATCCAGGAATTTTCTAGAAACTCAAAAACAGCCTAAGGAATGATTTTTTTTTCTCCCAACCTGAAAAAGCTTGAGGAATCCTTACCTACTTAGCTGGTTCTGCCCAGCCCAGTTCAACCTAACCTATCCTTTTGGGATGTGCCAACACGTAATGAATGCCTAGACCTGTGTTTGCTAACTCTAGTTAGGGCTTGCTTTGCCATGATGGAAAGGATGAAGTGGAAACTCCCCTCTTAGGAATGAAAACTACCATAGGGTGTACCTGCTTGGGAAAGCTGGTGTAAGCAATCTGTTAGTGGTTTCTGAGATCAAAAAGAGCAGACACCTGGTTAGGGAGAGTCAGGAAAGTGCATGAGTGATAGGCTGTTTCTGTTCATCTGCAGTTAGTAATATAAGCAGGCCTGAGTAAGGAGGAAAAAATGAAGAGGTAGTCAGGTTCCTTGCCATGATAGACAGATTGGTCCTAGGTGAACTATCAGAGGCTACAGGAAACCCAAGAACAGTGCAGGAAGGAGACAGAAGTTCTGAAGGTCATACTTTCCTTATTGTGTCCCTAGAAATAGTCAGAATTATAACATACTGTCCCTATCTGTATGATTTCATCTCTAACTGTAGTTGAAGATGAGTGGGGAAAATTTTCCCATTCCAAGACATTGGTGGTGTCCCAATGATTTCTGCCAGTAGAAACCAGGAGCCAAGGTAACTGGATTCCTGGTCAAAGGAATGATTGTGGCTTAAAGGATAAAGGGCACAAAAAAAGAATTTGAAACTAGATGGCTCTAGGGAAAGGATTTGCTCAGAGCTTTTAATTAGTCTCTGCTAAAGCCTGTCGTTTTGTCTTACCTAACTGCAAGCAGGAAGCTGATCCCTGAAGGATTTATGGGGACCAGCTGGCTCTAAATAGCAACACTAGTCTATAAACAAATAGGGGCAGACTTAGAGGCAAAGTTTGGAGGAGAATGAAAGGAACAGGTAGGTATTTCACCACTGTGGACTTAGAGTCTGCAAGCACTGTGCTAAATTCCAGGGGTACAAAAAGAGGCAAAAGACAGTCCCTGACTTCAAGGAGCTTACAATCTAATGGGAGACAACATGCCCACAAATATATACAAAGTAAGCTCTATACAGGATAAATGTGTGGCTGAGTCGTTTCAGTTGTGTCTGACTTTTTGTGACTCTATTTGGGGCTTTCTTGGCAAAGATGCTCAAGTGGTTTGCAATTTCCTTCTCCAACTCATTTTACAGATGATGAACTGAGGCAAACAGCGTTAAGTGACTGACCCAGAGTCACACAGCTAGTAAATATCTGAGATCATATTTGAAATCAGGTCTTCCAGACTCCAGGCCAGCACTCTATCCACTGCTCACTCCACCTAGCTGCCCACAAGCTACATATAGAATAAATAGGAAATAATTAAGAGGGAAAACACTGGAATTAAGAGGTGTTAAGGAAAGCTTCCTGTAGAAGGTGGGATTTTAGTTGGGACTTAAAGGAAGCCAGGGAGGTCAGTAGTTGGAGTAGGGGAGGAATAGGGTTCCAGGCATGGGGGAGAGCCAGAGAAAATGCTCACAGTCAAAAGATGGAGTTTCTTGTTTGAGGAATAGCCAGGAGGCCAGCGTCACTGGATCTTGTTGGGTCATAAGGAATAAGAAGACTGGAAAGTTAGGAGGAAGCTAGGATATGGATGACTTTGAATGCAAATAGCATTTTGTATTTGCTCCTGAAGAAAATAGGGAGTCACTGGGGTTTATTGAGTGGGAGGATAGAGGGGGTAACATGATCAGATTGGCATTTTAGGAAAATCCCTTTAGTAGTCTGAAGTATGGTAACTAATGAATTTGTCTATTAGGAATTTTTGATCCTATTCCATCTCTTCTTTTAAAGGTCTATTTTAGTGATTTGAATCTGCTTGTTTCAGGAAGAGAGCCAGAAGAACAGCAAGAAACCAGAATGTCCATAGGGGATTTCTTTTCCCAAAGCTGAATGACCATTATGGGCCAGTTGCCTTGTAAACTCAGTCTCTTGGCAGGACACAGGTAAATTCCTAGAAGACATGGACAATGTCTCACACCTCTTTCTTAAGTCCCCCCACTGCAACCACTATTGCACTGAGGACAGAGTTAAGTACTTAGTCAACAACACTGATCAAATGAATGAAATACAAATCCTTTACCCCAAATGTAAGCAAGAAAGGAACAAATTAGAACAAAAAAAAGATAGATTCTACCTGGTGCACAGAAACCCAAGGCTAAGACTGGAAGCAAAGGAGGAAGAGGTTGGTGTAATGTTAATGGGATGAAGATCTTCCCATGCCATTAATGGGGCTCAGGTGGAGCCCATTAAGAGAAGCTCGCTTAGGGTAAGTTTGCTTGCTTGAAGGCTTTCACATCTTTTGGTAATTAGGCACTGAAGCATGTGGCTTTCGATGTGTTCTGGCTCTATATATACTCTGAGGTGAGGTTTTGCTTTGGGCTTGCTCCTTGGAGGAAAGTTTGTGTGGTTTGGCCAGGTAAGACTCTGGGTAGCCATTAAGGAACCCCTGTTCAAGGCTTTGAAAACTCAGATGTTGGTGCTTGCTGTTGCAGTTGGTCATTGTCTGGTAGAAGAGGAGCCCAACTTGGTACATCACTTATGTAATTGAGAGGGCAAAGTCCTCACTTTACCTTAGGGTAATGTTGTCCTAAGCCAATGGAGGGGTGAGCTAATGACAATTCCAAATTACATTGAAAAAATTAGTGTTGATTTATGGGCCTTCGTCTCACTAGGTTGGTTAACTGGTGGATTTTGATGATGGTATTGTTAAGTCAACAAGAATTACTTTCAGAAGAAAGGAACTTTCTCCTTTTAAAAACAAAGCTAATCCAAATAAGCCAATGATGGGGGGGGGAAAGTCCCATATGCAACAGAATATTTAGCAGTATTTTAGTAGCAAAGGACTGGAAACAAATCTGTTCCCATCTATTAGAGAATAGATAAAAAAATTATGAATATAAGAAAATATTACAGTGCTAAAGGACATGATAAATATGTTGAATACAGAGAAGCTTAGGAAGACATGAACAAAGGGAAGTAAACAGAATTAGAAAAACAATAAACGATGACTATGCCAATACATATGGAAAGAACAACAAATCAAACTATAGAGACTAAACTTGGCCCCTAAAGAAAAGATATGAGAACATACTTCTTCCTCTTTTTGAAAAAGTCTTGGATTTTAGATATTTGGATTGATTTTGTTGAACTGGCTTTTTCTCTCTTTTAAAAAATTCTCTGATTAAAAAAATTCTTTGTTATAAAGGATGGGAGAGGGGAGAAATATTTTGGGAAATATCTGTAATGTAAAAAAAAGTCAACACAATGTAAAAAAAAAAGAGTTTTAAAGGTTTAGCTCTTCTTAATAAAAATTCCTTGGCAAACAGAAGTCAAATGCCAACTGTCATCTTTACCTTATAATCTGAAGGCCTCCCCTTACTGAATCTTAAAAGTTGTGTTGAATAACCCAAAAGATTCCTGGGATTGCCCAGAAGGGAGACTAGAAGGGAACCATGTTGTTTTCTTGGCCATTGTGCACATGCTCATTTAGCAATTCTGTCCCTGGGTCTGATACTATGGTGACAATTGCTATGGAGATGCCTCAGCTAATGGATGAAGCTAATCAACATTATCCTCCAGATAGTTGAGGGCTTTCTATTCTGCCTGAGTATCTGCAATTTAGAATAATCCAAGTTTTCCTGGAAATCCTACCTCATCATTTTCAGAGGCCTTATCTTTGAATATGTAAGCTCCTTGAGAACAAGGGTGGTGAGTTAAACTATAATAATAACAGATGACATTTATGTAGATTTTTCAAAGTGCTTTTCAGACATTATGTCATTTCACAACAGCCCTGTAAAGTAGGTGCTATTATTACCTCTGTTTCACAGATGAACCTCAGAAAAGTTCTAGCAATTTGCCCATGGTCACACAGCTATCTAGTGTCTGAGTCAGGACTCGAACCCAGGTCTTCCTGACCCCAAGTCTAGTCGTCTATCTACTATGAAAAGAACCTAGAATCATGGAATGTGAAAGCCGGAAGGGACTTTAGTACTCCTGTCATTCTACAGAGGTCCAAAAGTCTTGGTGCAATTTTAATCTTTAGCTGCATGAACCCCGGTAGGACTTTTGAGGTACCTTGTATGGGTGAAATCCCTCTCAGAAAGTAAAAACTGCTTCCAAATTATAAAAAGCATAGATCAATTAAAATGATTGCTGTAGCTGTGTCACTTGATATTATTAGTGATTGTTCCCCTCTGGCATTACTGGATTAGTAATCCTATTTTCTAAACCAAAGCTGAAGGCTTGTGGTCAGTTGGCCTGGATTGGCTCACATAATTATATTAACATGTGTAGGTATGTAGCAGCACATTAGCCTGACATTCTCAGGCTTTACATCTGGTAATGTCAGAGTCAGTCCTACCATGCTCATGGGTATTATGTACATGTGAGCTAGCTTGGGCCTGCTTTGCTGCATAATCTTAATGTTTCTTCAGCTTCTGGCTCTCCACCTTTTGAAAGCTCCTCTCAGATTCTCCCTTTAAGGAGGGCTCCCAAGGCAGCCAGCTCATCATTTCCTACCTGACTACACTTCTTGGGTCTTTATTATGCTCCTACCTGGTATCTTCTCTTCATCTCCACCCTCCTTTTGATCTTCCTTTTATGTGTTTATTTCTAGCTCTTTGCAGGCTGGAACTGTCCTTTGTATTTCCACTGCTTAGCAGAGTGCCTGGCATATAGTACATGCTTTATAAATGTTTAGTGACTGACTTACTAGTTCTCATGTTTATCTTTTTATTGTGATGTTCACGGATGATTCATTCAGTTACTTTTTGGGGGCAAAATATCAGAATTTTCAGCATGTGTCAGTGCTCTGTAATGACAGAACAGTTTGTTTTCAGGCAGTCAGGCTACTAGGGAAGAAATCTCTTTGACTGAGAATCTTTTCCTGCCTATACCAGGCAGTCAAGTGATTACAAGGAATGGGCTTCGCCTTCTGGCAGAGAGGTCATTTCTGTAATGCAAAGAGAGGAAAAGGAGAAGTACCACCTTATTCTCAGGAGAGAATGAGTGCTTTATCTTGTTTTGGTTCTCCTGAATTTTTCCTTACCCTGCAAAGCACATGGGGGCTTAGAAGGAAAAAATAATCTCTTAAGTATTTCTCTGCCATTCCTGGAGGAAGAACTACAGAAAAGCAGAGCAGATGGGGAGGTTGCCTGAGTTCTTCGCTTATGTGTGTGACTCTGGTGCATTGGGTGCTATTTAAAGCTGGGCTTCTTAAATTTTTCCCATTTGAGAATCCTTTTCACCTGAGAAATTTTTATACAACCCCGGATAAGTATAGAAAGATGTATGCAAATCAAACATTTACTGATAATAAATCATAAAGAAATTTATTTTAAAATAACTCCTTGATATGCATATAATTTTACCATTTATTGTAGATGAAAGCAAATTTGTATATTAATGAGATGAATGTGCTTGTTTATTTTTACATAAAGAATTAAATCTTGGCAGTGGAGCATCTTCAGCATTTTTCAGAGTTGATCAATATTTTGCTTTTATAATCATCAATGCTGAGAACACTACTTCACATAAATATGCAGTACAAAATGGCAGAAATACGTTTGGGGACATTTCAGAAATTGTTGGAAATTCTGTCCTAATCCCAAGCCAAAATTCATTTAACAATTTTTTTTTTAAGGAAACTCAAGTTTTCAACTTATATCACTTGATAACTCAGCAAATTCTTCTTGAACTTTTAATGGAGATGACTGATATTTTTTATTTTTTGAGTATGGTTTATGACCCCAACTTGGGTTTTTAGAATCAAAAAAAGTACTTCTGAAACTGTGTCTCCAGGTACTTCAGATGATCAATTATAACCCTTACAATTAAATCTTTGGGAAGGTTATTTTCAATTATAAAATCATCTGTAGATGTAAACGTTTCTAAAGAACCATTTCCCACCCTATTCTTCTGTATATTAATTGTTTTTAGTAAAAACTTTCAATTTTTTCTTTTAACATAAATGTTATAATTTTTTTTCCTTCAAGTGACTTGTTTAAATGATTGAGTTTTTGGAAACTATCTGACAAATAGCACATTTTTGAAAACCATGAGTCATGATGAAAATAATTAACAAAACTGGATTTCTGCTCTGTCAAAAATATAACAACTTCATCTTTCAATTTCAATAATCTGTTTAAACTTCACCCTCTTGAGAACCACTTTACCTCTGTATATAGTAATAAGCTTTGTAATCCGAGTCTACATCTTTGAAAAGGTTTAAAAACAAAGAACTGTTAAGGGCATGGCTTTTAATGAAGTTAATGATTTTGATAATATCTTGAAGCACAACATTTAACTCTGGTGATGTTTTTTTTTTGGCTATGAGTACCTCCTGATGGATTATGCAATGAGTAAAAGTGATGGATTCATTGCCACCAGCTTTAACTTTTGTTGTAATTCCAACATTCCTGTCCATTGTTGTTCCAGCACTGTCTGTTCAAAGTTCAATGCAATTGTTCCACCGTAAACCTTCATTTGTGAAAAATTCATCCACTTTTAGATATGTATCTTCCCTTTTGTGTGCCCTTCTCAAGTGACGAAACAATAATTCTTTATGTATGCTTCCTTCATAAACATATCTTCACATAAAGTAACAGCTGTGCCATGTTAGAAATATCACTTGTTTCACCTGAGTTGTAAACTTTGGGCTGCCCCTAAGCCTGGTAATAAGTTGCTAGAATTGGTCATTACTAATTTCAGAAATTCTTTTGGAAACAGTATCATTCAATAAAGGAATTTTATGAATTTCATCCCCATACTTTTTCCCATGAACTATTTCTGACATTTTAATAGCAGCAGGTAACACCAGATTTTCTCCTATCATGTAGAGCTTTTTAGTTGTTGTAATTAAATAAGAAGTTTTGTAAGATGCATGTAAATACTTTTCATTGACAGTAGCAAATTTCTGAAAAGATTATTTTTCTTTATTTGAAAATTTTAATAGTCATTCAAAATATTCCTTTGGTTTATTACAGTATGCTGCATGCTTGGTATTAAGATGTCATTTACTTTGCATGCTTTCTGTAGCCAAAACTTCATTACAAATTAAAGTAAGAAGTTTTCCACATCATCATCGTTATTAGAATTAAATTCATATTGCAAAAATGATTCAACACATTTTTTTTTCTTGTCAATTTAGATGAACTACAATCTGGTAGTGAAGACACTGCCACATTATCATCAGTATTTTTAGCTCTTCTGTCTAAATTTAGATACTTTTCCATAACTAAAAAATATTTTTGTTCTAAAATATAAATATTGCTAATAATTTCCTAACTAAATACCAATTTTAGTTTATGAAATTACATTTGTGCTTAATTTTTAAAAATTGGTATTCACACATACACATATAGCAGTGATGGTGGGGAAATGTTATTAAAGGGCTTTTGTCTTTACTTGCTGCTATTAAACACTTACGTTTCTGTAAAAGGAGGAAATAACAGCAGCTTTTAAAATCAAACATTCTAATTCAATACAATCCAAAGATATACTAATTTGATACTTACTAAGGAATGAAGGTAGAAAAATATTAAACATCTTTATTTTCCATAATTAAACTATTATGTTTCTGTAAGAGCAGAAAACTTTGTATGTACAGTAAAAACACTGTAGTTCATAATATACAATAGTCTTAAATCTGAGCCGAGGTATTTCTGGTAGCAGTCGTGGGTGTTGCACGGCATGAGGGTGTGTGCAAAGTATGTATGTTGTATGTTCAGAACCAAGGCTGCAGTGAAGTCAAGAGATGCAACACGGACAAGCACTGCCAGAAACACCTTGGAGTCACTGTACATTTGATTTTTAATTTTTAGTTGTTGCACATTCAGAAACCTTTTACCATTGACAATTTTTTTTGCGACCCCCACATTCAGTTACATGACCCACAGTTTAACAAGGGATAATTTAGAGAACTGATCTTGGATTCTCCCTGGGGAGGAGGGTTGTCTGTTTCCATTGGTCATCTCAGGGTTTTGTGGTAACAGGAAAGGGTAAGGGATTTGAGGGATTTGGGGGGTGGGGCAGAGAATCAATAATTACTGATGATGAAAACAAAAACATGCTCTTTTTTTACCCCTTCTGCCAAGATGATCATAGAGGAATGATATCATTTGATCATGGACTTTGAGTTGTGCCTTGAGTAGCAGAAAGGGGTTGTGCTGAGTTATTCCTATTCTCTTACCTGAATTGCCTTGAAATAAATGATGTACCTTTGTGAGATCACATGAGCTGGTTGGTCTGTTAGCATGGGAGAGAGCTTCTTTTCTTTAAGAATCAGACCTCACTGGGGAGCAATGACCATGACCTCATTAGCAGTGTCTAGTACCTTTACCAGCAGGTAAAGGTTCAGGGGGAATAGACATTTGATGAGGTTACAATTTTAAGTTCCATTGTAGGAAAACCTCTGTTCCACCAGAACCTAGAAGGTGACCTAAAAGCTATGGAATAGACTTTGTAGCATAGTTTGATGGCTCAGATTTGGCATCAGAGGACCTGGGTTGAAATCTGTATTTGGGCACTTGCTGTTTGTGTGAATTTGGGCAAGTCTGGATGTCAGTTTTCTCTTCTATAAAATGAGACAGCAGACAGCATTACCTTTAAGATTCCTTCTGTCCACTAGTTGTGGGTGTCTCCTAAATCTCTGTCCTCTTCTGTTCTCCCTTTTACTTGTTTATCTCAGCAGTTCTGACTGATTCTGCTGTCATCCCTAAGCTAATGGTTCCCAAATCTGTTAGTCTAGCTCCAACGTCTTTCCTAACTTCCAGTCTCACATCTCCAACGCCCATTGGAAATCATCATAAACTAGATGTCCAATAGTATTTTAAAGGCAACATGTCCAGAACCAAACTTACCATTTTTTTTCCTAGATTGTCCCCTCTTTCCAACTTGCCTGATGGTTGTTGTCCCTCTTTCTCAAAGAGGAACAAAATGACAACGAGTTTCAGTGTGTTCAGATGTGGCTAAATAGACCAATATGAGCTTAGAATGTTCTACAACAGGTTGAGCATAAATAGTCCATATGAACATTTCGGGTATATTCTCTAAATTTGTGCATCTCACATTTCTTTTGAGTTACTTCAATTCTACTTTGCTCGTAGAGCCCAGCACCTTTTCTAATGAGGGCATACCATGCTGGGCTGTCCTATACCAGTGTCTCCCATGTCACACAATCAATTCCAAAGTTCTTAAGAGAGTCCTTGAGAGTGTCCTTGTATCATTTCTTCTACTCACCATACTTGCCCTATTATGAGTTCTCCATAAAATAGTCTTTGGGCAAGTTTACATTTTACATTCAAACGTGGCCAGTCCATCGGAGTTGTGCTCTCTGAAGTAGAGTTTGAATGCTTTGCAGTTTAGCTCAAGAAAGGACCAGTGTCTGGTATCTTATCTTGTCAGATGATCTTCAGAATCTACCTCAGATAGTTCAAATAGAAGTGATTCTGTCTCCTGGCATGGCACTGGTATACACTCTGGGTTTCATAGGCATACAACAATGATGTGAGTACAATGGCTCTGTAGACCTTCAGTTTGGTAGTCAGTCTAATATACCTCTCCTCTCCAACACTTTCCTTCCAAGCCCCCCAAACACTGAGCTAGCTTTGGCGATGCATGTGTCAACTTCATTATCAATGTTTACATCCTTGGATAGTATACTACCAAGGTAAGTGAACTTACTATCCACAGCATTCAAAACTTCTCCATTTGTTTTAAACAATGGTCTCACATATGAATGGTTATGGTGGCTGATGGAGCACCTGTGTTTTCTTGGTGTTAATTATTAGGCCAATGGTTATGGTGGCTGATGGAGCACCTGTGTTTTCTTGGTGTTAATTATTAGGCCAAAATTAGCACGGGCAACAGAGAATTGATCCTTATTTTGTTACAGCTCAGCTTCAGAGGCTGCACTGAGTGCACAGTCATCTGCAAATAGAAAATCATGCACCAACACTCCCTCCACTTGGTCTTGGCTTGTAGCCTTTTAAAGTTGAAGAATCACATCGGGGTCTCTCTCTTAGTTATTGCTGGCAAGATTCTTATCAGAGTCCTCTTTACGATAGGCTGATACTTCACCTGGAAAGACGGTCATCTACCTGAGAGCCAGTATGGCTTCAGAAAGGGCTGAGGAACAGTCAATAATTGCCAGGAGCAGAACAGAGGTCTGCATACAATATTTGTAAATCTGAACAAGGCCTTTGATACTGTCTGTCAAGAGGGCTTATGGAGAATTATGTCAAAATTTGGTTGCCCGGAGAAGTCCATCAGCATTGTGCATCAATTTTGTGATGGCATGCTTGCCTGGGTTCTGGATAATAGACGATGCTCTTGTGTTTTCTCAGTCACCAGTGGACTGAAACAAGGCCCAGTGTTTGCTCTCTTGCCTTTCAACATGATGCTTTCAGCAATGTTGTCAAATGCCTTCAATGAAGACAAATGCAGCATCAAGGTCAGCTACTACTTGATAGTAAATTCTTCAACTTCCCTGTTACTGCCAAGTGTCCCACTACTCTCCCATTCGCTCAGGCTCACAACCTAGGTGTTTTCCTCTACCCTTTGCTTTCTCTCACACCACCATATCCAATCCTGCCGAGTCATGTCAATTTTACCATCCCCAAATCTCTCATAATAATTCCCCCTTTTCTCCTCTGACATTGCTACCATTCTAGGTCCTTATCCTGAGATTTGGACTATTGGAATAGACTGCTGCTGCGTGATTTTCTTGCCTCAAGTCTCTCCCCACCATAGTTCTTCCTCCCCTCCATTGGTTTCTTACCACCCTCAGGATCAAATATAAAATCCTTTGTCTGACATTCAGACCCTTTCATAACCTTGCCTCCTTTGACCTTTCCAGACCTCTTATATCTTACAGCTCCAAACTTAATCTGTATCCAATCCATTGTCCTCTTTGCTATTCTTTGCCAATGACACTCCATCTATCTTTCATCTTCTTGCATTTTCTCTGCCTGTCCCTCCCCCTAGTCTCCCTGAATTGCTTCAGATCCCACATAAAACCTTCCTACTGCCATCAGTCTTGCCTCATCCTTCTTAATCTTAGTGCCTTTTCCAGTTTATCATATATATCTTTTATTTGAACATCACTGCTTGCATGTCACCTCTTGCTTTCGACCCAGGGTGAGCTCCAAGAGAGTGGGGTCTGTTTTTGTTTTTTCCTATTTGCCTTTCTTTTATATCCCCAGTGCTTAATGTAGTGGCTGCTACATAGTTGGCGTAGTTGCTGACATATAAGTCATATATGTTAGATGCTTTTTGACTGACTGTGTCTTAATCTACAAGACAAGTAAGATAGAGGTTACCTACAGGGTCTAACAGCAGATTGGAATTTCATTGACCCATCTCACACTGGTCAAACTGTAGCTGGTTTTAGTAGCCACTTGGGCCACCAGACAAGTATAGGGACAGGTGGGTTACTTGTAGTATTGCCAAAGATCAGTGAATTTGTTGCTGCTCTTTGGTGTGCATAATAAAGGCAGTACAATAGAACAAAAGACCTAAGGTGGCAGCTGCTATACTATTAATGTAACTTGATCATTGTTCATGTTTCTGGGGATGATTTGTATGTCAACAAACATTAAGAGGCTGTGGAGAGCCTCTTTACTTCAACCTCATCCCACCTTGTCCTTACCCCCAGCTCATTTTCAGTTAAGTCAAAAGAGCAAGTGTGTGGTTTGAAGGAAATGAAGAATAGCGACCCGAGATTTGACGTTGGTTAAAAATAATTTCTGGGGCAGCTACATGGCCCAGTGGATCGAGTGCTGGGCTTGGAGTCAGGAAGACATCTTCCTGAGTTCAAATCTGAACATAGACGCTAGCTGTGTGACCTTGGGCAAGTCACTTAATCCTGTTTGCCTCAGGTTCCTCATCTGTAAAATGAGCTGGAGAAGAAAATGAAAAGCCACTCCAGTATCTTTACCAAGAAAGCCCCAAATGGGGTCATGAAGAGTTGGACATGATGGAATAATAATTAGTACCACAAGAATAACTTTCTACCTTTGGTCAGATAGTTGACTGGGGTCAAGACATAGGGTCATAAGGTTTCCAAAAATCCTAACGAATATTAATCTTCAGGATTTGGGAATTAGAAATTGGAATTCCCCAAATCATGTTATTATATATTCTCCATAACATTTTGTGTCTTTAAATAATAATGAGTGACCATAATAATAAATAGTAAATCATTTTTCTGTGCTAGGGTTACATTAAGAACTTCTGACATTTTCTGTTATTAAGACAAACCCCAATGAAACAAATCTACTTCATAAGAAATGCATGGTTTATCACTTTTAAATATTATTATGAATGAGGATACTGTGACAGTGATTTAAAACTTATTTTCTTTCTTAAAATACTTCCAACCTTTTTTCACTCATTAGCAAAGGGACTGTATCTACTATGTGCCAGGTACTGTGCTAAGCTATTTATATGTTACAAATGTTATTTCATTTGATCATCACGATAACCCTGGGGGGTAGGAGAAATTATGATCTCCATTTTATAGTTAAGGACAGAGATTAAGTGACTAGCCAAGGAAATACAACTAGTACATGTCTGAGATGAGATTTGAACTCAAACCTTCGTGACTCTAGGCTGGTGTTTTATCCACTGTGTCACTTAGCTGCCCCAAGATCTTGTAGAAAGGCTGAACACTCCACAGAATCTGGGGTCAAAATTGCCAGTTTAAGGACTTCTTTTGCTTCCAAAATGTATTATTTCTTGGAATGCCACTCATAAGATTTGTATACAGTATACTGTGTGTATAAACTTATCAATATTTATTTTACTTGCAAGAGTGACTCAGCAGACAGGCCAGTGAACACACACTTAGAATAGTTACAAGTAAGACTGATTTAATAGATCTTGAGTAAATCTCCCATGTGCTCCTGGTTTCCCAGAAATAATGACTTTAACCTCCAATTCCATTTATTGGAGATTGGCACTTTTGATTTCAACATGACATCAACGGATTCCTTTGAACCAGGATCATCTCTATGTCAATTGTTAACCTTTAATTGTTACAGGAGAATTTCAGTATTTTGTGTCAGTTTCTCAGTGGATATTTTTCTTAGGATTCAGAAAAACATAAATTTCCCAATAAATGCCAGAAAGCAATTTTCACATGGAAATACTAGAATCATAAAAGCATAGATCTAGAGTTGGAAGGAATCTCAGTGGCCATGTTAATTCAATTTCCTTTTGTTGCAAATGAGAAAACTGTGGCATATTAAGGTTATAATTAGTTTAAAAACAAAACGAAGCAAAGATGAACTTGCTCTAAATGTGAAGGCATTGTTGATTATTGACTGTTGTACTTCGTCTTTGAAGAGGACCAAAATGACATCACCATTGTAAAGTGAAATTTCAGTGTGTCTGACTGTGGCTGATCAGACAAATATGAGCTTGAAATGCTCTACCACAGATTGGCCACAGATAGTCTGTATGAATATTTGAGGTGGATATCCCAAATCTGCACATCCTGCGTTTACTTTGTGCTGTCTCAATTCTGCTTTGCTCAAAGAGTACTGCATCTTTTCTTATGTGGGCGCATCATGCTGAGTGATCCTGTGCCAGTGTCTCCCATGTTGCACAGTCAAATCCAAAGTTCTTGAGAGAGACCTTAAGAGTGTCCTTGTATCCTTTCTTCTGACCACCATGTGATTGCCTGACCCATGCAAGTTCTCCATAAAATAGTCTTTTTGGCAAGTGTACATTTTATTCAAACAACATGGCCCACCCATTGGAGTTGCGCTCTCTGAAGCATAGTTTGAATACCTGGCAGTTCAGCTTGAGCAAAGACTTCAGTGTTGGGTACCTTATCCTGCCAGGTGATCCTCAGAATCTTCCTAAGACAGTTTAAATCGAAGCAATTCAGTTTCCTGGCATGGCACTGGTAGATTATCCATGTTTCACAAGCATATAACAATGAGGTCAGCACAATGGCTCTGCAGATCTTCAATTTTGTAGTCAGTCTAATACCTCTTCTCTCCCAAACCTTTCTTTGGAGCCTCCTGAACACTAAGCTAGCTCTGGCAATGCATGTATCAACCTCACTGTCAACGTGTACATCCCTGGAAAGTACCCTACCAAGGTAAGTATCCACAGCATGCAAATCTTCTCCATTTGCTTTAACTGATGGTTCCACATATGGATGATGCGGTAGTGGCTGATGGAGCACCTGTGTTTTTTTGGTGTTAATCCATACTTCTCATGCCTTCCCAGTCACCAATGGAGTGAAACAGGGCTGTGTGCTTGCTCCCATGCTTTTTAGCATGACGTTTTCAGCCATGTTGACAAATGCTTTCAATGAGGATGAGCACGGCATCAAGGTCAACTACCATACTGATGGTAAGTTCTTCCATTTGAAAAGATTACAAACCAAGACCAAAGTGGAGGGAGTGTTGGTGCATGATTTTCTGTTTGCAGAGGATGGTGCACTCAATGCAGCCTCTGAAGCTGAGATGCAACAAAGTATGGATCAATTCTCTGCTGCCTGTACTAATTTTGGCCTAATTATTAACACCAAAAGAAGCCATTGTTAGGCCTTTGCTAACTGCCAAACTGGGGGTTATCAATTTTGACTGAAAGCTACAGGTCTCCCTTAGAAGGTACTGTGGAAGGAGCTCTTGTATCCATTTGGATGGTAGCATAGATTAGCAGAAGTGACTGAATTGGGGGTAGACCAACAAATGGTAGCAGAAAGCAAATCAGTAAACACACAACTGCTAGCCCAGGCGTGACCAGGTGTCTAGCGAGGAGCTGCTGGGGGTCACACAAAGACAACAGCAGCGGCAGCACTCTAATGTCAAAGGTGGGACCAACGAGATGGAAAAATTGAGCTAAACTCTGAGTCCATTCCTTCCCCCTTCTGCAGACTCTGAGGTCCAATAAGGGAGAGTGTGTCTCCAGGGTGTTGAAGGGAAATACTTAAATAACTAATGGGGACTTTGAACCAAGATCATTAGCATCCCTCTGGGTACCCCTAGAACCCTAAAGGGGAAGATGTGGGATGATGGATAGAGTGTTGGGTTTGGAGTCAGGAAAACCTGAATTCTGATCTTTCTCAGATATTTATTAGCTGTGTGACCCTAGGCAAGTCACTGAACTTCTTAGCCTCAGTTTTCTTAAGTGTAAAATGGGCATAATACTAGCAACTAGCTTATAGGATCCCTGTGAGGATTAAATGAGAATGTGAAGTGCTTCTTAAACTTTAACAAACTATATAATTGCCATGAGTTTTTGTAATTATTATTTTATATGCTGGCCCATGGTCATGCTTGCTACATGCTCTTAGCAGTTAATTTCCTATGTTATTTAATAAACATCTTTTGTTTTGAACTAATACATCTTTTCTAGTTGTCTTAGTGAAAGTAAGGTATGATTTTGAGAAGGTATTAGCCAACAAAATACTCTGAGCCTAAGGTAGCTTTCTGGGGCTTCCTTGGTGCTATACACGCATAGAAGATGACTTTCTTTAAGTCAGTCACATGGTATAGAGAGGGTAATGTATGTGTGGGGTATTCTACCTCCATATTGTACCCCTCACCAGTCACCAACAAAAGAGCATCAGAGAAGGCAGGGGACCCTTGTAAATTCAGTCCCCTTCTTGAGAGAACAGCAAACGTGCTTTGTTTTTTTCTACAGTCCAAGACAGATCATCATTCTCCTCCCAAAGATATTTTTGAAAAATTAATTCTGTAATATTGTTTCTGTTGAAGGCAAGCAACATGAGGCATGAGAATTTTGGGAAGAAAAAACAGCCAATTTCTCTCTTTTTATATATACATACATATATGTATATAATGCATGTATGTGTATATACATACACACACGTGTATGAATAGGGAAGGCTAATAGTCCCCTAGACAATTTCTCAGTTGTCTTTCAGTGTTCTTGTTCAAGGTGCTGAAATGATCTTGACCAGAAGAGGGCCCCGGATTTCACTTTGGATGAGGGCATTTTCTAAGTGGAAGGCTAGAAGTTGTTTCAAGGAGTGCCAGTGGGCATTAGAGTATTACGGACAATGGAAAGCATATTTCTCATATGAAAAAAAATAGTTGTATTTTTGGCACAATGTGGTTATACAGAAGAGATTTTTTAAAAAAATATTATATTCCTTCTTTATTCTCTTATTACAATCCTTACTTCACCCCCCCCCCCGCACTCCATTTTTATTTTTCTGTTTTCCAGACTGTTTTGTTTTTGTTTTGTTTGTGTTTTAGCAGGACTCCACACACTGTAGTAGACTCGATTAGCAGCAAAACAGAAGATTATAGACTATTCACAGTTCCCACAGTTCATAAAAACACCACCAGATTGATTCTTGGAGCAATGATTTTTGTTGCTGTTTTTTAAGCTGCAGGGTTTTCACTCTGCATGAGACCCATTTTAAACTGTGCAGCAATCTTGATGAATTTTGTGTAACCTGCACTTAACTAGCTGTGTGACTGTTTTGGCAACTCCCTAAAGACATCTACTAAATCATAGACTGGTTGCTATTAGCGAAGGGGAGTTCCCATAGCTGGTGTTCTCCATAATGGAAAAAAGTCACAGGTCACTCAGACATTCCCTTGTTAAAACTTATAATAGAAAAAAAACAGCAACAAACCAGCTTTCATATAGCATTGTAGAAGAAAATCAGAAATGTTTTTATTTAACTAAATCTGTTATCAAAATTGTCCTCACTGCAGGTACACCTTGGTTTATGTACTAGATGGGATTCGTAACCTTCTTCTGGGAAATATTAATTGAACAACTTTTCCGTGTAGCTACAGAGGATACAAAGACTGCCATTTCTCTGGGTCTCAGTTTCGTCATCTGTAAACTAAGGGGGTTGGATTAGATGACCTCTTACCCATGTTCTAGACTTGGCCTCTTCCCTCAGGGAGTGTATTATCTAGTTAGAGAGAGAGGCACCACCAGCAAAAAGCTAAGCAACCATTTAAATAGTCTAACCCAGAGGTACTACGTATAGTGAATACAAAGAATTGCATTAGTGGTTGCTACCCTTGAGTTGCTAATAGTCTCACTGGGGACACAAGACTCAACTTTTAACTCAAATTAAATATCAAGACTATATAGATTTATATATGAATAGCATCCCCTTTAGGGCTAATTCCCAAATTTTCACATCAATATGGAGTTGGGTCCCCAAAGGGTAGTTGCTACTTACCACTCTCAGGGTTCCAGGGATAACCCTGAGGGTCACTGGAGTTTCTAGTCTTTCAAGAGCCCTCATCAGTCTGCTTTCCATTTTAATCAGTCATTAGACAATTAGTTTTTTAGCAAAAAACATTCACTAAGTTCATGTAGTAAGAATGGGGTCACTTTGTGGTACAGTGGATAGAGTGATGGGCTTGAAGTCAGATAGACCGATATTCTTGAGTTCAAATATGTCCTTGGACATTTATTAGTTGGGTGAACCTGAGCGAGTCACTCAACCCTGTTTGCCTCAGTTTCCTCATCTATTTATATATATGTGTGTGTGTGTGTGTGTGTGTGTCTATACTTTTATAGACATATTTTATAGCTCATTTTTGAGCTGGAGAAGGAAATGGCAAACCATTCTAATATCTCTGCCAAGAAAACTCAAAACTCAAAATAAAGAGTCAGACATGACTGAAATGACTCAACAATAATATAGTGAGAACAGCTGGCACAAAACTTATATCCCACTAAAAAAAAAGCCTGGGGCATACTCTCCCACAAATACACACTGGTTCATGGGAAAAGTCATCTCAAAAGTAGAGTATGATGATGGTGAGGCCCAGGTGTAAGCTACAGTTGTGGCAGAGTGCTAACTCTTAGCCCCTAGTTATTAGAAGTCTTTTCTTTAAGTCCACAGCCAGTATTCTTCTCTGATTCAAAGGATCACACTCCTTGAGCTGCTTCCTTTCTATTTTGCTGCATCCTTTTGTGTGCCTCTATGTATGTCTCTTTTGGTTCCTGATTGTATATATGGGCTATTTTGGGTAAGACCTCACCAATGACATGGTCAGTGGAAGGGACGGTGTAACTTTCCCCTTTACTCATTCCTCTTCCCCTCCTTGCTACTACATCTTTAGTACAGGTGCAAGAATCAGTATCCTTAAGGAGATTGTGAGACTGGAAGGTCCCAAAGCTTGATTGCTTCACTAATGGACTGAGTAACTGCTGAACTTCCTGTTTCAAGTACCATGAAACATGATCAGCTTATTTGGTAGCCCATTTTGCACAAATCAAAGGGATTCATACCTCCCAAGGTATCACAGGGCATAAACTATCCTGTCCACACATTTAAAACTTCATCAAGCCCTCATACTGATTATATTACATTACTTTAGGTAGGTATATGGAATCACATTACTTATATATGAATGAGACAGATAAGAAATGACTTGTGAGTTCAAAGGAGTAATCTAAATTTTTATAAACAATTGCAAAAGTAGGAACTTGCTATTTAAAGAAATCTTACAGTTAAACTCTGTTTTGAAAAATGTGAATAGTTTAATCTTCTGCCTAGAGTGGCAGAAAGAGCGATGGGCTGTGTTGGCAGACCTGGGTGGTAGTCCTCATGACTCTTTCACTAAGTAACTACCTGGAGAAGCCAGTTCCATTCTTTAGGCTTCAACTTCCTTCTATACATTAATCCAATACAAAATTCCAGATCCTTGGAATATTAACAGCTGCATTTGACTCTCAACAAGCTTTTACATATTGCCTGCTACATTCATGGTCCTTTATTAAGTGCTGAGGGAAATGAAGAGATAAATAATTTAAATATATACCTTATCATTCAGTTTATTTTTAATTGAAAGCAGTCTGGTGTATTGCATAGAGTGCTAGACTGGGAGTCAGCAAGGCCTGGTTTGAATTTCCATCTTTTTGACTAACTAGCAGCATATTTTTATTTTTAACCATGGGCAAGTGACTTAATCTTTCTGAAACTCAATTTTCCTTATCTGTAATATGTGGGTAATAATACCTATAGTGCCTAGCTCACAAGAGTGCTGTAAGTGCCAGATAAGATAGATAATCTACAGAAAGATTTTGGAAAACTTAAAGTTACATAAATGTCTGTTGTTATCATCTTCCCCCCTTGTCATTATCTTCATCATCATCACTTAACACAAAGGACTTTAGAGAGGCAGTGTGGTTCAGTGGAGAGAACATTGGATCTGCAGCTCTGATATTTAGTATCTGTGGACAATTAATCCATGATTCATACGAATTCTCCAGGACTCAGTTTTCTCATCTGTCAAATGAAGATGTTGAATAGCCTCTGAAGCCCATTCCAGCTGGATCTATGACCCTATGATTGCTGCCCCAGAGGAGTATCCCTAAACTTTCTTTCAGTGCTAACATTCTATAGTTCTAAGTACCTAATTATTAATTTTGTCCTTTCACATCTCCATGTGTCCAGTGGGAAAAAACTATCTCTTTGAATTTATATTTTCATCTCTGGGCTCCCCACTACAATATTAGCAAGGTTTCCATAACACTTTAAGATTTATGAAGAAGCACTTCATCATCCCTAATTCTGAGAGACAGAGACAACATCGGTATTGTTACAAATGAGTAAATTGAGGTAAATTTACTTCAGTGAGTAAACTGAAGATAAATACCTTAAAATTGAGGTAAAGATGAGGTAAAGTATCTTGCTAGAGAGGCAAAGACAAAAATGAAATGGTTGTCTCCATTTTACAGTGGAAATACTGAGACCCAGAAAAGTGATTTACTCAAGGTGGATATATATGCCTAGAGGAGAATGAAGATCTAGGATCTCCAATCTATCTTCCTTACAGTTCGAAGAATCCTTTCCCTAAAACTCTTCTTTTTAAATGCCACTTGTCTGCCTTTTACATACAACATGAAACATGAGTCAACTCTTTCTGAAATAGACTCAACGACTACACAACATTGAAATGCTTAAAGGATATCTTACTCTGAGCTGAGAGTATTTCTGGTGTGGGACACTTCTCCAAACTCCACCTTGCAGAAATGACTGGATTTTTAATTTGTAGATCAGTGGCTTCCAAAGTGGGGTGGAGTGATATTGATTATTCCTAGGGGACCATGGAATAATCCCATGGTAGAAATCAGAGAGTTAGAAAGGTGGCACACAGGCCATCTTTAACAAGATAGCCAATCTTGCACCTATCTATAATAAAAATGTCCTACTTTCTGTAAGAAGTAGTGTTCTGCCCATCCCACCCCTGCTCCCAATGCTGGAGAACTTTGACTTTCTTCAAACCTCAGTCAAAATCCCTTCAAGAAGGATCAAAAGACAGAAGAGAAACAATGAGGGGCAGGTTAGGAGGGATGGCAATTCAGTTAGTCTTACACAACACGACTATCAGGAAGGTCATTTGCAAAGCTACACAGATATGGCCTATAATGAAATGCCTGCCATACCAAAGGGAATGGGTGGGGAGGGAGGGATGGGGAGAATTTGGAACTCAAAGTTTTAGGAACAATTGTTTAGTATTGTTGTTGCAACTAGGAAAGAAGACATACAGTTAATGAGGAATAGAAAGTCATCTGGACCTACAGGAGAAAAGAGAAGATGGAGACAAGGGAAGGGAGGGATGACAGAAGAGAGGACAGATTGGAGATAGGGAAAATTAGATTGCTTGGGGTATTGGGGTGAGGGGAGGGGAGAAAAGGGGAGAAAATTTGGAACCCAAAAATTTGTGAAAATAAATGTAAAAAGCTAAATAAATAAATAAATTAAAAAAAAAAATCCCTTCAAGAAGCCTTTCCTGGTCCCCCTTAATGCTAGTGTCTTTCCTCTGAGATTATCTCTAATTTATTCTACTTACATCTTGTGTGTGTGTCCGTAGCTGTTTGCATGTTGTCTCTCCCATTTGATTGTGAGTTCCTTAAGGTCAAGGACTAATTCTGTCTTTCTTTGCATCTTTAACAATTAAGACAGTGCCTGACATATTGATGCTTGTTGACTGCCCCTCACCCATTATCTCAATCCTTCCTGACTTAGCCCTTTCTCATGGAAGGCACCAGACCCTTAGTATGGCTATAACCTAACTTGACCCAGTAACCCTTCCCACTTCCACCAGCAGCTTCATAGGAAAATTAGGCTTCCCCTCAGTGTCCCCAAACCTCTTGTCTATGAGAGGCATTGGGCTTTGCAGTGGGGTGTAGAAGCTGATAAGTAAGAATCCTGTCCCACTTTCATTTTTAGTGAAACATAGGATGAGGAGGCATCGATTTACATTACCAGTCTCATCGATGATCTTTCCCTGAAGCTCACTCCCTTTGAAACTTCCTTATTACTGCTGAGGGACCACCATCATTCCATCAGTTGCCAAATTTTGTCATTTCTACCATCATAGTGCCTCTCACATTTGTCCCTCTATCCACATTGCCACCTTGTTCAAGACACCATCTCCTCTCATTCCCAGGACTACTCTAGTGGCCCCAAATTGGCTTCCCTGAGTCAAGTCTTTCCCCTCTTCAATCCATCCTCCACTTAGTGATTTTCCTAGAGTACAGGTTTGATTATGTCACCCTTCTCGGTAAACCCCCATTGACTCCTTATTGATGATAGGCTGAAACAATACTACATCTTTATCTCATGTTTTTAAAAGCCTATTTTTGTGTAAGTTTCATAATATAATTATATATGCATGTGTGTATATATGTATATGTGTGTACATAGATAATTCATAAATAAGTTTGTACACATGGATTGGGGATGGTCAAAATATTTTTACAGCTGTGGTACATGATCAAAAAAACTTGGAGCTCACTATTATAGATCATTAAGTTAATAAGAGACCTTAGCCACCAATTAGTTTAACTGCTTCATTAGACAGATGAGGAATCTAAAGACCATAAGTGGGAAATGACTTACTCAAAGTCACGTGGTTACTGAACGGCAGAACCAGGATAAGAACATCTCCCAATTTTCTGCCTAGTACTGCTGCTACTGTACCAGCTCAGGCCAATGCATTCTAGGGCTGTTTTATGCAGGATGGAGTCAAAACATGAACTGTATTTTCAAGTACGGACTGTAAATTACTCCCTTTACAATGCTTGTGTTTTAAGCTAAGTTCTATCATTTCCAAACCCTCCTTCTTTAAATAACCTTTAAGTATGAGTTAGAGGCCTCTTTTCTCAAATATATAGAGAACTGAGATAAACCTATAAGAATACAAGTCATTCCTCAATTGATAAATTGTCAAAAGATGAACAGGCAGTTTTCAGATAAAACTATCTACAGTCATATGAAAAATGTTCTAAATCACTATTGATTAGAGAACTGCAAATCAAAACAATTTTGAGGTACCATCTCATACCTATAAGATTGATTAATAGTACAGAAAATGAAAATGATAAATGTTGGCAAAGATGTGGGAGATTTGGAATACTTATGCATTGTTGGTGGAGTTGTGAACTGATCCAACCATTCCAGAGAGCAATTGGAACTATGCTTAAAGGGGTATAAAACTGTGCATACCCTTTGATTCAGCAGTACCACTACTAGGGGGCAGCTAGGTGGTGCAGTGGATAGAGCACCAGTGCAGGAGTCAGGAGGACCTCAGTTTAAATCTCACCTCAGACTCTTGACACTCACTAGCTGTGTGATCTTGGACATGTCACTTAACCCCAATTGCCTCATCTTGGGTCATCTCCAGTCTTCTTGATGACTATCTGGTCACTGGATTCAGATGGCTCTGGAGGAGAAATGAGGCTGGCAACCTACACAGCTCTTTCTCACTCAAAACAAAGTCAAGTGCAAGTCATATCATTATTTCTCTGATGGCATAGTCTTATTCAGCAATGAAGGACAAACACACACACACACACACACACACACACACACACACACCACTACTAGGTCTGTATCCCAAAGAGATCATTAAAAGGGAAAGGGACACACATGTACAAAAATATAGCAGTACTTTTTGTGGTGGTAAAGAATTAGAAATTGAAGGGATGTCCAGCAATTGGGGAATGGCTGAACAAGTTGTGGTATATGAATATAATGGAATACTATTGTGCCATAAGAAATGATGAGAAGGTAGTTTTTCAGAAAAAGCCTGGAAAAACTTAGATGAATTGATGGTGACTGAAGTGAGCAGAACCAGGAGAAAATTGTACAGTAACAGAACACTGTGAGATGATCAACTATGGTAGTCTTAGCTCTCCTCAGCAAGACAATGATCTATGACAATTCCAAAAGACTCATGATGGAAAATGCCATCCATATCCAGAGAAAGAACTATGGAGTCTGAATGCAGATGGAAGCCTACTATTTTCCCTTTTTTTGTTTTTGTCCCTTTCTTTCTCGTGGTTTTCCCCTTTTGTTCTGATTCTTTTTTCACAACCTGACTAATGTAGAAATATGTTTAACAAGATTGCACATGTATAACCTATATCAGATTGTCATCTTAGGGAAGGAGGGAGAAAAATTTGGAACTCTAAATCTTATCAAAATGAAAATTATTTTTTATGTGTAATTAGAAAAAACAAAATAGTGTGAAGTGGAAATTTTCTTAAAATTAAAAGTACGAGTTAAATCAAAGGCCAGAAATGGGAAAAGAAACATCTTCTGAGGATAAGGAGATATTGTTGACTCACCAAGTGATCCAGGGTATCCACCTTACTGACTTTATTCCCACTGGCACAGATGCTTTCTCACCTCTCCACAAGCTTTTGAGGCTTAATTAGTGCTCTGAAAACCATAGGTGAAGATCAGAGTATTATTATACAGTGTTTATCAAGGGTTCTCTAGACTCCTTATTTAAAAGTCATGAAGTTCTCTGAGATGGTTCAGTTCCTAGTTTCTCTCACCACATCCTAGTTTCTGAGGACAATAATTCTCTGGGATTGGGGAACACCCTCTTGAAGAACAGACTCTTCTCACTGGGAGGAGGAAGGATTGTCTCTTTCCTTCAGATCATCATCCATCCTGCTGCCGGAACTATCTCCCCAAAGCCTAGCTTTCACAAGATCAACCTCATCAATTTCAAATTCCTCTTGTCTGATTATCCGGACCTTATAGAATTGAGTCCAACCCTGTCTCTCCAACTTTAACATCATTATAAGACACTACTTCTATCCTCTAGCAATACCAATTAGTGAAGGGATGGCATATGTAAATAATTATAATAAAGTAAATGCTATGTGAATACTATAGTTAATAAGTGATAAAGGAACTAAGAGGAGGGAGATGTCATTTCCAGCCCAGCCAAAATACTTACCCATTCTCAATATGTAACCATAATACTTACTATAGGTTCAGGTCCTAGCTGAGTGAAGTCTTGTCTGAACCATTCTGGTTCTTGCTGATTGCTGTTTTTTGAATTTCAACAAGTTATTGTCTTGTTCTCCATGAGTTAATGAGGCATTGGACTTAAGAGTCTGAAATCAGTTTCTGGGCACTGTCTTCGACTTTTACCAGCTATAAGACCATGGGGGCAATTCATTTAACAACTTTGAATATTACTTGACTCTTTTATAAAATGCTCTCCCTACCTCCCAGAGTGGGTGTTGTAAGAGTGCTTCATATAATGTGAGCTATGGGAGGTATTATACAAAATTATATTCTTTAGCTGTCACTATCTCATCTCCCCAACTAGACTATAAGTTCTGTGTGGATAGGAACCAGTAAGGGATCATGTAGCCCCTAATAAGGGGCTAGAGCCTTTTTTAGGAGGAGAAATGCAGTGGGATTTCATTGGTGGAGGGCAGAGGTATCAAAAACATGGCCCACAGCACAATGAAGGCAGCTGGTGCCTGAACCAGATTAATATGTAATTGGGGAATATTCAACAAAACAAAGGAATAAATTAATGAACAAATGAATAAATACAAACGATGGTTTTCTAACTCAATTTATAGCCTACAGTGATCCTTACGTAGGGTTTGGTGACCCCACATTCTTTTTCCGCTTAATATCACTGGTGTAAGGAATTCCTAGTGAGGAAATTCTTCCTTTGAAACCTATTGGCAACTGCTCTGTAATATATGATTTCCCTGAGTTAGTAACTGGTTAGATGGCTTGTTTTGAGGCACAACAAATATGTTCCAGAGGTAGATCTGAACCCAAGTCTTCCTCATGCCAAGAGGCTGTCTACTATACCACACTGCCTTTCAGTTAGATGCATAGGTTAGAATAAAAAAAAAATACCAGTACTGGATGAAACCTTAAGAAATCATCTAGGTCAACTTCATTTTAAAAATGGAACTGAGGTCCAGGGATATTACATGACTTTCTGAAGTTGGTGTAGAGGCTTACTAGCATATGGAGTGTTTGTTTTCTCTCCTCAAAGACCAAGAGATTGGTGACAAGAGTTCCCAAAGTTGGGCTGGGGGTCTGCAGTAGCTTGGATCCTAATAGTGTTAAGTACAAAATATTAAGAAAGCCCATCAATAATGATGCTTTAAAAAAAATCCCATCATTTCACAATTCAGACCTTCCTCCATCAGTCCAAATTCATAAGTTCATGTTAAAATTGTGAAACTACTAAAATATTATGGAAAACCACTGCCCTTTTGAATATTTTAAAAGAGAGTGAACTAGACTCAATAGCCCTCAGGAAACGTTTGTTGAATGAAAAATGTAGGGTATGGGGTAGCCCAGCAGTTATCCGGTAGGTGCTAAGGTGGCCCTTCTCACTATAGAATGACTGCTGGTTAAACTTTAGGGATCATAAATCACACCTCAAGTCTAGAACCCTGAAGGTGTTTGGAATAGTTTTCTTTCTTCACGGTTGTGTTCTGTATTCCTCTGCCTTTCCCCTTTGACTGTAATTGGTAGTGTTCTTATTTTATTAATCGTTAATATTGTCCCTACACCAGCAAAAGCCCAGCGGATGAACGACGGTGAATCGATCCCAGTCAGAGAAGAATTAGCAAGCCGGGGGAGCAACTATTTACCAAAGCTCATTGGCATGCATGGGCTCCTCCATTCTCACCACATGACTTTCTCTTCCCTGGGTTCTGTAGATAAGAACATACTAAATTACAGCTGTAAAGGATCTTTAAGGATCATTTAGTCCAAGGGTTAACTTTTTTTTTTTTTTTATCATGGATCCCTTTGGGACCTGGTGAAGCTTATTGGAAGCTTATTCCAAATATTTTTAAATGCATGAAATACATAGGTTCACAAAGGACACTAATTATATCGAAATGCGTATACACACATTTAAAAAGTTAACTGACCCTAGACTTAGAATTCTTGATCTAGTTCACCTCCCATTGATGCAGCAGTACAAAAGGTCCAAGGGTCTAGTAGCTAGTAGGACCCAGGTCTCGGACTAGGGCTCTTACCAGTGCACGGAGCTGCTCCGGTAGCACACACTATTTATTTCAGACGAAAAAGATCCTTTAGAGGAGTGTAGAGGGGGTGCGTAGCCAGGGCATTAGATATTAGGACAGGGTGACCCTTACCACAAATAGTCTCTGCTCTAAGACCGAAGCTGGCAATGGTGGGAATAGGCAGTGGTTACCACCCCTGGCCTGATGGTTTGGAACCCGTCTCCCTACCTAGTAACTTCGCACAGACACACACAGACACACAGACGCAGACAGACAGACAGACACACACAACCACACACCCACACACCCTCTACCTCGGCTCCACAGTGGGTGCGGACTGCTTTACAGGTCGCTCCCCACCCAGTACCCGGTCGCAGCCCCTTCCTCGTCCTCCCGAGCCCCTCCCCCGGCCCCGGAGCCCCTCCCCTCGCGTTTCCCCTCTCGCCTCCAGCCCGCCCCTTCTCCGGCCCTGGCCCTCCGCCTGCCGCTCCTCCAGCCCCAGTCGCCCCGGCCCTCGCCGGCCGCCCCCTCCCCGCCCACCCCCCTGACAGCGGGCGCTGGGCCTGCAGCCTCCGCCCCCTCCCCCGCAGGCAGGACACTCCCCCGTCGTCTCCTCCCCCAGTTTCCGCGGGACTCGGCTGGAGCGGGAGGCTGCAGCTGCGGCTCCGGCGGGAGGGCGGCCGCGAGCGATCTAGGGAGCGGGCTGGAGCGGAGGAAGGAGCCCGCCAGCCCGGGGAGGCAGGAAGACCCCCGACCTGGGCCGCCCCGCCCACCCCCTCGGGCCAGGACCGGGCTGCAGCCGGGGACGCGTCCTCCGCCTCCCCGGGGCAGCTACCTGTGCGCGTGGAGCGCCCCCCGCCTGCCTCCCCGCTCCCGGGGGCGCTAGGGGCCGCGGGAGCCCCGCAGGCAGAGCCGCCGCTGCAGTCCTGTCCTGGGCAGCCCCGGGCAGGATGAGGAGCTGAAGTCGCCCGGCCGGGAGAGGGAAAGGGAGGGAAGGGAAGGAAGAGTCGGGGCGGGCGGGGCGTGCAGCCCGCAGCGGGGAGAAGATGCTTGCCTACGCGGTGCAGGATGCCACCGTGGTGGATGTGGAGAAGAGGAGAAACCCTTCCAAGCATTATGTGAGTAGGGCCCCGGCCGGGTCCGAGGTCGGGCTGGGCACCGAATGGGGACTAGCCCAGGTTCCCGTTTGCTAGTTGCGGTCTCGTGGGCTAGTCGAGCTTTAGGGGAGAAGGTTGCTGGGGAGTTTCTTAGGAGCGCTGGAATCCACTGGGGACACTCAGATCCTTTCTCTAGATCCTAACGCGTCCCCTTTCCCTAAATCCCCCCTCCCCCCTACTTCTTTACTTCTTTTTTTGGCTTAGGAATTGGCAAGTGTCTGGCCTTGTCTGTTTGAGTGGTGAAGTCATCTGTCCAACTGATGATGCTGATGGATAGACCTGGGACGGAGGCTGGGGGTGGTGTGTGTGTGTGTGTATCTGAGGTGGGGAGGGGGATGCGAGCAGCTTTTGGAAAACCCACTCTTGCCCAGAACATACGTGGGGAGAGTATCTTCCCAGCAACAACTTCCTGTAGGGATCCAGGGGAGTCTTCTAAACGTGTCCTAAGGGAGATACTTTGACAGTAGGATCTCCACAGGTTCCTTTCCAGCCTGTGTCGGATTCTTTGCTCCACTGAGTTCTGGGCTTAGCTGGAAGAAACCTACCACTCTCTACCTCGTTACTTTTGTCCTGGAAGTCCATATCCCTTATATTGAATGACATGATCATTTTACTCTTTCTTACTGTGGATCAGATGCTTAAGCTGAGGAGATTTTCTCCTATGTAAGCTTCTGTTTTGTATTTGAGTTAACGGTGCAGATGTTGCTAGAGACAAAACCCCCTCAGGAGCTTACAGTCTCAAAATGTGTATGTGATACCTATGTAAATCTGATATAAGGCAGAACTCCATAGAGGGGTAAAGGAGAGATACAAAGTACTTTTGGGAGAAGGGGAGAAGGAAGAGACCGGTTGATACTTCCCCCTTTCATCTCCACTACCCAGCCTTCACACCTCCGAGCAAATGGAGTACCACTGACACCTAGAATGTCCTCCTGAGTTTGAGAAAATTCCAGTGGAGTAAGGTTGTAGCTCCCTAGGACTGAAGTTGCGGGGGAGGCAGGAAGACCCCCGACCTGGGCCACCCTAGGTTTGATAATACCTATATTTTAAAAATAAGTCTTTTTTAGAAGGCTCTGCATTAGTTTTTTGTTTGTTTGTTTGTTTGTTTTTTTTAAAGAAGTTAAGAGGACTTCACAAGGTCTGATGCTTCTCAGATTTATCTTAGTGGTATCTTGATTTCTTTGTTATAAGATGGGGCACCTTTGAGCTTTGCTTATGTTCTCCATCCAGGAACTACCCAAAATTTTATGTTTTTTTGAAAACTGTCACAAGTTGGCTTGTGCTGGGTTTGGGTTTTTACTGGGGTTTTCCAGAAGTTCTCAGAATTCTTGGGTTGGAAGCAACCCTAAAGGTCATTTATCCTGCTTTTGGGCAAGGCTGTTCCTAAATCCCCTTGGATTGATGGGCAGCAGTTCCATTCTCAGAGAAGAAGACACAGTCTTCTGATGGGGTGAACATTTTTCTTGTGTTCCTTAACCCCTTCATGGCCAATAAATTCGTCTTTTGTTGTATTCACTTAATTTTAAGATATCTTTTCTTTAAGACTGGTCACCAGTTTCCATGTAGCAGGTATATTTGAAACATTTAGCTTCTACTTGTGAAGTCAGGGAGTCGAGTTGCTTTATCTAGCAATGATTATTTTTGGTTTTTTGAACCAGCCCTTCAGTAAGGTTGGAGTTACCTTTCAGCAGGTGGCAGTCTGTGCCCTGGGACATGAGCAAGTTCTATCTGAAACTTTCCCAGTAGACTGTGTGACTTTAGCTTCTAGTTGAATTTACAGCAACGTCTGTATACCATTGTCAAGTTGGGGCTCCAAAATCTGCAGAGTAGCTTGATAACATTATAGTCCTCTTTTGGGGTGCAACAGTCAAGCTGGCTTGCATTAGAAGCTGTTAAAAAAAAATGCAGCTTTCTCCTTATCTGTTCATCAAAACTGGCCTAGTGCACTATTTTCTTGTGTGGTGGCCAAGGAAGACTTAAGTTCATGTCTTACCTCCGACTTGTATTGGCTATGTGATCAAGGTGCTTAACCAATCGATGCTCTTGGCAATTCTTTATTAAACTATAAATTTCAGGGAAAGTGACAAGTTACATTAGGAGAGGGAATTTCCTCACCAATTCCTAGACCAGTGAAATCCTAAATCTAATCCCTAGTCCTATCAAAATTCAGTGTCCTTCTTGAGGACCCAAGATTTCAGAACCTGGAGTTTCTGACCTCAGGCCAGGACAGTGTTGCCAGAGCTCTTAGAAACTTATGGAAAAGGTGTGAATAAAGATAAAGAAAATACAATAATTCTCATGTCTGGCCTCTTCATTAAAAAAAAAAAGGATTTATTTTGACTTTCATTGACAGGTGATTTTATATATATATATAATATATATGTATATATACACACACACATATATATAAATAGGCATAAAAAAGGAGAAAATTTTGAAATCCAAGTTTCTTAAAAAAAAAAGTTAACATTTTTCTTTAAAAAAGCAGGGCTTTTGTGAAGGGGAAGGGGTAGGAATCAGCTCTTAAAGGATAATAGTTACTTGCGCTATATGAAAACTTGGGGAAAAAAAAGGCCCTTCCTAATAATACTCATTCATGGATACTACCATTTCCTCTCACATTATGGGGCAGGGATGGAATAGCTCCCTATGGGAACTGATGATGTCACATCCTGGGAAAGCAAAGCAGGCAGTGATGTCACTGGAAGAGAGAGGCCACATAGAGCCCTGACCTTAAGTTCTGGGGAACAATTAAAGGAGAAACTTTTTTTTTTCATTGTGAAAATAAAGATCTGGCAGGGAGTTTTGCAGAGATCATGCCAACTTCAATCATTTTACAGTGAACTAAACAGAATCCCAAAAGGAGAGACAGTGACTGAATACTCAGTCAGTGGTTAATCCAAGGACTTGAAGCACAAGGAGCCCTGCTTCTGGAAGGGGATCTATCATTTCATGAAACCTTTCCTCTCTTATTTGGGGGAGGAGAGAGGGAGAAAAGAAAGTAGTAGGAATTAGTAAATTGTTCTGATCTTGTCAATTTTTCCCATGGGATTCCATCTCCATTTTAATTTAATTTTATTCCTCATGCTTCAGCTCTAGTCTCTCTCTCTCTCTCTCCCTCTCTCCCTCTCCCTCCCTCCCTCCCTTTTTCTTCCTCCCTCTCTCTCCCTCTCTCTCTCTCTCTGCCTCTCTTTCTTCCCTTCTCTCTTCCTGTCTCTGTCTGTCTATCTCTCTCAGAATGAAGAATATCAACTGGTCATTTTCCCAAGTTAGATTGTTTCAACATTTCCAAGCTCAGGTGGATCTCCCCAGAGATAAGAATCTGGAGTGAGGGAATAAGCATGTATATAGTGCCTACTACATGCCAGTCTTCTTGCTAAGCATTTTATTAATATCCCAAAAGATCCTCACAACAACCTTGAGAGATAGGTGCTTTTATTATCTCCATTTTGCAGTTGAGGAAACTGAGACAAACAGGTTAAGTGAGTTGCCCAGGGTCACACAGCTAGGGAGTGTCTGAGGCTGAATTTGAACTCAAGTCTTTCTGCCTCCTGGCCCAGGTTCCAATGTTCCATCTAGTAGTCCTTAGGTAGAGAATGAAGGATAACTGTCTATGTAACATTACGACAATAGCTTGCAAAAGTATTGCTAAGTTATATGCAAATGGTTAGTGACAGGTTCAAGGTGAAGTCAGTGAAAGGAGAAACTGCTTGTAGGTGGAAATGTTTAATCCGATAGGGACAAGAAGGAGCCCAGGGCTTGGGTCAGGGATAGAAGACCTTCAGCCTTGAGGTCACTTGAGGGCCTAGAGGGCCACATGTGGCTTCAGGTTCCCCATGTCTGGCTTGGGTGGATAGCCTTCCCCTCCTTCTCCCCCTCCAGTCTTCCACCAAGGGTAAGGTGAGACAACTAGGTGGCAAAATGGATAAAGTCTAGGCTTATTGTGCGGATCAAATGGATTAACATATGTGAAGTTCTTTGTATACCTTAAAGCACAATATAAATGCTATTACTGTTGCTATAATAATAATTATTATTAAGGTCAAGTCAAACTAGAAATGCCCTCCTGTGGGGTTGTTGTGTAGGGCGTGACTCACTAAGGTCACATATGTTCTAATGGCTATGTGCATTTAAGGAACATACCTTTCTCTCTCTTGGTCATCTTCCCTCTGATGAAGAGTTCTGAGTCTGTGGCTTGCTAAATTGCAGAGTAGAGTCAATTTATGGGATTATGGGTTAGTCCAAAGAAGATGATGAAAGGCCTGGGCCCCATACAAGAGACTGTCTCCTAGCTCTAGAACTTGGAAGGTCTTTTGCTGCTGAGGCACTGATGTGTTATCAGAGTAGGATTGCTGATTCTAGTGGTTAACTCTTGGTGGGGTGGGGTACTAATAGAGGCAGTGTGGTGTAGATCAAGTCTTGGACTTGGAGACAAGAGGGAGACTGGGTTTGAATCCCACCTGTGGTGCTTGTTAGACTCAGTTTCCTAATCCATAAAATAGGAGTAATTGATGGTGCAGTGTATACAGTGCTGGGCCTGGACTTAGGAAGACCTAATTTCAAATCCAGCCCCAGATATTAACCAACTGTGTGACCCTTAACACTTACCACTGTTTGCCTTAGTTCGCTCATCTGTAAAATGAGCTGGAGAAGGAAACCACTCTAGTACCCTTGTACCCCAAAAAGGATCACAAAGAGTCAGATGTGACTGAAATCACTGAACACAATGTGCCTGAGAGGATGTGGTGAAACTCAAATGAGATTGTATATGTAAAGTATTTTGCCAACCTCAGGTGCTACAGAAATGTCAGCTTTACGAAGGAGTGAAATGCACACTCATTTTGGTATGAAAACCTATCTTACAGTGTAAGAAAGTGGGGGAGAAAGAGATATTGCAAGGGGGGGGATGATGGAAGGGAGGGCAAAGGGAGGAGGGAGCAATTTGAAGTCAAAACTTGGGGAGGGACAGAATCAAAAGACAGAAGAGAAACAATGAGGGGCAGGTTAGGAGGGATGGTAATCCAGTTAGTCTTACACAACACGACTATCAGGGAGGTCATTGGCAAAACTACACAGATATGGCCTATATTGAATTGCCTGCTGTCCCAAAGGGAATGGGTGGGGAGGGAGGGATGAGGAGAATTTGGAACTCAAAGTTTTAGGAACAACTGTTTAGTATTGTTGCAACTAGGAAAGAAGACATACAGTTAAGGAGGAATAGAAAGTCATCTGGCCCTACAGGAGAAAAGAGAAGATGGAGACAAGAGAAGGAAGAGATGACAGAAGAGAGGGCAGATTGGAGATAGGGAAAATTAGATTGCTTGGGGTATTGGGGTGGGGGGAGGGGATAAAAGGGGAGAAAATTTGGAACCCAAAAATTTGTGAAAATGAATGTAAAAAAAATTTAAATAAATAAAAATAAAAAAAAAAAAAAAAAAGAAATGTCAGCTTTAATTACTATTATTTCACTTAGGTCAGTCATTTAAAAATGGAGGACTTGGCTTTCTATCTCTTGGTGAATTTTGTCATTGGCTGCTTTCTTTTTTGCCTGACCCAGAAACTGTGGGTGTTGGTCTGTTCTTGGGCAGGGGGAGACAATCAGTTAAATAGTAGAATATCCTGGTGCACACCAGTTCTAAGTCGAAGAGGTGAGAGGGAAGATCTGCTTGTTTCTTGCTTTCTGTTTCTGAGGGAAGATCCTTACTTTGGCTCTTTGTTTTTCTCTAGGGCACCTTGGCTAAACTGGTTTTGGCCTTAAGACTACCTCTCTCTAAAATGGGTTTAATGATAAGGATATATCTTTCTGATTGAGAGCAGCTTATAAAACCCTAGTTGTCCATAATCTTAGTGTGTAAATGTGTATGTTTATGAAATGAAATTACAGTTGGAAAGGATCTAATGGTTATCTAGCCCAATCCCACTGCCATATCTGCACACTTCAATATCTTTAACAAATGATAATTCAGCATTAATTTAAACACTTCTAATGTTGCCATAAGCATGTAGGTGAGGAAAGACAAAAGTGTAATAAAACTCAATTCTGTTTGGTTTTGGAATACTTAGTACTTCCAAGATAATTTACTTCACTAAGAATGTCTGTTTCATTTCAATACTAATCAGCAAATTTTTGTTACTTTTCTAGTGTGTGCTTTGGAAGATTTTCTTTTTTGGGGAGAAATTATTTAATTTTTTTAGAGAACTCACTTTGAGGAAACTCCTGTTGATGCCGATTGGCAACTGTTCTGCAGCTTGTAGTCTTGGAGTTCTCTAGATGAGAAGTGGAGTAACTTGCCTAGGGCCACACAGGCAATGTGTATCAGAAGGAGCCTTACGCTCTTAAGACTGACTGTCTACACCATACTGCTTTTTGTCTTTACAGACCAACCTATATGGAATGAGTACATAATTAGATACAAAATTGTGTGTTGCTAGGGGAGTGTAGAAGTTTCTTACACCTTGGTGGTAGAGTTTGAATCTCCTTGTTGTTGAGGAATGTAGAAGTTGGGGAATTTTTTTCCCATTTACTGGTGGAAAAATTGGGAGTACCTAAACATGTTCCGTGCTGACCCTGGGATTAGAACTCTGGCTTCCTCACTTACTGTGCTTAGCACTTTCTCCACTAGATAGAGGATTTGATTTTTTTCAGTACTTTTCACTCCTTTTTTTCAGGACTTTATCAGTGACAAAGACAACATGTAGCAGACCTTCTATAAATATTTGAATACATGATTTAAAGGTCTTACGGTATACTTTTTTTTTGTCTTACATTTTCCATACAGTAGAATATAAACACCTTGAAGTAAGGATTCTTTTGTTTGTGTCATTGTCTCTTTAGAATCTAGCATAGTGTCTTGTGGGAAGCTAGGTGGCTCAGTGGATAGAGTGCTGGGCTTGGAGTCAGGAAAACTCATCTTCATACATTCAAATCTGCCTCAAGCACTTACTGGCTGAGTGATCTTGGGCAAGTCATATAAATCAGTTTGCTACTTAGTCATGTAGGACTGTTTGTGATGCTTTTGGGGTTTTCTTGGCAAAGATACTAGAGTGATTTGCCATTTCCTTCTCTAACTCATTTTACTGATGAGGAAACTGAGAAAAACAGGGTTAAGTGACTTGCTCAGGGTCACACAGTGTCTGAGGGTAGATTTGAACTTAGATCTTCCTGACTCCAAGTCTGGTGCTCTATCCTTTGCACCATCTAGCTACCATTACCTTGTAAATATACTGACAAGCTATTCATTTATATCACTATGCAATATCATTTTCTTTGGAAAATCCTGTTTTCTTTTAAGGATCATGGTTCATAGACGATCCTTCCTAACTTTTCTAAAATTATACGTTTCTGTAAACTAGGTATCCAGAGGATAATTTCCTAAATGTTGCAAATTGTTCCTATAATATTGTACCATATTAAGCATCCATCATAGGTAATAGAAGGATTCAGAGGAAGATGAAGAGACCGCCCCCCATCCTCAGAGAGCTATCAGATACATGTATATATTCACACAAGAAAATTATAACTCAGGTCATCACTGACATCAAAAGTTTGGAATTAGTTGGGTTTGGTTAGAGCAGGCTTTTTGGAGTTTTGAAGAGTATGGAAAGACATTGGTTAGCAGAGTGAAATAGGGAGTTATGTCTTCTCTCTGTGTTTTAAGTTCCCTCATCTATAAAATTAATTGAACTAAATGATGTCTAAGATCTCTTCTTGCTCTAGTCTGTGATTCAGATCTGTGATGGTTGAGTGTATTCCAGGTAAGACAAATGGTTTTTGAGAAGTAAGACAAAGGGAGTCAAGCCCAGGTTGGAACAGGGGCTAATTGAGTCAGCAGACCAGCTCTTCGTAGCCACCCCTCCCTTCTTCCTCTCCTCCCATCCATGACCTGTCTTTCACATAAAGCAGTAGTTTCTTCCTCAGCTCCGGTGGGAAGTGATTTCTAGGTGATTCACAGGCCTCACAGCAGTGCCTGCTCATGGAACAAGCAACCACATCCTTCTGCAGGCTTGGAACAGAGAGTTCTCCCAACAGTTAATAATAACCACCCTGCCTGGAGGAAGGAGGAGAGGAAAGAGATCAAGGGCCTTTTCTGGGTGAACTGTATTTCTAATGAGAGTATGTGTGTGTGTGTGTGTGTGTGTGTGTGTGTGTGTGTGTGTGTGTGTGTGTGTGTGTGATGAAGTGGACACAATGGAAAGGAGAGCTACTCATTAGGTATCCTCATATATGGATTCCAGCACCAGCAATGAGTTAATTGACAGCGGTGGATATTAATCAGTATCATTTCATGAGGATTTGAACAGTAACCTCATGAAAATTTCCTTCTAATTTCCCCTGTCTGAGTCACTGTGACCAGAATGATTTTTGTGTCGGGGGAGAAAAAGGGATCTGAGAAGTAGCAGGGTTCTATGTGGTTTTCTGTTTCATTAAATAAAAATGAAGTCTGAAATAGTTACTGTAAAAGTGTCTGCTGATCTTCAGTTCCATGGATCTAGGATGGCTATGGAACAGGATAAAGAGATCCTGGGAAGAGAAGGAAAAAGTGTGTGTGTGTGTGTGTGTGTGTGTGTGTGTGTGTATGTGTTGAAAGGTCAAGAAGATGGGTGTTGGAAATAGATTCTGACTTTGAGCCAGTGGTTTGTTCTGGGATGATAATTGCCAAAAATAATGGAAGCTTATAAGTAGAATGATGAGCTTTCAACAGCCTGGTTCCCAGGGCTGATTTCTTGCTTCCTGAGCTGTTCAGAGTTCATACTGGTCATGGTAGAGTTCATCCCTTTCATTGTTCAGGAAGGCTGATGTTGTGCATCCAGGGTGAGAAAGGAGTGAGGGTCAGGAATTTTATGGGTGTGTATGTGTGCCTGTGTATGTGTGTGTATGTATGTATTCATGTTATATGATATGTGTATATATATAAGAATCATAACAGAATTTTGATATATATGTATATGTACACCAGAATCCATATTTTAATATATGACATATGTCAAAATTTGAAATGCATATCATAGATACATGGTATGCATGTATATATGTATAAATATACATATTCATATACATGTATGTGTATGTATATATGGAGTATGTCTCTTTACCAGAATTTATATACATACACACCAAGATTTTAAAATGTATATGTGTAGATATGCATATATAATATATACATGAATGCATATATATGTGTGTGTATACACACATTTGGCAAACCACTCCAGTATCTTTATCAAGATTTTCTTTGCCAAGAAAATCCAAAATGGGGTCATGAAGAGTCAGATACAACTGAAATGAGCAAACAACATAAAATTGTGTGTAAGGTACTGTTTTAGATAATTATGATCCAAAAATTGAAAAATGATATAATCTCTCACTTCAGAGAGCTTATATACTACTTGCGATATGTGAAATTACACCATCTCTTATGAACAAGTTGTTGTAGGTAATCCATTAGAGCCAATCTACAACCACCATATTTCTCTCCGTGGTCTTTTGGGTATGCCCAGAAACTAGATTCTTCAAAGATTGTGGTGTTGTAAATTCATAGTCATATATCAACTCTGGGAGAATGCTAGTGTTGAATATTGACTTTTGCATCAGGGGCAGCTTATGGTCATTGCAAGTATAGTATAGTTTCCAAGCTTGCTCTACTACTGTTTAGTCCTAGATTCAGGTTAGATGATCAGTCAATAAGTATTTTTAAGCAGCTACCATGTGCTAATTGAACAATTAAATGGAAGGCAGGGAAAGCACTAGTAACTGAGGAGATCAGGAAGGATTTATGAAGATGCTGATGCCTGAGCCACACCTTGAAAAACCAGAGGGGCTTTACGAGGCAGACATGGAGGCAGAATGCCAGCCAAGCATGGGGGGACTGGTTTTGTAGGGCTTTAAAAGTTAAACAGAAGAGTTTATATTTCATCCTGAAGTCAATAGGGAATCCCTGGAATTGATAGTGTAGGGGAGTGACATGATCAAATCTATACTTAAGGAAAATTGTTTTGGCAGCAGTGTATGGGAGGGACCACAGTGGGGAGAGATTTGAGTCATGTACACCAATGAGAATCTGGCTATTGTAATAATGTAGATGAGTGGTAATGAGAATCTGAAGCAAGGTGGTCCATTGACAGAAGGAATCCAGTGTGGGAGAAGTTGTGAATATAGGAATGGTGAGAATTAATAGCTAATTGGATATGTGGGTTGAGGGAGTCAAAGATAATGCAAAATTTACACACCTGGGAAGCTAGAAGGATGATACTACCTACAGCAGAAATGGGAAATTTTGGAAGAGGAGAGGGTATAAGGGGAAAGATAATGAATTCAGTTTTGGACATGTCTATCAACAGTGCCTGTCCAAGATATTTACTGATGGACTAACTCATTGGACCATACATTCAGCCCACGTTATGATCTGTTGGGAAATGTTTTCTTAACTCTTTCCTTTTTGGTTTATGCATTACTAGGCCAATTTCTTTTAAGTGACTGTGGATCTCATGGAGGAGGCCTCCGTATTTGAAGCAAACATCTACATTCAGTATCATCTGGAGAATCTTAGGGGACTATGTTTTTCATTGTTTTATTTCATTTTTTCTCAATTACATGTAAACAAAACTTTAAAAACATAATTGGGACTATTGAACAGTTATCTTTAGAGTTGTGTCCATCATGGACCATGGAATCAGAGATCTAGAACTATTTGGGACCTCAGAGGTCATCTAGTCCAATTTTCTCATTTTACAGATGAGGAAACTGAGACCTGAGGAAATTGTGGTTTATCCAAGGTTTAAGCCAAGTACGCCAGCTCCAGCCTAGTTTATTCTTTCCAGAGTACTTTGTTGACTTTTCAGTGTCTCATTGCCTCCAGAATCTTTTACGGTCTTAACCTATGCATGAGTAATACCTTAGAAGAGAGCCTTTAAGACTACATTTTGCTCTAGAGTCAAAAAGTCTTTTTAAAATCCATAAACATGTCAGGATCCTATGTTCTCTACTCTTCTCAGTTATGTTCCTCAGTACTTGTTTCCTGTCTTGTAAGATATAAGCAGTTTAGGTCTACTGCTTTTTTTGTTTTTGGGGTGTGTGTGTGTGTGTGTGTGTGTGTGTGTGTGTGATGTTTAGTGTTCACATGCAAAAACCCTTTCCATCTCTACTGAAGTGAGCATTCACGACAGGCATGAGGCTTCTGAATAATCTAAAAGCCTTTGACTTCTCTTGTTTTTGAATCCAGAGCTATAATTTCAACGTATTTTTGGCTCTATTTCCTTATGCCCACATGGGCTTTGAAGACGCTGAGCATCAATATATATGTTACCTCAGGTTGTCAGATGCTTCATGGACTTTCTTTGCCATTTCTTTCTCTACCTCTGATAAACTGCAGTTATCTTCATGGTGGTCTTTTGCGTTATGCTCATCATGAGCCTGCCAGGTAAGGTGGTCAAATGGCTCATGAAATGATCTTTCCTTGCATAAAGAAATAGCTCTGTTGATTGTCAAATTAATGTTGATAATCAGACTAAAAAAAAAGACTCCTGTGATTCTGAAAACTTCCTCCCTGCTTTCCTGCCATTCTATGGACAACACTGGAAGTGGAAGGGGATGGATAGATCTAGAATCATTTTTAAAATTTTAATCTGTTCATGGGTTTCCTTGGCCAAGCATTTTATTACAAACTGTTCGAACTCTAAATATGATTGTATTTAGTGGAACTGGTTTTATGAGAACAGGCATAGTCTTAGGGGTAGGGATACTACATTGAGAACCTTTTATTTTGATAGAACCTGACAGAGCTTGGGGTCCATTGGCTTAATTCTAGAGAACTCAGGGTCACCTCTTCTCTATGATTATTCCCTGGAGTAGGAAGTTCAGACTATTATTATTTTTTTAAGGATCAAACACGAAGAGAGAGCCAAAGAGAGAAAGAATCTCTCTCTGTGTGTAACTTCCCCTCTTAACCTGAGAGAAGGGGATTGCCACTGAGCAAAGAGGAAAAAACAGTGCTTTCTGTCACTCCATTTCCCATGACTGCATTATTTTTTTGTCACTTTCCTTGGACTCTGGAAGAAGTGGCCATGCTAGATGTAAGAACACAGGCTTGGCAGGCTCAGGGGGAGCAAATGAACTGGGAGAGATGATTGGGTAGAGAACTCTAGAGCTGGTTGCCCAGCTGACTCTTTGGTGGCTGACCACCAAAGTAGTGTTTAGGAGTTCCAACATGGAGGCCCTAGTGCCTGTGTTTCATTTAGCCCAACTTGATTTCAAAAGTCCCCTTAGATTCTAAATCTCTAATCCTCTTTGCCTCATGGATTCCTATTGGGTAGATTTGAGACTTTCCTGTTCTCCTGGTGCTTTAATTCCTTGGGAGGAAATGGATAGTCCTTATCAGTTGTGATCTCATATTGACTGAGGCTGAAGGGGGTAGGGGTGGTGGTGGTGGTGGTGGTGGTGCAGGCCCATGCTGATAGTGAACTTGCTTGGGATCTCAGCTGGAGTGGAGACTCTGGTAAGTAGGGGAGGAGCTGAACATTTGGCAAGCACAGGGTGGCCTGAGATATAGAGTCCCCTTTCATTTGGGGTTGGAATGTTATAGCTTTAAATAGAACAGGGAAGCTTTGAAAGCCCTGAGTTTTATTAAACATGACCATGTCCTGTATGACGAGGATATTACATGCAGAAAGTTTGGCTTCCTTCCACATCCCATCCAGGGCTGCCTTAGGGTAAGGACCAAGGTTCTATGGAACCTTGCCCTGGTCCTCTGGAGTGGTGCACCTAGATAGGGAAGCTTACCTGCTTACCAGACTAGCCTTCTCTACCCATCTAAAAAAAAAAAAACCTCAGTGTTTTTCAGTAGGAAAAAAATTTTCTAAGTGGTTAGTTAGAAGTGGCTGCTTTTTAACAACACTCTTCACAGTTAGCTCAAGTCTGACTTAATCTTAATGCCTAGCTTGCTGGCATCAAGCCCTGGAGACTATTTTAAGGGGTTTGCTGGTGTGGGAGAATTGCACTGTCTTTAGATGGAGGTGGCCTTTGTGTGTTTGGCATCCTGCAAGGCTCTGAGGGAACATCACCATCCTCTGTTCTAAGTGACTTTAGCTAGTGGTTTCTAAAGCCAAGGTCCAGGGATGGGATAGTCAGAATCAGCTCCCAAATACTCCATCTGTCATCTGACTCTTACACATTCATGTCAATAACATGATAATGTCTGTGCTTTGTTTGATTCCTGGTACAGATTAATGATTTACTTCACCTATCTTTATTGGTGACTCCTTAAAATTGCCTTAGGCCTCATATTGACTCTGAGGGAGGGAGAGCAACCCAGTTTGTTAATTATTTTTGTAGATGGAAGAAACCTTAAAGATTATATGCTAGGTGGCAAAATGTATAGTGTTGGACCTGAAATCAGAAAGACCTGAGTTCGGATTCAGCTCTGTGGACCCTGGGCAAGGTCACAACTGCTGTCAGCCTCAGTTCCCTCCCTGTAAGATAGGAATAATGATAGTACCTACGTTCCAGAATTATTGCGAGGATAAAATGAAACAATATTTGTAAAGTATTTTGTAAACCTTCATAAATACTACCTAGTATGATCAAGCAACCAAGAATTTATTAAATGCCTGCTGTATGCCTAGCACAATGCTAAATATGGGGAGGGGGGAGGCTTACAAAGACAAAAAAGGAACAGCCCTCACACTCAAGGAACATATCTGGGGAGACATGTACACCTATAAGTACAATAAAAATTAAATATTCATGTGTGTGTTTTTTTTAATCAAACTTGTGATTTCATAAATGTAGGGAGTTCCCAATGAGGAACTTCCTCTACTAAAGATGACTAGATGTTCTCTGTTGCTTATAGTCTTAGAAGTACCTCAGGCACTGAGGTTTCTTGTTATTCAGTCGTATCTAACTTTTTGTGACTCCTTTTGGGGTTTTCTCGGCAGAGATACTGGAATGGTTTGCCATTTCCTTCTCCAGCTCATTTTACAGGTGAGGAAACTGAGGCAAATGGAGCCAAATAATTTTCCCAGGGTCATACAGCTAGTGAGTGTCTAAGGCTGGATTCAAACTCAGATCTTCTTGATTCCAGAGGTGGTACTTGAACTCAAGTCTTCCTGACTTGAAGCCTAGCTCTGTATCCAACATGGCATGCTGCTACCTCTCATACAAGGTATTTTGTGTGTGCGTGGGGTAGGAGGAAGCATTAGCAGTTGGAGGGTATGAAGATTAGGAAAGGCCTTTTGTAGGGGTAGTATTTTAGCTGAGCTTTCAAGGAAATCGGGAAAGGAGTGCATTCCAGATGTGTCTGTTTGTGAGAGGCTTGTTAAGTCCAGAGATGGGAACTGGAATTTCTACCCTATCTCTTGAATTAATGAAGAAACAGAGGCTTGATCAATTTGAACAAGTGGATTTTTTGTTCTTTGTTTTTTAAACCAGAGCTCCCTAAGTGGTTTCCTGAAAGCCACCACTCTGGTACCACAGTCTTCTTCCTCCCTCTAGACTTTGAACAAATTCTGACTTCTATGCAGTGTTTCTCCCTCTCCTACCATGCAGTGGCTGGGGATTCTCCCCTGTGACTGAGAAAACTTATGGTTCTTTAGAAAGAACAGGGTTAGGGAAGTGGGCAGCAGGCAATTGAAATGAGAGGAGACCTATTTGTGGAGAGCAGACCCAAAGTTTTGCACTGCCCTGATCTAATGGATGGCTTCAGTCTTCAGCTTAGGCACAAGTTTGGAGGATAAAGAGCTTGTCATGTGAGGTGTCCTCCCCCTTCTTCCAGTCCACTCTCTGATAAAACTTACAGGGTTGAGATTAAGCCTTGGGATCACCTGATTCCCTGTCACTGCCAGACACATTCCCAGCACTCCTGCCCTGGAGGACCTGGTGAAGGCTTTTAGTTGAGATGTGATAACAACCTACAGTAATGTTAGAGGTGAACCTAGCTGCAAAGGGTGGACCACTATTTTGGGAGCAGACTTTGTTTTCCCCTTGGTGGCCTGTCTGGGGCAAAGTCTGGAAAAAGTCTACTGGCTCCCCAGAGTTTGGATGGAAGCCTTCAGAACCATGGAGGACTTACACTGTGGTGGCAATACTGTAAGTTACTGTTCTTTAGCACCTTAACCTTGTCTTTCAAGACACAATGATCTTCCCAGAGCAGGCTAGGCAAGCCCTCCTCATCTGGCAGAATTTGCATGAAAACTATGGTTCCCTCTAGTAAAATGTACTGAAGTTACAAATGATGCCCAAGCTATTGTCCCATTATAGCTTGGGCCACCAGGACAGATCTTACGAAATCTCCCCAGCTTTCTGTTAAAATAAGAAATAAATAAAACAACCCCTTTTCCACTTCTGCATGCCTTCCATAGCCAGTGATTTTCAGGCTCCAGACTGAGGGTGATGCCACATTATTCTCTCTGGCACCTGGGCTAAGCTCAGTCATCTTTGACTCCACCTTTTTCCACATGTACTGCATCACAAAGCCTTGTCTTCATGGTCCCTTATCATATCCACAACAGTTAATTACAATAGCCTCCTGTGTGATGTTCTTTATGTCCAAATCTGTCTTTTGTTGCTGCCACAGTTTAGTGGAAAGATTATTGGATTTAGAGTTAGAAGACCTACTGTGTCTAATTTCTGCCTCTTCTTGCCCAGGCCATTTCAGACATGTTGTCTCTCTGGACTTCAGGCTTCTTCTCTATAAAGTGCGGGGGCTGCGACCAGATGAGCGGTTGATCTATCTTATTCTCTCTATTGATGGTTCTGCCCCATTAATCTTTAAATTATACTCCTGATCATGCTATCCTTTGCTCAGAAAGCTTCAGTGGATTCATGGCATAATCTGGATCCAGTTTCCTCTTCAAGCCATATCTTAAACCCCTCACCTCACATAAACGGTCATTTCCAAGTAGACCAGATTCTTCAGTGTCTCCTGAATATGCCTTGTTCATCTTGCTCCTTTCCTCAACTTGTGCTTTCCACCTAGAGTACCTTCTGTCTTCCTCTCTCCCTCTCCAAATTCTACCCTGCTTTCCTTCACCTGCACAGGTAGAATTCCTCACATTTGGAATTTTTTTTTATTGTTATTATTAAATGAATGAAAAAACATTTGAGTACTTACTGTGTGCCAAGAACAGTGCTAAGCACTGGGGATATAACTAGAAAAAGTGAGATTCTTGTCTCTTAAGGAGTTCACACAATTTCATTGGGGAAGATACATGAAAGAAAGTTCAGCTTCAGGGAGGATGGAAAGTTCGAGAAGTTCTAAGAGCTCAGTGGAGGGGCACATGGCAAAACCCAGGAATCCTGAGGTTACATCACTGGGTGAGCTGATGATGCAGAGGGGTCTGAAGGGCTCAAAGTCTGGAAGACCTTGGAAGCCAGTGGCAGGGCTGATGGTAAGGTCGTCTACCTTCTCAGTGGAAGGAATAGAGCTGGGGACTCCCATCTTCTCTGAGCATTTTGTGCAGCCAGGGTGCCTGAATGGGTTCTGAGTTTCCTTAGGCTGGAGAGGGGATGATAAAGGAAGAATCCCTAGTTTTCTTCAAAGCTAGCTCCAACACTGCCTGTGTGAGTACCAGGTTCCGATTTCTCTCAGCCGCTAGTTCCATCCAAGATGACCTTTTGTTTGTTTGGTATATACATTTATGTGTACTTGTCTTTCCCTAGAGAATGTGAATTTCTCAAAGGCAAGGATTCTTTTCTTTCTGTCTTTGTAGCTCCAGTGCCTGGCAAATAGGATGCATTTAATAAATGTGTTGATTGATCTGGAAAATCCTCACTATCAGGCTCAGCTTAATGCCTGTCTCTTCCAATAACCTTTCTTTGTCCAAACTAATCCAGGCTAAAATTCTACCTTCCACAGGAGGCCTTTCCTGATCCCTCTTAATTCTAGTGTTTTCTCTATCTTGATTATCTCCAATTTATCCAGTATATACCTTGTTTATAAGTAGTTGTCTGTACATTTTCTACCCCTTTGGCCCCTCTAGGATAGGGACTATCATTTACCTTCCTCCCTCACTAATTAGTTCAGTGCCTAGAGCTAGTAGGTATTTAATCAATGTTTGCTGATTGACCGATTGATTTCCTCCTACTGTCTCCTGTTAGATTTGTTTCTCAAGATGTTTGTTCCATGAAGGAGAGAGACTATACACACACACACACACACACACACACACACACACACACACACACACACACACACACACACACACACACACACACACACACACACACACACACACACACACACACACACACTGTGTAGTAGTACACTTTGATTCATCAAGGACCTGGAATTTTTAGCAGTGCAAAGCTGTCAGTATTTCTACGGCTGTCAGTGTTGCTAGGGCTCCAAGGTCTTAGAGCTCTTTTTAAGTACTGTTTGGGGGGTTGAATTCAAGGGAGAACATTGTTTTAGTTTGGGAGAATAGCACCTCAGTCTTAAGAGGCTAGGATCAGATGGTTTATTTAATTGAATTGTCTCTCTCCTTACTCCAAAGAAAATTATAAGTACAGATGGTCCCAGTTGTGTTTTCAAAAAATCAGACATTTAGAACTTGAGATGATTTTCCCCAAGGAACAAGGTTAGAATGGCAGATGTGTTCATTTAGCAGGAGTGTGCTGGAGGTAGCTCTTACCAGCTCACTTTTCAGCGTGAGCTTTTATACTTCAGAAAGCAGCAAACTCTACAAATCAAGGCTTGATTTATTATTTTATTGATTTTCTAAATTTAAGAAAGTAATGAAGAAAATGTCAGTAATGCAAAGTAAACTTGAAAATGTGTTCTGCTTCTTGGAGGCAGTTGCTAAGTACCCCTAGTAACTAGAGTCCAGGATAGTCCACAAAAGCCTGGTTTATCTGAAGTGTAGCAGAAACTGATGATAGATTTAGAGTTGGAAGAGATCTTAGAGACTATATGGTACAACCTCCTCTTTTGACAGGTGAAGGAAATGAGTCTCAGGTGGCAGAGCCAAGGTCTGAAGCCAAATACAAGCCCCCTCCTCTTTTCCCACTGTCTCATGTTAGCTCCTTCTTACTCCTTAAGAGTACTCTTAGAGCTAATAATTGGATAACACTACATTATGATTAAGTGATTAACCAATAATGTAGTGGAAGTGTTACTATTAATAGTATTAGCTATATCCAGGTCTCTATGGGTTAGCCTAGGAACCTGACTACCGTTTATTATATTATTTGTATGGAGAAATGTCTTCAACAGTGAGAAAGGAATTCAGAAGTTTCGTAAATATCCCTCTTCGCTTATCCTCTTCCCTGCTGCGGTATCTGAGGGTAGTGTAGTGAACCATGAGAAGAAAACAGGGTGGGAGAGGTTTTTTGGGTTCTTAGGGGACACACATTTTATATCACTAGGATGTTCTTGGAGGTGAGGAATTCAGGAATGAAACCGATTGGATACTAAATATTGTCACACTCCTTGCCCAAAGAGAACAAATTATATGTTCCTTGAACTTAGAATATCAGGGGAGGATTTGTTCTCCTCCTTTTTCTTCCTTTGTCAGAGATGAGATCCTGCATGGAGTGACCGGGCTGGACTAGAACACCAAGGCAACTGTGTCTTTCCCCTCTTTCCCTTTTTGTTCTAGGTCATCCTCTCTCTTGACATCAACAGGTGTTGGTGGCTTTTGCTATAAGAGTGACAGTCCCCCAGCCTGGTCAGCTTTATTGTTGGAAATAAATGGGTTTACTTTGGATTCTTACCAGTTCCTCTTCTCTTTCCTTCCCCAAAATAAACAGCAGCTGCTAGCAATCCTCAGTCTCTGACTAGCTGGGCTGTTCCTGCTTCTGTCAGCAGCCCTAGTTCTTCCTTGGTCTGCCCCTTTTGGTTTTGATAGCCTGGGCTTTTGTAGGCCCTTTGGTTTTCTACCAATCACACTCCTGGTGTGGTCTGAAGGACAGCTGGTTTGTGTGGGTCCTGCCATCTCACTAGCACAGCTGACTTTTATCTTCTAACCGTGCAATTTATTCTGGGGCAAAGTGTTCCCTTGGGTTAGGTGGAAGAAGTAAGCCAGCTTGGCACTAACTATCCACGAAACAAATAATGTACATGTGCGGGTAACTAAGAGGGGCTGGTATTATGTCTTAGAGTTATAAGATCATAGGACTTAGAGCTGGAAGGAATCTAAAGATCTTTTAATCTGACCAGTGATAAAGCAGAAAGAGCTCTTGACTTGTAATGGGAGGCTCAAATTTCAATTCTATCTTCTACCTGTGTGACCTTGGGCAAGTCCTCTATCCTCTCTGGACTTTTGTTTACCCATCTATAAAATGAGCTGGTTGGACCTGATGAACTACATCAACAACGTGCATTGATGAATTGCAGTGTGTCTTCCAGCTAAGTCTTTGAACCTATGATATATGAAACTCTCCATTTTATTGCTGGGGAGAACAGAGACCCAGAAGATTATGTGACTTATTCAAAGGCAGAGGCATTATTAATAACAGAGGTGGATTTAGAATCTAGGTTTGACTCTAAATTCAGTGCTGTTTCCACTGTCCCTCTTGCTTTTACAACCTGGTTTCTTTCAGGTGTTTGGGTCCATACTATTTTGCCTCTCCCAGCCTTCCATTTCAAAGAGGTGGTCTATAAAATCCATGACAAAAGAAAATCAACTTTAAAAAGAAAAACAAACAAAACTCCATCTTTCAATATTTCTGCTGGTGCAAGAAATTACAAACAAGAAAAACTAGCTTAGAATATTAGATCCTGTGCTGCTGGGTGTGCAGTGGCACTGTGAGCGGTGCTGTGACGCTGTGAGCGGCGTTGTGGTTTATCCCTTCGGGACTGGTGGGTTATCTCTCCTACTGTACAAGTAACGATAGCTCTTTTCATCCATGTTATTCACACGCTCTCCTCGTAGGCCAGCAGCTGAGGTCCTGAATGACTTTGGCTTCCTTTCCCCTCTATTCTCTACCCTGGGAAACTCCTATTAGCTTTGGCTTCATTTTTTTTCCTCTCCCTGTTTCAAAGGCTGAGTTGGGAATACTTGCTTGAACATCCAGGCCCAAACCAGTTATCTTCATTGAATAACCATGAAGATGAGGTTTGGGTCACCCTTCCAGGCATTTTGACAGATGACAGAATGGAGGTGCTAGCTATACTCACAAACACAAGCACTTCCCCATTATTCAGGATAAGGAATAAGTACATTTAAGGAAGGAAGTAGAAGAGGGAGTAGAGGAAAGAGTACTAGAATTGGAGCTGGATGACCTGGGTGCCAGTGCTGGCACCTATGTGACCTAGAACAAATGACTTCAGTTTCCTCATCTGGACAATGAAAGGGCTAGAGTAAATGATCTTTGGGGTCCTTTTTGGCTCTAAATTGTGTGACCACCTTCTTGTCTTCTGTCTCCCTTATTGCTTTTTCTCATTCCAGATGCCTTCTTGGTATAAGAGGAAATTGCCATCTTGGGATTGGTGGTGATGGGAGTAAGTGGCTGCCATGATGAGTCTTGAGCTGTCACAACAGGTGGTGTCTGGTTCCCATCTTGGACAGGGCCACTGCAGCCTGTGCGGTGTATATTTAGAACCCTTGCAAGACCTTGTGGTTCAGCCATATTCTGAGCTCCTAGAGCGTTCCCTAAGGAAGAGACTCAGAACTAATTTCGGAGAGGAGATTGTAAACCTGAGTCCTGATTCATGCCTGCGGTCTTCAAATTCAGTTCTTGATGATCCCCTTTAAGCTCTCTCCCACGGAACATCCCATGGCAAGTTGCCAGCATCCCTGCTGGTACAAATATTGAGAGTTTTCTTATATCCTAGATCTCATAATGTTGAAGCTGGAAGAGATCCTGGAATCTGGCTGGTTGTATTCTTTATGTCCTTTTTTTTAAATTGTGTTTTTTAAATTGACTTAACTCAAATATTTTAATATACAATGAAAAAAGATCGTTTATAAAGTCATCAACTCCTGTTGTATACAATTTGTTTGAGAGAAAGAGGGAAATGAATATTAAATTTAGCAAGGTAGTAACAAGAGTTCCCTGTTTCTTTGTGTTCCCGTCTGAACTTCTTTTTGTTTCTTCCTCATTTTGCAGATAAGGAAACTGAGGCCAAAAAAGTTGAAATGACTTGCCCAGAGCCAGAAAGCTGGGAAAGCCATTATTAGAACCTAGGTCTGCTACGTCTTACTATAGGCAGGGGAGACTAGTTGAGTATTATCATCTTTCTTAGAAGAACATAATGTTAGGGGAAAATTAGAGTGTGGAATACCACCTCCTGAGTAAGAACAGATTGAGAAATTAGAGTTTTCTAAACTCTCACGGGGAGTGCCTTTGTGTTGATGCAAAAACATTGAACGGAAGCTAAGCTTTGTAAACATGGGAATCAAGCCTTTTTTTGAGTCATCTTAGAAAAAAATAAACAAGGAAACATAGATAAATAGAAATCTAATATCTCCTCCATCTAGGCAGTCTGGGAAAGGGTGAGTTAGACTTTGAAAAGAATAGAGTTTTTAAGATTTTGAAACTCTGTAAGCAGCTGTTTGTAGGTTCCCTTATGTGAGCAAGTTGCCTGACCTATTTCTGGCTCATTTTATCCATCTACAAATTGGGGTCAAATTACATAGTGCTAGATTATCATGCCACCACACTGCTTCTTCTAACAATCCTAGAAATCCTTTGAGTACAGATATCTGAATGATGGTGCCATTTCAGAACACTTGGATGATAATATGTGAAGCTTAAACTCATCCTTCTCACATTTAGGTGGTGGAAACTCATGTCACATTTCAGGTGGAAAAAGTGAATCCTCACCTAGGTCTAGTCCAGAATGATGCAATGTAAGAGTGAAAATGGGAAACTGAGTAACTAGTGGGGTTATGTTCTCACTATTACGATAAACTCTTGCTTACCTAGGGAAGAGATAGCAGACAAATAACAATCACGATGAGTGCTACTGTTTATATTGGGGAATATTAACCTAATTGATTTCAGGGACCCGTGAACTTAGATGGAGGAAGAAATGACCTTTTTATTTCAGCACAGTTTCCTTTGTAATCCTACGTATTTCGTTTTGTTCATATTCTGAGGGAATATTCCTAGGTTTCACCAGACTTCGAAAGGGGTTCATAACACAAGAAAAGTGAAGAACTTCTGATTAATATGGTTACTTAAGATTTATTCTTGTTGCCTCATAACAACCATGTAAGGAAAGTGCTACTATTATCCTCATTTCGCAGATGAGGAAACCGAGGCTAAAAGAGGTTCAGTGACTTTTCCAGGGTCACAGAACTATTGAGTGTCCAGGACAGGATTCAACATCAGATCTGTGTGACTCCAAGTTTAGGATTCGATTCACCATGCTACCTAGCTGCCTTGAGGCAGTTGAGGAGCTTAGAGAAAATAAAAGTGACTCTCATGAAGAAGCCTGGAAAAAGGACTACCACCAACTGAATCCCATCGTTCCAGGCTGGTACCAGGGTACTAACTTTGCTTATTATTATTAATAATAGTAAAATAGCAATGATAGTTACCATAATGGTGGTGATGCTGACCAAGATGTCCTCAGAGACCACAGCACTCCCTCTAAAGAACGAGACAAGAGGAAAGAGGAGGGAGATGGAACTTGATGATATTACCAGAGTCCAGTATGTGATAGTTTGGACAAGTGCCTGTTTCTAAGACGGGAGGATGCAGTAACTTCCCAGGAACTGAGCAGCTCAGAAGAGAGCCTTCCCAAAGGCTTGTGGAAAAGAAGGGAACACCTTTTTTTCTTGCCTGTAAGTCAGGGGTTTCCAAACTTATTTGGCCAACTACCCCCTTTTAAAAAAAATTTATTCAGCACCCTCCTGGAAGTTTACTTTCTTTTACCCTTTAGTGTTCTAAAAAAAAAAAAAAGATTTGAATCATTTCAAAAGATATAAATTATTTATAAAAATGACAAATCATAAATTTAATAATTTATTGTGAATTTGTGGGGGATTTTCCTGCATTGAAATTTTGATGAGACATTATAAACAAGTCATTGCATGCACATATTCCTTCTGATGTATACTGGACTTTCTGACAGCATGTGCCAGGCTCACCTGCCAACACTTCCTTGTTAAGACCTGTCTGCAGACTTGACCACTGATGGATTATAACTTGCATTTTGTCTGTTTATTTGGAAAATAATGCAATCACTATGACTTTAACTTTGTTATACAACAGATGAAACATGTATGAATAGTTTTTCAAAATTTTCTTATCTTCTTTCTTTATGCTTCCACTGCCCTCTTATTTTTATTCAACACCCCTCTAATTGCACCCAACACTGCTACCATCCCACTGGCTTGTTCCAGAGCCCCCTGGGAGTGGTATCACCCACTTTGGGAACCTATGTATTATTGCACCCTGTCCATCCTAGACAGATGATTATCTCTCTCTTTTTATAATAGGGAAAGTTATATCAAAGTCTGCAGCAAGGTAAGTTGGAAGTAACCCATATAATTAAAGCGAGAAGATTGGAAGGAAGCAGACTCAGGATAATTTTAGTTTGACCCATAAAGCTTATCTTCTTGTTTTAATCACGTTGGGAATAATTCTGATGTTTTTTGCTTAGCACACTCTTCCTTCTTTGAAGAAGGAGAAGTGATGTTTCATGCCAGGTATGTCTTGAAAGGTGAGTATTGCATCAGCTGCCTTATTTTCATTAAGGAAGGAGTAAAGGAAATCTCCTTTCTGTCCTTAAAAGAGTGAACTGGAACTAGGTTCTACAGGATAGTATGACTTGAGTTTCTAGGGGGAGTTTAGTAGACATGAAAGACCTGTGAGTTCAGAAAGTCCCAGTGATTCAGATCTCAGAAATAATCCTGTCTACCAAGCCTCTCTAGAGCATTGATGTCAACCTCAAATAGAAATGGGGGTCACCAAACCATGCAAAGGAAACCATATTTTAACATTGTCTATGTTCTATTGTGTATTTATTTTGCTGCTTACTTCCTTATTACATCTTAATCTAATTTAAGGAGTGAGGTGGGCCCCATGTTTGACACCTCTGCCCTAATATCATTTAAACTTAGGAAGAGGTACCTTCAAAAAGTCTGAGAATTTCATTACAAAACACAGAGTCAGGCTTTTGGATGTCAGAGGAGAAGGAAAAAAAATACATTTCTCCTGGTTCCCAGACTCTTTTAGGCTGTATCTTCCATTTTTGTTCATTCACATCTCTACTGTATGCTCCAGGAAGGGTTATAGGATTTCTTTTTTTTTCTTTTTCTTTGTGACTCACATTTTATTTTTTAATTAAATTTATTTCTTATGAACAAAGTCTAATATTTTCTCTCCCTCCCACCTCCCCTGCCTGCCACTGATTTAAAAAAGGGAGAGAAAAAAATAAAACCCAAATATATACAGTCAAACAAACAAATTCCTGCATTGGCCATAACCAATATGTTTTCATCTATACCATGAGTCTGTCACCTCTTGTTCATCTGATTTATTTTTCCCCACTTAATAGTTTTTTTTTCAATTTTAAATTACATATAAAGAGAGTTTTCAACATTTACTTTTATAAAATTTTGAGTTCCAATTTTTTTCTCCCTTCCTCACCACTCCTCTCTCCTAGATGGCATGCAATCTGATATAGGTTATACTTATTAAACATATTTCCACATTAATCATGTTGTGAAAGAAGACTCAGAACAAAAAGGGAAAATGCATGAGAAAGAAAAAAAGGAGAGCAAATAGTATGCTTTGATCTGTATTCAGACTCCATAGTACTTTCTCTGGATGTAGATTGCTCATACTATTTAGAGATGAAAGGGACCTTAGTGGTCATCTAGTCTGTAACTTAAATTTTATAAATGAGGAATCTGAGACTTAGAAATGTTAAGTGACATTCCCATGAATGAATGAATTCTAAAAAGCATTTATGAAGCACTTACTTGTGTAAAATGTTGGAAATACAAAAAGAAAAGTAAGACAAATCCTACTCTCAAGACACTCCCATGCTAATAGGTTCACATTCCATGATCACAAAAGGAGTCAGTGGCAGAGGAGAGTTTTGAACCCAGATCCTATAGTGACAAAACTGTTCATGATAGCCTGCCTGAGCTATTCCATTGTAGAAAGGTAAGTCTGCCTTTTTTCTGCTTCTGTTCCGTGTGGGCTTGATTTGTCTCTAAGGGCACTTCTGGCTCTGATGGTATTAGTATTTGTGAGATTAAATAATTCATTTGAAATTAAATAGAAATCCTTTGGAGATTTTCTTTAAATCAGCTCTCCTCTATTTAAGGTAGGTCAGCTATAGTACTGATTATTACTTTTGGCAAAGCAGGTATCATAGAGTCAGGTTTAAGGGACCTCAGAGGCCATCTAGTTCATTTTACAGATGAGCAAACAGAAGCCCTGTTTAGGTTAGGGACTCCAGAGCTTGGACTGTGAGAGGGGGCTTACAGTGAATTACCAGGAATGAGGAGAAGCTGATGTTTCTCCTTCTGATTTTCTCAGAATCCTTCATTAAGTAAACTCACTTCTTCACAAAGTCAAGCATATTCCATCTCACCCCTGCAAACTGGCATGGGACTCTGTGGACAAGTTCACAGACATTGAGAAAGAGGTTTCCTTCAGTGATCTTGGAGAAAGGGGTGCATTTCCTTCCTGCTGGGCTCCCAGATTCTGGCTGTGCAGTTTGTCTAAATCCCTCCAGGAAAATATGAAACTCTGGTGCCTGGTGCCATTTATTCCTATTTCTTCCTGCGGCCAGTTTGGGGGAGAAGGAAAGGGAACAAAAGTGGCCTTTACTTACCTATTGCTGAGTGGATTCTTTTCAACAAAACAAACTATGAACATCTTGACTTGTTTTTAAATATTGAAACTGGCTCCTCTCCACTCCACCCCATCCTCACTCTCACAAGTGAAAGTTGTTGGGGATCCTGGCCAGGTATTGCTTTTAGGACCCAAAGTCTTGAGAAATCTTGGGACTCTCCTAGGAAGTAGCTGATGAAAAAGTCACCAGTGGCTTGGGAGTGTACCCCAAGTGAAACCATCCCTAGACAAATATGCCACCTTAAGAAAAAACCTACCTCATCTCTTTTTCTTCCTTAGTTGTCGGTGTGGTTAAGTTCCCTGTACTCTCCTCCCTCCCCCATCAAAAATAGCCTTTAGAACTTTCTTTTGTGACTGACATTTATGACCAGTTGTTGGTAGATCTGCCTTTTAATCTTGACCAAAAGCTCCAGTTCAAGGGCTGAAACCGTAGTATTAGGATTTCAAACATTAGCTAGGGTAGAAAAACAGGAGGATTCGTGGGGATTGGGTCAGATTTGACCTTGAAGGCCTCCACAGCCTGGGGCCCTGTGGATAATTTCTCTCTGGTGCTCAAGGTATTTTAAAAACTGGACAAACCTAAACTCTTATGGTCCAGTGGAAAGAGTTGGGGTGGGAAGGAGATATTGGAATCAGAGGATCTTAACTTGCATTCTGTCTGGGTCTTCTACTTCTGTGGGACCATGGCTGTTTTAGCCAATTAATTTGAACTCTTGTCCTTAAGTTTCCTTATCTGTAAATGAAAGGGTTAGCTTTCATGACCTAAGATCTCTTCCTATGAGTTTCCCCATATATTATACTGACTTACTTTAGATCAGGTATTTTTTAAATTAATTTTTTTTATTCTAGCATTCCAGAATCACTAAATATAACTTAGATTATTATTTTTCCCTCCCTTTCTCCTTCTTCTCCCCTCCCTCCCCGAGATAGCATTACAATTTTACATAGGTTCTACACATACATTCCTATTAAATACATTTTCACCACAGTTGTGCTGCATAGAAGAATTGAAATGAATGGGAGAAATCATATAACAAACCAAAACGTAATACAAAAGAAAATGATCTGCTACATTCTGCAATTGAATTCCATAGTTATTTTTGTGGATGTGGAAGGCATTTTGCCTTAAAATACCATGGGGAATTTTTTTTAAGTCCTTGCATTGCAATGAAGTTCCAAGTTTACCAGAAAAAACCCTCGCCACTGTGGTCATTGCTGTGCACAAAGTTCTCCTGGTTCTGCTCCTTTAGCTCAACATCAGATCATATAAGTCTTTCCAGGACTTTCTGAAGTCTTCCTAGATCAGGCATTTTTAACCTTTGAGGGTCTTGCAACATTTTCATGGACAGATTTCAGGGGGTCTGTGACTTGTAAAGGGAAAAAATATGTCTCTATATGTCTTTATTTTCACTAACCTCTAACTGAAAACTAAAATTACCTTCAATTATTTATTTTAGCTTCAGTTATTGAAAACATTACTCTGAGAAGGTTCTACAGGCTTCACCAAACTGTGAAAGGCATATGCTACACAAAAAAGATTAAGAACTTTTCCTTTTAGATATAAGTTGTCCCACAGTTCCATGAGCAGTTGTGTTCAAAACTGATGCTTGAACCTGGGGTAGAGGAAGGTCATTGATTTAGAGCTAGAAGTGACCTTTGATTTTGTCTAGTGTAGCCAATGGATTTCATAGTTGAGGAAACCTGAGGCCCATGCATGTTAAGTGGCACAAAGAATTAAGATAATCCTGGGAGTAAGGAGAAGAGGGAGGAGTCTATCCAAGACCCCCAACCCCCACTCCCAACCTAACCCAACTCTATGCATTATGCCACATCACTTTGTAAAGCCAGTCCAGAGTACACCCCCATGGATGACAGCAGACCGAGAGAGATTTCATTTTTAAAGTATGGTAAAACTTCTGTTAACCTGCCCCCAAATAACTAGAACTCTGAATTAACCAGATTTCTCCCCGCCTCCCCCACTTGCTTTCTAGTTTAAAGAGAGAGAGGTTACTAGTAAGAAAATTTCAGGGATTTACTTATTCCCCAAAATTGGAGGTGGTAGAGGAGAGTGGGAATGGCTTGAAGTCAAGTTACATTAAACCCTGCTCCCTTCACCTTTAAAGCTGAAGTCCTGGACCGAAATCCAATGTATAGTGGGATTCTCTATGAGCTCCTGAAGCTGTCAGACTCATTCCTCAAAATGGGTGAGGTCCCCCACCATTGACTGTATTTATTGAGGTAGATGAAAGAGTCTCAGATGTCTTAGAATGTTTTTCATAACAGCAGGAGCTGAAGCTAAAGGGGTTTTCTGGTCTACTCTCTGCTAATGGGAGGTTTCTATGGAATAGGGTCCCTCTCTTTCCCCAGAGATGAGGTTCTTTGGGTCTTTCAGGTATTTCAAAAGACACAACAGTGTTTGGAATCATAGTTTGAGATCTTCCTTACCCTCATTCCCAAACCTGCCTCCCCCATCATGATTCCCTTTTAGAAAACACAAAATCAGGGACTTTGATCTAAGCATACATCAGTTTATTTGTACCCATGCTAAATTCAGCCTTACATTTCAACATGTTATATGAGTTAAAGAAACAAGATAACCCAAGACCTCTGGGTGCTTTTGATTAGAGACCAGAATCAGATGGTGGGAATTCCCAAACGACTATATTTCTAGTTAGATAAGAATCGGCTAGGGCCAAGGCAGTTTGAGCCAACATTTTATTTGTTTAACATTTCTGGTAACTTTAGAGTAGGAAGAATATAGCAGCAAACAACTGTTTGTTTTCTTACCAGGGGAACATCTGGGCAGGATTCTGCTCGTGCCATTTCTGAATCTTGGCCTCAGATGCCCTCTGTATCATTGCCACCTATTCAAGTCTTACTTATCAGAGCTCATTGTTCTGACTCTTCTTGACCCTGTGGATTACTCTGTCTGTGGGGTTTTCTTGGCAAAGATACTGGAGTAGTTTGCCATATCCTTCTCCAGTGGATTAAGTCCAACAGAGGTTAAGTGACTTTCCCAAGGTCACACAGCTAGTGGGTGTCTGAGGCCCGGTTTGAGTTTATGTCTTCTTGACTCTAGGCGCAGCGCTCTGTCCACTGAGCCATCTAGTTTCAGTCAGAGTCATCAGAGCTGCTGGCCCAGTTTAAATGCTGCCTCCTCCATGAAACCTGCCCCATCAGTACAGCTAGAAGTGGGCTTTCCCTTCCTATACCACTTTATTGCTTTCTCTTAGGATGCTTGCCATCTTCTGCTTTATGTTTATTTGGAGGTAGCATGGGGAAGTAGACAGAACCCAGGACTTGGGGTCAGGAGAAACCTGGATCTGACCTTTCACCACATTCTAGTTTTGTGACCCTGGCGAAGTCACTTTCTTTCACAGTGCTTTGGTTTACTAATCCATAAAGGAGGCTGCTCAAGTTAATAAACATTAAGGTAGGACCTGGATCTGGAATAGGAATAGAGATGGGGCCTGGACTTGTGATTTCACTGGTGTAGGAAACTTTTAGGTGAGGAAACTGCTTGTACCAATGCAGGTCAAAACCTTCTTGGCAACTTATATCCTTAGAGACCTGCCTAAAGTACTGAGTTAGGTGACTTGCCCAGAGTCATACAGCCAGTATGTGTCAGACATGGGTTTTGAACTCAGGTCTTCTGGGATGTAAGTCCAGTGCTCTATCCGATAGACAGCTTAATGGGCATTACCTCACTCTGAGTAACTGAACAGGTGGAGGTCTCCTATTGCATCCTGGACCTTCTCCATGAATATCTGGTCATTGGATCCAGGTGAGTCAGGAGTAGAAAGTGAAGCTGGTGACCTTGCACAGCCCTTCCTCACTCAAAACAAAGCCAAGTGCAAGTCATGTCATCATTTCTCTGTTGTCATGGTCATCTTTGAAAACGAAGGATGAACACAGACAGCACACAGGATAGACAGCTGGCCTTGGAGTAAGGACGTTCAAGACCTAGTTGTGTGACCCTGGGCAGGTCACTTACTTTGGTTAACCTCAGTTTTCTCATCTGCAGAATGGGGATATTAATAACATCCACCTCCTGGTAGTATTTTGAAAATGAAAAAATGATTTGCAAAGCACTTTGGAAGCCTTAAAGTGCTATATAAATGCCAGCTATCATTATTATTTATTATTATCATCCTTCCATACTGCTGGGAGTAGTAAAGGGATACAAAAATAGCAGGGGAAGACAAAAATCAAAAATTCCTACCCTGCAGGAATTAATTTTTTTTAGGAGGGGATAAAACATGTAGACAGAGAAGTAAGTACAAAGAATATGTAACAGCTGGAAGGAGAGTCAGGAAAGGCCTCTTGTAGGAGGAAGGGTAAGAATGATCCTTGTGCTATATATAGACTTTGAAGGCTTTTTGGGATTAAAGTGCATTTTGGAAACCTAAAGTACAGTAGAAACGTGAATTGTTGTAGTTATTTATATGGTGTCTCATGTTCCCAACTGCACTGTAAGCTCTCATACTTGTATGTGCCCGACTGTGCTTGGTATGTACTAGGGATTCAGAAATGCCTGTTAAATGTAATTTAACAAATACCCTTCCCACAAGAGATAGCATGTCACTTTTTCTACCTTACCGGGTTCCCACTGGGTGGAAGGAGCCAACCTTCTGACCCTCAGAAAATTTTCATATTTGTCTAGTACAGTGCTTTTCTTTTTCTTGCCTAGGTGAGTGACTCAAAGGTCTTTTTACATTTGAAACTCCAAGCTAGGTTGAGATTTTAGGGTAAATTTTCCTCTGTTCTTATCACTCCCTTTAGTGTTCCTCCCTCTCAAATGATAAATCTTCCCTTTTCTATCCCCCTTAGTTTCTCACTAAGGCAACAAGTAACCTAAAACCCTCTTCTGTTACCTCACCAAAGCAGCTAGCTTTTATAAACTAAACCTCCTTTGTGTGTTTGGGCTCCTGCAGAAGTAATGTGTCCTTATCTTGCCTTCCTGGGTTAGCTCAGTAACCCCGGTCTCACTTGCATTCTGAGCCACCGTCTCAGACACAGCCCCTCAGATGGATGAATTCATTGGCAAACCGCCCTTTTATGGGACGACCTCTTCAGCCCCTCTTGTTTTTGTTTTAGAAGCCTTGACGGGGCTTGCTTTACTTGTAGCCTTGTATTCAAGTGGAAATCGTTATACATATTTACAAAGAGGGTTGTTAAGTGTAGGGACTTCAGAGGTATTTATTGGTTGATTAATCATGTGATTAATCTCTCATATTCTGCCTAATTCCTTTCCCCCTTTCTGTTTCATTATTGTTTAACTTTTCTTGTGTATACAGCCCTGTGAGCTCTCAGAGCACCCTAAAGGGTCATATTTTAGACTTCCCTCTCTCCCCTACAACTTAGCACCATTAAGACTGTGGGGCAAGAAGGAACTTCAGCCATCATTTAGTCCAACCCCTTACTTATAGATGAGGAAGCCTGAGGCCCAGATTGGTTAGGTGCTTTTGTCTCTTCACACAGGATTTGAACAGAGCCAGAGTTTGGACTTAGACTGAGATCCTCTGGTTCCAAATCCAGTGCCCTTCACTAGCTCCTTAAATGTTGATTGACGGATATTACTACATGTCAATACATCCTCATCAAAGGATAAACCAGACTCAGAAAATAATTTTTTTAAAAAAGAAAACACTTTTACCATCAGGTGTGGCTTTCTCTGCTGACCTTTAGGAATAAATGATCATCTTTGTCTATGAGAGGCAGTGGGCCATGTTGGAACAACAGTAATCATAATTGCTAACATATATGTAGTGCTTACTATGTGCTAGGCACTTTGCAAGGATCATCTCATGGGATCACAAGGTTCAAGTCCCACCTGAGTGGGCTGTGTGACCCTGGGCAAGTCCTTTAACCTCTCAATGCTCTGGGCAGCTCTCTAAGAATGTAAGTTGCAAAGATTCTGACCTGTATTGGTAGAAGTATATCCCTCATCTGGAAGTTTTCTATAGCAATGAAATCACTGGCTCAGTGCTTATTCTTTGTTTAACAGATTGCTTTTTCCTCTTAGCTAAGCAAGTGACTCAGAGAGCCTCTTAAACTTAAAAGATATAAAATAAATAGTGTTCTTTAAGGGAAAGTTGGATGTTTTCCATCTGTTCTTTCTCCCCCTCCCCAAGTGGAGTGAGAGTGCTGTACTTCAGATGGCTCTCCTGTCCACCCCTGTGATTACAGTATTTATCTTTTGATAGGTAGTGTGTGGTATACTACAGCCCTCCTTTAAATAAACATTTGCTTGGAAACACAACATAAACAACCTGGCTCCGCATTGTATCAGGATAGTTAAACATTATGGAAAGGGTCAGATATTTCCAGTCCATTAAGAAAATAAGTCTTCTTAGTATAAAACATCCCACCATTGAGCAAAAAGATATGGTGGAGACAGCAAAGCTATTAAGAGCAAAGGAGGAGAACTGAATCTCCCCTTCACCCCGACTTCCCATCACCCCTCTTTTGGCATGCTGACTTACAAAAGGGGCAATCTCTCTCTTTTCACCTGGGAAACAAATTGTAATGTAAACCATATCTCATCATTCAACCAAGAGTTCCATCTGCCTGTACTGAACTGGGGTGAGGAAGAGGAAGTGCTGAACAGTGACGCTCTTTGTTCCCGGAGGATGGACAGGCAGATTCACAGGAAGTGGCTGCTTCATCCAGAGTCTGGAATAAAGATGGACAGAGTTAAAAGATTGAACTGATGGTCCCAGCAGAGGTTCTTCCTTTGGAGTCTGGGGCAGTATCACCACTCCCAGGATGATCTGAGTGATAAGTTTTTCTCCCTAGCTTCCTTCCCATTTCACTTCCTAGCCCTGAGGTCAGGGGTGTTGAATAGCATACTGAAGGGGCTGAGCAGTTTGATTTGTTGAAAGGCAAATCTAGGAACCAGCCTGCCTTTTATGAAAAGTCTGGGTTATCTTGGAGGACAATTGTTCAAAGCTGTCAGCTTTCAACTGTTCTGGGTGGAGTCTTTTATGAGTTTTGGGGAAGCTCTCTTGACAAGACATAATGGGGTGGTAATAAAATGGAGGTACAATTTGAAGACATGACCTAGGAAAAGAGGGCTCCTTCTAAGATCTAGAGTTGTCTGCTGGTGCTGGGCATGGGTGTCCTCCTGCAAGAATCCTACATATAGAGAGTGGATTCTGGATCCTTGGCTTAGCTAGATCCAAAGAATGCACACTGATCATAATCTTAGGATTAGAAGGAACCTTAAAAGTCTATTAGTCTTAACCTCTTCATTTTACAGATTAGGAAACTGAGTCTCAGAGAAGTCAAGAGACTTGGCCCAACATAGGTCACAAGTAGAAAAGTCAGGATTTGAACTGAGGTCCTCTGACTCCTGATTTAGAGCTCCAGGAACATTGATAGCAAGTGTTCTTTTGCTACCATAATACCACAACCACAGCCCCCTCACATTGCAATCTTAACTTTCCTTCCCTAACCACTATAATCTTTCTTTCTGTCTCTTTTTCTGCCTTCACAAAGCCATTGACACTGGCCTCATCTTTTCTGCTATACAGGAATGCCGAATGTTATATATATGTAACAAGACCCCAAGTCTTGAGACTTCATTCATTCCCTCACTCATTCATTCATTCAGTTGGAATTCATGGATTACCTTTACTGTGCTCAGTTTTGTTATATAGACCTGTGGAGGATACAAAGCAGTATCAGATGTCTTAAGGAGAGTGCTGTCTAACTGGAAAGACAAGACATGCACACTTGAAAAGAGAAAATACCACAGCTTTGTGTTGATGTCCACTGAGGGATATAGATCATAAATATTGGTAGCAGTTCATAGAAGGGAGAAGTCACTGTAGCTCTGTGTGGTCAAAGAAAGTTTCAGAGAGGAGGAGGTGGGACTGGAATTGAGTCTTCAAAAATGGGTAGGGTTTTTGGAAGAGTAGAGAGGAGAGGGAACTGCTGTCTGCTTTGGGGGTTGGGGAGGATGTGGAGATGAGCAGACTAGTCTCTATCTATATCACTACAATACCATTACAAATACTTCTACTTTGTCATCACAGTTAGCGAGTTGTAAAGTTTGCCCACAGAGCCTGGATTTCTTTGGCTAAGGTCGATATAACTAGTTAATTCATTACATGTAGTCATTTCTAATGGGCGTGGACAGTCAGAATGACAAATTAGCACCTCCCTTGTCTCTACCCGGGAGACATCCTGATTTGGAAGAAAATGTTTATTCCTGGTTCCCATTTATGTCTTTCTGCTTCTCCCTTCCTGCTGCAAATTGAAAAATGCTCTTTTTCATTAGGCTCTAAACTCCCTCCATGTAATATATCCTCAGACTTGACAAGGATAACCCCTACATTTATACAGTGCTTTATAGTTTATAATATAATAACAATAGCTCAAATTTATTCAGTGCTTTAGGGTTTACAAAGATTTTTCCTCACAATATCATTTGAGGCAGTTGATGCCAGTATTCTCTCCATTTTACAGATAAGGAATCTGAGGGATTGTCTATGTCTCAATCAAGAATTGTTGGAAGTAGGTCTTCTGACTCCAAGCCCAGTTAGTTCTCTTTCTGTTCCGGCCCCATTTGCATCCTTCTGTCCATTTGAGCTAGAGGCAACCTGACATCCTGGGTTTTGGTGGGTAAATGGGTGAGTGGTTGCCTGGAAAACTTGCCAGAACTGAGGTTTCATGCTTTTGAAATAGTCCTGCAAATCCATGTGCTTCTTCTGCTGAGTAGGAAAATGGTGGCCACCTGGCAGGGAAAGCCGGTAAACTGGAGAATGGCACACATGCTTGCTTTATATGGAAATGTACTTTTTTGGGTAGCTTTAGCAGAGTCCAAGAGAATCATTGGCAAAAATTCTGATTTGCTCTGAGCAGTCCCAGCAGAACCTATGGGGAGTTTCTTCCCCTTAGCTCTTCCAAGGCCTCTCTTCTGTGGCAATTACCCCAACTTTTTAGTACAGGGGACATTCACTACCCCCTCACTCCTTCCCATAGGGCATATTGGGTCATGAAGCAAGCTCCATGGGGTTCAGGGACACTGGGGGTTGTCATCATCCATCTGGCCCTATTAGCTCAGTGGGTGAGGGAATGATGCTATTGAGGTTAATGTCATGTGTTTACTGCCTCTGTGAAGCAGTTAGCTTGTCAGTTAGCTTGTCCTTGGCCACAGATGGCATTCCTAACCCAGCCATCCACTTCCTGAATGTCTCTGCTGGAGGCAAATGGATGAACCATTGAAACTCATCCCCATTGCTGGAGAGGCAATTTAGAGCTTATGGTGGATCAGTAACCATATCTTGTCGCATAAAGGACAGCACTTGCTTTGAAAAGTAGTATTCCTTAGGGAATATCAGACAGGGCACGGGTGGTGTTTATTCAGGTATCGATGGAAGCTGTGTTTTCACTTAATGAGAAGGAACCAGAGATGACACCAGCATGCTGTTCTCTCTCGGGCATTTTCTTTTTCTTAGGAGGTTTTTTTTTTTTTGGCTTTGTTCTGAATTTTACTTTTGGCTTTGTGGGCTTAATTTGCTTCTTGTTATCTTTGTGACCTGCAAGGGGTTAAAGCTTCTGAATGACCAGGTTTGAGGTTCTTGTTCAAATTCATTTCTACGTTGTTGCCTTTGTCAATATTAATCTCTTCTCCCTTTGTTCTGTTGTGCTGCCTTTGTAGCAATACCAATTTTTTAAGGAAATAATGTTGGATGGAAACTATGCTGTGTGGTAGAAATTGCTTTGTGTTCTAAATTTTGTGGACCACCCCCACTCCTGGCCATGATCACTCTTCTCTCTAAAGCCTGCGACATCTCATTCCTGGCTCTATGTCCTCATCACCATCCTGGGTGCCAGATGCCTCTAGGGACTCCACCATTTCTTCTGTTGCTGGATTGCTGTCCAAAGCTCCCTTTCTTTGCTCTGCTTTTAGCACTGTTGCTTGTTTGTGGCTCTGAATGGGTCAGTAGTTGGGGCCTCCGCCTGTTTGGCTATGAGATTGCATCATGTATCCTTTCAAGGGAGGGATTGTCTAAAGATGAAGTGAAATGCATCAATGAGAGAAAGTTGACATCTGGAGACAGAGGAAGCTAGACACAATCTAGTTCAATGATTCCAGTAGGCAAATTAGGATCCTTCTCAGGAGACTTCAACACTGACCTTCTACTTGAACCCTGACCTTCAGAACCATTGACCACTCCCATTTCCTGGACAAGATCTTCTCCTTTGGCTTATAGAGTACTACTCCTACTTGTTGGGTTATTCCTTTTCAGTCTTTTTTGCCGAATTTTCCTCTACCACCTGTCCATTAAGCATATGGGTCCCATAAGTCTCTGTCCTGGGCCTTTTCTCTCTTTCCACTTTTCCTCCCTTTTGGTGATCTCATCAGCTGTAGAGAGTGGGGGGTCATCTCCTCCTAAATCTATATATCTGAGGACTTAAGGAGAGTGAGATTTATAATAGTCACTGTGGAGAAGGTGACTGAGAGTCAGTCAAAGATAATTAAAAGCATTGTCATGCAGTGATAATGGCCCTGATGAGATTAAGTAGCCTGGCTTTGTGGTGGATTCAGCAAAGTATCATGAGTGCTAGGACATAGGAGCAGAGAAGGTAGGGATGAGCCAAGGTGGTCCATGTAAGGGTAGGCAATAGTGTACTCATTCTTTTTGACCTCTGCATTATTTGACACTGTTGATGCTGCTGATCACCTCTGTGTCCTCCTAGGTACCCTTTCCTCTCTAGGTTTTTATGAATCTGCTGTCTCTTGGTTTTCCTCCTACTTGTCTGACCATTCATTCTCAGTCTCTTTTGATAGATCTTCATCCACATCACGCCCACTAACTGAGTGTCCCCAAGGCTCTGTCCTAGGTCCTCAGTTATAGATCTTGTCAGTTCCCTAGGGTTCAATTTTTATCTCTATGCTGACGATTAATTTATTCTATCCAGCCCTAGTCTCTGTCCTGAACTTCAGTCTTCTGTCATTAACTTCCTATGGGACATTTTAAAATAATTCTCCCATAGACATCTCAGATTCACATGTCCAAAACAGAACTCCTTATCCTTCTTCTCCCCTCCCACCCCCAACTCTCTCATCTTTTGAGTTTCCCTATTGCAACTGAAGGCATCACCATCCTTCTAGTCACCTAGGTTCACATTCTCAGTGTCATCCTTTCCTCCTCAGTCTTGCTCACCCTCAAAACATGATCTCTGCCCTAAAGGAGCTTTCATCTTAAAGGGGGAGAAAACATGTCAGTTGAAGGTAATCTCAGAGTGAAGGCATTAGCATTGAAAGGACTCAGCCTTTCTTAAATAAGATAGAATTCTACCTGAGACTTGAAGGAAAGCAGTGTATGTATTCTGGGGGTGGGGGTAGAATCGACAGGCAGTTGATGACTGCAGGCAGAACATGGCACTACTCTTCATTCTCTCACCATTCTTTCCCCCCTTTGTTGTAAAGTCAGTGCAGTCAGGGACAATGGACACTAGACTTGGAGACAAAAATCTCAAGTCCTGTCTCTGCCACTTACTTGCTTTGTGACCTTTGGCAGGTTACTTTTAACCTCTCAATCTTAATTTCCCCTTGTGTATAATATAGATAGTAGTATATCTACTCATTAAGTCACTAGATTTTTTTGAAGGATTAAAAAAGCATTAAATAAGATATTTGGATTCGACCTGCAATTTCCTTAGAGTTGGGAGATGCCAGTGTAGAGCTTCCTTTTAGGTAGTTTCCTGGGGGCATTGACAGTTTAAGTGACTTGTCCATAAGTCACTTTATCGAGCATGTGTGTGTGTGTGTGTGTGTGTGTGTGTGTGTGTGTGTGTGTGTGTGTGTGTGTCTAAGGCAGGATTTCAACCCAGTTCTTCCAAGGTCCAGTCTCTATTCACGTAGCTTCACTGCTTTTTTATCTAAGTATATGCTTTGATAAACCTGATGCCCTACTTAAATGAAAATTTAAAATGAAAAAAATTTAATGATCATAGTCTTTAAAAGAGTCAATAGATTTCTCCCCCCTAAAAACTCTATCCCTGTATCTCTGGGATTGGCCTGCAAACCCACCCCTCCCTTCTGTAACACTGCAGCTGCAGAAAGGGCAGTGGTCACGGTTGTGTGGGTGTGGAAAGGAAGAGCCCATATGTTGTGCTTTGGACTGAAGCCTGGGATGATAGAAATCTATAGCTGTAGCCTGTTCCCTTTGTGGGATGGGGTGTGAGCTGGAGACAGGGAAGTGGAGGGAGTGGTGAGGACGCCCCTGGTGCATGCTTTGGCCAAGATAAATTGGCTCATGGTCAGAGTGAGGGGGCTGGTCTCAGTTGGCTGTAGTTGGAACCCCCTGGGGGAAACCTTGCTGACATGATTTTGGAGGGGAGAGCTAGAGAGGAGGAGTAGTGTATGTGTTTCATATCTCACCTCTGTGGCTTCAGCAGGATGATTAACTAGGGAATTGGTGCTGGATGCTATGACCAGATGAAGCCTTTGGCTGCCTTCCCTCTAGCCGCCATGCAGAGCTCACTTCTAAATCACGCTTGGCCTTTTTCCCCTGCTGAGGAGACCTGCAAGCCGATGACGTACTAGAATTGGCCTTTGAAGGGACAGGGGGGTCTCCCAGTGGTCATGGAATGGGAGGGAAAAATAGTTCAGTGTCCTGGGAAGGGAGTACCTGGGGCCTCTCATGAGCACAGAGTACAGAATGAGAAAGATTCAGGAGAAAGTTCAAAGATTTCCTCATTAGGGAGGGACAACTTGGCTGGGATAGCTTAGAAAGCCTTTCCACTTTTTACACCTCTTTCTCCTTTTAAAAATTTATTGAACCTTTCTCTCTTTGTGCAATCCTTCCTTAGGACCCCAGCTTTCATTGGAGCTGACTCTGGGAGTGGTATTTAGAGGGTCCATCCAGTTCAGCCTGCTAAAGTTTAAATCCTCTTGTGCATTCAGACACCCTTTGATAGCCAATGTTGGAAATGTAGTAGGAGTTTTCTCCATCTTTCTTGGGCTTCTGAAGTCTCTGACTGGTAAATATCTTGATAACTGTTTCATTCTCTGATTGCCTCTTCCCTTTTTTTCACCGGGTCCCTCATCCCATCATTTTCTTTCATCAACCTGCCTTTCTTTCACTCATCCTCTTCTCCTTCTGGTTCCTTGGTTCTTCTCGGCCCTTGTTTCTTCCTTCTTTTGTCTTGAAAATTCCTTAGACTGTCTTCCCCTTTTCTCTACCTCTGTCCTCCTTATCCCACTCTAACCTTCTACTCATAAAATTAATGTTATGGGTGAGGTGATTCTGTGGCAGTGTTTATTTTCAACAGACTCCCATCCATGACCACTTCAATCCTAGACCATCTATAAGATCATTCACAATCTAGCTTCATCCTTTATTTTTCCTCAGGGCCTTCTTTGCCATGCCTGACCATTCTTACTCAGTCACAGTTGGCCAATCAGCAAGGTTTTTATTCTTTTTTGTTTGTTTTGATTTTTTTTAATAACTGTTTACTGAATGTGTAGGCCTGTCCTAGGTTGGAGGCCAGAGTAGACTATGTCAGGGTCACAGTCATTCATGAGGAAACAAGAAAATAAGCAAATTGGTTGTTTTTTGTTTCAGTCATGTCTGATTCTTCATGCCCCCATTTGGTTTCTTGACAGAGAAACTGGAGAGGTTTGCCATTTTCTTCTCCAGCTCATTTTACAGATGAAGAACCTGAGGCAAGCAAAATTAAGTGACTTTCTCAGGGTCTCACAGCTAGGAAGTATCTGAGACCATATTTGAACTCAGGAAGATGAGTCTTCCTGACTCCAGGCCCCTCATTCCCTCCACTGCATCACCTAGCTGCCCTGCTAAGAAAATGGTAAAGGAAAATATAATTGGGTGTAAAAATGGTGGATCCTATAGGAATTCAGAAATGAGGTGATGTCCATTGTACTGTAGGCAGTAGGGCATCACTGAAGGTTTTTGGTGAAGGTACTAATATGATCAGTATTAATGTGCATTATATTATTTTGCAAGGTATTTGAAGGATGGATTAGCTGCATGACCTGGCCAAGTCATATAATCTCTTTCAGTCTCAGTTTCCTCATCTGAAAGTGGAAATAATAGCATCTGCCTCACCGATATGATGAGGATCCAGTGAGATAATATGTGTCTACCTTTAAGGTGCTATGTAAATGCTGTTATTTGTTGTGGTTATTATTTATTGTCATTGCTATTGTTATTATTGACTTAAGAGGGGGAGGCTAGCGTGAGTTGGATTAGTACAGGAGGGCCATCCACCATTAGAGCTGAACCCTGAAGGATGAGGGAGGGCAAGAAGAGTTGTCCAGAGAAGGGGAGTGGACTTCAGCTATGATTTGTGGTTTTGTGGTATTGTTCGATTGCGAGCCTGGGGCAACTTCTTTCAAGGGTGGTTTGTCCTGAAAACCCAAGCCAGAAACTGATCAACTTTCCTGATTTTGCTGCTTGAGTGGAAAACTTTTAAGATGTACGTATTCTGAGGGCTGCAGTGGCCAGCAAATTCTTCAGACAGAGACCAGACATCAGGAATGAGCACCTCTTGGGCAGTTGGGACCATTTTTTTTTTTACCATCTATCCTGGCAGAGTAATAGCTTGATTGACACATAAGGCTCTCTCACTGGCTTTGGAGAATACAGGATGAGTGTTAAGTCCTGGACCCTGCTCTCAGGGGCTTTTTAGTCCTGCACAAGGGATTTGGTGATCACACAGCAAATGTTTGAATACTTACTATGTAAAAGGTCCCGTGCTAGACACTGGTAAGTGTCAAATGAATGGTTTAGACAAGAGATACTAGCATTTATGAAAGGATGAGATAGATTGCTATTGGAGATGGGGTGGTGGTCAGGCCAAGATTCATGAATGAAGGGGTGGCGGGGTTTGAAATGGGCCCTGCTGCCTCAAGTCTCTCCCCACTCCAGTCTACCCTTTATTCACTTGCCAAACCAATTTTCCTAACATGCAGATTTGACCATGTCGTTCTCCTACTTAATAATGTCTCGCAGTTCTCCATTATCTCCAGCTTCAAATATGACCTTCTCTGTTTGGCTTTTAAAGTCCTTCACAACCTAGAGCCCTCCTATCTCTCTAGGCTTCTTACACATTCCTCTCCAACCCAATTGGCTAAACTGGTCTGTTTACCACTCAGTCTTCCATCTTTGGGCCTTTTCTTTGTCTCCACATTCTTGGAATGTATTCCTCCTTCTCCATCCCTCAGGATGGCTTCTTTCTACTATCCTAGACCTATGGTCTACATGACACTTTTCCTGGTACTCCCAGGCACTAGTATCTTCCCTCTAAATCAACTTGTATTAAATGTGGTGTGTGTGTGTATGCGTGCGTGTGCGTGTGTGGGTGTCCCTTGGTGAGAGAGATTGTAAGCTCCTTATGGGCAATGAGCCTTTTCACTTTCTATCCTTGTATCTCCAGCATCAGACATACTATCCGGTACATAGTAAACAAACATTTAACAAATGCTTGCTTTTTAATGGAAAGATGGGAATGATCCAAATGGGCTGAGAAGAAATAAGTGGGCTTTCTAGATGGGAATAGCTTAGAATTATTTGTTTCCTTACTTAACCGAGCTTCAAGTCAAACTCCTAGATGTTGACAAGACTGAGAACAGTACTTTTGTCCCTTGTCCTACAACCTGAACAATGGTTGATTCTTCATCTAACTAGTTGGTGTACTCCTCAAGCATGGAAATCACATACTCAGGCCACGATGCCCTCTTCACAAGGGGTCCACACACTACTGCCCTCTGGCAGTGGCATGTCTGATACTGATATCTAATGGTTTCAGGAAATAGTAAAAGAGTCAGCTCAGGTTCTCGCTGCTTCTCAGAGTGCCTGGGGTAGAGGGAGACTGCTGAGTTGAATTATGAGGTATGATGGTGGCGAAGGAGCCTAGGCCATCCTCAGGGGCATTCTAGTTCAGTTGTCCAAGTTCAGTTGGGAGCATAACTGCTCATTTCCCTTTGGTTCCATACCTACTCTGTGCCCAATGCTGTGGAGGTCAGGCCATCTCCATTTCAGCCCTGCTTTGCTACTGACTCCCTGTGTGATTTAATACGAGTACCCTCTCCTCTTCTTGCCTGTAACTTCCCTTCCCTGTAATATGAAGAGTTCCGATTAGACAGTCTCTAAGATCTCTTCCATCTTCATGTGGAAAAACTACTGGACCTGCAAGTGCTGCCATTTGCTACTTATTAAGACTTTGAGCAAATCACTTCAACACTCTGTGCCTCTGTTTCTCCATATGTAAAATGAGGAGTTGGACACGATAACCTGTAAGGTTCCTTCCAGCTCTAAATTCATCATCCTATAAATTCCCCAACAATCATAAATGTTATTGCATACTTTTTATAGTGCTATATTGGCAATTATAGAATTTTTAAACACTTTAATTTTGAGCTCTAAATTCTCTCCCTCCCCTACCCACTGAGAATGCACAATGATACCCACTATATATGTACATGAGATCATGCAAAATCTAATTTTAGAGGATTTTACATTTTGCAAAATGCTTTACAAGTAATAGCTCACTTACTCCTCACAATGATCTTGTAAAGTAGGTATTGCAGATAGAATCCCCATGTTATAGATGAGCAAACTGATACTTTGAGAGTCTGAGTGTTACCCAGAGGCACCAGCTAGCAAGTCACAAGTGGAATTTGATTGTAGGTCTTTCTGATTCTAAGTCCAGCATTTTCTCTGCTATTCCAAGTTTCCTCACCAAGATGCCAGTTGATCAATCAGCAAGCATTTTAAAAATACTTTAAAAAGTACATTTGAAAGATACTTATACATCCCAGACACAGTGCCACACACTGGGGATACCCAGACAAAAGGGAAACAATTCTTGATCTCAAGGTGCTGACATTGAATGTGAGCTGGTGACATAGGGGTCCAACTCTGGACCTGGAGTCAGGAAGACCTGAGTTCAAATCCAGCCTCAAACACTAGCTATGTGACCCCGGGCAAGCCACTGATCCTCTATATGCCTTGACTCTTCATCTGTAAAATTGGGATAGCAGTAACACCTACCTCACAGGGTTGTTGTGAGGGTCAAATGGGATAGTATTTGTTAAAGGGCTGGCACATAGTAGGTGCTTAATAAATGTTTTTTCCCTTTCCTTTTTCCTCCTTTCTACTGTCGTTACTATGCTATTACACACATTGTCCCTACTCACTAGGAATTTACTTTTTAAACTTATAGCCCCTTAAGTGGACAGATATTGAATACTATATAACCTTTCAGCTACTGGTCCACCTATAACTACCTGATCCATTCTTAAAGATAGGTATCTGCCTCAGGTAAAGGTTTAACGTCAGTGGAGAGAAGGGAAAGACTGGTCAAATAGTGGAGAGGAAACAATGATGTCATTTCCAGTGGAGTCTTTGTGGAAGAGGCCCCCGCTGGAGGCCGGTGGCCTCTGATATTCCCGGTCATGCCTGTGTTTCCCAGGAAGAGGAAGTTGTGTGTGTGTGTGTGTGTGTGTGTGTGTGTGTGTGTGTGTGTGTGTGTGTGTGTGTGTGTGTGTGTTAACCTCTGTGTTGATATCAGAGTTAATGACGACTGCAGCAAGCACGCTCACAGGATGCGCTGGTGTACTGTGACCCACAGTGCTGAGTTGAGTTCAGTCACTGATTTCAGGGGTAGAGAGGCTATGTGTGAACCTGCCTTCCTTTCAGTCCTTTCCTAGGCTCTCTGAGGTCTGGGTCCTGACCCCTCACCACTCACAGAATTGTCAGAAGGTATCAGATGTGCTCTCTAACCAAGGGAGATGCAAGATTACATTTGTTTGAGCTGGGAGGGCTCAGAGGCATTTCTTGGGAATCTCAGTTCTCCAGATTATTCTTCTTGTTGTTGCCAACTTTCTCCCTGGGCACAGTTTTCCTCTTCTTGGTCTCCAGAAGGGTTTCCTGGGCTTGTTGCCATCTTGAGGAGATTTATCTGTTCTATAATCAATTCAGTTCAATAAAATGTAGTGAGCACTTATTAAGCGTCAATGTGCAAAAGCAGAGCAGCCCATAGGGAGCCATAAAGTGAAAAGGAAGAAGGCATTTTTCTCATCTCAAATTTCTTTTTAAAAAAATATCTTATTGATGTCTTTTGTTTTTTATATCTTAATACCTTCCCAACATAACACCCCTTCCCTCCATCTCTTAACAAAGCTGAACTGACAAGTCTGTCAATAAACATTTATTAAGCAACTACTGTATAGCAGGCATTATGCTAAATTCTGGGGATGCAAAGAAAAGCAAAAGGTAGTCCCTGCCTCTCAAGGAGCTCCCCATCTAATGAGAAGACAAGACATTAAAAAGAAGCTGTAAAGGGGGCAGGGCTTGATGAATCCAGGGGAGTGTTTTGGGTGGGCAATGCTGAGATGGTTGCCTTGGGCACCCTCCTGGAGGAAGCTCTGCTGCATATCTCTCTTCCACCCTCTCCAGGCAGGGGGAAGTAGGCATCCCATAAGTAGCGAGTGTTGAGGAGATGTGAATTTCAGGACTGATGTGATCTTGTGGGATGATGAGATCTAGAAGTCAGGGGAGTGAAACCATGTGTAGGAAACCACAGCTACTCTGGGCACAGCATTCTACCCCAAGGGTCCCCCACCTTTTGGTCATGAAGTATCATTTGTACTCAGGGACCAAGATTGATTATTGTACTTAATCTGAATGCAGATGCCTTTTGTTTTAAATAAAATGTTACTGACGTCTTTTGTTTTTACTTCACCTATATTTCACCATGTTATCTGTGCCTACTCCCGTCCCCCTTCCCTTTAACCAAGGATAAACAAACAAACCAACCAGAAAACAAGAAAAAACAAATATGGAAAAAGTCTGCTATTATAATGCAGCCACATTCTCCCCATGAGTTCACACTCATACAAAGAAACAAGGGGAGGTCAGGTACCTTCTTTTATATCTCTTCTTTGGGGCCAAGTTTGGTAATTATAATTTCACAACATTCAGTTTTGATAATTTGTTATTTTTTCTTTTGTACATTTTTATATTCCTTATGCAGATTGTTTTTCTGGTGGTACAGATGCCTTATGTGTTTTTGTTTACATTATTTTAGTCATGTATATAGTCTTGTGAATCGGTTCATATAAATCTTCCATTTTTCTCTTAGAATGTTAATTCCTTGAGATCAGGGATTGTTGCGGCTTTATTTGGCACGCCCTGGCACTCAGCACAGTGTCTGGGATCTCAGTGAGTACTAATAAATGTCTATTGATATTTATTTATACAACAACATTTTGGCAAGGGGTGTGTTAATATACAGAGCAAAATGGTATTCCAAATAGTCACGAGATTAAGATCTGCAGCTTCAGAGGCCATCTGGTCCAATCTATAAATGAGGAAACTTAGGATTAGACAGGTTAAATGACTTTTAATAGAAAATAAATTCCTTGAGAGCATAGATTGTTTCATTTTTGTCTTTGTGTCCCTGAGTACATAATAAATGTTTTTTGATTTCTTGATTGATAAGTAGCAGAGGAAAGATTTCAATGCAGGTCCTCAAACTCTGCATCCCGTGCTTGGTTCACAACTAGAATTGCTGGGATTCAAGAGGTTTTTTTCCCCCTGCCCTGCCGTCTCAGAGGAATATCCAATAAAATCACCTTTTGATTTAAGGAAAAAAAAAGATAGGGATCTTGAATCAAAAGCATTGAGATTTAATTAGAAGGCTAAATTGATGAGGAATGTAATGGCTGTAAGGTTAGAGAGGTTTGGTCAGATTGGGGAGCCGCTCTGAGGCTTTGAAGTATGAACAATTCTTGTTAGCCACAGGGAAAAAGAATACTGCATCTTCAGGAGCTGTTACTATAGCTCCATTTCCTGGTTTGGGATCTTGAGGTTTGTTCAGGAAATGCTAGCTGGTCATTTGGTTTTGGTCGTCAGAACAGTGTTATTCAGACCCCTCTTTTAACAAAAAACCCCAAACATCCCCTGCAAAAAAGTATGCCCCTTGGACATATCCAGGATTTACTGCCTGGCTTAGAGGATTTCCAAGATGGTAAATCCAAGGAAGAGGACACTCAGGCAATCTACTACCAAGAATCTACTGAGTGTCTTTCATGTGCCTGTCTTAGTACCTGGAACTGCTGGAAATAACAGAGTGAGCAGACCCACGTGCTTGTCCTTAAGGAATACAAAGCTCTGAGATGCAGAATGTAAATGGGTAGCTCACTCAACAAGCGTTAATTAGTAGGATGGAAATCCTGAAAAGGGAGAACTCACAGCATCTTGAATGTCAGAGCTGGAAGGGACTTTGGGAATCAGTTCTTCCAGCTGCCTTATTTTAAGGATGAGGAAACAGTCTCTCTCAGAGAGGGTAGGTCTCCTTAACTATAGAATGGGGATAATAATTGTACAGAACTTAACGCAGTGTCTCGCTCATAGTAAGTGCTATATAAGTCTTAGCTATTATTCTGGAAACCTCGGAATAGTTTTTTAAATTCATAAAGTAAAATTTGCAGATTAAAAAGAAACCAATTGTATTGGAATGCAGTTACTGAAATAGTAAAAAACAAACTAGTTCACTTACTCCAGGTTAAGAATCTTTGCTTTAGAGGATATTTACTCTAACTTCCTCATTTTGTAAATGAGGTAAGGCCCAGAAATATTGTGATTTTACCAAGATCATATTGATAATAAATAGCCGAGGTGATAAGATTAAAACCCAGGTGCTTTGAGCCCAAATCCAATCTTTATTGGATTTGGATATTGGATTGGATTGGAGATTGGAGCGCTGACTTGGGTTTGCATTGATAAATTTAAGGTTTAGGGGGGAATACCTCTATTGATGGCTTGGGTGAGGAATTTAGACCTGATGCTCTATAGAGAAGTACTGTCTTTGGAGGCAGGACAAGCCTAAACCAGAGTTCCAGCTTTTCACTAGGGGCCTGAGAAAAATTCTCTTATGAGCCTTGAAAGTCTCTTACTTGCTTCCATTCACTTCTCCTTCATTATAGCTGGCGCCCAGGATATGGAGCCATCAGAGTTTGGTCAATCCAAACTAAGTCACATTTATTAAGTATGTTGACTTTTGTGATAGATAGGGACCTCAATACATATAGATATACGATATACCTCTTGCCTATGAGAGGCAAAACGCATGTTAAAATAGCACAGATAACAAGGATAATACCTAACTTTTATATGTTGCTTTATTTAAGGTTTGCAAAACCTTTTACTTCGTTTATCTCAATGGCTCCCTGACATAGTGGTCCTGGAGAGGAGAGGGAAATTGCTTCTTGCCCTGCACTGTCACTTCCAGACCTTTCCTTTACTTCTATTACTTAGCATCTCTTCCTCCTTTGTAGTTAACTCACTCAAAACTCACCATTAGTTCCATGTTGTGATGGCTAGAGTATGCCACTCCTTGAGTCATTCGTCCTTTCTCATGGTGTTCAGCAACATCTTCTCCTCTCTAATGCCTGCTCTTATACCAGGGGACTTCAGTGGTAACATAGATGCTTTCAAATGCCTTAACATTTCACTTCCTTATGATCTATTCACCTCAGACCATTGGGATGATCACACTTGATGTCACCATTACCCGTATTACCCAGTGTTCCAATTCTTTGTCCATGTTGACGTTCCCCCATCCCTCCTATCATTCCATCTCTCCCTATGCCTCATCCCTCCTTCACTAAGACCTTCATTCCCTCCACTCCATGGTACTTTCTTAGGTCATTACCTTTGCTTTGACTTTACTTCTCCTCTCGACATCAGCCCGGCAGGTAGCCGTTTCCACTCCACGCAGCTCTCTGTTCTTGTTCCTGCGTTTTTTTTTGCCACACACTTCTTGCCAAACCTCAGGCGTGGATGATTCTCACTGCCTTCCTTCACTTCTATTCACCAGCTGCTTCATGCAGCTGGAAGAGTTCTCCCAACAGTGCTGACCTCAGCTGGGCCCTCATTGTAGCAAGGCAGTCTTTTTTTTTTTCCTCCTTAGTGGCTCTCCTGCCTCACTCCCCACAGAAATGGTTCCAAACTTTCTCGTCTGTCTTGGAGCCTCCCACATTTTCCTTTCCCACCTCTCTCTCAGATGAGGACCTTGCCTCTTACTTTACTGAGAAAATTGAGACCACTTGACATTTTCTTCATCCTTAAACCCCTTGACATCATCTCCCACACTCCCTTTTCCCCAGTGTCTGACAAAGATGGGACCTGTCTCCTTGCCAAGGCCAATCCCTCTACATTTGCTTGATTCCAGCTCCTCTCATCTTTTCCAGTAGATTACATCCTCAGACACTCCCCACTCTCATCCCTACCTCCACACCTTGTCTCTTCAGCCTCTCCCATGCTACTGCTTTCTTCCCTGGTTTGGCATTTAAAGCTCCTCAAAATCTCACCCCAAACTACATTTCCAGCCTCAGTGACTAGTACTTCTCTTCCCAATGTCTTCAATCCAGCCAAATTGACCTCTCTGTTCCTCATGCAGTGCACTCCATCTCTATCTTTTCAGAATCTCCATCTCTTATCAGAGTTTCAGAAGAGGGACTCTATTAGGCAGAAGTGAAAAGGGAGTGCATTCCAGGTACGAGGGATGGAAAGTGAAAAGATGAGAAAGGAATGATTCTTTTGGCACTTTACATATTAGGCCTTAATGAAGATTTATTTTAAAGGGAAGGTCATCCTGCTGACTTTTTTGTTTGGATCTCAAACTTAACCCCATGACTTCACTTGGTTCAGATTATCTTTTGTCTCCTGTTCTTGAAAGCCATTCCTGGGAGGTTTTATGTTTTTTAATTTTTCCTTTTGACAGACCCATTTTCATGACATTCTTAACCCTGTTTGTCACTATTCATTTAGACTCCTCCAGGCTCAGGTAGGCTATCATTCCCAGTTAGCCTTTTTGACATCAGCTGGTATAGTAGGAAGAACTCTGAAGAGAAGGCTGAAGGCCTGAGTAGTAGACCACGATCCCTAGCTCACTCACTATGTGACCTTGGCAAGACACTGGGTCTGTGTAAAATGGCACAAATGGTTTCCAAGGGTTGGCACTGGCAATGACATTGTTTCCAGAGAAGCAGTGGGGTCCATTGTCCGTGCACATCAGAAAGAGTTTGAGAAGGCTGCCTTGCTCTCGTTATTCTCATACGTTCTGTTGAGAGTAGAGAAAACAATAATAGTAACAAATTCCCATGTAAGTTTTGTGAGTCTTTACACACACACACACACACACACACACACACACACACACACACACACACACACATATACTCTCTCTCTCTCTCTCTCTCACACACACACACACACACACATACACACACACACACACACACACACACACACACACACACACACACACACACTAATTTCCTGCCAAAAATTCCTCTCTGGGGAGCTGGGGTGGGGTCTTGCAGCCTCTTATTCTTTGTAGGAGGAATGTCCTAAGGGTTTTATCATTGTTCTCCAGGCCCAGGAATGAGTTCCTTTGTGCTCATCTGCTTTTCCCAGGCCAGGATTGCTGCAAGGGAGGCCCCCCTTCTGTTGCTCCATAAAAGGTTTAGGTTTTTTTGGATGGTTTTGCAGTTTCCTGATTAATATCCCCACATCAGCCTACACTTTTTACTTTAATTTGGTTCAACAGACATTTATTGAGCACTAACTGGATACAAAACCATAAGCTAGCCCCTCGGGGGAAAGGGCCGAAGATACAGAAGATGGAATGCCTGCCTTCTTGATGGAGCTTACATTCTAGTGTAGCCTATATTCTTGCTTCTGTCTATCCTATCTGTCTGTCTATACCTACACATACTACCTACCTATGAGTGCGATGTGATCCAGGGGTATAGGCAACAGGGTTAGCCATGGCAAAAAGACAGGCCACCTTATTTTCTGAGACTGAAGCAAAAGAAGAAAGGATGGTCATTATATACAGGTGTTTTGTAGAAAGATGAGGAAATTTATGGTGGATGGCTTCAAGTTTTCTCTGAAATTTCTCAGTAACGGAGGTTAAAGTCATCTGAAAGAAACTGGGCTTGACAAAGTTTGAGACAGCGGCTGTGAGGAATATAATAGAGCAATTAGTGACAAATAAAAGCATCGCCTTGCAGTAGTTAGAGACCAATTGAAATGAGATAATAGGAATTTTTAGCGGGCCCACTCGGAAGGGCTTTTTAAGCTTTCTTCAAATAATGCAGCAGCTCTAGAGGAGAAGCAGGTTTATTGCTTAATTATTTCGGTGGTGTCTGACTCTTTGTGACCCCATGTGGCATTTCTTGGCAGAAAGACTGGAGTGGTTTGCCATCTTCTTCTGCAGGTCCTTTTACAGATGAGGAAACTGAGGAAAACAGGGTTAATGACTTGTCCAGGGTCACACCAGCTCATAAGTGTCTGAGGCCAGATATGAACTTGGGAAGATGAATCTTCCTGACTTCAGGCCCTGCCTTCCATCCACTGGATCACTTAGCTGCCCAGAAGGTACAGATAATGAAGGTGACCCAGGTTTGGGCACATACGTGACTGAGGACAAAAAAACATGGGATTAAAGGGTGGAGGGCTGTGCATCATTGAACTGGCTAACAATTGGGCCAAGACTATGAAAATAATAAAGAGAAGCCATAACTGGGGTAATTATTAGTACTTTCTTCTCAATTATCTTATACTTGTTTATGTAAATATTATATCTCCTTGTAGAATGGATGGAAGCTCCTTGAGGACAGGGACTATTTCTTTTTTTTTTTTGTCTTTATATTTCCAACTTTGAGCATTATAACTTGTATATAGTGGGTGCTTAAAAAAAATTTATTAGATTGAAATGCTTATTGAGAATGGGATGGTCTGGGTAAGGTTGAAGAACCAGTTTAGAAACAATGAGACAGTGGGAGAGATAGAAGGACCAGAGATTGATCAAGGGAGAATTTCAGAATTCTTCAAGATCAGATAGGTATAACAATCTGTGGTGGGGGTGATGTTGTATAACCTCCCCATGGATAATGGAAGTAGGATAGTGATGGAAGCCATGGCAAGTAACACTGATGTACTAGACACTCAGAGCTGTGTTAACCTGGAGGGGTAGGAGTCATGGCTCTTCATCGTTCTAGTGGACCTTCCTGGATGAAGGAAGTCTGAGTAGTTTCTGCTTCCCAGTCAGTCAGTCAGTCAGTCAGTCAGTCAGTCAGTCAGTCAATCAGACTCTATACTTCTACACTTTGTCTTCAGATGGAGCCAGTGGGAAGGTAAATGTTAATGGAGGAAGATCATATGATGGAGGAAGCCTTGAATTCCAGGCTGCTGACCCTTGACAGACCAATTTGCTGTACTATTGTCTACACTACAAAACTTGTGTGAGTCTGAGGGGAAGGCCCCTCTTGGCCAGCTGGTTCTTGATCAACAGACTTTAGAGGGAATTAGAAGGGATGTGGAAATGAGAAGGGATATGGATGACTCTTCCCTTCTAAGTGACCCCACTGCCCATTGGGACTACTCATTAAACATCAGACCCCACCGAAGAGCACTGATGAAGCTGCTCTGAAACCTGAAAAGGTTTATCACCTGACAATTAACCCTGTAGCATAAACAGAAGGGAGAAGTGTCCTGTTCCCTGAGTTGCATGTTTTTCAAGTAGCTGCCATTCCCCAAATTCACATCCCCCAGCATGTAAGCTGGAATTTTAATAGGATTGCACCCAGGGGGTGTCTTGGCTTTCCTGCTTTCCAAGCCTGGACTCAAAATCATTAACCAAGAGGCCACAGACTATTAAACTTTATCTAACTGGTGAGTCTCACTGTTGGTGAAGATCCCCACATGGAACCAGATGTTTTCTCCCCCTTAGTTTTATGGATTCCAATGATGGGCATCCTTCCACGTAGGACTGTGAGATGCTGAGAGCTCCTGCTAGTCTCTCCCATAAGTCACACCTGATGTGCATCATTTGATTTCTGTTCATTCATTCTTTGAGTACCTCTGGCAGACCCAGTCTTACGTCCTGCTATCCTGTAAGGGAGCCAGAGAAAAGGGAAAAAGGGATCTTACTCTCAAAGAGTTTACCTTTTGGTTAGGGAGACAGGATCAAGAATCAGAAAATAAGATAGCCCATGACAAATGCTGGATTGGAGCAAACAATTGGAGAATAAGAGAATGTGGACCAAGTTATTAATTGTGCAGAACAGACAATGAGTACAACAGGAACTGGAGAAATGAAGGATTAATGCTGGAATGTACAGAGGTCATGGAATGATGGTGGAGAGTTCATTCATTCATTTATTGAACTTACTTGCTATGTGCTACTGAGTACCTATGTTAGAATGACTTCGAGTTGAAGATTTTCTTCCTTACTAGATAGACTTGAATTCCGTTAGTCTAAATAAGCTCAAAGAGCTGAAAAGGGCAGTGGGGGCTTTTGCTTGGTGGCCCCTCTACTTGCTGAGGGTGAAGCTCTCTGTTGGTCGTAAGACCTCTACCCAGTGACCTCATAGATTTTGGGCATTAGTTGACAGTTTGTCCCAGCCTAGTGGTTGGGACATTCTGGAGCATCTAGTTTCTCTAATTGGGTAGCCAACACATCATGCTTCTTGTCAGTGGATATTTTTATACATAATGTTAATTCTGACTTCCCGCAGTTCTCACACTGAACATCTGTGATGATTGCCCTCACTGACCAGTGCAGATATTAGGAATATATGAAAATGCTAAGGATGCTATGATTCTCAATACACACTGACCTTCAAGGCCTTCAAAGGCAGCTGCTGCTCAACTAGGGTAACAAATTGAAGTTGTTGACCGAGTTGACCCAGATCCATTGGTGGTGGGTGCAGGCAAAAGAGATTTGTTACTGGGTTCTCCTCTGGCCTCAGGCCAGGGGGAGCTGGAGAGGGTTCAGGAAAAATAAAGCTGCCCACAGTAAAGGGCCATGGGTGCACACCACAGCTCCAAAGCCGGTAACTCCTCACCCTTAATTGCAGTTTTCAGCGGTAAAGAGAGCACTAGCACTTAATAATTAGATATGTAGCAGGTCTTGGTCCCTCCTGGATGCTTGAGCCATAAATTAACTGTAATTAGTCACAGCCTAGAATTTCGGGAGAGCTGGAGGTGTAATGGAGATAGGTTTGATTAGTGGAGCTTAGAAATTAAATGGAAACTGATTTGCATAAAGGGTAATTTCCTTACCCCAAAGTGTTATATTAGGAGCTCAGGGAAACAGGGAAGTGACCACATCTTCCTTGACTTTTAGAACCTATTTGCTTTTGTGCTGATTAGGATTTGGTCAACTGGCCCCTTTTTTGTTGAATTTTTCCCCATTTTTACTTCCCCTAACTTTTCTGTCTTCCTTAAATCCAACAATCTAATCTTTCCTATCTAACAAGCATTTATTGAGCACCTATTGTTTGTAAGGCACTCGGTACTGGAGATAGACAAAATGGAAATGTCCCTTACCTTGATGAGTTTAAGATATTCTGAATAATGATAACTGACATTTATCTTTGAGTCTGTGATTTTATCCAAGTGGGAAACTCCTAGTCTGGAGGCTCTATTTGCCAAACTATATCTGCCCCTGAACTATAACTTCCAGTCTTAGAGAGTTACCAGGACCACTTGGAAGGTTAAGTGACTCATTGCTGGTTGCACAGCCAGTTTGTCAGTGGGGATAAATTAGGTCTCATTGACTCTGGGATCTTCTCTTCACCATGTGTGCACACTACTTTTCAATGCTCTGAGAAACGATTCTTAAACATTTTGGACAAAATTATTGAGAACTCCACCCCCAAAGAACTCTTATTTATGTCAGTTATATTTATCAGTATTTTGTTGTTGAATTATTTCAGTTGTGTCCAACTCTTCATGACTTCATTTTTGGGTTTTCTTGGCAAAGATGCTGGAGTGGTTTGCCATTTCCTTCTCTAGCTCATTTTAGATGTGGAAACTGAGGCAAGCAGGGTTAAGTGATTTGCTGGATTTGAACTCAGATAGATGAGTCTTGCTTATTCCAAGTCCTGATTCCTGTTCCATCCATTGCACCACCTGGCTGCCCCTTCAGTATTTACTGAATTTGGAATGGAAATATCTTAGTATTATAAAAATAATTTTAACCTCATGGAACTTCTGAAAGGGTCTTGGGAACCCCTGGACCGCTCTTTGAGAACTGCTGTTCTAAGATGTCACTGTGAGTTAAGTATTATAATTTACAATCATTTATAATTTGAGATATCCCAGAAAAAATGGAGTTGACAGACGAGGATAGACCTGGAACCTTGACAGTAGACTCTGAAACTTGAATATAGAGTTGGAATGGACCTTAGAAATCATGTTGTGCAACCCCCTCATTTAAAAAATAAATGTTGTTTAATTTAAATGTTTTATTGATGCTTTTTAAAGAAAAACCAATCACTTTCCACTGATGTAAGAGCAAAAATACTATTAAACCAAACGTCAAATCAAATATTGGCCATGTCTGACAACATAGGTCTCATTGTTTGACTTAGTCTTCTGTCCAAAGGTAGGAGGCATGCTTCACCATTAGTCAGTCCTGCAAAATCAAGCTTATTCACTACATTGATCAGCATTCTGAAGTCTTTTGGGATTGTTTTCTTTCACATACTGTGGTCATCATATAGATTGTTCTTCTGGTTCTCCTGCTTTGTTGTTCATCGGTTCATACAAATCTTCTGAAACATCCCTGAATTTTTCTTATTTGTTGCTTCTTACGGTGCAATAATATTCCATTTTATTTATATGCTACAATTTGTGCGTCCATTCCTCTAGTTGTTTTACATCCACTTTGCTTTTCAAATAATACTGTTAATAATTTTTTTAATATACAAAGAAAGATTATTCCCTCTGTTTCTGACTTCTTCAGAGATATTCACCAGTGGTAATATCCCATGGTCCGAGGATATGTTCACGTTAGTAACTTTTCTCATATAATCCCAAGTTGCTTTCCAGCATTGTTAGAGCAATTCAGAAGCACCAGAAGTACGTTTGTGTGCCTCTCTTTCAACAGTCCTTCCAGTGTTGGCCATTTTCATCTTGGTCATTCTGATGGATATGGGGTGAAACATCAGTCTTGTTTTAATTTGCCTTTCTCTTTTACAGAGGATGAAGCTAAGTCTTAAAGGTAGAATAAAGTAGGATGGGATTCAGTATCAGGAGCCCTAGAAAAAGGACTGGGTTCTACTTCCAGCTGTGCCAGCTTTGGAGCAAGTTCTCTAAGCTTCTTGTTCTCCACTTGTAAAATGAGGAAGCTGAATTAGATGATGTCTAAGGTGTCTTCTGGGTCGAAAGTTATATGACTTATCCAGGGTCACCTAATAGCAGAGCAAGGACTGGAATCCAGGATTCTGACTCCCATCTGACCCAAGACTCTTTCCACCGCGTACTACATGTCTGGTTCTAATGAGATGGCCGGATGTAAAGAGATCAGGTCAGCACATATGAAAAATTCAGAGGCAGCTGATGGTGCAGTGGCTGGACCTGGAGTCAGGCAGACCTGAATTCATCTGGCCTCAGATTACTAACTGTGTGAACTTGGGCAAGTCACTTAACTTCTGATTGCCTCAGTTTCTTTAGTTATAAAATGAAAATAATAATAGTACCTACCTCACAAAATTGTTGTGAGAATTAAATGAGATAATATTTGTAAATAAAGTACTGGCATACATTAGGCACTATATAAATGTTCACTGACTTCTCTCCCAGGGATGAGTGAGAATGCATTATTGGTCTGATGAGGTTCCCAGCCTTTGAGGTAGTATTTCTCCAGTGTCCCTGCTGTTGGCAGAGGTATGGACCTCCCTTTTTAGAGACTGATCATGAAAGGGGTACTTCTTCAGTTCGTGCTCTCAGCTCCCTCAGATAGGATGGTGGGGTCTCTCTGAAGGGAGACTCTCAAAATTTCCTCCATTGGAGAAAAGTGTCAAGAGAAAGGGGGAAAAAAGTCTTTTGAAAAATCTGCAAAACCCTAAAGGTAGATAAGATCTTCCCCTGGAAACCTATCACCAAATAGCTCCCTTTGGAGGCAGAATGTTTCATTGCAAAACCTCTGTCAGGTCAGGCACCAGCTGTTCTATAATGCTACTTCTGGGCTTGGCTCCTGTTGCAGAAGGATTTATGGGGCCTTGAAGGAGCTGATGGTAAACAGAGCTGGCTTTTTTCATATGACCCCAGTCCCCTCTTCCCTTCACCTGCTTTGTCTCTGTGGTTTATCTCCAAAAAGCCTCAGGAGCCAGCAGGGCCAGGCCCAGGAGTTCAGAGAAGCTGTGTGTATATGTGTGTTAGTACTTGGGGACTTTGAATATCTATCCCTCATCTGGGAAGATAACTCTGGATTTCTGGTGTCTAGAAGTAAACAAAAGTCTCTTCTGTTCAGCATTTGAGTGGGAAAGGCCTGCTAACTACCCTTCTCTTATCTCTGGGTTTATCTCTCAAGAAGTTTTGGAAAAAAGAAGAGTTTTCTTAAGGCTGCCTTTGAAAGAGAACATGTGTGTGTGAAAGAGTCCTGAGTGGTCAAGTTTTTCAGAGTGTCCAGGCCACATCAGGGAACTTAGATCAAATGATTTAATATATTCAAAGCCTTTTGCAAACTCTAAAGAGCTATAAAAATGTTAGTTATTACTAGATAATTAAGTTTGCTGTTTTCCCAGAATACCCCTTGTCATCAGCTTGAGCTAAGTCCTGGGCCCTAGGAGTAGAAAAAGACCCTGAGGCATATCTACTATATCCCCTGCACAGTGGTGGGGAGAGGGACTCTTCAAAACATTTTATTTGGGGCGGGGGGAGAGGCATGAAATTTCAACATATGTCCCTGGATGATGATAGCCAGAAAGTTTCAGTTTCTAACATGTTGCTTTTGACTTCTGGGTATACACGATTTTCCTGATCCTGAGGCTACTATACTGCCCGCTGAGTCCTCATACCTGGTTCCTACAGTTATAAGCAATAGAACTTTCATTGCTCAAGACAAATTAGCATTCCTGGTTCTATTTTCTGTTTGTAAAATGAAGCATTTATACTAGGAGTTTCTCAATCTGAGTCCACGAATTTTTTTTTGATGTTGATAACTATATTCTGTATAATTGGTTTCCTTCATAATTCGTGTATTTTATGTGTTTAAAAAAACATTCTGAGAAGGGGTTTATATGCTTTGCCAAACAGGTCCATCACACATAAAATAATAAGAACCCTTGGACCAGATGTTTTCTAAGGTTCTCTTTAAGCTCTAACAGTGTATGACTTCAGGATTAATATAACAGGTTTTTCTCTTCCCTGCCCCATATCAGCTAAGGGAATAGAAGAAGGCTAAGGTTAATCCCTTAATTCGGGATCTGGTTGATCAGTTTAAAAGAATGTTCAGGCATTTTCAGTCATATCTTACTCTTTGTGAGCCCATTTGGGGGTTTTCTTAGCAATGATAATGGAGTACTTTGCTGTTTCCTTCTCCAGCTCATTTTACAGATGCAGAAACTGAGGCAAACAAGGTTAAATGACTTGCACAAAATCACACAACTAGTAAGTATCTGAGGCCAGATTTGGATTTGGGAAGATGAATCTTTTAGACTCCAGGCCTGTTGTTTTATCCACTGTGCCACCTAGCTGCCCCTTCAAAGCATGACTTCTGCTTAATTGACCCTGAGGAGGCAACAGGATATACACCTTGGGCCTGGGGAGGGGGAGGGAGTCCACTTTTGCTTCCTTGTTATGGAAGCTACCCAGAGCAGAGGTCAGGAGACAGACGCTAGCATTGTGGAGGGAGCATTGAGGAGAGGAGAGAGGAAGCTAAGAGAAGGGGGAGGGGAGGGGAAGAGAAGGAAGGGGAAGAGAAGGGAAGGGAGGGAGGATGCTTCATTATCTAGGCTTGTTGTTGAGAGTGGGAGTGAAAGCCCAGGAAGGATATACCAAAGTATCCCTGCCTACCACCTTTGGGATTATCTTCCTTGTCTCCAGCCATGGGTTTACAGAGCTCTTTCTGGGAGCTACTCCTTTGGGGTCATTCCATCACGTCTTCTCTCATTCTCCTGAGTTCTTTCGGGTAGGCCCTCTTACTGGGAGCCCAGATTGCATTTGCTAATTTCGAAGGTGTAAATGCTCACACTAAAAACTGAACAGTTGACTCTGGCCAGTCTTGACTTGATCCCAGCACACCTCTGAATCCTACCTACCTTTCCAGCCTACATTACTGCATATATGCTAAGGTGCAACCAAACTGGTCTTCTCATGTATTCCTCACATATCATATTCCTCCTCCGGTCTCTTGCCCTCCATACCTGAATGCACTCCCTCATCACCTTTGCCTCCTCCAATTCCTTGCGTCCTTCTGCACGAAGCCTTTCTTGATCTCCCTCAAAAACTAGTGTTTCTCCCTTCCAAATTATAGGTATTTTCATGTGTATATAAATATATACAAATATATATATATATATATATATTTGTACGTATGCAATATACTTATACATAGATACTGTTTCTCTAAATCCTAGTAAGGACAGTGACTATTTTGTTTTTTGTACGTGTATCTCCAGCAGTAGCACAGTGCCTGGTATCTAGTATATGTTTAATAAATGCTTACTGATTAATTCATTACCCTGCTGCATACTATTCTGTGAGCCAAATGGTATAAAACAGAATTTTTACTGATTTTTCATAGGAACCATAAAATGCCAGGGTGGGAAGGTCATCACAGGGCAGCCTAAGGGCACTAGGAGGGATCCTAGAGGTCTTCTTCTCTAATCCTCTCATTTTTTAGATGAGGACACTGATGTTTCTAAAGGTTAATTGACTAGCTCAGTTTTACACAGCCTGAACCACAACCCAGGTTTCTAGACTTGCAACCCAGGGCTCTTTCCATTCCATTATTGTCTCTAGCCTCCTCAGTTTACAAATTTGGAAAACTGAGACCTAGATAGGGGGAGTGACTTACCTAAGGTAAGATCATATGGCTAATTAATTAGTGGCAAAGCCAAAATAGGAAGCTAAGTTTCCTGAATACTGATCCAATCTTCTTTCTATGCCACCTCGAAATATAGCCAACAACCCATGGGTGGCAACAGAATCAGAAATGTAATGATAATATTGAAACAGTAATAAAATGACATGCTGTTCATAAAGTTACTCTTTCATGCCGTTACTTAGACATAGTTTAGTTAATAATTCATAATCAAGCCCCACTGTAAATGGCCATGCCCTATCTTGACATCATCTGGCTGATTGCCCGTCTGCATAATGGTTTCTGTGGAATTAATTGCCTCTGTTATGATATCCATGAATGGCATTGGGTGGGGCATGCCACCTAATAAAGATTAGGGAAGTAAGATTGAGAGTGGAGGTTATGAGAATTGTAATTAAGTTTTTCTCTTCCATTTTCTTTTCTTCATTATTCATTTTTCTGCCCATATATGGCAGCCTTTGCTGGGGCAGCCCTTACTAGGGCCAGTTTCTGGCCCTTTGATCCTGCTTGGTAACAAATGTGCTTCTGTAGGGTGACATTGAAAATTTAATTTGGAAACAGAATGAGAGAAAGTAACCACATTTCAAATAACATCTTCATCTACTTGCGAAACTTCCCTGGAACCCTAGCCAGCTTCTTGGACCCCAGTTTATCACACAGTTTGAAAATCTTTTCCTGGAGCTGCTGGAAAAGTCAATCCTCCTCCGTATCTTCATTAAAACTGTCTTCAGGACACTTGCTTTCTCTTTCTTCTTTATGTTTTCTGGATCTAGCACCATTTCCATTTCTTGGAGGCAGGTATGTGTGTGAGACAGAGTAGCTCCCTGTCTTTTTTTCTTGTCCTATCTGTTATTTATCCTAACCTGCGTGCCAGAATTCATCTACTAGCAGTCATTATTAAGAAACCATTATATGAATCCATCCCTTACTTAAGGAAATATAATAGGGGAAATTTGCTAGGACAGTCTAAGTTTTCTGTGATTCTTGAAGATATCTTGGAACAGTTGATGTGATTGTAATGTGGGAATTGTCCACCTTCAGCCTAGGGTTTTCCCAAAGTAGACAGGTTTGGTGTTCAGCTAAAAAGGATGAAAGTAGTAGGAAGATAGGAAAGAAGTGGCTAGATATGGGAGAGGATGTGCGACTAGAACATTTTTCTCCACCCCATGCTTTGTGGCAGTCTATATCCAATATTCTAACTCCAGCCAAGTTGGAATATTGTAAATTCGCATATTGATTGCATATTCACTGAACACTTTGGTCTTAGGATAGAAAATCTGGGTTTGAATTCCAAGTCATTCAAATTCAAGCAATGTGACCACAGGTGAGTCACTGAACCTTTCTGGGACTTGGTTTTCTGATACAGATAATAACACTTAGATTCCCTGACTACTGAGCTACTGTGAAGAAAACACTTTGTTGAGCTTTAAATGCTGAAAGAATGTGAGTTATTGTATTCTGAAATAGTTCCTTACCTTTGTTCCAAATTATTCATTTTTCTTTTCCTCTTATAGGTCTACATTATCAATGTGACTTGGTCTGATTCCACCTCCCAGACTATCTACCGGCGATACAGCAAGTTCTTTGACTTACAGGTAGGTTTTTCCTCTGTGGGGATGCGGTTTTGTTTCACTTGGAAGGATCTGGATTTTTCATTGACCAGACTTCTTATCATCGCTTGTTCCTTCCCTCTCTTTTTCCCTCCCTCCCTTCACTTGACATGGACCATACTTTTCAGCCAAAGGTCAGAGGATAACAATAACAGATGATGCAGACCTCTTGGATTGAGCTGTATTTGTGAGGGCAGTGTTTCCTGGACAATGCAGGTTTCTCCACCAGGGAACAGGAATGCTTTGGGGTATTTTCAACAGTGTTAATATATTTCATAGAACCTCAGAACTCTTCTGGAGGGGGAAGGGACTTTGATGGTCACCTAATCTTGCTGTCTTGGGTTTACTATAGAATCTCAGAGTTGAAAGGGGCCTCAAAGGTTGTCTAGTCAAAATGTAGGCATGCTCACTCTATCATTCCTGACATTTTGTTGGTCATCTAAGTTTGGCTTGGAAACTTGCAATGATGTGTATGGAAATTCTCTGACTATCCAGGCAGCCTATTCCATTGTTAGAAATTTCTTCCTTATATTGAGCCTCCCTGTAACTTCCTGCCATTGGTTCTACTTTCCTTTCCCTTCTTTCCTATTGTTTTTCCAAGGTGGGGTGAAGGTGGCGGCTATACTTGGTACTGGTGGGTGTGTATGTGTGTGTTTGTGTATAGATATGTATGTATGTAAATAAGTGGGGTGAGGCAAAAGTCACTGTATAGTAAATCAATGAAAAAAGACTTGTATTGAGCACTGTGTGCCAAGTACTTGGTATACAGAGAGAAAGGTGAAGCAAGTCCTTTCTCCTAGGGAACTCACATTCCAATTGGAAAAGACAACACAAAAATGAGGGTTGAGTGGCAGGTGGGATGGAAAGGCTTTGTGGTGGTAAGAGTACAGTGGCAAGATAGTGCTTAGGTCACTGTAGGGATTGTAGTTTAGTATGAGGGGCATGTCTGATGGGTTAGGATGGGGCATTGGAAGGCCTTGCTCCCTATCATTAGGAGGAGAGAAATCAAGTCAGCAGGTATTGATTAAATGTTTCCCATGTGCTAGGCCTGAGAGTCAGAGTATACTGAGGATTCTGGGTTCTCTAAGAGGGGTTGAGGAGGGAGAGTTAGCATTTAGTTAGGTGGGGGTAGGGGACCTTGGCAGGAAGGTTAGGGGTAAAGATTCCCTGTAGGCATGTGTCCTGCCAGGCCCTCCAGCACCCAGTGCCACACTTTGATTTTGATGCTATAAAATATTGGGTAAATGGCTGAGTTATACAGATGGCCATGTGTTTATGAATTGCTGATGCTGAAACAAATTAATCGTCTGTTGACTGTTTTTTTGGTGATAACTTTCTCCAGACTGACCTAGGCTGGTCCTTAGAGAAGAGACATAAATGCGTTCATGAAAACAGAACTGGAAGTAACCTCTGAAACCACCTAGCCTACACTCTCTATGAATCTGGATATCTATATTTTGTATCGCTTGATTGAAAAAAAGCATATACTAAATCTTACTGTTACTTTCAAAATTGCCCTGATTGTACTTATTTCTATTCTCTATATTAAAAATATGTATATTTCAATCACCCTCTATTTTTGGCATTACTGTTGCTAACTCTCTCATACCAGGGGCCACATGTGGCCCTTTAGGTCTTCAAATATGGCCAAATTTGGGTCAAAGGGTCATCCTTGAGGACCTGAAAGGCCTTGAGGCTGCTAGTTCCCCACACCGTATTTCACCTGTCCATTAAAAACTGAGAAAAGAAAGAAAAACATTTGTAACATAGAAGTATAGGCAAGGAAAATGAATCCACCCAGTGGCCACATCCAAAAACGAATGTCTCTTTGTGCACCTTGTATCCATCACCTCTTTCTCTGGGGGGTGGGTCACATGCGTTGATATAGGTCTTCTCATCATTGCATTGATCAGAGTTCTGAAATCTTTCAAAGTTGTTTTTCTTTACGATGCTGCTGTTCTCGTATATCTTGTTGTCCTGGTTCTTCTCACTGTACTCTGTGTCAGTTTGGACTACTCAGAGATTCTCCTAAAGAATTTATTTTGCAATTTCTTATAGTGCAAGAATATTCCATTACATTGATATATCCCAGTTTGTTCACCTATTCCCCAATTGTATGAGGCAATTTAAGACATTCCCTTTAGATCCTAGTTCTTTTCTTTTTTCCTTCTCTTCCCCACTTCAAGATCAGAAAGTTTTTTGCTTATCCTTTTGATGTTAATGTATCTTTTAATGTTACTTCCTACTTGCTTACCCCTTTCTCATTTGTTTCCCTATTGAACTGATATATTTCTATATCAAACTCTGTGTGTGTGTGTGTGCACGTGTGCGTGTGTGTGGTGTGTGTGTGTGTGTGTAGGTGTGTTCTGCCCTCTTTGGTCTATTTCACGTAAGAGTGAGGTTCATTAGATACCCACTCCCCCCATCTCCATTTTTGTATACTCTTCTCATCTGCCATCAGCGTGAGAAACAGCGTTACCTCCCCTTCTTCCTTTGTACCCTGGTGGATTCTTCTCTTTACCCTTCTTTCCCTGACCCCCATTCAGACCCTCAGAATAGAACCAGTCCATCTCTGCTTTTCTCATTTTAGGATTCTGAAGGAGTGCTTGTTTCTTCTAACCTCATCTAGAATATTAGTGTTACCTTATGTAACATACAATTCAATTCAGTTGTTCAAATACGTTTATCTCTCCAGGTTTTTCTGGACTCCTGCATTTGTTTTTCAAAGTTCCTGCTCAGCTCTGGTGTTTTCATCAGAAATACTTGAAAGCCGCTATACCCTTAGATATCCATTTCTCTCTCTCTTTCTCCCTTCCTCCCTCTCTCCCCCTCTTTCTCTCTCTCTCTCCCCCCCTCCCTCTTTCTCTCTCCCTCTCTCTCTCTCCCCCTCTTTCTCTTGCTCTCTCTCTTTTTCCCTGTCTCTCTCTCCCTCTTTCCCTCTTTCTCTCTCTCTCTCTTTCTGTCTCTCTCTCCCTCTTTCCCTCTTTCTCTCTCTCTCACTCTCTCTCTCTTGCTCTCTCTCTCTCCCTCCCTCCCTCTCTCTCATTATTCTCAGCTTTGAAGCGTAAATTAGTCTTGCATGTAAATCAATATCCTTTGTCTTTTAGAATATTGGATTCCAAGAGCTGCCAGGTCTTCTGTGATCCTGTCTATAGTTCCTGGGTACTTGAACTGCTTATTTCTGGAGGTTTGCCATAATTTTTTCTTTGATGTGGGAGTTCTGTGACATTCCTCAGACTTTTCTTTTGGGGTTTCTTTCATGAGGTGATTAGTGGATTCTTTCTATCTATACTTTGTCTTTTGGTTCTAATAGATCAGTTTCCTTTTATGATTTTTTAAAATAGAGTATCCAGTGTTTTTTATTTTAAATTTTTTTCAGGAATATGTTTTCAGGAAGTCTAGTGATTCTTATTTTTTCTTGAGTTGTTTTCCAAATCGTTCAACAGGCATTTACTTAATGCCTACTATGTGCTGGGCGTTGTGCCAAGCATATCACATATGCTTATCTTTTCCTCTGTGTTTTCGGTATTTTAGTTTTGTTCTAGTTTTCTTGATGTCTTATGGAGTCATTGATTCTGTTTGGTCAATTCCAATTTTTAGGGAATCTGTTAATTAAGATTTGCTACTTACTGTGTCTTCTAAACTATTTCTTCTTCTTCTAGCTCTTTCCTCCAGAGATTTTATTTCATTTTAAAACCTTTTTTTTTTTGTAGATGTAGTCCTTGTGGAAAATCTATATTTTCCTCTGAATCCCTCCTTTCAAGAGTGACTCCAGAGTCATTCTCTTCTTTCTGGGGATCTGTAGATTTGCAATAATTTTTTACACTGGGTGATATTTGCTTTGATTTATCCATCTTTCCAACTTTAGTTCATGAATTGAGACTTTGTGCCAGGGCTGGGTTCTGCCCCTTGCTGAACGTTCAGGTTGGGTGGTCAGCTGTGTTTAGTCTCTTGCTCTGAGTTGCCCAAGGTTTTGTGCCCCTATGGGTCTTTGAGGTTCAGATTGCTGCTGGATCTTCAGGGCCCTCTCTTGTGTCTCAGGGACATAAGAAAGTAGCAGTGTGTCATGAATCATAGAGCCCCTCTACCTGAGTTGTCTTAATCTGAGGGGCTTGGTGCTGATTACCCCAGGGCTTTCTCAAGGGAGCCATCTGCTCTGGTGCCCTCAGACACAGAGCCTTATGGACTAGACATTTTCCTGAACATCTCTGGTCAAGTTGGGGGGCTATGCTGGACTAGTGCTGACTTTACACTCATTTCCTATTGTTTATTTAATTTATGTTATTTCGTTTGTTTCTGTATTTCTTTTATTCCCTATATTTATTCTTCTTAATTGCATTGGCATAATGGATAAAACACTAGACTTGGAGTCAAGAAGACCAGAGATGCGTCTCTGTGACCCTGGGTAAATCAATATTATCTCCATTTTATTATTTATATTTCCAATACTGTCACTATAATATTACCTCCAGTTTACAGATAAGGAAACTGAGACTGGGAGATAATATCTTCTGATCTTGCTCTCTTAATTGGTGAATCCTTAGTTCAGACCACCATGTCAGAAAGAGGCCCAGCAGTCTGACTTCTCTACCCCCTTTCTAGTTGCCTTGCCCCTACCCTTCCATTTCAGTTTTCCTATATAATGCCTTTCCCTGTTAAAGTATATGTTTTTTTTTAACACAGGTACTGCTTGGATGCTTGTATTTGTATCGCTGGCATTTAGCACAGCACTGGGTATGTAGAAAGTGCTTGATAAATGGTTTAATTATCTATCTAATAGTGCCTATCTTAGCACAGTGCTCAGCACATAGGAAGAGCTTGATAAATACTTTGTCCATCTTTCTATCTATCCAACTACTTCACAAGGATATTTTGAGAATCATATGAGATAACTTAAGTAAAGTCCTTTATAAATTTTAAAGCACTGTACATAAGTGGCAGCTATTATTATTTTATTATTATATTTTATTTATGTTGTCAAACATTTTGCAATTGTTGGAGATTTGGTTGTTTCAGCATTTTGGGAGCCAATTATAAATAACCTCTTTTCTTTTTTTTTAAAGCTCGTTAAAAAAATAAAGAGCATGGTATTTGTGAGCTTCTTGCACCATCCTGTCCACCCTACCCCCTTTCTCTGTTCCTCTGCTTCTCCTGTCCAGTCTCCAGAGGTCCTTCTAACTTGGGCGGGTGGAGTATTGCAAAACTATGCTGATCAATGGGGTTAGTGTTGCTGGACAGGAAATGATGTCTCCTTCGGGGAGAGGGAGCCCTGAAAGGTCCCATTGATAAGAGAAGGGGGTCCAAAGGCCAGTGGAAAACTCTCAATGTAGAACTTCCCTTCCCCCCCCCTCTCTTTTTTGGTCCCTTCTCTTACCTCCCCAACTATAAAATATCATAAGAAAGGAATGCATTTCCCCTGGCTTCCATCATTTCCTGGGGCTCCCAAGGGGACCTCTGAGTGCAGAGTAGCTTGCCAAGTGTCTTCAGGATCCGTCTATGAGATGATCATTGGAAATGGGCAAGATCTGTTCATTTGAGAGATGATACTATCAGGCATGCACAGCTGGGGAAGGTTTTGTCAGACTTGGAAGCCTTTGAACTTCTCTCAGAATTTCTTTGGGTTTTAGCCTCTGATCTTAGCACTGCAACACGTGCGTCCCCATTACACAGAGAGTGAAAGCTCATGCTTAGAATAAATTGACTTCTTTACGTTCACCTCCATTTAAATAGCAAAGTCTGGGACTTTGTGGGATTCCTTTCCTAGGCATCTGAACGGCTGGTTTTGCACCAGGCAGCTCTTTTAGGGAGGAACAAATTGATTTCCTCTCTCTCTCTCTCTCTCTCTCTCTCTCTCTCTCTCTCTCTCTCTCTCTCTCTCTCTCTCTCTCTCTCTCTCTCCCTCCCTCCCTCCCTCCCTCCCTCTCTCCCTCTCTCCCTCCCTCCCTCCCTCTCTCCCTCCCTCTCTCCCTCCCTCTCTCCCTCCCTCCCTCCCTCCTTCTCTCTCCCTCCCTCTCCCTCCCTCCCTCCCTTTCTCCCTCCTCCTAGACATTAGTTGCTGGGAATCAGCTTTCATAGGATTGAGTTTCCTTGTTGTTGCCAGATCACAAGAAAAGTGGCCTGCCTCACTCACAGGGCAGATTCAGAACTATGATAGTTTTCTAGGTTTTTCCCTTGCGTTAATCTGTCCAATTCTATTTAATACAGGTCCCTATATTTATTGAGCATCCACCCCATGTAGGACTGTGTGTTTAGTGCTGAGACTGATACCAAGATGGATGAAACACCTTCCTTGATGTTCAGGACCACATGGCTTTCTTAGTTGGAGAGCCAAGATGTGAGTGCTGTGGTTGATGTGGCAGGTTGAGTTCCTCATTAGAGGAAGGAGGTTATAGAAAAACTTAATGTGCTTGTTGCTCTCAAAACTATGTTCTGACTTCCCATTGAAGTCCACACTTTCTACCTTATCCTCTGTTTCTTAGGTGAGGTCTTCACTAAGGGCTTCCCTCCAAGCCCCTAAAGTCAGTTCTCACATGGCAAGAATGTGGATGCAACATGTCTACCCCCATTTTACAGAGGGTGAGGGCTCATACTTGGAATAAGTTGGAATAAACGTCATCCCAGTGACCTTAGCCAAGGTGGAACAAATCATCAGGATTGTTGGGTTTAAAGGGATACGTTGGTCATTGCTGATCAGGTTTCCCCAGGATAATCTGGGTTTAGATTAAAAACACAAAAATGCAACACTGTGTGTATGTTTTTCTAACTAATTCTTTGGCACTGAATCTGTCTCATCCTTTTGATCTCTTTGTCATGCCACTAGAGTGTGTCATAGGGCACCTCTGGCTACTCCAAAAACTACTCTTTGTCCTTGGGGATAGTCAGATAACAATGATAAAGGACTCTGAATTTTTCTACTGTTCTCCCAGGAAGATGGTAGATTGGTGGGGATGGTAAAGAAGACATCAAATGTCACTTGAAATAAGACATACATTGTTGAAGTTCTGAATTTACTTTCCCTGTAGGTTGAAATAGTGTAGTCACTGGATGCCATAGTTTAGTCAGTAACTAAAGCAGCATAGGCTTTGGTGCGTGAAAAGCTTCTTGAGAAGGATTTGATGATGGCTTGACAAGGAAGCAGCATGATGTGTTAGGAAGAGCTGGATTAGGAATCAGGGTTCAAATCTAGCTCCGCTTCTTCCTAATCATGTGACCTTGGACAAGTCACTTCACCTTCTGACCCTGTTTCTCTTTCTGTAAAACAGGGCTAAAAATACTTACACTCCCTATTTCTCAGGGTCATTGTTAAGATCAAAAACAGAGAGTGTATGGAAGACAGCTTATAAAAACCTTCAAGAAGTATAGAGATGTCAGTTTTTGTTATATAATTACCATACCTCCATAGAAATGACAGTGGGGGAAAGTGTTTTATTGTTTAGGGATTCTGAGTGAGGGATTCTGTTTTAGAGGCAATGTAATATAGTGAACTGAATTTAGGGTTAGGAGGAACCAGGATTTGAATGGTGCTTCTGACACCTTCTAGCTCTTTGACCCTGGGTAAGTTGTTTAAACTCTTTGAGTCTCAGTTTCCTCATTTGTAAAGTGGGAGGAATGTATCTCCATAGTTTTTATATCAAAGGATCATTATGATCAGAGGAGATAATTTATGTAAAATCTTTTTTATTTCTTTAAGGTTTATATAGATATTATTTAGAGGAGAGGCTCATCGGGTACTAGGAGCATGCCTGGCCACTGTGATTTTGGGATGATCAGTTTTGTGAAAACTAAAGCTATGATCTGGCTTCCTCTCTGTTCCTCTGACACTCAGTCTCCAGACTTTGGACATTTTTACTGTTGTTCCCCATTCTTGGCATGTCGTCCTTCCTCATGTCTGCCCCCGGCTTCCTTCAAGTCTTATCTAAAACTCAACCTTCTACAGGAAGGGATCAGGGATTCTGATCCCCCATATTATAGATGCCTTCTCTTTAAGAGGCTCTCCAGTTTATCATGTGTATACATACACACACATACACACACACGTCTTCTTTGTTCGTAGTTATTTTCACGTTGCTTCTCTCATGAGATTGTGAGCTCCTTGAGAGCAGGGGCCTACCTGGTGTTTCTGTTTGTATGCCCAGAGCTTAGCCCAGTGCTTGGAAAATAGTAGGTGCTGAATTAATGCTTTCTGATTAACTCACTGAAGGATCTCTTGTCCACTGGCAGCTTCTCAGAAGCTCTAGAATAACCAAAAAAGAGAGAATCTTCTAGTATAAGTGAGAGTACAGAATGCTGGGAAACCAATATCACCAGTTTGGTTCAGTTAGTTTTTGGAATAGGGCAATCCACTGGGATTAAATTTTAGCAGAGCGTGTATTATCTGTATTCTTTTGCCTCTTTTGTGCTCCGTTATCTATTGAGTGCCTGCTATATATTTCACTCTGTGATAGACTTAGGAGTGAGGGATGGAGATGTTGGTTACCATAAGTTCATTCGTTCAACAACCATTTTTTGGTGCTCAGTGGATAAAAACTCTGGTCTGGAGTCAGGAAGACTTGAGTTTAAATCTGGCTGCAGTCACTTAGTACTTGTGTCAACCAAGTATATGGCCAAGTCACTTAACTTCCCTTTGCCTTAATCTATTGGAGAAGAAAATGACAAACCATCCCAGTATCTTTGCCAAGAAAACCCCACGGACAGTATAATCCAAGGGAGTTTGACATGACTAAACAACTGAACAGCAACTATGTGCTGAGTGCTGGGAATTCAAAGACAGAAGGGAAATAGGTCCTGCCCTCAAAGAGCTTATGTTATATTTAGAGCAAAGAAAGACAAGCCGATCCAAAGGGAGATAAAGAGGACTCCAACAATGATGGGGGATCAGAATAGGCTTCTAGTTGGGTATACTACTTGAGCTGAACCTTGAAGGAAGCTAAAGATTCTTAGAGGTAGCCATGAGAAAGGAGGGCATTCCAGCCTGGGCAAAGGCATGGAGATATGAGGTGGAATGTCATGTACCAGGAAAAGGAAGTAGGTCAGTTTGGCTGGAATGTAAGTGTGTGAAGGAAAGTAATGGGCAAGCAGCCTGGAAAAGTGTATTGTAGTCTTTTTTTTTTTTTTTTTTTTTTTTTTTTTTTTTTAGAGGGGCTCAAAATCAAGTTAGGTTGAAAAGGCATATACAAATGAAGTACTGATATACAAAATAAGATTCTAGTTAATAAGCTCGAGGATTAACAATGTGATAATAATTAACAACGAAGTTATCTGGTATCATAAATGACACTGAGAGGAGGGGGAGAGAAATGATCACGGTCTGGGTTCCATGGAGGGGTTGGTTTTGTAGGATGGCTATGATTTGAATAGGAGAAAGGGAAATGATGGGAATGATGGTGCAGATACAAGTGAAGACTCAGGTGTAAAGGAGCATGGCTTATTTTTTAGGATAGTGAGAAGATGGAGCTGATCTATTACAGCTAACCTTTGGTTCCTATGGAACCATTCATCTCCTAGGAACCTAGTTCTAAAGGTGGAAGGGAAGTTAGAGACCATCTAGTCCAATCCTTTCACATTATAGATGAAGAAAATAGGGCCTGAGGGAAGTTTTGACTTTTCTAAAGTCACAATAATAATATCAGGGGAAGAATTTGAACCCAAAAATCCAGTGATTTCAAAGACAGTGTTCTTTCTATTGTCTATAGAAGAGAAAGGTTTGAATAGCCTTTGGAACGTGTGGCTCTGAGATCTTTTTAGTGACACAAAGACTCTTTTGAAAAGAGGGGAGATGTTGAAGTTATTTGGGCCTGGAACTTGTTAAGAATCTTCAGGTTTGTTATTTTTTTTTTTTTTTTTTTTTGTGGAAGATGAGCACTGACCACTTGTAATGTGCTTTGTAGAAGGAATTTTTAAAAAGTGCTAGATGGTCACTGAGGTCCCCTTCCAACTCTGAAATTCTGTGATTTCTGTTAATGGAGAGAAAACTGGTGCCTCTTGTATTTCAGGAACCCTAGACTCCAATCAATCCTTTAGGAGTCCTAAGATGTAGAGTTCAAACCTATCTCAGAGAGCATCTAACCTAAATGGCCATAGTGCATGGATGAAAAAACTGAGGCTGATAGATGGGTTTTGCCTGAGGTGGTGGTAAATTTCCGACCATTGGAGATTTTTCAGCAGAGGCTATGTTTCCATATGCTGAGATGCTATAAAGGCTTTGTGTGCTTTAGGTAGGGTAAGTCCAGATGTCTTCTCTTGGAAGGCCCCTTTCAAGGTCGTAGACAGGGATTGGGACAAGAAGCCAGGGCTCCTCAGAAGTTTTCACTTTCCACAGTCTATGGCAAGCAAAGACCACAGAAGCTAACTGCCTGTTGTGGTTCACTTTCTTCTGGATCTCTATGTCCCTTCTCCATTGGTCCCTGCAGTAATGAGCTAAGATACCAGCTGGCAGACAGGAAGTGTATTCTGACTTCATTTTCATCATTCAAAGAGGATTCCTCTCCATTAAAATATCTTTGACAATCTGAGCCATTTCCAGTGAGGGCTTCTAAGATCACTTCGTACAGTGATCTGGGGATGAGGAAACTAAGGAGAGTGCTAGAACTCCTGGAGGAGGCAGCTAGGTGGGATAGTAGGTGGAGAGCTGGATTTTCAGTCAAGAAGTCAAATCTTACTCTCTGTTTGACCCTGTCACTTAATTGCTGTATGGCTCAGTTTCCTTATCTGTAAAATGGGCATAATGATAGCACCAACCTCATAGGGTTGTTGTGGGGGTCAAATGAGATAATATATGTAAAGTACTTTGCTGATCTTAAAGTGCTACATAAATGTTAGCTACTAAGATTACACCTAGAAGCATCACCCCCTCAGTACTATCTGACTGAAGAAGGGACCTACTTACCTACGAGGTTCTAAAGACAGCAGGACTGAATGTTGAGAATGGTCTGGCTGTTAATCTGTCAGGGGATTTAGAGGTGGGATTAGGAGAAATGAGGTGTGGAAGGAGTAGGGGGAGGACTTTAAGTTACTTACCTTCTTGGGCCCACTCCAAACCAGATTTCCAGCTCCTGCAAAACCTCTTTGCAAACCTACTTGACTGTTAAGTGTCCCAGGCAGTGGCCTGGTCTCTGCTGAGGAAGGAACTGAAGTCCTTAGGAAGGCCGAGTGCTTTGGCGGGTTGTTTCACAACATGACTTACAAGGAGCTGGGCTGGGGTAATTGCAAGAGCAAACAGGCACCAGGAAGGTGCTGTTGGTCCTTCATGCTGAACCCCAGCTAGTTAATGTGCAGGGTAAATATTTGGTCAGAGTTGCAAGAGGTTTTTTTCTTCTCTTTTTCTTTTCTCAGGGCATGTGGAGGCTGTAGCCAGTGGATAAGTTCAAGGGGGCTCTCAGGCTCTGATCTTATTAGGAAGTATAATTTCTTCTTTCCCCCCTGCTCAGCTGACCCCCAAGTTCCTCACAAGTTATTAATGTAATTAACTTTAAGTGAAACAGTTTGATGGAAGGGGAGTAGTATCATGGGACTCTCAAAAAGGTGCATAATTTTTAAAAAATTATTCGTATTTGGATGTGGAATGCATGATGGGATTTTTTCCCAATATGAACCAATTTACTTTTTTTTTTTTGATGGTCTGCTTAAAACGGTTTAGTAGGGAAGAAAAGATAATTACAAACAAGCATCACAAAGGAAGAAGGGGATGGGGTCTTCAGAAAGGTGCAAGCGAAATTATGTTGGAGATCAGAGAAGGGAAATATCTCACTAGTAGGCAGAGCAATAGTCAGCTAGGGAAGTGCCAAGAATAGGGCAGGGAAAGCTTTATGAAGAAGGTGGTAGTTGATCAAAACATGTCTAGGAATTGGACAACTGAACTAATAATAAAATGAATTTGAGTGAGTATATACCCAATGAATCTGGGGGTGTGGTAGCCCAGAAGTGTACTTGGTGTCAGCATGGATAGAGAGGAGGGGAATTTTGCAATGCCTGGACTTTGACTGTGGATAAGTCAGTCTACCAATTTATTCCTAGTGTGAGCTTGGAATATTAAAAAAAAATGTCAGGTTGATGTGCCCAGTGGGTAAACTACATGTGGATAATAGAGGAATTTTTTCAATAGAATAACAGATGGAAGACTCTTGGGCTCATAAGAATTTGTCATCTTAAACCCCTCTAACTTCCTCAAGAAGGCTACAATTAAGCATTGATACACACACACACACACACACAGAGTTATACATAAACTTCCACATATGTACACATATACCCTCAAAAGCTTATATGTAAAATCGTATTATGTTTATTTCCAACTGTCATCTCTTTCTCTGTAGGTAGATAATGTCTTTATAAGTCCAAATCTTTCCATATTTTTCTAAATCCACCAGCTCCTCATTTCCTACACCACAACAGTATTCCGACCCAATCACATTTTATCTGGGAGATTGTCATATGAGAGTTTCCCCTCAATTTTCTGCATTTCCTCTGTTCTTGGCTTTATTTATAAATAAACCTCTATTCTTGGTTTTATTATACAGGAAATTTTTAATTTAAAATAATCAGAATTATTCATTTTACACTTCAACACTTTTCTCACCTTATGATCTCTTTCTTAAGGAATGACCCTCATTTGTTAGAGATTTCCTTTCATTTTTTTACTAGGTGTCTTTGCAAAGTTCTTAAGGTGTTTGAAATCAAAAATCTACTGGAAGGAAAGATTTGTGGGGCTTTATATTGAAATAACTTTGTGTTGTGTAAAGAATGCATTTAGCTTAAGAGTGACTCCTCCCTTAGGGTTCAGGGGGGCTATCAGATCATACCTGCTGGCAATGATGAAGGGAACAGGTATGGCTCTTGATGGTTCTCTGTGGGCTGTTAGATGTGCAGGCAGTGTGTGTGTGTGAGTGAATGTGACTGTGTGTGCCTGCGTGTACGCATGCGCTCTTACAGCTAGAATTCTTCCAATCCCAGTGAAGTGTGGCTATCACTGAGAAATTGGATTGAGAAGTTAGAAAACCTGGGTTCTCTTCCATCTCTGCTGCTAACTCTGGGTGATCTTCTTCCACCTGCTTACCTTCTCTGCGCCTCACTTCCCACACAGCCACCAAACAGCACACCTGACCAATGTCACTCTCCTGTTCTATAACCCTTAGTGGCTTTTCATTGCTTCCAGAATAAAATACAGGCTCCTCAGTTTGACATTGCAAGCCCTTCAAAGTCTGCTGCAGCCTGTCTTTCTTCAGGCTCTGATATGGCCCTCCTTTATCATGCACTCTACCTTCCTATTCACCTAGCCTACCTATAGTCCTCTGAAATCAGCCCCTGTGCCTTTGTACCCTTAGAACGTGTAGCTTCATTCAAGGCTCATGTCTCCTGATCCCCTTACATATTAAAGTTCTCTTTCTCCCTCTTCAAATTATTATGTATACATTGTTGCCACATTTTATTCTCTCAGGAGAATATAAGCTCCCTGAGAGCAAAAACTGTTTTGTCTTGGTATACATGAAGACCTTCACACTCAAAGTGGCTCTTACTAAATATTTGTGGATTGAATTAAATAGTATCATACTGGATGATTTCTAAGGTACCTTTCAGCTCCAGCACTCTATCAGACTCTAACTCGATTAACTCTGTGGCATGTCTAAATATTACGATGGAATTTGACATGGTCACATCCCCTTATGACACCTTCTAAAGAGTTGTCTAATTTGTCTTGTTGGACTGGAGGTTTTTTGGTTGCTTTGCTTTAAAAAAAATTAGCCATCTACAAGGTGTTTCTTTGGCCATCTGGGCCCATTAAGTGATGGGAGAACACCCCAACTCTCAAGTCAACTGTAATGCTCTATTAAATGCTCTTTTCCCAGTCCCCATCCTTCTTGACCTCTCTAGTGTAGAATTTGACACTATTAATTACCCTTCTCTCTAGACTTTCATGACTCTATCCTTTCTTGGTTCTCTCCTTACCTATGTCATCATTTATTTGCAGTCTCCTATGATAGATCTTACCCAGGTCACATCTATTGACTGTGAGGGACATTGTCCTGGGCCCTCTTCTCTTCCACCTGTTTCTATTCAGGGACCTCATCAGTTCTCATGGATTCAGACATCATTTCTGAGCAGATGGTTCCCAGTGCTACTTACCCATTCATAGCCTCTCTATTGATCTCTAGACTGGCATCACCAATTGTCTGTTAGACTTCCCCTCTCCCTTTCTTTCTTTCCCCTCCCCCATGCCTGCTTCTACCACTGAACATCCCAAGCCAGGGCTTAGCACAGTGTGTAGCATTTAGTATAAACTTCACAAATGTTTACTGCTTGACTTAATTGTTTGAGTGTTTCTGTTGCAAAAGAGCCTTTGCTTTCATAACAGTACTTTTATTTGCACCAGTAATCTGAAGATGAGGCGAGGCTGGGCCATTTAGTGATAAATAGCACAGGATAGCCCTGAGAGAGAGGGAGAGAGAGAGAGAGAGAGAGAGAGAGAGAGAGAGAGAGAGAGAGAGAGAGAGATGTGCTATTGATACTATTACAGCTTTGTTTATAAGTAGTAAATTCCAGGCCACTAAGTTTTAATTACTGACTCATCTGTTCTCTGAGCTTTATATCATTTGCTTTTTAAATTATGACTGAATTTGATGCTACCAGGAAATAGTGTGATACTGATATCCTGATAGAACACCATGGGGATTTCGGTGACTCCAGTAAAATGCTGCAAGAGTCTCAATGACCCCTGTAGAATACTCTGGGAATTCCTATGACCCCAACAGAATGTTTAGAGGTTTCCAGTGACCCCAGGAGAGCACTAACTCCCATAGGGATTCCTTGGCTGCCGATTTCTCTTTTTCAAGCTTTGATGTTCTGCTTTCTCTTTCATGATATTCTTATGGCCTGAGAATAAACTTCTTGCCTCTTCTGTTCCTTCTCTTGCAAATGCTTTTGATAGAGAAAGTAGATTCATAGAAAGTATAGAGTATGCTCTAAGATGCGTTTACCATAAGGAAGGGAACAGGAAGATGTTATTATTTAATAGAAACCATTTCTTAGAGGAGGGCTATCTGTGTACCTGTAATTAGTGACTGTACTTGGAAGAGGAGAGCTCTTCCACTCAGAATCAACAGTAGATTGACCTCAGAATGTACAAACTTCAAGTTTCAGCTTTTTATTTATTTATTTATTTATTTTTTGGTTTAACTCCTTTATTTTTTTTAATACAAATTTATTTATTTAACTTTTTACATTTATTTTCACAAAATTTTGGGTTCCAAATTTTCTCCCCTTTTATCCCCTCCCCCCACCCCAATACACCGAGCAATCTAATTTTCCCTATCTCCAATCTGCCCTCTCTTCTATCATCCCTCCCTTCTCTTATCCCCATCTTCTCTTTTGTCCTGTAGGGCCAGATGACTTTCTATTCCCCATTGACTGTATTTCTTATTTCCTAGTAGCAAAAACAATACTCAACAGTTGTTCCTAAAACTTTGAGTTCCAAATTCTCCCCATCCCTCCCTCCCTTTGGGAAGGCAGGCAATTCAATATAGGCCATATCTGTGTAGTTTTGCAAATGACTTCGCTAATAGTCGTGTTGTGTAAGATTAACTGTATTTCCCTCCATCCTATCCTGCCCCCCACTGTTTCTATTCTGTCTTTTGATCCTGTCCCTCCCCAAGAGTGTTGACTACAAATTGCTCCCTCCTCCCATTTCCCTCCCTTCCATCATTCCCCCCCCTTGCTTATCTCCTTCTCCCCCACTTTCTTGTATTGTAAGATAGGTTTTCATACCAAAATGAGTGTGCATTTTATTCCTTCCTTTAGTTGAATGTGATGAGGGTAAACTTCTTGGTTTTTTTCTCAGCTCTCCTCTTTTTCCCTCCACTAAAAAGTCTCCTGCTTGCCTCTTGAATGAGAGATAATTTACCCGATTCCATTTCACCCTCTTTCTTCCCACTGCATTTCTCTCTCACCATTTACCTTAATTTCTTTTAAGATATGGTCCCATCCTATTCAATTCACTCTGTGCTCTCTGTCTCTGTGTGTGCATGCATGTGTGTGTGCATGCATGCGTGTACGTGTGTGTGCGTATGTGTGTGTGTGGTCCCACCAACTACCCAGATACTGAAAAGTTTTAAGAGTTACAAATATTGTCTTTCCATGTAGGAATGTAAACAGTTCACTTTTGGTAAGTCCCTTATGACTTCTCTTTGCTGTTTACTTTTTCATGCTTCTTCTCATTCTTGTGTTTGAAAGTCAAATTTTTTTTCAGCTCTGGTCTTTTCATCAAGAATGCTTGAAAGTCCTCTGTTTCATTGAAAGACCATATTTTCCCCTGAAGTATTATACTCAGTTTTACTGGGTAGGTGATTCTTGGTTTCAGTCCTAGTTCCTTTGACTTCTGGAATATCCTATTCCATGCCCTTCAATCCCTTAATGTAGAAGCTGCTAGATCTTGAGTTATCCTGATTGTGTTTCCACAATACTGGAATTACTTCTTTCTAACTGCTTGCAATATTCTCTCCTTGACCTGGAAATTCTGGAATTTGGCCACAATGTTCCTAGGAATTTCTCTTTTTGAATCTCTTTCAGGTGGTGATCGATGGATTCTTTCAATACTTATTTTGCCCTCTGGTTGTAGAATATCAGGGCAGTTTTCCTTGATAATTTCATGGAAGATGATGTCTAGGCTCTTTTTTTGATCATGACTTTCAGGTAGTTCCATGATTTTTAAATTGTCTTTCCTGGATCTATTTTCCAGGTCATTTGTTTTTCCAATGAGATATTTCACATTCTCTTCCATTTTTTCATTTTTTTGGTTTTGTTTGGTGATTTCTTGGTTTCTCAGAAAGTCATTAGACTCCATCTGTTCCATTCTAATTTTGAGAGAACTGTTCTCTTCAGTGAGCTTTTGAACCTCTTTTTCCATTTGGCTAATTCTGCTTTTGAAAGCATTCTTCTCCTCACTGGCTTTTGAACCTCTTTTGCCAATTGAGTGAGCCTATTTTTCAAGGTGTTATTTTCTTCAGCATTTTTTTGGGTCTCTTTTACCAAGGTATTGACCCGTTTTTCATGCTTTTCTTGCATCTCTCTCATTTCTCTTTCCAGTTTTTCCTCCACCTGTCTAACTTGCTTTTCAAAATCCTTTTTGAGTTCTTCCATGGCCTGAGCCCACCGGACATCCACTTGGGATGTCTGGGATACAGAGGCCCCGACCTCCACGTCTTTCCCTGATGGTAAGAATAGTTCCTCATCATCAGAATTGGAAGGCGGGAACGTCTGCACCCCATCAAAGTAGCTCTCTATGGTCTTATTTTGCTTCCTTTTTCTCCCCAGCCGGTTACTTGACTTCTGAGATTCCTCTACACCCCCACCTAGATCAGCCCAGCTAGTGCTTGGGTTCTGAGATTCAAATGGGCTTTCTGCGGCAGGCGCGACTGCTATTCAATGTGAGCTTAAGTTCTGGTGCTTGGGTGGGGGCAGGGCCGCCTCCCAGGCTCAGTTCCCTCAGGGGGTTTATGCAGAGACCTTCAGTAATGGGAGCTTCTGCCTGCTCTGGGAGTCCCGGGCCGCCACTACTGCCTCTGCCACTGCCGCTCCCTTCACTGCTTCCTCCCGAGGGGGCCCAAGCCACAGAGACACCCCGCTCCCCTCTTGGCCAGCCCAGACGTCTCTCTCACTGACCTGTAGCGCCTGTGGGTGGAGGGACCTTCCCGGCAGCTGGAGATTCCATCCCTGAAGCCTGCTCGGATCTGCTCCTCTCGGCCACGCGGCCAGGGCAGCACAGGGGTGGGCTCCACTTTCCGGGGCATGACGGACCCTGGGGACCACTCTCCAAGGCTCTCCGGAACGGAAATCTTTTCCACCATGTTTCTGCGCGCCTTGCAGTGCTTCAGAATTTGTGGGGAGTTCTTCTTGCAGGAAATATATGGGCTGGGGGTTCGGAGCTAGCATACGTGAGTCTTTCTACTCTGCCATCTTGGCTCCACCCCAGCTTTTTATTTTTTGAAATAAACACTCCTCCCCCCACCCCCAAGACTTTGACAAGTATTCCTTTGATATGTGTACTCTCTATGAGTGGGATGGCTCAGAATCTATTTCTTAGGTCATGTCCAGGACTGGGATGGCAATAATCTCAAATGATTGCTGTCTGTGCTAGAGAGAATGGACCCGTTGGGCTTATTTGTCCAAGGTGATAGATAGTGTTGGAGCCTAGACTCATACACAGGTCTCCTGATTCCAACAGAAATTTTAACAAAGGCATACAACAGGGGTCAACTGATTATCAGCATGGTTCATAGGAAGTGAGCTTCAGTAGAAGTCAGGGCACCAAATTAATACCAATCCTGACTCTTCTGCCTTCTACCTCTGTGACTCTGGACATGTCATTTAACATCTTAGGCCTTATTGTACTACATTGGAAAGAAAGCACACTGATTCTGGAATCTGAAATTCTAACTGGGTTCAAATCCCTCCTCTTACACATTCTACCTGTGTGTTCTTAGGCAAGTTGCTTAGTGGTTTCATTATCTGTCAAATGAAAGAGTTGGACTACATGGTGTCTGAGAACCCCTTCCAGTTCTGGTTCTATAATCCTCGAATTTTCAGTGTGGTCTCTTAGAGACCATTGAGGATAGAGCTTCAACTCTAGAAGCTGGCAAGGTAGCCATTGTGGAAGGAAGGTGTGATAAGAGGACACCTTTTAAAAGAAATGCATGCTTTTTTAATGCTAGAAAATTTCAGTCTCCATGACATGTAGATATTTATTACATCATGGCATGGCATGCATTACACTCAAAGTAGTACTGGTCATTGAGGCCTCTGAAAGGGCAGCGACCCAAAGGAGCCACTGGATGAACTCGCATCCTCTTGAGTGTGAGGAGCTGTGGATGAGAGAGAGAGAGAGAGAGAGAGAGAGAGAGAGAGAGAGAGAGAGAGAGAGAGAGAGAGAGAGAGAGAGAGAGTGTTTTCATAAACTTGCTGGGAGAAGGCCTTTTCAGGGGCACTGGGGAGATTGTAAGAGGAGCTGGAATGTTATCCCAGTGTTAAATCTTGAACCTGTTTATTGGTTTTAAGCCTTGGGGGTGGAGTGTTGAGCTGAGTGTGGGGTACTCTGGGGATTCAGATCAGTATTTGCTATTTAGGGCTATACAGATTTTGCTCTGAAGGATGGATAATATTTCTTTAACAGGAGACCCTTCACTTTGGTATAATTGCTGTGATTGTAGATGGCACTGTCTGGAAGTCTGACATCTAATAAATCAGCACTGACAATGTATGTCAGTGGTTCTGTGGTAAATTCAGAGAACCAAAGAATGTCAGAAATGGAAGAGATCATCTAATTCAAAAGGTCTTGACCTAGGGTCTGTGGATAGATTTCAGAGGGCCCATGAGCTTGAATGAGCAAAAAAATTATATCTTTATTTTCAGTCATTTTCAACTGAAATTTAGGATCTCTAAGAATTATTTTAAAATGTTTTTCTGAGAAGGGGTCCATGAACTTTCAGCAGATAGCCAAAGGGGTCCATGACACACACCAAAAATTTAAGAACTCCTACTTTTCTCCAACTCTGTCATTTTACAGAACTAAGAAAGAGAATGAATTTCTGTAAGTTATACAGAAAAAGAATGAAAGTGCTGGTACTCATCATTGTAATAGGAGTGCCCACACTACTGATATCACAAATTTGTCCTATGAAAAAGGTACAGTGTTAGTCTCTGTCTCTCTCTCTCTAACACATATAATAATATGTAATATTATAGCACATAATATAATAACATTTAAAATAAGTTCTGACAGACTCTGCTGCTTTCAAGGAACTTACAACTTAAGAGTGCTACCTTTATTTATGTTTTATTGATATCTTTTTAAAGTATCATTTTAATTTCCCAATTTCTTTTACTTCTAGAAAAGACATTCTATAAAATCATTCCTTATAACAATGAATAAAATAGAAAGAAAAAAATAGTTCAGCAAAACTAATATACCAGCCAAGTCTGAGGTACACTGTCACATCTATTCTTTGGGACCAAGCTTAGTCATTTTAGTTTTCGATTATTATTCGTTTGTTACTGTTCTTTCCATTTGCATTGTTGTAGTCATTTTTCCTGGTACTTTTTACTTTATTTTTAAATTAGTTCATATAAGTCTTTCAATTCTTCTCTGTATTCTTAATAGTCATTTTTTATGATTCAACAATATTTCACTAGTTTAATATACCAAAGTTTGTTTAGTCATTCCCCAATCCAAAGGTATCTACTTTGTTTCCAGTTCTTTTGGTATAAAAAGTGCTAGTATGTTGCTGTATGTGGGGCTTTCCTTCTGGAAAGGCCTCCTTGGGGAATGTATCTAGTTTGGGAATCTCTTCATTTATTTCCACAAGAAGAGATATGTTTATTGAATCCCTACTGCTGTCAAAGATACGTACTCCATACATTGGTGGATACAGAGGAAAGTAAGACAATCTCAGACTCAGGGGTCAAAGTGTATGCCAATGTGAACCAGATGCATTCCTTAAAAGAGGTGCAACGTTCTGTGAAAATTCAGAGGAGAGAGGAAGAGAGATCATTTCTGACTCAGGGAGGCAGAAATCAGAGAAATCTTAACAAGCAGATGGCCTTTGATTTGGGACACAGAATAATTAGGGTTTTGATAAGGAAATATTTTGGTTTTTTAAATTATTATTTATATTTGTCTTCAATGTTCTACAATCGCTTCCATATATCTTAGATTTTTCTCCTCCCTCCCCCCCGTTCTCCCCTACCTCTCCCTCCCTCCCTGAGACAGCATACAGTTTTATATAGGTTCTACACATACATTCCTGTTAAATACATTTTCACTTTAGTCATGTTGCATAGAAGAATTAAAATGAATGGGAGAAATCATAAAACAAACCAAAGCATAATACAAAGGAAAATGATCTGCTTCATTCTGTGATCGAATTCCATAGTTCTTTCCCTGAATGTGGAAAAGGCATTTTGTCTTAAGAGACCATTGGGAATTATTTAAGTCCTTGCATTGCAATGAAGTACTAAGTCTACCAGAAAAAATCCTCTGTGGTCGTTGCTGTGCACAAAGTTCTCCTGGTTCTGCTCCTTTCGCACAGCATCAGATCATATAAGTCTTTCCAGGCCTCTCTGAAGTCTTCCTGTTCATCATTTCTTAGCGCAATAGTATTCCATTACAATTAGATACCATAATTTATTCATCTATTCCCCAATTAATGGGCATCCCCTTGATTTCCAGTTTTTGGCCACCACAAAAAGAGCTGCTATAAATATTTTTGTACATGTGGGACCCTTTCCCATTTTTATGATCTCTTGGGGATACAGTCCTAGAAGAGGTATTGCTAGGTCAAAGGGTATGCATGTTTTTGTAGCCCTTTGGGCATAGTTTCAAATTGTTCTCCAGAATGCTTGTATCAGCTCACAGCTCCACCAACAATGAATTAAGAATTCCAACTTTCCCACATCTTCTCCAACATTTATCATCTTCCTATTTTGTCATGTTGGCCAATCTGATAGGTGTGATGTGGTATCTCAGAGTTGTTTTGATTTGCATCTCTCTACTCAATAGTGATTTAGAGCATTTTTTCTTGTGACTGTAGACAGCTTTAATTCCTTCCTCTGATTGCCTGTTCATATCTTTTGACAATTTATCAATTGGGGAATGACATATTCTTGCACATTTGACTCAGTTCTCTATATATTTTAGAGATGAGGCCTTTATCACAGACACTAGTTACAAAAATTCGTTCCCAGTTGTCTGCTTCCCTCCTAATCTTGGTTGCATTGGGTTTGGTTGTGCAAAAACTTTTCACTTTAATGTAATCAAAATTAGCCATTTTGCACTTCATAATGCTTTCTATCTCATTTAGTCAAAATTTCTTCCCTTATCCATAAATCTGATAAATACACTATTCATGATAAGGAAACATTTGAAGACAGTTTAGGCAGAGTAATTGATATGATTAAAGGTACAGAGGGAAGAAAGTATATTGCATTGCTTGGGTGGTGATGTGAGTCTCTTATTTGACTAGTGTAGGATATATGGAAGGGAATTTTTGGGGGACAGTCTGTAAAGGTACATTGGAGATGCATTGTAGAGGGCTGTGAATGCCAAACTGAGATGATGGGGACACTGGGGAAGTCACTGAAAATAGATTACTTTGTCAGCATGTGCTGGATAGATTGGAGGTAGAGAAGTTTAAGAGGAAATAAAGCAGTTATCTAGGCTGGTGGCACGTGAAATAAAGGAAGGGATAAAACTTGTGGAATGATCAGATGTGGAGGACAAGGCAGGAGTCAAAGGAAGCTTCAAGGTTACAAGTCCAGTAACTAGAAAAATGGTCATTTCAGGGAAGAAATAAGGAACTCAGGAGGAAGAGCATCACCTAAAAGTTCATTATTAGATGTACTCGATTTGAGGGGCCTGAAGAAAGTCTAAGAAATGCTGAGAAGCTTCATGGAGGATTGATTGAGCCACATTAGGGATGATTAAAGTGGAAAGAAAACCTGCTTTCCCTCATGAAAGAAAGTTTCATGTGGGAGGAGCCAAGTATAATTTATAGAAAAACTTGGATTCCTAGGATCTTCGATTTGGAAAGCACCTTGGAAGGTATTTAATGCATCCTCCCTAACCTAAAGATCAGATTCCTTCTGCATTATCCCTAATAAGTGGTCATTCAACTAGAACACTTTCAGAAGCCAGGAACTTACTGTCTCATAAGATAGCCCATTCCATTGCTGGGCAGTTCACAGTATCAAAAAATTCTTTCTTGTATTGAGCTGATCGGCTTCAGTATAATAGTAGTAGTAGTAGTAGTAGTAGTAGTAGTAGTAGTAGTAGTAGTAGTAGTAACAGTAATAGTAGTAGTAGTAACAGTAGTAGTAGTAGTAGTAGTAACAACACATAGCACCTTAAAGTTAACAAAGCACTTTACATATGTTATCTCATTCAGTCCTCTCAACAACCCTGTGAAGTTGGTGCTATTGTTTTTATTTTACAGATGAGGAAACTGAGGAAACCCCCAGGGTCACATATCTAGTAAGTGTCTGAGAATAGATTTGAATTCACAACTTGCTGATACTATGTCTACTGTGTACTCCAGCTGCTTAGATTTATAAATTCCACTCATTTGTCCTCCATATTATAGCAGAACATGGAATGAGTCTACCCTTCAACATGACAGTCCTTCAAATATTTGAAAACAGTTATTATGTACCTTTTATTTCTTCTTCAGTCTTTAGGTTCATCAACTCCAGTTGTTTCAAATAATCCTTGTATGGCAATGTCCCTTTGCTATCCTGGGTGCCCTTCCATGGAAATGATCCATTTCGGGAACATTCCTCCCCAGAATGAAATAGAAACCTGAAGAATAGTTATTCATGCAAGGGCAGAATTTATTAACTGATTTTTTTTCTCTCCAAGAAGGATGGGAGGCCAAGATTCTGGCTCTGGGGAATTCAAGATTCATGGGGTAGGCTCTTTATTCATTTGCCTTGTTGAAGTTATGCCTGTGCACCCACTGCCTTCCCTCCCTCTCTCCTACTTGCATGTTGAATCATCGACACCAACTCCTCCAGTAGTCCCATCTGAGTCAAGCCAACACCCAGTGTTGGGGCTGCCCTCTACTGCACACCTTGTTTTCCTGGTGTGAGGTGGTTAGGATAGTGATCAGGTGATGACGACGTGCTGGGGAGGCCTCTGAGTGCTGCTTTGGCTGCCTTCAGTCCCAGCCTTAGTACTGTCATAGGGAGAAGAAGCCAGCTTAGGTGAACCAGCTTCCTGCCTCTTTCTTTCTTCCCCCTCCCCTGAAAACCAACTGGAAATAGTGGCTGGAAAGTGTGGAGGGGGACAATCTCCCCCTCAGGTCCAGAGGATGAAAGGGAAGAAGTTCTTTGGGAGCAGACGGGTGAGTGACATCTTTATAAGCCTGGTGTTCTATATAAATTATCTCCCTAAGGAGCTGCCACTTTGAAAGAGTGGAGGGGGAGAGATGAAGGCTTTATTCTTATCCCGAGATAGCAGCTGGTGGAAGAAGCAGGGTAGGGATCTGCATGGGATTGGTGTAGCTCCTGCTGAACAAACACAGCACTCAGGCCACCCCTTTCCCCACCCCTTCTCTAGCTGGGCCATCCTATCTGGTTTCCCCAGTGTACCTCCCCAAGTCCAATGACTCCAAGCTTTGGCATCCCTACCCACCTCCTGCTGATAGGAACAGTCTCTGTTTGGCTTCTATGTTAATGGAATTAGTCACATCAGACAGCAGTGCAAACAGTGGGAGTCTGGTCCCAGGGTTTCCTAATAGGAGACTACAGTGTTTCTCTCGGGTGCGTCTCTTCGCCCTTTGGAGAAACTCTTGAGTGAACTTGTTGGAACTGGGAGATGTTGGCTCTATTGATTCTATCTTGCTTAGACCCAGTGAACACTGAATTCCTTGTCTCCTGTGGTGCTTTTATTTTATAATACTGTGTTTTAGCCTTACTTGTATGGTTGGGGTGTGGGGGAAGGAGGAAGAGGACACTTAAATATTAGCTTGTTGGTAGAAAACAGTCAACAGTTGAGAGTGGGGAAAATGGGGGGGATGGTGAAGGGGAAATGGTAAATCCCCCCTTCTTATCCAGTTTGGCTTTGAATCATGAAGAAGGAAAGCTATGGGTTTACATGGAATTTACTGGGTATCTTGTAGTAGTTTGGTCCCTGAAGGGTTTCCCTTACTAATGTTCTGACATCTTTTTCTACAGAGATAGGCTGGAAAGTTATCCTTTGGGCCCTCTCAGTGAATGTCCCATTGGGCCATAGAGAATGCTTATAGGGAGCTCTGCTATGAAAGGTCCTTGGGGCCCCTGTGAGGTAGCAATAAATAATCTGTGGCTGGTGTGAAATGCTGACCAGGGTTTGGCTCTGTCTTTCTGTCTGCTAATTAGAGGCCATTTATCTGGTGCTGAACAGAGCAAAGTGACCAGTTCAACTCGGTTGGCGGGCTTAGGTCAAGGCCTGCCTGGAGAGTAAAGTAGGAAGGGGGCTAGGAAGAGTGAGGCATAAAAAAGTGGGGACATTTGAGCTAAATAGGCAACATTCAGGTATATGTTTTTTTCCCTTCAAAACAGGAAGCAGTCAGTCTAGTGGTGGGAGCCTATGGTTCAGATGCCTAGAGAGACACAGGTTCTGATCTCGGCTGTTCATTCATCCTTCCAAGGCAGGGTCCAGTCTAATATCTTGTTCAGGCTTCTGAAAGTGAGGTCTTCCCCATGACATTTCTCCCCTCCCAAGTGAGTGTGTGTCCCCAACCCCCAGAATCTGACCCAGTTTTTGGTGGCCTGATTGATTCTCATGAAAAACACTGGGGGTCTGGAGAAAGGAATATCTCTATACAAATTAGATGAGTACAGAACAGGGCTTCTTAACCATGACCTTGAATAGGAAAAAACATTACATTTTATTTTCACTAACTTCTTAAAAAATGAGTATTTCCTTCAAAGATTTAAAAGCATTATTCTGAGAAGGGCTCATCATAGACTTTAACAAAGGAGTCCATGATACAAAAAAAGGTTAATAACCCCTGGTATAGAGGGTTCAAGGATTGGTCCTTAGGATGATCAGGATTCTAGATCTGTTCCTTGTGGACCACAGCTGTCTCTCGATTGAAGTTACTGTAGGGAAGGAAGGAAGAGGAGAGGGTCAAACAAATGTTTGCAGAGCAGATACACCTTAAGTCTAAGACAGTGTAAAAGCCGTGGGTTGGGAAAGGTAGAGTAGGGAATGTTAGACCTGGCTGGTGAAAGGAGAATGTGTAGGTTGGTGGATTTAGAAGCCAGGGCAGAGATCTTGTTGATTAGCTCCAAGGAGAGTTCTCTTTTCTTCTGATTCTGGAAGGTTCCCATAGGTTGGTTGTTTTAGTCTCAATTAATCCCCCCCAGTACCCACCTGGGAGCCAAAGGGGGAGCCAAAGGGGTCAGGAAACTGGTGCTCTACCAGTGAAAGTGTGGGCAGTAGACATTTGGATGTCAAAGCCTGGTGTTTCTCCTCATTGTAGACCTTTCCGTTTGGCTCCAGGAAACACAATTAGGAAGGGGGTTAGGACGACAAGCATTTTTTATTCTTTGTGGATGGAGAAAAGAGAATGGGCATGTGCTCAGATTCAATTTAGCAAACATTTACTGAACAATTACTAAGCGGAAGATCCTATGCTAGGTGATGAAGGTGACTAGGATGGTGAAAAAACAGGAAAACAATCAGTTGAAAGAACTGGGAATATTTAGACTGGAGAAGAGATTTAGCAGAGGACCTGAGAGCTGTTTTCAAATATTTGAAAGTCTATCATATGAAAGAGGTTCTAGCCCAGAGAGGAGAACAAGGAGAAAAAGTTAGAAGTTTAAAGAGAGATTTTTATTGGGTGTAAGGAAAAGCTTCCTAATGTTTAGAGCTATCCAGAAGTAGACTGAATTGCCCCAGGAGATCTTCAAGGAAAGACTGGATGAACGTTTGTTGGGCTTTAGAACGGATTCTAAAAATGCTTTATAAAGAATTCATCTTGTCAGGTCTAAGTTGGATTAAATTGAACTGTAGCTCCTACCAATTCTTAGAGTCTGTGAAGCTGTAGAAGACAGTCTCTGTTGGCTGGTGAAGGCCAACGATCACCCAACTATGTTGGCTTCTTCCGTGTCATTTTGTGCCCTTACCCTGTTTCTACCTCTTCCTCTGTGAAGAACAATCAATTCAATATTGTCATTGCTAATAGAAAGAGGGTAACATTAAACTACCCAGTGACTCTACTCACCTTCCCTTTGACTTCACCCTTCCTTGATCCGCATCCTCTTGGGATCTCTATATGTCTCTTAACTGTGTCATTTTTCCTTATTAGAATTTTAAGCTCTTTGGGGGCAGAGACTGTCTTTCTTTGCCATTTAAAAAAAAATTCCACTGCTTAGCACAGTGTCTGGCACGTATTAATAAATACTTTTTCATTGATTGAATGATTCATTCCTTCACCTCAGAGAGATTATGGTTATAAATAATTGAAATCTGGCTTAATGTCTATAGTGCTAGACATGGCGTTGGGGAAATTTGGGTTTGAATTGTACTTCAGATACTTACTGTATGAAGTCATCCTATTTCTCTGGGGCTATTTCCTCATCTATAAGATGAGGAGACTGGATTCAGTGACTTCTTAGGTATCTTCCACTTCTGAACCTGTGATACAATAAGTGGATAAATCAGTAAAATTCTAGGTAGAGTGGGATAAATCTTTTGATGTGTTAAGGGAGTGCAGTTATTCCTTCCACATGGTACCCCTATGATCTAGAAAATCTGTGTAAAAATTTTTGGCTCTCCCTTTGTACTAGATAAGAAGTCTGAATTTTTTCTTTTTCTTCTTTGGGGTATTTACAATACCTTATTTTAAAATTTAGGTTAAATATTTGGTCATAGGCTATGTGTAGGTCAATGTTAAATAAAAATACTAGCCTTTGTGTGTTGTTTTTTGACGTTCATGTTCTTTTTGCAAACTTTAATTTTTTACTTATTTTAACTTTAGAAAAGAAATTGTATTTATGATATTAAAAATAAAACATATTGATATTATACAATACTATACATATATTTTATGCATTTCTGAGTTTCTAAACTTTTTCTGCATCATCTACTAACCTTTGTGTGCTGTCTGCAGCTTTCACGAACTTCCCCCCAAGTTCTTATTTAATTTCTTATGCCAACCCTGCAATATATTGAAACAGCAATGGGCAAAGTCTTGATGTAGAAGGGTTAACGGTACAGAGAAGTAAGGTCTGATTGGAGGAGGTGGGGTCTTGAGAGGGAAGGATAGGATCAAGGAATTCCATTCAATTCAACAAAAATTTTTCAGCATAGTGAACACAATACTGTGCCAAGTTCTGGGGAAGGTACCAAGTGTACAGATGATGCATCTTTACGCTTGCCTGCCTTCTTGGAGCTTACAAAAGAGGAGGAGGAGTATCATTTGAGATAGATCTTTAAGGATAGGTGGGAGAGGAAAAGGTAAAGCTCTAAAGATTGGCAGGCACTATAGGAAATGCCATGACCAAATGCAGCGGACTACGAATAGTTCAGTTTGATTGAAATATTGGTATATAATGATGAATGGTGTGGATAAGGGCTGCAGGGGTAGGTAAGGATCCAGATTTTAGAGTTCCTCCAATGCCTGACTGAAGAATGTGGCCCCTCCCTGTCATTCTCTCTTTGTAGCAATCTGTCTGCCATTCTGTTATGTACCTATCGTCTTGCCAACATTTGCTGTCACTCTCTCAATGTGTCCATTTCCTTGTCTCTGTCTGTTTTTCTTAGTTGTGCTTTTCTGCCTTCATGTATTTTTCTTCTTCCTCCTCACTCCCTGAATTTGTAAGAAGGGCAAAGGTTCTGAGCTCCCTGATGGAGGAGGGGAAAGAGTTGTTTAGCATTTGAGCAGAACTGAAGATGAGCACCCACCCTTTCTGGGGATGGAGCCATACGCTTGAAGGGCTTTTAATTAACTCACCGTATCCCATGGGCTTAAGCACCAAAGAGCTTGGCTGCAGATACCACTTTTAAGATGGTATGATAGTTTTGAAAGGAAATCTTCATCTGATTGCGTAGGGAAGGAGAAGAAATTTAAAGCCTTTTTGAGGCAGGATTTTTTTGAATGTTTTACATATATGACTATTAATTTCTTGACTTCTGTTTAGAGTAAGACATCTCCAATTTTTCAAATTGATACCTACTCTAAGGCTGTGGTCACACCACTATAACCCTCAAGGGCTGTCTATAGTCCAGATTGATAAGTGCCCACCCTAGGATGCAGCTAGTAGAGGACAACCCTGAGGAGTGAGCCCCGGCATGTAGAAGGCAGGAGTTCCCCGAGTCTGGGCTGTACGTGGGTGGCGGGTCACAAATCTTCAGCCTCAGCTTCAGAGTCCTGTTCTACTGCCTCACCCCAACAGAGTGAGTGAGCAATTGCAATTCCTTAGAGGCCCCTCCTCATGTGGCTACTCTTCCTGCCTGAAATAGTTGAGTTGTGTGCACTTGCCTAGAAAAGGGAGTGGTGCCTGTTTGGCCAGGCATGCCCAGAAATAACCCAACAGCTGTTGGGGATCTGTGTCAGTCTGGGCATTGGGAATACATGAAGGGGGGATTGTTTCCTCTCTCCTTGACCAAGGGGGGAATGCCCAGGGCTATCATGGGAATCAGCGCTGAGCTACTTACGTTGGCCAGTATGTCTGTATTCAGTAAATCCCCCAGGCCTCCTGATAGTGTAATGGATTTGTCGTCAGAATTCTAGGTTCATATCTTGGATCCTCCATAAGCTAGCTGTGTGGGACATAGCTTGGGAAATGACTTCCTTTTTGTAGATCTCAGTTTCCTGATTTGTAAAATGAGGGTGTTGGAGTACAGCATGGTATTTCATTGGTTCTGAAGTCAAAGGACCTTGGCTTGAATCCTGCTTTTAATTCATACTATCTGTATAGCCTGGTGTAAGTCACATTAACCTCCCTGAGAGCCAGTTTACTCATCTGTAAAATGAAGGGATTAGACCAGATGTGCCTCTGAGGTCACTTTCAACTCTAGATCATGACTTTTCATGTTTCAAGTCCTATGATCCTTTGGGTCCTATTCTGCTGGGTTAGGCAATGGAGTGAGAATGGGGATATAAAAGAAATAGAAGATGGATTTCCTGTCTACTGAGGAGCTCACTGCTTTATTGAAGAAATTAAGACTCACACAGAGGAAAAGAATCAGATTTAGAACTGGAAGGGACCTTAAAGGTCATTTTGTACAATCCTATTTATTTTCTAGATAGAGAAACTGAGGCCCAGAGAGGTGATATGACTTACCCAGGATCACATGAGTAGAACATGACAGAGCCAAATTTTTAACCCTGGTCCTTAAGACTTCGGATTAGTAGCTGGTTCCATTGCACCATGCTGCCTCTGATAGCAAAGATTGTTTTATTGGTCTGTAACTTCATTGTCATGAATACCATCTTTACCCATACAACTCATCTACAATTTAAGAGAAAGGAATAAATGAAAAAGCACTTTATTAACCACTTACTGTATTCCAGGTTTGGTGCTGAAGATACTGCACTCAAGGAATTTACATTTTAATGGTCCAGGGGTATGGTGGACACAGGAGGGAGTTTTGGTCTGGGGAATTACTGAAGGTGGCAAGTTGATCTATATTACAAGCCCTTTTGAGAACTAATGGTCTTTACTGGAGTACTTTGTCTAAAGAAAGTGGTAAAAAAAAATGGGGGGCACGAGATGTAGGGGGAAGTTTGTCCCTCAGGATAGCTAGGTACTCTTAGAGAGTTGCTATGGCCAGTATTTCATCATCCTTCCAGTCTGTTGATGAGCTTCTCTGAACTGAATTGGGCCAGTCCTTTGGAAACAGACATATAATCCATCACTGGGTCCTAAGTTTAAATCATTAGAAACTGTCAAAGCCTGTGGTCCACTGGCAAAATCTTAGATACCCCAGGGTCATCTCCAAATTATGGAGTAGGACTTTAGTAGAAGTAACCAACCCAGAGTTCCAGCTTAATTATCTGTTATTAACAATACCAAGTGATAAATAAATGCTAAGATAAGTGGTGAGAGACAGTGTACTATAGTGGATAGAGAGTTAAACTTGAAGCCACAAAGACCTGAATTTAAGTCCCACAACTCACCCATATTGACTGTTTGACTTTACTTCTCAATGCTCTGGTTAGTTCTCTAAGAGTATAAGCTGTAGAGAACGCTCCAACCTGCACCTATACTAGCACAGCAGAGGGAATTTCCTTATCTGGGAATCAACTCTACCAGTGAAATCTCAGATGTCATTCTTTGTCTCCCTGAGCTAAACGGTGAGGACATGGAGAGCTGTTGTAGCTCATAGGAGCGAATGGTGTCTGAGCTGGGCTTGGCATGGAAGCCTTCCTGGAGTAGATAGTACAACAGCTGGGTCTTGAAGGATGGGGATGATTTAACTAGGAAGAGGAGAGTGGGGAGGCCGTGCCAACAGGATATGGGAAATGGGGGGCAGGAATACTATCTTTGTAGAAGTAGCCTTAGGTCTGTTCTTGCTCCTGTCCTCTTTTTGTTATGCCACTGATACACAGTAGTATTAGAGAAACAGAGAAGAATAGGAGGGAGAGGGAAGATATGTCTTCAGCTCTACAGCCCCAGCCAGAGTGCCTGTCACATGCCCCCTTGGTCCTCTCAGACTTGGACTGGATCTTCCAACAGCCTCACCCTGCCTCTATGCCTCCATAAACAGAAGCAGTGTGCATGTGTGCATGTGTGCATGTGTGTATGTGCGCATTCAAAGGTGGGTACATCCCTTCTGGTAATAGTGGGATGGAATATACAGGTGATTTCACCCATAAGATTGGATGAGTCCTCCCAGCTTAGGCTCTGGCTGCTCATTCTCACCTTTCTTTCTACTTAATCCTCAAGGGCAAATGAATTCTAAACTGAATAGTAGGTCTTCCAGGAAACCGGGGAAGATGCTCCTGGCCATGGCTCAGGGCTAGTTTTCTTTGCCTGGAATGTTGGACCGATACTATTCACATATGCAGATAGACCCTGGGTATTTCCTTTCAGAAGAGGTTTTCCCACTGCTGCACTTTCTGAAACCTATTGAGGATGCTTGATACTTAATGCCTCTATGACCTGAGGCATGTTGTTTCTTCATTCTAGCAAAGTGTCTTCATTGTTTCATCTATAAAGTTAGAAGTTGAATAAGATTGACTTAAGATCTGTCCCAACTCTAAAATCCTATGATCTTAGGGAGTTGTCAACAATAACTCACATTTGCAGAGGGCTTTAAGGTTTACAAAGTGATTTCTTTGCAACAATCCTCCAAGATGGGTCATACAAATCTAATTCCCATTTTACAGATGAGGAAACTGAGGCTCCAAGAAGTTAAATAGCTTCTCCATGGTTACATAGCTAAGAAATGTTTTAGGCAAGATTTGAACTCAGGTCTTCTGTCTCCAAGTTTGTCCCTTAGGATAGCTAGGCATTCTTTATTAGTAACAGTAGAGCCATGTAGTGCTTAGAATAAGTGGAATAGGCGGTTGCTTATGGAAGGTGAATTCTAAAGTGCTGAGAAGGTCCCCTTTCCCCCAAAGAGCTCCCTCTTCTACCATTTAGGGAGTCCTTCATTTGGAATAAGCATTCTTCTCTTTCTCTGTCCTCTTTTAAAATTCATATTTCTCATCTTGGATGACATTTTAAATTAAGTTCTGAGAGTGAATTATTTTATCAGAGAGGGTAGGATGCAGTTGCTAGCCATCAGCCTGGAAAGAAAGGCTCAAAGTGCAAGTGTGAGGATGCTCAGCTACTTAGAAATTCTGCTAAGAGTCAGTCCTAGCAATGACTTCTCCTGCTCTTCCTTTTACACATGGTCACATTCACTGTTGGACAATTTTTAAAAGTATTTTATGGGGGAGGAGATTAGTGTGACTATTTTAAAAGAACAGAGAAAAGACATAGAATTATGGAATGTTAGAGCTGGAAGAGTCCTTTGAAATTTACCTTTCAGAGTGAATGTGACCACTCTCAGAACTTAATTTAAAATGTCATCCAAGATGAGAAATATGAGGGGAGTTGCTTAATAAATGTTTACTGACTAAATAATTGATTGAAGCAATCTGTGGCTGTGAGAGAATATGTCTGTCTATGAAGATAACCAGACTTTGGTATTACCTTAAGTTCTTACTTGTCTAATTTTGTAAAGCCTAAAAACTTGAATTTTTCCCATGAAGGATATGAAACTACATCAGTAGTTATCCATCCCTGATTCATTGCTACTCAGAATGTTAATGGTCCACAGTAGGTGGGTAGAGGTAGATAGATAGATAGGATGGATGGATTGGATCTTTGCTCTCAAGGAACTTGCATTCTAATAGAAAGACAAAAGAGAAAAACTGGAGGGGAAGTGGGGAAGGGAAGGGGTGGTAGGAATGTGGTGAGTTGTTTGAAAGACAGCCATGCAGTGTAGTCATTCTCTGGAGGAGCTAGCTTGCCAGCCTTGGTGGAGGTGAAACAGACCCAAGAGTGAACCCAAGGGGAATGAAGTATTTGTTAGAAGCTCATTTTGGGAAGAATGAGCTTTCAGGTTAAACTAAGGATATTTGAGAGACCTATCTTGAAAACTGGTAAAAAAGCTAATTAATTGTAGGAGTCAGCCAATCAGCCTGCTATTTTAGAGAAGACACTAAATGGACTTTGAGGTAGATGATATGGATTCAGGCTCTGATCCCTGAATTACTAGCTGTATGAATTTAGGCAAGTCAGGTTAGACTCTTTGATCTTCAATTTCCCCATCTGTAAAATGGGAATAGCAACCTTCGCACTACTTGGTCCATTGGGTTGATAGTTCTCTGTAGACTGTATAAAAGAAAGCTTTCAAGATCATCACCTCTAACATATGAGGCTGATTTCAGGGAGAACACTGAGATTCCTCCCCACTCCCCAACTTCTCTTACGGTCTCTGTCAGAGTCCTAGGTTGGAAGGACCATGGTTGGGGCCAACCCAGTGTAGCTTCAATGATGTTATTATTAACAGCAGCATTTATAAGAATACTTTTTATTAGTGTAGTACTTTTAACTCCTCTGTTAGGCATTTAAAATTCTTCATTTGGTTCCAGCCTCACTTTACAGATCAATCTCATATTACTCCCCCTCCTGCATTGTATGTATGATTCAGCCAGATTGACCTACTGGCCATTCCCTATACATGAAATTCCATCTGCTCCATTCCTTTGTCTTTACAGAGACTGACCTATCTCGCTGGAATGATTTCTTTTCTCACCTTCAGCCTCTTGGAATCCCTGGCATCCTTCTTGGTTCAACTCAAGTACTCCCTCCTCTCAGAGGCCTTTCCTAATCCCCTCAATCCTTAGTTCTCTATCTCCTCTCAAAAATAAATAGCTTTGCATTTATTTTGCGTCTACTGTGTATTTACATGTTTGTGTACATATTCTTTTCCCGTAGTCAAATGTAAGCTCTCTGGGGCCAGGTATTGCTTTGTTTTTGTATTTGTTACCCCACCAGGTGTGTGGTACATAGTAAAGGAATATAATTAAGTCAACAAGCATTTATTTAGTGCCTGTTATGTGCCAAGCACTGGGGATACAAAGAAAGGGAAAAACCATCCCTCCTTCCCCTCAAGAAGCCCACCTTCTAATGGGGGAGACAACATAAAAACAGCTGTGTAAGAGAAGATATGGGAAATAGAATTGGAGTCCCTATCTTTAAGAAGCTCATTAGCCGACCAAGGCAGTAGAAGATGTCATTTGATCACAGACTGTTTGAGCAGAGAAGAAGCAATCATTCAAGCTAATCTTTTCATTTTGCAGATGAAGAAACTGAGGCCTGGAGAGTGGAAGAAATTTGCTCAGACCCAGTGCCTTATGAACAGGACAAAGTATAAGGCTTCATGACTGAAGTGGTGGGGAGGGATTATTGTGGGCTGGGTTGGTCAGGGAAGATTCCTAGGTTAGGTGGGACTTGATCTGAATCTCAGATGATCTTTAGCAAGGTGGATTCCAGGTGTGGGAGAATTGCCCTTGTATACACTGGGAGATAGTGAGAACTTGCCTGAAGCAGAGTGTGTGTATTGGAGGAGAAGTAGGACCTGAAGTTTGGAAGGGAGGCAGACCCACAGACTGAATCCTTCTTTTCTAAGCTCACCCATTTCCTAAACTATAAACTCACTCTTCTTGCCTCACAATTTCCTTGATCTAGGTAGGTCAAATTCTAATTCCTGGGCCAGGATAAAGAGAAGACCACTTCAGCCTGGAGGGGAGTAGAATACATATCTTTAAGAAACATCCTGCAGTCAGCATTCAGAGGATGAAGCTGGTGTTTTTTTCCCTCCACTCCAGTGTTTTTATTTTTTGGCAGGAGATACCTTTGCCCAGAAGGGGAAAAGAAAACCTCATTAAACTGAGCAAGCTCTGCAGCTGGGGGCCTGGCAGGCAGTTTGAGCAGAGTGTGCCTGTTCCCTTAGCGTGGGCTGCTTTACGAGGCCACAGCTGGCAACTTGTCCCAATTTTATTTTTTCCTCCTGAACTTTGCCTTTTCCATCTGGGATCCTCCCCTTTTATTCCCCCCACCCCCCAGCATAAAGAGACACCCTTTACATCCATGACTGAACATGGACTTGGAAAGAATATATCATAGCAGAAGGCCAATGACTTCCCATCATCTCCTAGCTTTGGGAAGTAGTCATTGTTGCCTTTGACTGAGGTGCTGGAGAAGTTCCTGGTCATTAGCAACCAAAAAGTTGATCCTTATTGCTAGCCCCTACCTTATGGACCTATTCAAGTACGTTGGAGCTAATTAGTTAATCCAATAAGAGAGACTATTACTCTGAAGAAGCCAGTACTTGAAACAAGCCACCCCAATAGTGATCAATCATATCATAGGTATGCCTTTGGTTACAAAGGAAGGATTTCCCGACCTTGTCTTGCCCTTCTTCCTTTCCTACCTTTCTACATTTACTCAAACTGTGCCCTATGTCTGCAATGTTTTTTCCTACTATATACCCTAGAACTGAGTCTCTTGCCATTTCTGATGAAATCCTGCCCCATCCTTCAAGGTCTCATTATAATCATGTCACCTCTTCATGAAACTTTTGTTTTATAAAAATAGATTTTATTACTACATTTTGTTTATAGATTTGGTGCTGTACTCCACTCCCTCCCCCAGAGTCCATGAAGCTCCCTCTCTTTCCCTTCCAGCTAAAAATAATGTCTCTTCTTGGATCTCATACTACCCCACCATCTTTTCTGTGCACTCGCTATATGAAGTATAAGAATTTATGTGTGTGTCTTCACTTTCATACTAGATTGTAATTTCTTCCCTGAAGAAAGAGACTATCTTATTTATCTTTATGAACGCCAGAACTGGCCCGGAACCATCGCACTTAAACATTTGTTGGATTCAATTTAGTTGTTTAGTAGTGGGGCTCATACCTACAACTGGCAGCTCCAAGTGAAGACTACAAAGGTAGGTTCATGATCCTTGGGGCAGAGGAAGGAAAAAGTGTCCTTGTCAGAGCATAGTCAGGGGATCCAAGACATCCTAGTCTGCCTCCTTTATCTTGTGTATGTTTTTATTTCTTTAAACATTGAAAAGTAATTGAAATAAGTACAACATTGAGTTTTTTGAGAAGTGAATACTGCCCTCCCCCCCACCCAGTACTACTTTTATCTCTCTTCTGTTTGCCTTGCCATCAAAGTAGCTCTCAGTCCATCATGCCTCTATTAGGAAACCTTATCATCTTGCAAGATCCAGTTAGCCTTGGCACTTACATCTCATGAGTACTGTGCCCCTCTGACTGGAGGGTAGAGTCCTAGACTCCTCCACCTTCATTTAAGATCAGACACTTCCTCAGATATCTCCTTCTTTCCCACCTGGTTGTGCTTATTCTGGGTTTCTTTCACTTCTCCACCATCTTCTTCCCCACTTTCCCCAGCACTTAGTGTTTATTGACTATTAATAACCATATACCCTGAAAACTGGGGGTTCTGTGAGAGATGGCACATCTCCTTAACTCTGAGTTCTAGAAAAAATGCTAGGTTTCTTTCTATTTGTGCTCTCAGTAGTGATGACTGTGGACAACAGATCTGAGATCTTTTCTCTTTGCTTAGTCACCTATCTTCTTTTATGAACCCTAGTTTATAAAGACTCCTCCCACCAAATGTCAGAAGTCACCTGGGTCCTCACATTTCCTTCTTCAGTTCCTTTCTTTTCTCATATACTGTATTTACATGTCAGTATGTGAGTGCTTCATTCGTTAAAAAATGTTTGCTGAATATTACCTGTGCATAATGTATTCTACTGGATAGTGGGGGAAGAGGAAACAGATTAAAAAAGAATTAAGATATGTCTCAAGAAGTTATTGTTCGGTTTAGAACAGTCTAGTAGAGAGTCAACCAAGAACACCACTTCCCCCCACAAAAAAAAACAAACCTCAAAACTATTTTTACTTCTACCACCTAACTACAAAGAGTTGGTTCTATACTAAATAGTTCTTACTTACTTGCCCAGGGGCTCTACCTTGGAGCTACTATGCCAATCTCTTGCCCTGTTGTTGTTTTCTTATTCTGTGAAATGTGGTGATATTATCCTTGCTGTAGAAATAAAGTCTTTTGGGAAGGAGGCAGGCCTGGAAAGACTTCTTGTCCAAAGTCACACAACAGTAAGTGTTGTTATTGTCATTTGGTCATTTTCAGTTGCGTCCAACTCTTCATGACCCTATTTGGAGTTTTCTTGGCAGAAATACTGGAATGATTTGCCATTTCCCTCTCCAGCTCATTTGACAGATGAGGAAACTGAGGCAAACAGGGTTCAGTGACTTGCTCCAGGTCACACAGCATCTGAGGCTGGATTTGAACTCAGTAAAATTGAACCTAAGTACTGGAACCCAGCAGAATCATCTGAGGAACAGCTTTAAGCTTCGTTGGAAATTTGTTCAACCTCACTTTTCTAGAACTTGTGATGATCTTGGGCCAAGAGGCAGTCATCAGTTACTGGGAAAGGGGTGAGTGGGTGGTATTTAAACAGAACTTTTGGCTATTTCTAAGGGGAAGCAGAGTGCTCTCTGGGATAGAAGCATTCAATATTGACTCAAAAATCAACCCAGAATTGGAGAGACCTCCTTAACTCTTCCTCTCCACACCCTTCTTTTTAAAAAAAGATTATTCTTTAGGGAAGTGGGATTCTTCCTCTCAATTATTCTTCCCCTCTCATTGGCTTCGGGGTGGGGCCAAAAGTGGCCTAACCTGTTTGGAACTGGGATGAAACTAGGAAAGGTGAGAATTTGAGTGGGGGAGAATCCTGTCTCAGTGTCTAGTGGGGCAGACTTGTCAGGAATACTTGATTTGAGTCAAGACCTGCATTTGAATCTTTGCTACCTTTTTGATATGCTTTCATCACCTGCAAAATGGGGTTGGGAGGATCAGAAGTGAATTTGGATCGATAATCTCTAATGCTCTAATGAGTTCTGAATCCTGTCATAGGCTCAGGAATGTGAATCAGTTGGGGGAATAATTCCAGATTCCTGCAGCATGAACCAGCGACCATGTTGTGCCCAGCTGGGCTCCATCCTGGCTGCTTAGTCAGTAACTTTCCCTTATTGATCCACTTCTTTGCAGGGAGAGTAGCATTTGAACTCACAGTAGCTAGGAACTAGTAGTACACAGGAGGCTCTCTGGTCATTCCCTTCTGATAATTAACCAAGACTGAAAGTGTGCTATTCAAATAGATGGTGGGGAAGGAGAAGGAAGGAAAAACTGGGGTTATTCATACTTGGTATTTGTGGCTGCTGCTTAAGTCCAAATCTAGGAGTCCCCTAAAAAGGGAATATCATCATCTTTCCTTCCCTTTAATTACCTAAAGACTTGGAAATTCCACAAAGGACATTGTAAAAAAGTGGGAGTAAAACTTCTCTATTTGTGGTATAGTGAAAATAGCACCAGATTTGGACTCAGAGGGACTGCAGCTTTGACTACCTTGTATGACACTGAGCAGATCTCTTAACTGCTCTGGGCTCCTCACCTGTAAAATGAGGGGTTTGAATTAGGGGATTTCTATGATCCAGTGAGCTGACTGATGGAAGGAAGTCAGTGTTTTCAATGGGAATTCTCTAGTCTAGGGAAACCAGGGAGCTTTTCCAAGGATTCTCTTGCTCCCCAATTCTACAATGAGCCTCCTGTCCACCTCAGTTTACAGCGATTTCTCTGTCTTCTGATCTCCTACAGCTCTTAGTGTCTATGTTACTCACTGGACACAGTTCTATTCTTTGTTCTCCTTTCTTCTGGTGTTTGAACTCAACTAGATTGTGACCTCCCTGAGGGCAGAGATCAGATCTTTGCCTTCTGTCTCTCTCCCTATGTACTAGAACAGGGCTGGGAACATTGCTAGCATTCTCTAAGTTGTTCCAAAATGAATGAAAAAATGAATAAATAGATAAAATGAATGGAAAAAATAGATGGATGCTATTTAAAGTTGAAGGAAATGACGTAACTTTTGACTGGCTACTTGAACCACGATCTGGACCAGGTCCTGCATCTCTGCCCTGTAGCACTGAATCACTGGGCTCTATGAGTGGAACATCATTGTGGTTTCTTTTGTGGGAAGGAGGAATTTGGGTCACTGTTGGACCTGGTGTCAGGAAGATCTTTCAGCTCCAATATTGCTTTAGGCACTTAATAGCTGTTTGACTGTGATAAAGTCCCTTAACTTCTCTCAGTCTCAGTTTCCTCCTCCATAAAATGGAGATAAAACTAGAACCTACCTCTCAGGGTTGTAATCAAGATCAAATGAGATGAAATATGCAAAATGCTTTGAAAATGTTGACATGCAATATGTGTTCAGTATTATCATCACTATGTTTTTGTGTTCAGTATTATCATCACTATGTTTTTGTGTTCAGTATTATCATCCTATGTTTTTTGTGTTCAGTATTATCATCCTATGTTTTTCCTGCTATGGTAATGGGTGGTGTGAGCATCCTAGGAAGTGAATTGATTTGGAGATGGCACAGTGCAGACTGGATGAGGATCACTGAGGCTACTTCACTGACCAATGGGGAGTGACTCCAATGGGTGGTGGGGACAGTGCCAACTGCAGCAGTCTCTATGTAAGCCTCAAGAGTGATACCCCTTCATGAAAATCAGTCTCCCTGCCATTCGTGCAGCTCTTTATGCTTTCAAAGGGCTCTCACATCATCTTGTTGGATCCTTTTAATATTCTGATTATCCTTATTTGACAGATGAGATGATCAAGGCTCAGAGAAGGGCCTTGATTTGCCCAAGGTCACACAGCATTACATAGGCCAGGCAGACCCAGGACTAGGACTCCTCGTGCTGGACTCTTTTTATCATGCCAGATAGAAATGACCTCTCCTCAGAGTGAGAGAGGCTGAAGTGTTGTGTTAGGAGAGTAGGCGTGTGTAATGAGGCTGGCTGGGATGCATTAAGAGGGAGGCTACAGGAATCAGCGACCTTAGTTCCGTTTGCTGTGTGACTTGTAAGACTTCCAAGATTTCTGGTGGAAACTTTTTCAGGCTGTGAGGAGGTCCCTCCTTTGGGGATTACACCATCCTTTCAGTTTCTGTTTTCTTCCCTTTCTTTCGCTGATCACATTGGACTGTCAGTCACGAACTGTGACATGTTTAATTTACAATATATCTCAGGGGCTTCCCCGCCCTATCAGCTGTTCAGAAGAGCTAAAGCTGAATAAAACCTCCCCAACCCCAGCCTTTCCTGTCACACCAGCTGTCTTTGTTAGGGCTCTTCAGTTCAAGTTGTTAACCTTGACGGTATCCAAGGTGTTTAACTTCTCTCCTAGCCCCTTGCTCCCTCTTGCTCTGTGGTATTCAGAGTCACTTTGTAGCAATGGGGATTATGGGCAGAGATCCACTAGAATTATGAGTGTTTTTACATGGAATCCTCCACATTCTGGCTCCTAATCTGGGGACTTGTAAGAACAGGTGAGGAGTGGGAGCAGAGGCCCTGATCTGTTGGGGATATCTTTATTGTGATCTGTGGGTGCTCCTATCCCCAACTGATACTTAGTAATGGGATTGGGATGTTTTGTGGGTGCTGGGTTTGAAAAGCAAGGATTCTTACGGGGTTAACTCCATTCAACAGACATTATGCACTTACTCTGTGGAGGGCATTGTTAAGTAATAATTTTACAAAGATGAAAAACAATACTGTCCTTACCCTTGAGTGTTTTACAGTAAAACAGTAGGGTAAGGCATGTCTACAAGAAAGTGTTGAGAGTGTCCCTCACAAAGGGCTTTCAGAACTTTAAGAAGGGACTGGATTCATTCAACCCCAGAAGTCGTTACGGGGAAGGGGTATGGTAATTCATTTCAGCATAGGAAGACATTGAATTTAGAAGAGAGTAGGTGAGAATGAAGGTCCATGAGTGGGCTGATTTGGCATGAATCTAGAGTATATGAAGGGAAGGAATAAACATTTATAATGGAGTTTATATTTATATATCTTCAAATATAGTTTATATTTATAATAGCGTATCTAGTGCCTACTGTGGGGCAACTAGGGGGACTTGGAGTCAGGAAGACTCATCTTCATGAATTCTAATCTGATCTCAGATACTTACTAGCTCTGTGACCTTGAGCAAGTCACTTGACCTTGTTTGCCTCTTCGTCTGTAAAATGAGCTGGAGAAGAAAATGGCAAACCACTCCAGTATGTCTTCCAAGAAAACCCCACATGGGGTCGTGGAGTGATGAAGAGTCTGACATGGGTGAACAACATGGTGCATACTAGGTTCCTGGCACTGGGCTAAGGGTTTTATAAATATCCTCTCATTTGATCCTTACAGCAACCCTGAGAAGTAGGTACCATGGTTATCCCAGTTTCACAGTTGAGGAAACTGAAGCAATCGGGGGTCAAATGATTTGTTCAGGGTCACATCGCTAGTAAATGTCTGAGATAAGATTTGAACACAAGTTTCTCTAAATCCAATCCCATCACTCAATCTATTGTACTACCATTTCTCGAGGGAAGTAGTTGGAACAGAACTAGAAAAGTAAATTGAAGCCAGATTGCTGAGAGTGTAGAAGGGGCAAGTTGAATGCCTGAATATACTTTATTCCAGAGACTATTGAAAGTTTTTGAGCAGTGAACCAATGTGTAAGAATAGTATGTTAGTAGCAGTAAGCCAACAGTGGTATCAAGAATGGATTGCAAAGGAGGGAGGGTAAAGGCTGAAAGATGATTTAGGAGACCTTTAGAATAATGCGAAGGAGAGTCTCCTCTAGGGTTTTGGCAGTTGGGAATGGAAAGGAAAGAAGAGACATGCAAGATTTTTTTTGAAAATTGAATCAACAAGACCTGACACCTGCTTAGAAACTCAAACATGTTTGTAGGCAAGGGGGAAAGAGCCAGTGGAGAGAGAGAGAGTGAAGGTACATGAGAGAGACTTGACATAGAGGAAGGTCCCTTTATTCTCTGAGATCTAGAAGAAGGAAAAGGATGGATGAGGATTTGAAGAGGTCTAAGAGGAGAGCCTTGATCTTATCAAAAAAGCAAGAAATGAAGTTTTCTGCTGAGAGTAATAATGAAAGTGTGGACTTTGGGGCTTAAGGGAGGTTTAGAGCAACTAACATGCAGAATGACAGAAAACCAAATTTCTTTTTGGCTCAATCTGTGGAAATTCTTGCTACTGATGCAGATCAGAAACTTCTGTGGGATTTAATAGTCTTAGAGAGTTGTCCAGAGTACCAAAAATTGAAGTGACTAGCCCATGGTCACTCAGGGGTGGCAGAATCAGAATTAAGACTTGAACCCATATACTTCTGACCAAAATCTAGCATTCTATCTCCTGTGCCAGACTGCCTCTCAAAAGGAGTAGTAAATAAATGAAAGGATTACCTTGCAGCAGTGAGAGCCCGTTAAGATTAGATAGTATAAATCTGTAGTGAACTCTGTCAGCAGAGTTCTGTGATTTCCTCCAGCTGTGTTTGGTAGTTCAGCTGAGTTCAATTCAACAAACGTTGATTAAGAGCTTAAAACTGTGTCGGGGAGTGGAACATGTGGATAAGCCAGGACTGGAATGGGAAAAAGTCAAGTAACCCCATGTGGTAATTATCTGGGCTTGCTTGCCCTCAATTTGGAGTTTCTGTACCAGCAACAAGGGTGAGGAATATTTTGGGGAGTTCCTCTTGTGAGGTAGATGATGCAAAATCTCTTGGAAGTCATATCATAATAAATCTAGTAAGAGCTGTGTTCTTTTCACTCCCCTACTCAAATAATTTCACTGCCTTCCTGTTTATTAGAAGATTAAGGAGTTAGCACTTCTTAGCCTGATGGTATTTAAGATTTCCATAATTTAGCCTCAATCTACCATTCCGATTTTATTTTCCATCACTCAGATTTTAAGTTCCTTGAGGATGGGGTATGTGTCCAATGTATTTTTGTACTCTCAGCACCTAGTACACATTTTATCTTTACAACATTTTACAGATGAGAAAACTGAATGACAGAGAGACTAAATGATTTGCCTGGAGTCAGTCACACAGCTAGTGAAGTGTCTGAAACCGTATTTGAATAGGAAAGTTCTTTATCCTATTCCAACACCTATTTTCAGCAACCTAGATGTTGCTAAAAATAGCAATTACCAGTTATTAGGTAAGAATACTTCTTGACTGAATCAATAAATCCTAATTGAGTGGGAATAAGTACTGCAAACCACCTTGAATTAATCAGAGCCATTGTGTGAGAGAATTGGTCATGTCCTGGGAAATTTATGTAAGAGAAAGGCGCTACTATCTCCAAGCCAGATAGATTGCCAGCATCTGGTAGAAGAGAGGAAAGAGTGGGGCCATAGGGAGCTGAGCCAAAACCAGGGACTAGAATCTCCAGGGCAACCAGCCAAAGGACAAAGAAAAGGTAGGACTCAGCTGGGCCGGGGAGGGAGATATAGAGTAGGACCATGCTCCACCTCTCCAGGTATCTCAGCTCTATGGGCATCTCAGAGCCAAAGATCTTAACTGATGCCACCTGTGTGGCCTCTTCTCAAGGACAGAGGGAAGTCTCAAAAAAGGTCTCTTTCCTTAACTTCCTCTCTCAGTTCCTCTCTACCCAAAGTAATATAATCTGCTCGTTTTCTACCTAAATGTTTTGCCTCACCCACAGAGGTCAGGGGTTAACTATAAAAGAAGGATATATAAATGTAATTTAGGCAGAGAGCCTAACCTCTGCCTAAATGTTAGGAATTTTCCTAACTGGGAGCTTGGAGCAGTTGTGAGTGAAATAATAATTTTTTTCATCTAAAGTAAACTCCTTAAAATCTCAGAAGAGGGAACCACATGGATCTAACTAGGCTTAAAATGAGGCTAATGATTTGTAAGAGGGTGCTGTACTTCAACCATTCCCTTCTCTTGGAATGCCTTTCCCTCTTTTTCAGCTTTGTGATTCCTACTCATCTCCCTCTGTTTTAATTAATTAAATTATGTTTATTAAAGTTCCTACTATGAGGCCTTCCCTAATCACTAGTGTCTAAACTAATCCCAGATGCTATACCTCACTCATTGTCTGTGTTATGAATTCAGAACTTTCCACAGACTGCCTGGAATTGTGAATTAACTTGTCATGTAGTTATAAGAAAAATAAGAATAATACTGACACTTAGATGCACTTAGTATACCGTCTCTCATTTGATCCTCAAAGTGAACCAGTGGGGCAGATCCAGCATCATTTTGTAGTAGAAAGAACGTTTGATTTGGAGTCAGAACACTTCACTTTGAGTTCTAGTTCTGCCAGTGAACTAGTTGTGCCAGTTTGAGCAAGTCCCTTAAACTCTCTAGGCCACTGTTTCTGTATCTGTAAAATGGAATGAGGATACTCCACAGGGTTATAATGAGGAAAGTATTTTATAAGCCTTAAAGCACTATGTGAATGTAAATTTAAGTGGCTCGGTGCATAGAACACTGGGCTACTTGGAGTTAGGAAGACCTGAGTTCAAATGTGGCCTCAGACACTTACTAGCTGTGAGTCCCTGGGCAAGCATCTAACCTTTGAAAAAGGAAATGGCATATCACCCTAGTATCTTTGCCAAGAAAACCCCATGGTCAGTATTGACATGCTATCATCCACATGGTCATAAAGAGTTGGGACGCAACCAAACAACAACTTATGTAAATTCTTAATATTTTCATTAACCTTCCTGAGTGGGAGCAGGCTCACCTCAGCAAGGGTTAAAACTGGATTTCTTACTCCAGATTTTGGCTTCAGATTTGGAGGAGCGCACCAGACCTGCTCAGCTTGTGCCTAAGTGTTCCCTCATGCTGAGAGCTCTTGCCAAGGGCCCTGGCCTTGGTTCTTTGCTGCCTTCCTGCCTGCTCCCTGGTCCTGAATGCCCCAGCGTAGCTCAGAGGAAACGTCATCACTCTTCATTCCCTTGGGGACATAGTTCGGGTTCTGACCCTCCCCTGTGGAGAAGAGTAATCCCTCTGAACACCAGGTAGAGGAGTCTAAAGATGAAGTCTATAGGATGACCAGCCCTCAGCAGATTTGTGAAGTTGATGAAAAGTTTACCTTGGCTCCTTCCCAGTGTCCACTCAGCCTATTATCTTTAGACTTGTTCTCAGCTAGCTTTTGTAGGTGATAATGGACTTGATAAATTGACTCTTACATCCTTTTCTTAATGACTGCTGATATCTTTACCTATTCAGACTATATGCATTTGAAAGTGGAATCTGGGAGTTTTAAGACCCAAAAGTCTGACTATAATGGTAGACTTTTAGCTAGTGATGGTTGGTAGAGAACAAGAACAGGGTCTTTCTGCCTTCGATCTTATCTCATTATTTAGTGTAGTTTACGTGGAATCACTTCATTGGACTCAGTAATGAGAATTAAGCTGGTCTGGTCCTCAGACAACAGTCTATCGCAGGTAGGTGGATATATATCACTGGATAGATAGAGCACTGGGCCTAGAGAAAAGAAAACCCGAATTCAAATCCAGCCTCAGACATTTATTGGTTGTGTGACCCTGGGCATGCCTTTGCCTGCCTCAGTTTCCTCTTCTGTCAAATGAGGATAATAACATACTTCCCTCCCAGGATTGTTGTGATGAACAAGTAAGAGAGTATTTGTGAAGGGCTTCAGATAGTCTTTGAGACATACTAAATGCTATATAAATGTTAGCTATTATTATTTTTATGGGTCCATGCTCAAAACCTTTCTAGCTCAGCTGGATTCAGTAGGGCTTGAGTTCAGCCTTTGAAAGCCCAAAGTCACCTTCACGCCATGATTTAAGTGGAGGAAAACTTTACATATACATATATATATTTATATGTATATGCTCACACATGTATATACATATATGTGTATGTGTGTATATGTATTTATATATATGTGTATATATGTATATAATATATATGCTGATATCATTATTAGAAGTAGTAGTGGTAATAAAGCTCAAGAGAGCCAAACCTACTCCTTGCATAGCCTTTGGAAATCCACTCCTGTTACTGGAAGTCACCTGAGCCATTTCTGAGCAAGTATGTCTGTTTTGTTTTCATTTTTTGTCTTGGAGTATTGAAATGAAGGGATAGGTGGGCATCAGGAGCTTGAAAGTCTTGTTGTCTTTGAATTCCTACCGTGCCATGTGTAAGCAAATCTTGAACAAATCATTCTACCTCCTTTGGTCTCATTTTCATTTGTAAAATGAGGTTGGTCTATGATCATAGGACAGAACCACAAGCTTAGAGATAGAAGGGACAATCAGGGCTCATCTCTTCTACTTTATCCCCCCCTTTTACTTGATATTTCCCCCCTATTACATGTAAAAACAATTTTAACATTCTTTTTTTTTTTTTCAAATTTTGAGTTCCAAATTCTCTCTCTCCCTTCTCCCTCATTGAGAAGGCAAGCAATTTGACATGTTATATATGTGTAGTCATGAGAAATGCATTTCTTTGTAAGTCATTCTGTGAAAGAAAACACAGATAAAAAAACAAGAAAAATTAAGTAAGTAAAGAAAAAAGTATCTTTGATCTGAATTCTGGCTCTACCAGTTCTTTCTCTGGAAATGGACTGCCCCTTTTATCCTAAGTCCTCCAGAATTGTCTTGGATCATTGTATTGCTGAGAATAGCTAAGTTATTTGTAGTAGATGATCATATAATGTTGCTGCTACTATGTACAATGCTCTTCTGGTTCTGCTCATTTCACTTTGCATCAGTTCATATTTTTTTGAGAGCATCCTGCTCATCACTTCTTACATTACAATTATAAACAACATATTCAGCCATTCTCCAATTGATGGACATCCTTTCAATTTCCAATTCCTTGGCACTAAAAGAGCTGTATAATTACTTTTGTACACATAGATCCTTTTCCTTTTTGTTTTATATTTCCATTTCCTCTCTTCCACTTTAGTCTTCTTGCTTCTCCAGATTCTTATTCTATGACGACTTGTTTCTAATGAGGGCTTTACCTTCAGTTTAAGATGCTACCATATTATGAAATGCATCTGATTAAAAAAAAAACTCTTAATAAATAACTGAATTTTATTGTTTTAATAGCAAATCCCTTCTGTTTTTGCCTCAAAGTTCTTTCTGAAAATATTGCCCTTTCCACCTAAATCAAACCCTCCCTTTTAATGAAGAGACAGAGTTTTAAGCAAAAGCAGCTGATACAGTGACCTCATCTCACAATGTATAAAACATTCTTTTCTAGTAGTCCCTTGACTCTCTTTCAAGAGGAAAAATGTCTATTTTATCATCTGTTCTCTGGAGCCATTATTAGTTTTTCAGGGCTAAAAGTTTGGATTCCTCTTAGAAAATCCAATTTTAAGAGAGGAAGGAAAAAGAAAAACCTAGAAGTCTTTGTGTCTGATGAGTATCCCTGAGTTGGGTGTGAAGGGTGGGGGAGGGCTAAGTAGGGTTGTTTTTTTCCACTGTCCTCCTCCCTCATCCCCCCAGAAAGAATGATTGGAGTTACGACTATTCAGTCATTCTTCTCCGTGGTAAAGGCCTCAGCATTTGATCATTGAATGGTCAGAGAGATGGAGATTCCTGGGCTTCCTGAGGAGCCAGGACAGAGTAATTTGGGGCAAGAGATTGACAAGAGAAGGTTGACACCTGGCTTCCTTCAAGTCCCAGCTAAAATCTCACCTTGTCTCCAAAGTCTTTCCAGATCTCCCTTAATTCTAGTGGCCTTCCTCAGTTGATTGTTTTCAATGTGTCGTTGTTGAGTTGTGTTCAACTCTTTGTGACCCCATTTGGTGTTTTCCTCACAAAGACACTGGAGTGGTTTGCCTTTTCTTTCTTCAACTCATTTACAGATGAGGAAACTGAAAGCAAGCAGGTTTAAGTGACTTGTTCAGGGTCACCCAGCTAGTAAGTATTGGAGGTCAGATTTGAACTCATGAAGATGAGTCTCCCTGGTCCTAACCTAGTGCTCTATTTATTGTATCACCTACCTGCACTTTACCCTGTATATGTCTTGTTTGTGTATGGTTGTTTTCATGTCGTTTCCTCCTTTGGACTGAGTTCCTAGAGAATAAGAACAGTCTTGTTGCCTTACTTTGGATCTCTAGTGCTTAGCACAGTGCTTGGCACATAGTAGGTATTTAATAAATGTTTATTGACTCTTCTCTGCCTTGGAGGACAGAAAAGGTTACCGACTTTTAGGCCACACATGTGTTCAGGCTGGGTTTCCAGCTGATATGTCCCAGCTTTGTTTGTTACTGAGAAGGGGAGTCAGGAGGAGGGAATCACTCAGCTTCCCCAGCCTTTGCCAGCCAGGCTCTCCTCACTGTGGTTTATTCTATCTCCCATGCTGATATCCACCCTTTAGATAAATAGTTCAAAGTTAAACATGGTAAGCTTCTTGATGTGGTTGAAAAAGGCTGTATTAGCCAAACACCTTTCTCTCCAAGAATAGCTCTGGGAATCTGGATCATGGCCGTGGGTACAGCTTGAGCCAGGACCTTTTGGGAGAAACTGAATTTATCTTCCTGGTGGTATACAGAGTAGTAAAATTATTCAATAGCTTCCGCTTTCACCTACCCGCTCCTTCCTGAGCCAAACCTGGATCTGACTCCACCCTTCCCTCCCCCTCCATTCCCATCCAATCTGTTATTTGTGATAGGAAAATTACTTTTTACTGGCCATGATCACATAGGTATAGAACATGTGGGAAGGAAGACTTATATGAGGTGTACTTAATCCTTTTTTGTGTCATGGACCTGTTTAGTAGTTTGCAGATGTCTATGGAACTCTTCTTACAATAATATTTTTAAAAATCATAAACTGAAATACAGAGGAATTTAGGAAACCAGTTACTGTGAAATACAGTGATTGTACTAAAGGTATGTGTGTTCGTCCTTCATTGCCGAATAAGACCATGCCATCAGAGAAACAATGACGTGACTTGCACTTGACTTTGTTTTGAGTGAGGGAGGGCTGTGCAGGTCACCAGCCTCACTTGTCCTCCAGAGCCATCTGAATCCAGTGATCAGATATTCATCAGGATGACTGGAGATGACCCAGGATGAGGCAGTTGGGGTTAAGTGACTTGCCCAAGGTCACATAGCTAGTGAGTGTCAAGTGTCTGAGGTAAGATTTGAACTCAGGTCCTCCTGACTCCTGCACTGGTACTCTATCCACTGCACCACCTAGCTGCCCCCAAAACAAACAAACAAATTCACAGGCCCCAGGTCAGTGGAGGGGAACCTGCAGCCTTGAGGCCACATGTGGCCCTCTAGGTCCTCAAGAGAGGTTTCCCACCCCTGCCCTAGGTTAAGAACCCCTGACTTAAACCCAGGTCTTCCTGGGCAAGGCAGGCCTTCTAGCCACTACTGCCTCAATCTTATCCCTGTTTTACCCATGAAGAAACAGAGGCTTAGCCCAATGACATGACTAGCCTAGTCACAGAAGTGGTTAATAGCAGAGCCAATAGTAAGCCCCTCACCATCAAATTCTTAATTCAATACTCTTCACCACAATACGTTCTGTTTTTCTTGAATGTCAGCTGTCCCTTGAAGCTGAGATCTGTTAACTACCAACTTGACTCCCTATTGGGAAAATATTACCCCAGATGTCCTGGCCCTTTGCTTCTTTGCCTTTGTCCATTTTGTGGGGGCAAAGATTCTGGAAACAGGGAACATTGACCAGACTGACGCGCTGTTTCCTAAAGTAAACCCAGCTGGGCAATCTTTATTTTGTTTGCATGCTCACTGGGGCCTGAGAGATTTGATTTCTTTGAAAGATGACCTCTTGGTGCAGAGAAAATGTTGCCCCAGCAGCTGCTTAGAAATATTTCCTTTTCCAACCCTGCTGGCCAGCTGGTGGAGATGAAGGGTAAAGCGGACCCAAACATTTGGATCTCTGTTGTTTTAGAAGTGTCAGTGGGATTAGGTGATGCTAGCTCTTGGCAGTGACTTTCAAGCTCAGCCAGACTTTGTCCATGAAGCTGGAGGAGGAGGGAGATGGGTAGGTCGTCTAGGGTCTGACTCAGCCCCATATAGAGGAGTGCTTCCAACCTAATCCAGACTAACAAATACTGATTAAGCATATATCACACAGCACGGGTACTGTGCTAAAGCTACAAAAACAAAAATGAAGGCAGTTCCTTGCCCTCAGGGATCTTATAGGTTGCTTTTTAAACATGTAAAAAGATAAACAGGTACATGATTGATTGAGGTAGGAGAGAGCCCTAACCACTGTGGGTTGGGGGCCTCAGGAAAGGCTTTCCATAAGAGATAGCATGTGAGCTGTGCCTTGACAGAAGCTAAGGGATCCAAAGAGGAGATGGGGAAGTAGTGCATTCTAGGTATGACAGTAGGAGATGGAGAGTTGAGTTCAGATAATAGCCAGTTAAGCTCGGATGGCACCAGCAGTGTGTGAAGGAGATCAGTTTTCAATAAACCAGGGAGGAAAGGTGGGGTGGAGCCAGAACCGTGGGCTGGTGCATGTCTCTTGGCCTCCTGGTAGTCTAGACTTCATCTGTGGTGTATTGGGTGATAGAGAGGGCAGGCTTTTTTTAGAGGCCATAGAAGGAATGTTAAGAAATAGAACAGGGTAACCAAGAAGCCACCCTTTCCTCTTTTCTGAGGAAAACCCAGAATCCGTCCTTTTCTTCATTAAGACAGGTAGACTCCTTCCTTCTAACAAACACTTGAATTTTAAAGGAATGATTCAACCTAAAGTCTAATAGCACTGACTGGTCTAATACTTTATTTCCTGTGTGGATCATGGGCCGGTCACTCAACCTCCTCCGAGCCTCAGTTTTCTTCTTTGTGAAACGTGGCGTTGGACTAGATGCCTTTGAGGTCACATTCCCTCTAGCCCTGTGATTCTTTTTCTGAGCATGACTGAGACAAAGAGAAATCAGAATTCTCCCTTACTCTCCCTATGTCTTTCCTGTATTTATTATTCTTTATTTGCTGGGAAGGGGTTGGGGAGTGGGCTGAAGCCCTGCCCCTCATTCGAGGAGAGAAATTGCTCCAATTCGAGGAATTGCTTCACGTTGGAACAGTTCCTGGACTAGTCTGATCTTCTACAAGTCATCCCTCCCTACCCTCCAACCCAGGCAGGGTTGGGAAACTGCCCCTGGGGTAGACCATAGACCTGCTTCCCTTTGCGTGAGACATCTCAGTGTCCACTGCCATACTGTGACTATGAACAGAGAGTCCTAGTAAAACTATAGGAAATCTTGAGATCTGAGAAGTCATGGGATGGCTCATATTTAGGGAACCTTAAAATAAAAGCAAACAGCCTTATATGAAGCAAATTCTACCTTGCTCTCCATTCCTCCTGGAGTTCCAAAGGTTCTCTCTTTTAGGTAGCTTTTGAAGTCACCTGTGCTGAAAAGAGATTGACAAGGTATTTTGTGTGAGCGCACATGGTCCAACTCTTCTGGCTTCCATTTCTTTCTGGTTCAACCAATTTGATTCAAGAAAGATTTATTAAACTCTGTTCAAGTTAAATTTCATATGTGTTTTCTCAGTTTAAATAGCACTGCATTGTTAAGAAAAAACAAAAACCAACAAAAAGAATGTTTTCTCATAACCTGGAGACTCTTCCCTTTGGTGAGTCTTTCCCCAGAAAAACAGTGAAGCTCTTGGGTAGGAAGCTGGGAAAGGGGAGGAGGGAGGGCTCCCTGAAGTGGTGGCAATGAATTGGATTTGGCTTTGTGATTAAACTAACATGTGGGCCTGTTTCCGCAGAGTGGTTCTGTTAGGTGGGTGGTCTGTCTGATGTGTCAGGTGGGATGTTCCTCTCTTCTCAGATTGCAGAAGATACAGCATGCCTTGCCCCAATGTGACTTAGAAAAGACAACAAGCCCAAAGAGTCCCAGTTTGTGTTGCCAGGGCACTTTCAAGTTAGGCATTCAGTTTTGCAAATTCTGAAAGATGGTGGCATTACAAGGCTAGCTTGAACGCAGCTCTGACAATGGAGGGGGCTTCTCTCCAGAAGCTTTTAGTGTGAACTCTCTGGGAATTCTCCCTCCCCCCAATATGCACAAAGACACCCCTCAACCACCCCCATTCACACACACAAGCCAACCTCCTGCTCTCTTAGCTGCAGTGTTTGGTTTGCTAATTCACTGTGAAATGAGGGATTTGAGGAAGAGCTCATCCTTTTGCAGCCCAGAGGTTTAATAAGGGCTGTTTGGGATTAGTGGGGAGGAAGTAAAAGGTAAGAACTCATCCAAGTTCCTTCTCCTAAGACTCTGTCGTCTTGTCTTTTGCTTTATAGATGCAACTTCTGGATAAGTTCCCCATTGAAGGTGGTCAGAAGGATCCCAAGCAAAGAATCATCCCCTTCCTCCCAGGTAACATTGGACTTTCCTGGGTGCTTGGAAACAAAAAGCACTTCTAGGAACAGTCCCTTTTGTCAGCTTTCAGGCACCTGGTTGTTGTTTTGGCCCTTAACTTTGCCTGAAAATTACCTTATAGTATTAAGGGACTTTGGTCAGATTATCTGTGGACTTTTGTTTCTCCATCTATGACAAAATTCTCTATACATTAGCTTTTGCATGCTCTGTTTTTCTAGCCTAGGCCAATTTACTCCTTTTTAAACAACCTGGTGGCTTCTTCTTCCAGGGCTCACCATATTGATGTGTGATTTAATCAATTGGCATTAACCCTATTACAGCTCCATTTTCTTAACTCAAAGAACCCACCAACCTTAACCTACCTAGAAGCACTATAGACATACACTACTATACCCAGCAGGAAAATGGTTTTTTAGATGTGTAAAATAAAATGCATAAGATTACCAAGAAAACCAATTATAATGAATTCAGTTATCAACATAGAAAAAAGAAGAAGCCAAGTTCATGCATTTCACGTTGCTCATTATTTTACAGATACTACTGAGGCATTGGGCAAGAGAGTAACTTTTTCTAAGGTTAGAATGGTCACAAATAGCAAAACTGTGACTCATACACACAGGACCTCTAAAGCTAAATCCATGATCTTTGGCACCCCACCAAGCTAGGACCGAACAAGAATATCCTCCTCCTGCATTCCCTACATGTGGTCATCAAACATTTACTCAAAGGCCTTGAGTCAATGGGAAACCATTATCTTCATAGGCAGCCCATTCCACTTTTAGATCGCTCCACATGTTAGGAAGTTATTCCTCAAATTAAGCCTGAACACTCCACTTTGGAATTTCCAGTCACGATTCTTTCTTCCTACTTGGGCCAAGAAGAACAAGTCTATTGCCTCTTTCCACAAGACAACCCTTTAAATATTTGAAGATGTCTCTTGTGACTCCATGAAGTATTCTCTTCTCCAAGCTAAGCATACGTGATTCCTTTGACTGGTCCTCATGTGCTATCATCTCAAGACCCTTCAGCATCTTGGTTGCCTTTCTCTGGACACTTTCTGGACTTTTTAATTTCAACAAACATTTATTAAGTGTGTATCAAAGGTGCAATGCACTGGATTTTACCAACATCCTATCTAAAATGTAGCACCTACAACCAAATACAGTACTAAAGAGGTGGTCTGACCAGGACAGATTACAGTAGGACTATCAGCTCCCTAGTTCTGAACACTGTTTCCTCCTTTAATGCAACCTAAGATTGCATTAGCTTTTTTGGCAGCTTGTGATCCATTAAGCCCCTCAGATCTTTTTCAGACAAACGGATGTTTACCCATGCTCCTCCCTTAAATGTCCTTAAGGTCTTCATTTTATTGCCCAGAACTTTGTCGTCTTGAATGTGCTTTCCAGACTTTTTCTGACCTACCATTTGTGCCCATGCGAATCAACAGGACGGAGTGGTAGTCATCTCGTAGGCCAAGGCTTAGGAGGCTTGGATACATGCCCCAACAAGATAGCCAGCCTCTCTGAACCTCTTATCAGACTGGCATGTATCTTATCATCTATCAGATTGGCATAACTTATCATAGCTGACTCAGTGCCTCTCATCAGGGAATTGCCACCTACCATTACCTTCCTCTCCTTCCTCTGACCCTTGCCTCCTTAACAGCTCCTAGGGGACCATGTTATTCTTCCTTTAGAAAGTCCAGCTCCTTCCTCTTCACGAAGACTCTCATATGGGTTGTTCAGCATTAAGTGCTCAGGATTCCTTTCTGCTTCTCTTTCTCCTCCCCTCATTTTTTTCATCTTCAGACTCCTGACTTAGGTCAGTATTATTGACTTGCCCAGGCACAGAGGAAGATAAAAGACAAGCAGTCCCTGCTCTCACAGTGCCTACATCAAATAGGGGAGGCAACATGGCAACAGCTATGTACAAGTGAGATATATTCAGGATAAAATGGAAATAATCCACAGAGGGAAGACACTAGTATTGAGAATGACTGGGAAATACTTCTTACAGAAGGTGGAATTTTAACTAAGAGCTGAAGGAAACCAGGAAGTTGGGAGGCAGAGGTGAAGGATCAGAGAGTTCCAGGTATGATGGACAGCCAGCGATAATGCCCAGAGCTGGAGATAGGAACAACAAGGAAGCTGGTGTCACTGGACTGCAGCATTGCTGTTTGTTCTTCCTGTGCTCTTGAAGAGGATCAGTGCCATTGTGAAGGGAATTTCTTGACTTGCTCCTGAACTGGATGTAAGTGAGGCAGAGCTGTGCAAAGTTGTCAGCCTCACTCTCTCCTCCAGTGGAGGGGGTAGGGTGAATGGTGCACGAAGATTGGAAAGATAGGAAGGGGCCAGGTTATCGAGAACTTTAAAAGCCAAACAGAGGACTTTATATTTGATCCTGGAGACAGTAGCAATGAGTCACTGGAGTTTACTGAATGAGGGGAAGGGGGATGTGAGTGACAAAATCAAACTTGTGCTTTAGAAAGATCCATCTGACAGCTGAGTCAGGATGGACTGGAGCAGGAGAGGCAGGATATCGACCAGCAGGCTATTGTAATAGTCCCAGCATGAGGTGATGAGGGCCTGCACTGTGCGGTGATGGGGTCAGAAGAGAAAGCAAGGAAAGTAAATGACAGGTCTTGGCAACAGATTGGATATGAGGGCTGAGAGCAAGTAGCTGTGGGTAACACTGAGATTATAAGCCCAAGGGACTGGGAGAATGTTAGGGAAATTAGGAAGAGGGGATCGTTTTGGAGAAAGATAATGTACTTCCCTTTTCATATAGAAGCTTCTATTTGTTGTTTTTTGGTGTGTGTTTTTTTAAAATCCAGAACACTTCATTCTGCTTGATATTCTGGAGAATGGAAAGGAATTCCTTGGGTTGAGTGTGGCGGAGAGGAGGGGAAAAGGGAAGGCTATTTTTCCCCTTTTTTTAAGTTCTGAACTTTGCAAACATTAAATAAAATACATAGAATATATATATATATATATATATATATATATACACACACACACACACATATATGTGAATATTTGCTCATATATATATATAGTAGAACCAAAAAAGAGAATCATATGTGAAAATGCAGATCTCTTATGTACAGTTTGTTCTTCTTGTACAAGATTGACTTGTAGTTTTCAGAGACATCCTGCTTGTCTATGCTTCTTTCTGACCTACCTTCTTGTCTCTGCATTTACAAAAAAGAAGAGACATTCCTGAAGCCTCTTTTGCCTTTTTTCCTGGGAAGGAACATGACCAAACTTCACCTTGTGCATAGACAGCAGTTTTATGGCCATGGGTAAATGTTTACATGGCAGCCCTCTGGGAAGGTCATTGTTCTTTTCTTTTAGCTCAAGATCCTCTTCCTTTCATTTCTTTTTCTCCTCTTCTAGTTCTATTCAAATCTTCCTCAAATCCTCCTTCTTATTCACTATTTCTCTTCCTTTAATCCTGTACTTTCTCCTTCAATCTGAGCCCTCCTTTCCACTCCCTTTCTTTTTCTCCCAAATTTAACCTCCCTAAATCAAATCTCTAGCTTTCTTTACAAGTCCAAAGCCATCTAAATCGCCTTCACAATTGCTTCTCCTTCAGCTGGACCACCTTCTTCTGCTTTCCCATACAAATGGCCTCCTGACAGTTCCACCAACCAAACACACCTTCCCTTTTTTTTTTTTAATAATTTATCTATTTATTTATTTAACTTTTTACATTCATTTTCACAAAATTTTGGGTTCCAAATTTTTTCCCCCTTTTATCCCCTCCCCCCACCCCAATACCCCAAGCAATCTAATTTTCCCTATCTCCAATCTGCCCTCTCTTCTGTCATCCCTCCCTTCTCTTGTCTCCATCTTCTCTTTTCTCCTGTAGGGCCAGATGACTTTCTATTCCTCATTAACTGTATGTCTTCTTTTCTAGTAGCAACACAAAACTAAACAGTTGTTCCTAAAACTTTTAGTTCCAAATTCTCCCCATCCCTCCCTCCCCACCCATTCCCTTTGGGAAGGCAGGCAATTCAATATAGGCCATTTCTGTGTAGTTTTGCAAATGACTTCCCTGATAGTCGTGTTGTGTAAGACTAACTGAATTACCCTCCATCCTACCCTGCCCCTCATTGTTTCTCTTCTGTCTTTTGATCCTGTCCCTCCCCAAGTGTTGACTTCAAATTGCTCCCTCCTCCCTTTGCCCTCCCTTCCATCATCCCCACCCCCTTGCTTATCTCCTTCTCCCCCACTTTCCTATACTGTAAGATAGGTTTTCATACAAAAATGAGTGTGCATTTTATTCCTTCCTTTAGTCAAATGTGATGAGGGGTAAACTTCTTGGTTTTTTTTTTCTCAGCTCTCCTCTTTTTCCCTCCACTAAAAAGTCTCCTACTTGCCTCTTAAATGACATATAATTATCCCATTCCATTTTACCCTCTTTCCTCCCACTACATTTCTCTCTCACCATTTACCTTAATTTCTTTTAAGCTATGGTCCCATCCTATTCAATTCAATCTGTGCTCTCTGTCTCTGTATGTGTGTGCATGTGTGTATGTGTGTGTGCATGCATGCGTGTACATGTGTGTGTGTGATCCCACCAACTACCCAGATACTGAAAAGTTTTAAGAGTTACAAATATTGTCTTTCCATGTGGGAATGTGAACAGTTCACTTCTGGTAAGTCCCTTAAGACTTCTCTTTGCTGTTTACTTTTTCATGCTTCTTCTCATTCCTGTGTTTGAAAGTCAAATTTTCTTTTCAGCTCTGGTCTTTTCATCAAGAATGCTTGAAAGTCCTCTGTTTCATTGAAAGACCATATTTTCCCCTGAAGTATTATACTCAGTTTTACTGGGTAGGTGATTCTTGGTTTCAGTCCTAGTTCCTTTGACTTCTGGAATATCCTATTCCACGCCCTTCGATCCCTTAATGTAGAAGCTGCTAGATCTTAAGTTATCCTGATTGTCCACAGTACTGGAATTGTTTCTTTCTAGCTGCTTGCAAGATTTTCTCTTTGAGCTGGGAGTTCTGGAATTTGGCCACAATGTTCCTAGGAGTTTCTCTTTTTGGCTCTCTTTCAGGTGGTGATCGATGGATTCTTTCAATACTTATTTTACCCTCTGGTTCTAGAATGTCAGGGCAGTTTTTCTTGATAATTTCTTGGAAGATGATGTCTAGGCTCTTTTTTTGATCATGACTTTCAAGTAGTCCCATAATTTTTAAATTGTCTCTCCTGGATCTATTTTCCAGGTCAGTTGTTTTTCCCATGAGATATTTCACATTCTCTTCCATTTTTTCATTCTTTTGGTTTTGTTTGGTGATTTCTTGGTTTCTCGTAAAGTCATTAGACTCCATCTGTTCCATTCTAATTTTGAGAGAACTATTATCTTCAGTGAGCTTTTGAACCTCTTTTTCCATTTGGCTCATTCTGCTTTTGAAAGCATTCGTCTCCTCATTGGCTGTTTGAACCTCTTTTGCCAATTGAGTGAGCCTATTTTTCAAGATGTTATTTTCCTCAGCATTTTTTTGGGTCTCCTTTACCAAGGTATTGACCCGTTTTTCATACTTTTCTTGCATCTCTGTCATTTCTCTTCCCAGTTTTTCCTCCACCTGTTTAACTTGCTTTTCAAAATCCTTTTTGAGTTCTTCCAAGGCCTGAGCCCATCCGACATCCCCCTGGCATGTCTGGGGTACTGCGGCCCCGCCCTCCACGTCTTTCCCTGATGGCAAGAATATTTCCTCGTCAGATCCAAATGTTGGGATCATTTGCATTTGCTGGAAAAAACTCTCTATAGTCTTATTTTTCTTCCCTTTTCTAGGCATTTTCCCAGCCAGCTACTTGACTTCTGAGATTCCTGTCCACCCCCGCCTAGATCCGCCCAGCCAGTGCTTGGGGTCTGAGGTTCAAATGGGCTTTCCGCAGCAAGCTTTAGTTCAGGTGCTGGGGTAGGGGCAGGGCCGCCTCCCAGGCTCAGCTCCCTCAGGGGCTTTATGCAGAGACCTTCAGGAACGGAGTGGGTGGGGGTGTGGGGGGCCCCCGCCTCCCAGGCTCAGTTCCCTCAGGGGGCTTTATGCAGAGGCCTTCAGTAATAGAGCGGAGTGGTGCAGGGCCAGTCTCCCAGGCTCAGCTCCCTCAGGTTGTTTATGCAGAGGTTTTCAGTAATGAAGATCCTGCCTGCTGCTGGGGGAGTCTGGGCCGCCGCCTCCGCCGCCGCCCCCGCCTCTGCCTCTGCCTCCGCCGCTTCCTGCCCCGTCTCTGCTGCCGCCGCTTCCTCCCGACGGGGCCCAAGTCATGGAGACACTCCGCTCCCCCTCTCATCCAGCCCAGCCTTCTCTCTCACTGACCTGTAGCTTCTGTGGGTGGAGGGACTTTCCCGGCTGCTGGAGCTTCCGTCCCTGAAGCGTGCTCGGATCAGCTTCTCTGGGGCCGCGGCCAGGGCAGCGCTGGGGTGGGGTCCTCTGTGGACAACTTTCCAGGGCTCACTGGAACGGAAATCTCTTCCCCTATGTTTATGCACCCCCTGCAGTGATTCAGAATTTATGGGGATCTCTTTTTACCTTAATTTTATGGGTTGTGGGTTCGGAGCTCGTAAACGTGCATCTTTCTACTCCGCTATCTTGGCTCCGCCCCCCCCTTCTCTTGACTCTAGGCATTTTCTCTGTCTGTCCCTCATACCTTTAACACTCTCCCTCCTCCTCTACATGAATACTAACATCCCTGGCTTCCTTTAAGTCCCAACTAAAATCCTACCTTCTACAGCTTTCCCCAATTCCAATGCTTTCCTTCTTTTAATTAGTTCGTATTTATCCTATACATAGCATACTTTGTATATATTTGTTTGTAGGTTGTCTCTTCCATTAGAATGCAAGCTTTTTTAGAGAAGGGACTGTTTTTGTCCCTTTTTGTATCCCCAGTGCTTAGCACCATTCCTGACATGTGGTAGGTTTTTGATAAATATTTATTGAATGAGTGAACCTTCTCCCACAGAATCTGAACCATGGATACAGATGTCCCAAGACAGACAAATCCCCTACTCCATTCATTTATGGAAGAAATGTTTACTGGGTACCTAACATATCTAGACTCATGCTACGGCTTTGAAATTATAAGTAATGATTATGTCATGATAGTATTATTATAACACTATAATAATCGACTGTCTTCAGTATCTTTGCCAAGAAAACTCTGAGTGAGATCATGAAGAGTCACATGAATGGCTACACAACAAATATAATAGTATAATTATTATAATATATAATACTACAATAATAGCTTGTCCTAGTATTTTAAGGTTTACAAAGTACTTTTCTTTTGTTATCTCAATTTGATCTTCACAACAACCCTGTTAGCAAGGATAATAACATTATATAGCTTGTATTTCCAAGCTTTACAGAGCACTTTGAGTGAGACACTGTCCTTGCCTTCTTTGTAGACTAGATGAAGAGATATTGTACAGCACGTAAGTTCCACAGGTTAACTAGGTGAAATTTCTCATGGAAGGAGCTGAAGTTCTAATTTGGACAAGACTTATCTCTCTCCTAAGAATCATAGATTTAGAGAGGGAAAGGAACTTGGTGAACACTGAGATCCAATCTGATCCAGATAAGCAAGCCAAAGGCTAGAATAGTTGAGTAACTTGCTCAAGGTCACACAGTAAAGGGCAAATCTGGTATTTAAACCCCGGTCCTCTGGTGCCCGATTCATCATTATTTCCCCTGTGCCATGATCCTGAGCAATTGATTTTTATTTTGAAGGGAAATGTTGTGCATATTATTTGTTTGAACAGCACCTAATAATTCAGAAAGAAAGACCCAAGGAATTTCTCCTAGCTATCATCTTTTCCTACGTTCAGTCCACAGATGAACTTTGCTTTACCTACAATAATAGATGTGAGCCTGAAAAACTGTATATGAATCCTTTTTTTTTTGCAGGGCAAATCAAATATTTTAAATGTACTACAGCAGCTCACTATTTAAAAGAAAGCTTTGTTAACTTTGATACCTAAAGCAAATCATCTCCCTAATTTATCTGTTATTTAGATTTTCCTATACTGTGTTTGCTCATATTCCTATTTATTCTTTTTATATTTATTCTGTATATACTTTCATATGTACTTGTTTCCCCCATTAGAATATAAATTCCTAGACAGCAAGAATTTTTTTCATTCTTTGTATCCTGGAATAATAAACTCTTATTGACTGATTAATTATTATTATCAATTAAATATTAATAATTCTCCCAGTGCTTAGTATATGGTTTTGCACATAGTTGGTGTTTAACCAATACCAAGGTATGTGTATTAGGAGCTTTGTAATTTTGTAGGTGGAGTGATCCCAGGGTCACCTATGGAAGAAATAGAACCATTGTTAATTGAAAGGATCTCCAGAAGCTTCTGGGCTTTCTAAGGCAGGCACCGAAGAGAGTGTGGGGGTGCTGAGCAGCCAGTAAATTGTGGCTGTCATTCTCTTTGTTTATGTGAAATTTTCTGCCTTGTTTCCAAAGACTATTGTGGAAAATCCATCTCCTGTTCCATGCAATAGGATCAGAGTGGATTTCCTGTCTCTTCTGCGTTTGAAGGCAAGACAAGGCTCTCTAGGAGGAAATGGTCCTTCCAGAGTGTAGCTGACTATGGAACCACCAATGTAAAAAACAAATGACTGTCTGGGAACAGACAGAGTACCTGAACTTCAGAGTCATAATTACCAAGTTATCTTCCCCAAAGCCCTTGGGAGGTCTCCTGGCTCTTTGCAGGAGGCCAACTCACAGCTAATTCTCATCTGCCTGTCAATGATGTGGAGACCAGGCTTCCATGTGTTTATTTGTTTTTTACAGGACCCCCGTACAGGGGACTTCTGGTGAGAAAACTCCCTCTATCAATGCAGATTGGCCAAAGCTCTGTGAAAAGATGAAGATTGAGTCTGTATCACTTTCTTATTGATCCTAGTTACAATTAGTTGCTTTTCTGTAACTTGTTTTAGAGAATTACCTGGGGGTATTGATTTGCTCTGGGTAGCAGCAGCCACTACCCCACGCTGCTTCTCCACTAACCAGCTTCAAAAGAAAGGCAGAGATAATAAGACTGATAGTGAGAAATAGAGTTATAAATGTGCCTTGACTGAAGAGGAGTGGAAAAAACCAACCTATTTTAAGAAGAAAAGTCAACTTTTAATCCTGGTCCAGGTAGGTGTTGTCAGATACAAAGCCTGTGAAGTCAGTCATAGGTGGAAAGGAGAGAAGTGTCCTTTGGCAAAGAGCTCATGTTGAAGGTGTTCATCGGCATCTTTCCAGTTTGACATGCTCTCAAATAATGAGTGAAACTGTGACTTCTGAAACGTAAACACACTTTCCATTGCCTTCCTCTCCTGACCCTCCTTGGGACCAAATCCGGCGTTTGTTTTCTCCTGAGCCAAGGCCAGTTAAAGGGATTTCTTTAAATAGCCCTTATCCAGAGTGTAGTACAGGGCAGAGTAGTAGCTTGGGGATGGCATTTCTCATGATCTCTGGGTTTTCCAGACAATAGGTGAGCTTCCATCAGGTAAGGGAAAAGCTCCTTGAAACACTGGAATCTGTGACTAACTGATCTGTAAAAGCAGCAGAGTGGTGGAGCTCAAGTTCCCCCATCTCCTTCTGTTTCCTGGGAATGACAGGAGAAGGGGGAGGGGAAGCCCAGTCATCTTGTGATTCTTGTGTTTAAAAAGAAGTGAGCAAGATTACAGGCCAGAAGAGCAGTTTGTGCTGGTCAAGCCACCCCTCTCCCTGGGCCCCTTGGTGTATAAGTTAGGGTTTCTATTGCTGTAATTGTGGTCTTTTTTTTCTTCTTCCCCCAGAATAATTCTCCCAGTCTATAATCTGGGGTAGGTGGTACCCAGAGTCTGCCAACAGCAGTGGGCAATGACTTCCCACTTTGTTTCTCTGATGATGTCAGGCAGGAGAACATTGGCTGGCATTCTGAAAAGTGCCTCAGAGCTTGTCTGCTGAGATGGGCTGGGCAAGCAGAGGGTATGTGTGTAAGGGTGGGGGAGGAGAGGTTCCCCTCTGCAGAGCTGCTAACCAGGCATTGGTATAGGGAAGCAAATGGACAGGATTTGAAAGAGGAAGCCTTGCTTGGTTAAAGGGTCAGCTGATCAAATGGACCTGCTTGGCTTCCAGATTGACCTTTTCCCCAACAGAAGAAGGCATTCAGGGTGGATTTTCTCCTGCATGTCCAGGGACCTTTCGGGGTTACCCTGTCCATAGGCAAGTAGCCTTCTTGTTAGGCCTATCGGCCCTCTAAACTTAAACCTCCCACACTTACAGGATCCATGCCAGAATCAGGTCTGATTGGGACCCCAGTCCTGGTTATAAGCCATAGGAGAAAAGGCTCAGGGGAGACATTGTGAGCCTTGAAATGTGATAAGTTAAGTTGCTAACCAGTGGGGAGCTCATTTCCTGAACAATTAATTACCAAAGACCTGATGAGGTGGAAAAAGGGGCAGTCCGGGAGGGAGATGATTAAGGCTGGACCCGACTACAAAAATGTTTACCTTTTTTAAAAAAATTTTGAACAATGTCATGTCCACCCACTTCCTAAACTCTTAACTTCAGAGCTGTCAGGCCTCTGGAAATAATGAGGCTTCGTTTGGCTGGAAGTTAGTCACATGGAACAGATTGCTTGTGTCAGAAGACTTTTTTCATTTTTAAAGGTAATGTTTAATCCCTCGAATGCATACTCATGCTATACCACCCCTGCTCCATTCTTCCTAAATCCTTTCTTATTTTCCTTAGAAGAAATTGCATTATATGATCCTATCTTGCTGGGTCAAAATACTAGAGGCTGACTTTTTGAGTCATTTAAACTCCTGTAATTAAGCATGGGCTAAGCTGGATAGGAATTAGAGAAACCCTCCATGCGTAACAAGTAGTATTTTATTTTGTCTCATTTAGGTCAGTCTGCATAATTTTATTCCCAGACTAAGACCTGGGGTCAGGAGACTTGGGTCCTAGGCCTTTCTTTGTCTCAGTAACTGACTGTAGGATCTTGGAAAAGTCAGATCCCCTCAGTGGATCATTTTTCTTTCCTTTAAAATGAATCATAGGGATCTCTTCCAATTGTTATTGTTCTATGAGTTCTTGAGACAAAGTGAGGGTAAACTTGAACAGGTAGAGTATGGTTTGGCCTTCCTGAAAAATGTCTCTCCCATTTGCTTACTGAAGCCTGAAATCCCTTCAATTACCCATTTAAAACCTCTCATTCCACAGGGAGAGATAAGGTGAACTTCCACATTTCGTCATCAGCAAGTAAGGGTAGATGCTTGTCCTAAGAACAGGTTTGGAGAGAGCTAAAGAACCTTGGATGCCTAGATGGGGGAAGGGAGAGGACATGAGGCACAAGAGAGGGAAGATGTCTGTATTTCACAATTTTATTACTTGTTCTGGCCCTAAAAGAGGCAGACGGAGTCAGTCCTCCTTTAGCCTCCATACCAGAGATGAAGCTGTGAGTGATGATAGTCTCCCTGTTTCTCCTTCTTCAGGTCTCTCAAGCCGTTAATGCATATAGAAGATGTTCTGTGGCCTTGTTAACCCAAGGGCCTGATGTATATGTGTAACACATATATACACACATACACATATATATATGTATATGGAAAAGTGAGAAGAGATTGAGAACTAATGAATGAGGAACACTGTTCCAGATCCCAACCTTCCTCTCTTTCCACAGCCTGTGAGGTGCTTCGTATATCATATATCAATGTCCTGTACTGTCTCCTAGTATATAGAAAAATGGTAATTCCCCCAGACTTCTTATCTCCCTTTCTATATGGTTGGTGTGGTTCATGGCCACCATCTCAGGGGGATGGAAAAAGTTGTCTGTGAGCAGATGTGGCCTCTTAACTCTTATCTCCCTGGGAGCAGGGTCTGAGTTGGCACTGTAGGTTAATCTGAGGCCCTGCAAACCAAACTGAACTGAAGCACCATTCATGGAGGGTATGACCAGCTTCTGGCAATCACAGATTAATCTTGTGTTCAGAAAATAACCCATTTCAGACTCTTTCCCATTTTCACTGCCCCAGGAATAGTGAAGGATTTAGTTTCCCTTTAAAATGCAAAAGGATGCCAAAGTGGATTGGCACCATACTCAGCAGCAGCCCAGAACATCTCTCGGCTTAAAAGTGATGTCTGTTCGTTTGAATGGTGTATTCAGAAAATGAAGGAGGCCTCTCTGGTTAGGACAGAGTTGGACAGAGGATTAAAACCTCTCCAATGTCTCTGGATCTAGAGGAGAGATGGGAGGGCTGGAGGGACACAGAGTGTCCTCAGGATTTGTGTCAGAAGCAGGTCAGCACACAAAGGACCAACAAGGCAGTTGGGTAAATCTTGGGAAGAATTTCTAAAATCAGAAGACTTCAGGCAGAATCACTAAGGGAAATGATAGTCTCTCTCTCTCTCTTTTTTTTTTTTTTGTAAATTGGGAAAGAGTTGAAGAATTAGTTCTTAATATAATCTGGAAGAGGGAAAGATGCTTAAGATTTGATAATAAAAATCATGGGTAATGTTAGTTACTACCAAAAAAGGGGGAGTGACTGAGAGAGGACATCAGTGACTGTCACCCCACATATCAGTTTTGTTATTTCTACATAAATCTTCATAAGAATAATCTACAGATGTATCAGTGATCAAAATATGAGAAGGATATGATATTTGCAAATTTTGGTCCACAGCAGACCACATCATCATAATCACATAGCTGACTAAAAAGTCCAGAGAATTGAGTGTTCCACTGTGTTTATTGTTTGTGGCCCACTGAAAAAAAATACAATACCATCTGATTCGGTAAAGCAGTGTATAATCTTAAAGGTTCTATTCCAACAAATTGTGGTCCACCCACATATATTAAGACCCTACCTATAAGGTTCCTTAGTGGATGAACTACATATATAATTTCATTCAGCAATCCTCTACTCATTAACATGAAGCAAAAGATAAATCAGGGAGTCGGGCAGCTGTTCAGTACAGAATCCAAACGGAAGAGTAATTCCTAATAAAAAATAATAAATAAAGTAAATAAAAATTAAAAACATAGCCAGCCTTTAGATAACACTGAAGTCCTATAATAGGTTTGCACATGTCTCATTTGATCCTGACAACAACCCTGTAAAGAAGTGCTATTATTCTCCCTGTTTTATAGATGAGGAAACTGAAACACAGAGACATTAAATGTCTTCAGCTTTGGTTCTGAAACCAGGAAGTATCTGAGGCAAAATTTGAACTCAGGTCTTCTTGACTCCAAAGCCAATGCTCTATTTCCTATTCCACATGACTGGCTAAATATAGATGGTGAGGTCCTCCAGTACGCCTGTTTATAGATGCTATACAATCCTAAATACACCAAACCCTGAAACAAAACAGAGCCTCCTAAATAGTATTTCCAACTACTTAAAAGAGTCTAGTGTAATAATTCACACAGAAAAGCCAAATGGAAGAAGGATGTCAGCTGTTGAAACTTTAGCATGAAGTTGAATGGATAGCCCATTGAGCTTCATCAATACCCTTAATTTGCTGATAGGGAATGTACTGGACCCAAAATTGGATTCAGTAGGAGGAAGGGAGGAGGATGAATTATATCTGAGAAATTAGACAAGATCTGTGTGTAAACAGTGGTGTAATGGATGTCATCTAAGGTGACTCAGTGACCCTGAGACAGAAAGATCCGAGTTCAAATTCAGCCTCAAGCACTTAATAGGTGTGTTAGCCTGGGCAAGTCACTTAACCATTGTCTGCCTCTGTTTTCCTATCTGTAAAATGGGGATGATAATAATACTACCTTAATTCCTGCACTGTTGTATGGTTCAAATGAGATGATTTTTGTAAAGTGCTTAGCAGAGTACCTGGCACATAGAGGCTGCTTAGCAAATGCTTGTTCCCTTTCCCCTTGTTATAACCAGAAAAAGGAGATACACTGAATGAAGTAGTATTAGATGGACAGCCTGCATCCTGCACTGATAACCACCTAGCATAGAGGCCCCCGCTTGTTGGTTGGATCCCCTTTGGAGAAGTGTTTGATGGCACTGGATGAGAGGAGCGGAGAGGCTGTGAGTCATCACATGGGCGGGGAGTACGGACCTGACAATGAACCCTGACTACCTGGAGATTAGCTACAAGGTGCTGGATTATCACTGTTGCTATTTAATCCACAGCACTGCATGGAAACTGTCTCTTAATATGGGGAAGGGGCTTCGATCTGTGTTAGTGAGGGCGTGCTTACCCTGATGAAATCGCAGGTCCTTGAAGTTCAAGAAAGTATTTCAGCATCTGTGTAATTAGAAACAAGCTCTACTATAATTGAGTCATACTGTACTTTCTCTAGTGATTCTGAATTCTGGTGGGGCCTCTTTTAACAAAAACACAGATGTGTGGGAACAAGAGAAGTAAAGAGATGATACAGCCCAGACACTCTGTGAACATTAGTTATACACAGAGACTCATGCAAACACACATAGAGCTGACATCCAACCCTCGTGAGTTTGGTAGCCGTTGGTAGAGGACATGCGGATAAACGGTGGATGACTTGTGGTATGTGATTGTATCTGGCTTCTTCCCCCACATGGACCCTGTGAACAAGACTACATGCAACTTTGCCTCTTTCTTGCCTGTGACAGTCTTGAGATTAGTCAAAGAATACCTTTTTCTGTGTAGGCTTGCTTTTATGACAGTTTTACATGTAAAAGACAAGGAAGGAAAACAAAATTGAGAGGGGCAAATGACCAGTAACTTGGTTGGCAGAAGAACTCTCTCCTAACTGGAAAAAAGATGGTCATAGGGTTTTGTCCAGATCGAAGGTAAAATTGCACAGCTCATTGTATCCTTTTTTAATTTTAGATCTGAAATAGGAAAACAAATCAAGTAATGAATGGCGTAGAAAAAGGTAGTTTAAAGACTTTCCTGAGTTAACCAGACCATTCTTTCTTAAGAAGGGTCTGTTTAGCTAGATGAGTCAAGACTGGTTAGTAATATGAAGTCCTATCAATAATGTAGTTACTATATAGGAAAGCACACACACACACACACACACACACTACGTCTTGTTGGTAGATGGTAGGCAGAGTCTGCTGAGGGTACCACCATCCTTCCAGTCCTCTAGGCTAATAAGCTCAAAGTCATCTTTGACTCCTTACTCTCTCATCTAATCATTCACTCAGTTTTGTCACTTTTGCCTTCACCCCATCTCCCATCTATTTGTCCCCCGCTCTCCACCCCACTGCCTTGTTTCAGCCTTTCATCACCTCTTGCCTGGAATGTTGCACTGCTGTTGCACTGCCTTCCCAACTGGGCTTCTGGCTTCCAGTCTTTCCTCTCCAGTGCATCCTCCACATAACTGCCAGAATAATAATCCTAAAGCAGAAACCTCACCAGGTCATTCCCCTCCTCAAGTCAATAGTTCCCCATCAGCTCTAAGATAAAACACAGACCCCTCTGTTTGGCATTTGTAATGCCCTTCACAGTTTGACTCCAGCCTACCTTTCCCAGCTTTTTTATATGTGATTTCCCTTCATGTACTCTAAGTTGACATAAAGTCTGTCTGCTTACTATGGCCCAGATTTGGCTTTCAGACTCTTATCTCTGGGGGAGCCTTTGTCAAGGCTGTCCTACTGTAATGTTAATGAGATTTAGGTCTTCCTCACCTATTAATATGCCTTAGGTGAGCCCATTCTGGGAGGCTTGTTTTGTAGGAAGGCCCACACCTTTTGTTGATTACTAATGAGGGACTAGGTCTTGAGGGTCCTGCCCCCTGGCTCTGAAAAGTGTCCTGAAGTGATGTTTTGTTTTGGGAGCTTACTCTTTGGAAGAAGGTCCATGTGCCAGGTGAAATTCTGGGTAGCTGTTGAGGAGCACCCTCTACCCCTACCCCTGCTTTGACAAAGACGTTGGTGCTTCTATCTGATAACTATGTATGTATGTAATGGTCAGACAGTTGGATCTGTCTGTTGATCTGTGATGTATACATTGCTTATTGCCAGACAGTTGGGAGCCCTGTCTGTTGGTTTTTATTTCTCTGCTTGTATTTTCTTTGTTGGTGAATGTGATTAGAGAAGATGTTGACCCCTCAAAAGTTGCTTTCCTTTTAGAAAAGCAGATCTAAGAACCTGTGCTAGCAGGATATCCTGGATATGTCAGGGTACTTGCTGCTACACCTACCAACAATGAACTTCCTCATCTCTTCTCTTTCTCTCGCAATCCCTACTTCTCTTTAAGTCTCAGCTTGTTTCCTGATTTCTATGAATAATCTAATGGAAGCCCTTAGTGACTATTTCCTATATTATTCCTATCATGTTATCATTTATATTCTTATCTCTTCACATTTTGTATTCCTTCAACCGAATGTAAGTGCCTTAAGGTCAGGGCCTGTTATTTTGATTTTTTCCCTTCATATTATCAGTGTCTGATATAACTTATATATGTTATATCAGGGCCTGACATAGTTAACTTAAGAATTTTTTTTTAATTGGATTTCATTGGATCAAGCTTGTACCTCTTGAGAAAACCTTGGACTTATTCTAAAAGTGGAATAGGAAAAGTAAGATTGAATTATTTTATGATTAACAGTAATACAGATAACAGTGAAATGGAACTTATTCCTAGGTGTGCATTTTCTTTAAACTTTGATCTTGTTCCTTATATGTAGAAATAGAGGCTAATCAATAATTGTGCTAAAGTTTTAATTTTTTTTTAAATAGAGAAATGTAATAGGTTATATCTGGATTGTATTGTAGTTTCTTTACTCGTCCATGACTAGGAATACTTGGTCATTCAATATGCAGTATAACTGGGGATAACCACTCTAATTACAAGGTATAGAGCCCTGGGGATGGGGAGCAGGAACCAGCCAGAAGTTGGCTTGGAAAAACTCAGACCTCTAAAATGACTAAATTGCATAGACATTATTTCTTTGACCCAGACATGTCATTGCATTGACTCAGCAGTGTAGCATTATTCTGGGCTTTGGGGTAGGGTGGAGGAAGGGCAGGGATTATGAGCAAAAGGAAATTCCATGCTCTTTTAGCAATAGGTTCATATTCATAAATAAGACTGTAACTTAATTTTTAGGTTCAATGGAAGCCTTAAGAAATATTGCATTTCCTTCACTTGTTTAATCTCAAATTTTAACATTGCAGAAGTGCTACAAGTGCTGTTAGTCAAACCCTGAGTGTATCAACCGTGAGTGAGACCAGGGCAGAGGCTACAACATTTCCCTGTCAGACCAGGAATTCCGTTTGAGAATAGGTTACCAAAGGTAGGGCTGTGCTCAAAGTCTTGTGGAGTCCTCCCCCAACCTAGGACGTCTTATGGACATGAGAGTGTAGAAGGATTCCCTTTGGGAAGTGTGTTTTACTCAGTGGGAGACATTTTCCTTTTAGTGTTATTTTCATTTATTTTATTGGAATAATAGTGTGTGTGTTCTCCTGGTTCTGCTTTCTTCTGCATCAGTCTATATAGCTCTTCATGTGCCTTATATTTCTTAGGGTTCAGTAATACCACATTATATTACTATGCTCTGATTTTTGTTATAGATTGAGTGTCAGTCCTTAGCATGTGTAGGAGTGTAAGTCTGTCACTGCCCAGACTGGTCATGTGGGAAGGAAAAGTCCTTTTCTTTCTAGTGCCTGTCCCCTTGCTTTCCCCAATAGAGTAACATGCATGGCCCATTCTGTAGGAAAAATAAAGGTGTGTATATAACTCTAAGATCTAAAAGCCTACATCTGTATCTAATTGGACTATCTTGGAGCTTGTTTCCATGAGAGTAGAAAGGGAGAAAACTCTTGGAAGTTCCTTTTCCCTTACATCTCACAAGGACCAGTCTTGGACAGATTTTTGAAGGTGGCAGTTTTCATTTGGAACCATTTCACTTTCTTCCCTGTGTTCCTCTTTCCTCTTAATTTCCCTCTTTCTCTCTTTTTACCCTACACCCCTTTCCTATATCCTGTTCCTACGGGGACTTGCCCTTAGTTGTCTACCAACTAATTTCCTTTGTTATTAGTTGTGATGAGCTTGGGAATAAACCTTCTTCAGGGATGTTCACATTTTAACAAGGGATTCTGACAGTGAAGACCGGATTGGGAATCAGGAGACTTGGGTTCTGTCAAAGGAATGAAAAATATTATTTGTTATATGAGATGACTTTATAGGAGGGGAAAGAGGAGGGATATTAAGGGAAATTATGGTGATATAAAAATCAATTAAAAACTTATATTTTAAAAAGTATCAAAGAAATCAAAGTCTATAGCAAAATTTCAGGTGATGGGAAAAATATTATGGTAGGCATCCTTCCAATTTCTCTTGAATTTTTTTTATAATAGAGAAGGTAGGCATTGCCTCCTTAAGTCTTCTTATCATTGGTTTTTCATTTCCTTTTCCTAAGACATGCTTTACCCCCAGCCTGTTTCCTTTAGACAGTGTGCAGTGAAGGACTAGTGTTGTTTCCCAACTCCCTACCCCTATCCCAGTGCCCAAGGCATCCTACCAAAAAGTTCTACCCATATTTAAGCCCCTGACCTTGACCTTTGCCCCAAATAACTTGGGGAGAGGAAGCTATTTTCCTTCCCTGTCATGGACTGGAAAAAAAGGAATCATAGAGAAAATTCAATGAACATATAAATAGAGATGTTGTCTATAAATAACACAGCCTCAAAATATTCCATCAGCAGAAATGCCTGCCTCACAGTGCACAGAGGTGTCTCACTTCCTGAGTAAGATAATCCACTTCTTTGACTATCTTTTTCTGGCTAGTATAGGCTTTTTTAGGGGGAGTTCCCAGGAACCCCCAGGAGAAATTAAAGAAATCCTTTTTATTCCTGACTTTTAAAAATGTTAGATTGCTTGCCTTCTTCCTTTCTCCCCAAACTTTTCTTTAAAACACCTTTATTGGTATAGTGGACAGAGTACCATATTGGGAGTATGGAGAAGAGGTTTCTGGTCTTAGTTCTGCAGCTAGCTCACTGTGTGACTTTAGACAACTTTCTTCCCATCTCTGGGTTTCAGTTTTCCAGAGGGAGTCAGATTATATAATATCTAAGGTCTAACATTCTTTGTGGATCTCTAGCCTTCTCTCTACTGTACACAGAATTGATCAAGAAAGATTCTGTATAATCTAAGTATAGACCTAATTTAGGGGAAAAAAGGAAGTGATTAAGAAAGGTTTTCCTTTCACATCAAGTTCTTGGTATGAACTTGGAGCCCTCAGTAAAATTCCTTACTTATTAAAACTTTGGGCATACAGTCTGTTACAGGACTGCCTGACACATGGGTAGCTTACGTGTCTCCCCACCTGGTATAAGATGAGTGCCTTGTGAAGCTTTCTTGCCCTCAAAATCATTCCCCTCACCTTTCTGCCACACTGCTTGAAATTCTACTTTCAGGAGTTCATTCCTATATAGTTAGAAAGCCCCCTCAGCATGGTGTGCCCACATCAGAAAGGGTGCTGTGCTCTATGAGCAAAGCAAGTAAACGTAGGATGCACAGATTTGGAGCATCCATCCCAGATATCCACACAGACTATCTGTGCTCAACCTGTGGTAGAGCATTCCAAGCTCGTGTTGGTCTGATCAGCCACAATCGGACACACTGAAACTTCACTTTATTTTGGTCCTCTTTGAAAACAAAGGACAACAATCATACCAGTTAGAAAGCCTCAACAAACATTGATTAAATACTTAACATTTGCAGAGCATTCCTGGATCCTGGGTGACTTAAAATTTACTTAAGGCAGTATCTGTTCCCATAAAACTTTCAGTCCAGGAAAGGGATTAAATAAATATAGATAGTTATAATACACATTACATGGTATTAATGAATGTTAATGATTATTTTTTTATATCTGGACATTCAAGATTTGAACAGCAAGGCAAACATTTATTAAGTACTGTGCTAAGTGCTGGAGAAAACAAATAGAAGCAAAAAGAAAGATAGTCCTTATCCTCAAAGAACTTAAATTCCATTGGAGGAAGATAACACAGAAAAGGTAACTGGAAATGGAGCTCCTGGAAGGAATTCACCAATGGAAGAAGAGGGCTGGGGCACTGAAGGAATGTGCTGAGGGAAGCCTCAGGGTTAAAAGTGTAGTTGAGACACAGTAGCCAAGTCCTGAGAATCAGAAGCAGAACCCACTAACTATGTACTGTCATCTAGCCCTCATCTCTGTATCTTATCTTACTTGTCCTGTTTGCCTCAGTTTCCTCATCTGTAAAATGAGATGAAGAAGGAAATGGCAAACCACTCCAGTACCTCTGCAAAGAAAACTCCAGATGGATCATAAAGAGTAGGACATAGTTGAACTGACTGAACAGTAACAAGATACAAAAGAAATATCATGAGAGACTTTGTTAAAATCTAGGTAAATTCCGTCCACAGCATTTCTTCAGTCTTCTAGTCTGCTAGTTTTTTTGTTGCAGGTTTTGTTTTTTTTTATGTTCAGCACTGAACTAAGTGTCTACAGCACAGTGTGTGCTTAATAGATGCTTTTGGGTTGATTCATTGATCCTGTCAGAAAAGGAAATTAGGTCAGTCTGGAAGGACCTGTTCTTCATGTTGGCCCCCTAGGATCAGAGATGCCTTCCTTAGATACTCACTCATCATCACTTTAATCATAAATTCTAGAATTCTTTTCAGGAGTTTATATCAATCTCACTAGCCTATAGTTTGCAGACTACACCTTTAAAAAGAATGTGGAGATCACATCTCTCTAGTTCTTCATGACTTTTTTTTTTTTTTTGAGGCATTCAGGATTAAATAACTTGCCCAGGGTCAAGTAGTTAGTAAGTATCTGAATCCAGATTGGAACTCAGGTCTCCCTGACTTTGGGGCCAGTGCTCTATCCATTGCACCACCTAGCTGCCCTGCTATGATCTTTTAAAAGTAAATGACTTAATCTTGTTCTCTTGCCTATTTTTTCAATACCTAAGAATGTGGATCATCTGGACCAAGTAACCAGGGCTCCTCAAGGACTCCTCATTGATGTTCCCTTATTGCCTCTTTACTTCCCTTAGATATCAGTTTTCTATTAGCCATTTTTATTCTGTTCTTTCCTGCCCAAAAGTCATTCTCCTTGGCAGAGAAAAGAGAAGGAAAGCAATTCTGTCTTCTCTCCTTCGTCCGTCATTACTATCCTATCTACTCTGAGTAGTGAGTGCTTTCTTCGTGGATTCTCCTTTCTCCAGTGTAGCTAACGAACAAACAAAACTCCAGAGATTCCCCTTTCAGGTTATCCTTGGCTTTACTCATCAGCTTCAACTTATTCTGAGCTTTAGTGTTCCTAACACTGTTCTTGTGGTATTAAGCTAGGATTTTCTATTCATCTGCCATTACCTATCCTGCTTTCATGTTCTCTGTATAAATCTTTCCTAAATCTAAATTGGTTTAATAATGGAGAACAAGAGGGAAGACATTTCAAACCCAGAGAACAGCTTAACCAAAGTCATGGAGACGGGAGAATCCAGGGCATGTTCATGGGGAATGGTCTAATGCCTGGAAACTAGGTAGAGTGGAGTGATGACAAGACAAGGCTGGAAAGGTAGAAAACCAGATTGTGGAGGATCTTGAATGTCAGATAAAAGTGTTTGAACTTTATTTGGGAAACAAAAGAGAGCTAATAAAGATTTTTGAGTAGTGGAGTGACAGCTTAAACATACTTCCATTTTGGAAAGATGATTAAGGTAACCATTTGAAAGATGTTTTGGAATGAGGAAAGAGAAGAGGCAGGAAGACCTGTTAGGAGGCACTAAATGAGAGGAGTAGGGTAGTGGCAATAGGGATAAGAGAATAAATGTTGGGGAGGTAGAATTGATAGAATTTGGTAGTTTGGATATAAGGCATGAGATGGTCAAAGATCATCCCAACATTATGACTTTCTAGAACTTGAGTGTCAGGCCATAGATAAAAATAGTGAAGTCAGAAGGTCAGGGGGGAAAAGCTTAGTTCTGAATGCAAGTTGAGTGCGAGGTTCCAGTGGATCATCCAAGGAGTCATGTATAGGCAGTTAGATATGTGAGTCAGACATCAGAATGCAGAAAATAGGTCAGAGGTGGTGCAATAGATCTGAGTTGTTTGTGTCAAAATGGTAATTGAAGCCATGGGAATACATGAGATTGCCATGAGAGAGATGTAGAGAGAGAAGAGAAGAAGGTCAAAGATGAGCTCATTGGAAGGATAGATACTGAAACTGAAGCTTAAATACTGTGGCCACATGATGAAAAGACAGGACTCATTGGAAAAGACCCTAGTGTTGAGAAAGATTAAAGGCAAGAGGAGAAGGGGACAGCAGAGGATGAGATGGATAGTGTCAGATGGATAGGAAAGCAACGAATGGGCTTGGACAGACTGTCTGGTATGCTATGGTCCAGGGCGTCAAAAAGAGTTAGACACAACTGAATCCCATGAGAAGTATGCTACAAACTATAATCCTTGTCCATCCCTTAATTTGAAGGAATTTACTAGATGACTCCTAATTTAGCAGAGAATAGAACACTGAGGAGATGCCAGTTTTAACTGGAGAAATGGAAGAGGAGGAAGAAGAACAATGTAGAGTCTAGATCACTGGGAAGAAAGAGGTGAGCGGTGATGGATGGGCAAGCAGAAGGAAAATCCTGGGTCTTCTGGAGAAGGAGATGGAATTAAGAGGAATGGAATAATGCAAGGTGATAAGAGTACACTAAAGACAGAGAATCACTGAATTTGAGAGTTGGAAGAGACCTCAGAGGTCATCTAATCCATCCCATACAAGAAAGGAACCATAGTGACATACCTAATAAGTGATCACCCAAATTCTGCAGAAAGGCACGGCTGCCTATTGCACTTTGGCACAGCTCTTAGGAAATTTTTCCTGATAACAAGGTTCTTTGCAACTTCAGTCTTGCTCCTGAGGCCAAACAGAACAAGTCCAACCCCACCTTTAAATACTTGAAGATAGATATCCTGTTTCCCTCCCCACTCCCAGTCTTTCTTCTCCATGCTAAACAGTTCCTTCTATTGACTCTGGATCCTTCACCATCCTGGCTGTCTTCCTCTGAACACCCTCTGCCTTATCAGTGTATCTCTTAAACTGTGGTACCCAGAACTGAATACCAAAGACAGGCCTGATGAGTCTAGAGTACAGTAGGGACTATACCTCCTCAATCATATAACCTTTCTAAGCTTCCACATGACATTGTTGATTCATTGTGGTAGTTCACTAAAACATCCAGCTCTTTTTCAGAGCTACCATTTGTAGCTCTCCCATCTTATATTTGTGAGTCTGATTTTTTGCATGTAGGCTTTACATTAATTATCCTTGCTGTATTTCATCTTATTAGATTGAGCCCAAGTCCCCTTTTAGGTCCTGACTCTGTCATCCACGGTGTAAACTTTCCCTTCTACCTGGTATCATCTGCAAATTTGTTGAGCATGAGGCCAGTCCCTAGATCTCTATATTCTACCCTGTATACCTCTTGCCAGCTCTCTACTTTTTAAGTCTAGCCAGTTGTGAATTCATCCAATTATATTATCATTTAATCTATAACTCTCCTATCATCTCCACAAGAAGATGCTTCATCGAAAGCTTTGCTGAAATGTTTTTAGTTGCTTGGTCACTTTTTTCAGTTGTGTCTAACTCTTTGTGACTCCATTTGGGGTTTTCTTGGCAAAGATACTAAAGTGATTTGCCATTTCCCTTCTCCAGCCCATTTTGCAATGAGGAAACTGAGACAAATTTGGTTAAGTGACTTTCCCAGGGTTACATAGCTAATAAGTGTCTGAGGCTGGATTTAAACTTGGAAATTTAAAATTTCTGACTCTAGGCCCAGCACTCTATCCACTGTACTACCTAGTAGGTAATCTATATTCACAGCATTCTTCTCATCTACTATTTTAGCAATCCTGTCAAAAAAGGGAAATCAAGTCAGTCAGGGATGACCCCTTGTTGATGCAAGCTGAGTTGACTTTTCATAATCACTGCTTTCTTTTCTAGATATTGTCAACCATCTTTTTAATCATCTGCTCTAGACTTTTCTCAGGAATTGAAGTTAAGTTTGGTATCCTATAGTTTGCAGATCATGTTCTTTTCTTTCTTTCTTTCTTCCTTCCTTCCTTCCCTTCTTTCTTTCTTTCTTTCTTTCTTTCTTTCTTTCTTTCTTTCTTTCTTTTTTCTTTCTTTCTTTCTTTCTTTCTTTCTTTTTCTCTCTCTCTCTCTTTTTCTTTCTTCTTTCTTTTTTCTCTCTCTCTTTCTGTCTTCCTTCCTTCCTTCCTTCCTTTCCTTCCTTCTTTCCTTCTTTCCTTCCTTCCTTCCTTCCTTCCTTCCTTCCTTCCTTCCTTTCCTTCCTTCCTTCCTTCCTTCCTTCCTTCCTTCCTTCCTTCCTTCCTTCCTTCCTTCCTTCCTTTCCTTCCTTCCTTCCTTCCTTCCTTCCTTCCTTCCTTCCTTCCTTCCTTCCTTCCTTCCTTCCTTCCTTCCTTCCTTCCTTCCTTCCTTCCTTCCTTCCTTCCTTCTTTCTTTCCTTCGAGACTCACTTCATTTTGTTCACATCTTTGCTACAGCCTCTTTTCCCAGTGCCTGACTAAACAGGATTTGAGGAATCCTCTTGCTATAGACTGGAGAGACAAGACCTCCCTTCCAGCCTGTGTAACCAAGTTATCAGCAGCTTTTCCAGCTTGAAGGCTTTGACTTTTGCTGCTCCAAAGAACCTTCATAGGGTCATAGATTTACATCATGAGAAGGGACCAAAGAGGTTGTCTAGTCCAACCCTTTCATTTTAGAGATGAGGAAACTGAGGTCCAGAAAAGTTAACTAAGACTTGCCCAAGATTACACTGATAGTACTCAGCTCCATTTCTGAACCTGAGTCAAGGACCAGCCTTCTGGTTCTGGTTATGACTGAGAATCAGAAGCACATATGATTTAGTCCATAGCTCTGCCCTTAATCTCCTTCTTTTAAATATTTCCCATTTTTCTGATATATAGCTTTTTGTACATATATATTTGTTTGCCTACTATCTCCCCCATTGTGTTTTGAGTTTCTTGAAGTCAGGCACTGTCTTTTGCCGCTTTTTTAAATCCCTAGCCCTTAGCACAATGCCTGACACATAGTGTGTTGTGTGTGTTTGTCCTTCTTTGCCGAAGAAGGCCATGCCATCAGAGAAATGATGACATGACTTGCACTTGACTTTGTTTTGAGTGAGGGAGGGCTGTGCAGGTCACCAGCCTCACTTCTCCTCCAGAGCCATCTGAATCCAGTGACCAGATATTCATCAGGATGACTGGAGATGACCCAGGATGAGGCAGTTGGGGTTAAGTGACTTGCCCCAGGTCACACAACTAGTGAGTGTAAAGTATCTGAGGTGAGATTTGAACTCTGGTCCTCTTGACTCCTGCACTGATGCTCTATCCACTGCACCATCTAGCTGCCCTCTGACACAGTTGTACTTAAGAAATACTTATTGACTAACAGACCTTCGGCAAGGACTTCCTTTCTCTCAGTGTCAATTTCTTCATGTGGATTGGATGATCTCTAGTTCTGGTTCTCTAATGGGGCTTTAGTATATTACTATTTTAGTTCTCTGCAAGCTATATCCTATTGACTATTCAGAGTCTTCCCTCCCTTTCTGGCGATTGTGACCCACTTATAAGTGCCCCCATCCTTTTTCTGAAAGGAGTTTCTCTTTGGAGGAAGAGGCATTGAAAAACTATGGTCTTGAATGAAGGCTTTGATTCTCTGGCTCCTACAGCCAAGGGGCCTGGGCGCCGGCCACACAGGGTTGTATGTAGTAAGATCTGTTTGTGTCCTTATGAGGGTCACTTAGTCAGTCATACTCTCCTGGCCCCACTCTGTCTGCAGCCCCAGGCTGGGGGAATGAGCTGGGGTGAGCCACCCTCAGCACTGAGGGGCTAAGTAGGGATGAATGAGAGCTTCTCTCTTTTCATACTAGGACAGTGGTCAGTTTTAGAAAAGTGGCCTCAGGCCAGTATATATGTCTATTTCTCTTAATATATGTCTTTTCCTTCTGTGTTAGGAGAGGTAAAATTTGCCATATACTTTTGCCCTGCCTGTTAGTCATTAGCAATATAGCACCTTCTGCATCCATATAGATAGGTACAGTTGTCCTTCGATGAGAGATATATTTAGATCTAGAAGGGACCTCAAGGATCATTTTAGTCCAAGGTTTTAGTCCTGGTGCTGCTTCTAGCTCACTCTGTGATTCTTTGTGCCTCCATTTCCTCTTCTGTCAAATGAAAATTTAGATTGGGTGCTTTCTACTTTGGGTTTTATAATTTTGGAAGAATGCGCTGCTTATTGGTGAACTCTGGTCTCTGTGTGACTGTGCCTGAGAAGGTAAATGTAAGAAGAATAATATCCCCTGATCAAACCTTTACCTCACTGGTAGAAGAGGACCTGTCATATAATTGAGGCAGGTGGGTGGTGTAGTGGATAGAGCTAGATGTAGAGACAGGAAGACCTACCTCATACACTTATCCCCTATACGACCCTGGGTAAGTCACTTAATTTCTCAGCCTCAGTTTCCTCATCTATGAAATGTGGATAATAAGAAGACCTTCCTCATACAGTTATTGTAAGGATAAAATGAAATAATATATGTAAAACACTTTGCAAAAGTTTAGAGAAATGGTAGTAGTAGTAGTAATAGTAGTAGTGGTAGTAGTAGTGGAAGTAGTAGTTTTTACATTTGTAAGCTAGACCAGTTCTGTCCCTGCTATCTGTATATCACTGGTTATTAGGTGTGTCTTCCTTCAATCCATGGTAGCTCTTTAGTAGGATACTTCTCTAGTTCATTAAATGTTTTCTTGGGAGTCCATCACAACTTCTAGTAAAGTCATGGGGCAATGGAAAAGAGCCTTAGCTCTAGAATCAAGGGTTGTTGTTCGGATATGTATATGACCCAATTTGGGGTTTTCTTGAGAAAGATACAAGAGTGGTTTGCCATTTGCTTCTCCAGCTCATTGTACAGATGAGAAAACTGAGGCAAACAGGGTAAAGTGACTTGCTCACAGCTAGTAAGTGTCTGAGGTCAGATTTGAACTCAGGAAGATGAATCTTCCTGAGTTCAGATCTGACACTATGCACTATGGTGCCACCTTGCTGACCCTAGAATCAGGGAGCCTGAATTAAGATTACTACTTGCACGACTTTAGACAAGTCACCTAATTTCCCTTGGCCTTAATTTCCTCATCTGTAATAAGAGGGGGTTGAAATTAATGACCTCTGAGGTCTCTTCAACTCTAGATCTAGGTGCCTCTAAGTCTATATTAATAAGCCAGATACTTTCAAATTCTCATTTTCTAATGTGTTATGGCATATCTATCAAATAAATAGTCTTTATACCACAGCTAAAGTCCAAACTTGGCCAAGTTTGGCTAAACTTTCCAACATAAACATGAATTATTAGCAAAATCATGAGCTTTGTTTTTGTTTATACTTCTGGTTAATGTTTGGAATAAGAGCCCCCCTTTACTGTGGTTATTAGTGAATGAAAGTATGTTTGCCTACACAAGGAAGCTTGTATTTTACAAGTCTCACCCGAGAAAGCTACCAGGTACTTTTTGCTAACAACATGAATTCTGCCATAAGGCCTTAAATAATTAGCTTTGAAATGGAAATATACACTAAATCATAATTACTGAAACAGCCAACAGTTCTCTTTTGTGGTTATTAGCCAGCCTTTGGTTTTTAACTGTTACCAGTAATGGAATCTGCAAATTGGTGAGTTTGACTTCAATTCCTGGCAAATTTCTTGAATGTATTATTAAAAGGACATTTAGTGAGCATGATCACAAAGCCAGCATGGCTTCATCAAGGAATGGTCGTGCCAGACTAATCTCATTTCCTTTTGTGATAGAAGGTAGACTTAGATAGCTCAGGGAAATGGTGTAGATATAGTTTATCTTGATTGTAATAAAGCATTTGTCAAAGTCCAATGTGCTCCTGTGGAAAAGATAGAGAGACATGGGATCTTCCTCTTGTCCCCAAAATAGCTTAAAACAAAAACTTTTGGTTTTTGTTGCCAGCCTTAGCTTATTATGTGTTTTAGCAATACCAACAATGTATTTTCAGGACTATTCAACTCTTTAGTGTTCTTCCTCCATTATCTTCCCTTCTATCTTCTGTTGAGAGCTTTGACCCGGTTAGGGCTTTAAATGTACATCCAAACCACTCATTGGAGACAGCCCCCCTTTCCTTCCTTACTGGATTTTTTTTCACTTGTAAAATTTTTATTAGATGAATTTAGAACTGGTTGAATTACTTGATCCACAGTGTCTCCATTAATGGTGTGATGTCACTTTGTAAGGAGGTCTCCAGTGGTGATCCCTGAATTGGACCTCCGGTGCTTATATAGGCTTTGCCCATATGTGATGGTTTCCTCTCTTTTCTCATTCATTCTGAACTTGCTGATTTTGATTGATAATTAGAAGATGCCTTCCAAAGATCCAGTGCAAACTGAAGTTTCCTGTAGTTATTGCTCGTGAAAAGGTCTCAAGTAGAATTTAATTTAGAGGAGAAAGAAGGTAATAAGTATTTATTGAATGCCTACTATGTTCCAGGAACTGTGCTGAGAACTTTAAAAATACTGTGCCCCTTGAGATTCAGAACAACCCTGGGAGGTAGGTGCAATTATTAGTCTCTTTTTATGGTTGAGGAAATTGAAGCAGACACATTAAGTGATTCACCCTAAAAAGTCTGGATTTCAGCTCTGGTCTTCCTGACTCTACATCTATTGCTCTATCCCCTGTACACCATGAGTACACCACTGAGCTGCTTTCACTTCACTAGCCATTGTTCACCCCTTTCTAGTTATTCTGTCTTCCCATTCTCTTGCTGTGATCCTGTATTTCCTGGTGAAAAGCAAGACAAGGGAAGGGGGGGAGGAAAGGAATAAGCGTTGTTTCCACAGACCTCCTTGGGGGTCCATAGACCTCAAGTTAAAAAACCCTGATTCGGTTTAATCTTTTCATTTTTACAAATGAGGACTGAGGCTCACAGGAGTTAAATGACTCAATCCAAGCTTACATGGGCAGTAGTAATAGAATCAAGATTTGAACTCAGGTTCTTTGATTCCCAATCTGGTGCTAGACTTTTTGTTGCTGGTGGATCCTTGGGATGCCTGGCACATGGGACTTCTGATGAGTAGAGCGGTGGCTAGAGGAGCTGGGAGGGATATCTCTTTAACCTAGCTCTCCCCTACCCCTTCCCTCAAGCAGAAGGCATTCCAGCTGTGATTATGCTTATCAGCCACATACCTCTGGTGTCCAAGCCTGGCCATAGGATGTGTTTCAACAGATGGTTTTTTCCCTTCCCCTTTCTTCCTTTTCGTTTTATCATAAGGAACCAGCCATTCCCCCACTGACCCAGACTTTGGAAACCAGTATTTTTTCCTAGAGCAGGTAGAGGCAGTCTGGGCTTACTACCAACCTGTCAGAAAGTCTCTATTGGCACCTAAAGGCATGGTGAAGCATTGGTTCCAGTTTGTCACTCCAACCATCCTTTGCTTAATGGGTCACACTAATGGGAAGTGAATACTTATCACTGCAAGGTTAGAAGACTGATCCATTCATTCAACCAAAGCACTATGCTAGGTCCTGCGAATACAAAGACAACAGTGAAATAGTCCCTGTCCTTGGGATGACCACATTCTACTGTGAATTGCATTAGAATAAGAATTCTTAATTTTTTTGAACCTCTTGGAAAGTCTGGTGAAGCCTTTGAGTCTCTTCCTAGAACAATGTTTTTAAATGCATAAAATAGAATACATAGGAAACAAATTTTGTTGAAATAATTATTAAAATGATAATAAAAAAAACAATCTAATGAACTTCAACTTAAGAATATTTGAATTACATAGACAACCCACTGGAGCCTGTACAGTTGGCCTAAGGAACAAAATGCAAACTTCCTCGGCCTGGAATTCTAGGCCTTCCCCAAACTGACCCCAGTCTATTTTCTGACCTCTTACCTGTCACTGCTTTCTTCATATGAGCATTCCACTTCAATCAAAACTTGTTTATTTCTGATTTGCTGAATTCTCCCTATACTAATTGATCATTATGTGTTCTCACAAGCTGTTCCCGATACCTGGAATGGTCTGTCTCCACCCTCACATCCCGACCCTATATTAAGCTCTATTTAAATGTGAATTATTATTGTTTTTCTTATACCCACCTATTGAAATCCCAGCCGTCTTTCAAGGCTGAGCTCAAATGCTAAGCCCTCCATGAAGTCTTCTCTGATTTCCCTTGAACAGAACTGCTGTATTCCTGATTAGGGACTTTGAACCTCTGTCATATCGTGCAGTACCTGGGATTATAGTGTTTGTCTTTTGTCTACTAAGCTAGGAACTGAGCAAAGCCTGTGAAGGCAGGTACCATAATTTATTTACTTATTGGTGGAACTGATGAGCCAGCTAAGAGGGGAAGGATGGACCTATGGCAGGCTGTTAGGAGATAGTGAGGGATAAGAAGGATCTTTGAACATCCTTCAGATAACTTATAGTTCCTCCTGGCAAGGGTAGACGTCATTTCTGTTGAGTTTGGAATAGGACTCTACGTAAAAGGAGGTTCAGAAGGTAGGAGGGAAATTGCTAACTACCCACCCCTCAGAGAGACAAGAAAGTGGTATGACAGTGACAAGACCATTATTAACTTACGGGACTAGGCTTATTTAATAAACATTGAGGTCTTTGCTCTAGGATCTGTAGGGCTAACTTTTGAGTGCCCTTAGACAAGGGCTAATCGACTGGCATGGCCAGAGCTCTTGGACTGATTGTTTCTGTTTTCTTTCTTCCTGGCTCTCCTTTTCGCATTCTTTTAGCTGGAACCAGTCTGTAACAATAACTGATATTTTTGTAAGCATTTTCCTCATCATTACTCTGAGGGAATATGGGCAATGCAAGTGAGCATTTTTTTAACACTCTTGCTGTGATACCATTGGCATAAGGTCCTCCACACTGAGAAAACTCCCCCTATTAAGGCAGATCTTCATGTGGTCAGTTTTAGAGTTGTCTGGGAGCACTGAGAGTTTCAGATTTATCCAGGGTTGCTCAGTCAGTTATGTGTCTGAGCTGGATCTTGAACCCAAAACATCCTGATTTTAAGGCTCATTCTCTATCTACCATGCCCTGTGGCTTCATATGGATATTTCATAGAACCTCTTTTGTTCTCATTTCATAAATGAGGAAACTAAAGCTGAGAGAGGCTAAGGGGCCCTTGGCCAGGGTGATACAAAAAGGAGGTACTCCCTTTGGAAATTGAACATTGCTTTTCAGACTCCAAAGTCAGTGCCATTTTTATGATACCACCCTGCTTTCCAAGGAGACTTCCTACTCTATCTTTCATAGGGTGGTGGTTGGGGTGGGGGGGTTCCAGCTTCTAAGGGTGTTTACCTCTCCTTCAAAAATGATCTATATCCTGAGGTTTTTTTCATCTTCCCTGTGTAATCTTCCTTATTATATTTATCTGGTTTCTTGGGTCCAAGTTTCATGGCATTGGGGAGACCAGGAGGAGCCAGGCTTCCCCATCCTGGACCTCAGCAAAAGACTGAGGATGTTAAGACACTGAGGCCTTTGCTCCCTTTATGGGCTACTCCTCCTTTCTTCTCTTTCCTCTTTAATATGGTCGGTGGTTTGGCTCTTGATGTGTGGTTTGGAGCTAGGACAAAGAAGCCAAGAGTATTGCGTTGCTTCAAAGACCTCATTCTCTTTTCTCTTCTGGCCAGTTTTGCCAGCATCTCCAAGAAAAGAAAGTTGCAACTGGGAAGAAAATTCACTTCAATTCAACAAACATTTATTAAGCACTAGTGTTTTGTATGTTTAAAGTTAAAATAAAATGGGAAGAGACATTTCAATGTATCTACATAAATCATAACATAAAATCCAAGATAGTTACCAGGGAAGTCTAAGATATTAATGAAGGGACCTCTGAAGGTCCCTTTGAAGGGGGTAGAGAAGTTGTTATTTCTCTTAGGAGCCAACACTGGGAAAGGAAAGATTGGAGCAGGATATAGACCTGACTGACCTCCCCCCTGAAACCCTCCTCAATTAGTCTGATGACTTTTGGAACCACTGATGTGTCTTCTTTGAAATCCTGCAGCTTCATGGTGTAGCCCCTAATTGTTCCCCAATTTTTTTCACATGGTTCTCTAACCATAACCTTGAACTCCATCAGAGCAAGACTGCCGTCTTTTTTTTGGGTCCCTGAGGTAGCTTGGCTCCCTAGATCTGCTGCTTCCAAACCTTTCCCATTTTCTTCTCCACCTCCCGTATCTTGTCACCTAGGCATGTAACTATTCGACTTCTCTCTTCTTCTTTCTCCAGCTGCTACATAACCTAGCCCATAAGAGTACTATTTTAGAAGGTTATAAGGAAAAAGAGATTATACAATTTCAGAAATAATGTATTATTTTATTAGGTATATTATTAGAGGCAGCTAGGGGATGCAGTGAGTACAGTCAGGATAACCCCAATTCAAATCCAGCCTCAGATCCTTAGTAGTTATGAAACTCCTTGGGTTGTTGTGAGAATCAAATGAGATCATGTTTGTAAAGCACTTAGCCCAGTGCCTGACACCTAACAGGCATTTAATATATATTTATTCCCTCCTTATAATGACTGGAAAAAGGAGATGGACTGGTTGTTGAGTGAGAGGGATAACAGAAAGATAGCTTTCATGCTGCCTTGGTACCCACTTAGATTACTAAGGTATGAGTAGTAATGAATGAGTCCAATCCCTTTCACTTCATGACATTTCAAATAATTGAAGACACAGGCATTGCTTTCTTGACTCCAGTTTCAGTGGCATTTCCACTGTGCCACACTGCCTTCTAACCTCCTATTCTGTCTTTAATATAGGGTTCTACTTTCTGAGGTTGTTCAGCTCTTTTTCATTAATGGTCTATATCCTGGGGTCTTTTTCATATTCCCTGTGTAGTCTTTCTTATTATATTTGTCATGTTTCTTGGGTCCAAGTTTGCATGGCATTAGGGAGACACACTCTCCCCAAAGTCTTCTCCATATTAAACGTTCCCACTTTCTTTACCCCATCCTCATCTGACATGATTCAAGATCCTCCTCTGGATTCTCTCCTTCTTAAAGAAACTTGTTTTCGTGGTTGTTGTTTAGTCATTTCAGTTATATCTGAGTCTTTGTGACTCCATTTGGTGTTTTGTTTTGTTTTGTTTTGGCAAAGACTGGGGTGGTTTGTCATTTCCTTCTCCAGCTCATTTTACAGATGAAGAAACTAAGGCAAACAGAGTTAAGTGACTTGTCCAGGATCACACAGCTAGCAGATGTCTGAGGCTGGATTTGAACTTAGGTCTTCCTAACTATAGGCCAGGTGCTCTATCCACTTCTCCATCTAGCTGGTCAAATAGAATAGTGTTCTTATCACTTAAATATTAAGAATAATGCATCTATGACACGTGGGTCTTCCCTAGAATTTTCAAAAGACAACCACTTATCTTCCAAAGTCTCTTAGAAAGGAACATATTAGACCAATAAACTTGGGCAGATTACCCAGTATCTGTTAGATATGTCTTACCTCATCCCTCTATTCCAAATCCTACCCCTACCACTCTCCATTTTCTTTTCTGCAGATCAATGGGTCTGATGATTCTCATGTTGGGTTATTGTGAAAGATGACCCATGATAAGAATGTGGCCCCCACAGCTTCCTCTTTTTCCAGTATGTTCACTTTCCCTGACACTGTCCAGATAGACATGAGTCTCTTTGGGAGTGAGGGTGACTCAGGGGACAGCCTGAAATCGCTTCCACTTTCAGTAATGATTGACTACTTCTGGCAAAAGGCAGGCAAAGGGTTCTAGTCCTCAGGATTGGGCTGAGATACGTGTCAAGGGTTGTTTTTTGTTTTTGTTTTGTGGTTGTTTTAAAGAACTGTGCACCCAAACACACACATACTAACACTTCTTGTGAGAGAAGCATGCAACAGACCAAAAAAGGAGAGGAAGATCAAAGGCTTCCAAGGCAAGAAATACCTAATCTGTGACATCTTCCTCGAGAAGAAGCCACTTACTTCCAATATCTTCATAAATTGTAATCTCTTTTTATAAAACGACTGAGCTCATTTATCTTTTTAACAGCATCTGTGCCTTCCTTCTTATAGGGCATGTTCCCTTTTTGGAGTGGAGGGAAAAGAACAGCCTGGAACAGATCCTCACTGAAAAATTAATGATGCCACCAATTAGCAAAATTAGGAAGGCCTCCCTGGGAACCCAGAGAGTGCTTAACTCTATACTGGCTGTTGGAGCCAGGGGGTGGGGTGGGGAGGTGGCATTTTAGAAGTGTAAGAAATGGCCTCTATCCTTTGGCAGCTCATTGTTTGTCTGGTCAGGAAGACAAGAACCACACACATGGGAAAGCGGGGCAGAGTACAAAGCACAGACTACAAGTATGATTCTAATTCAGGGCTGAGTCATGTGGTTTACGATATGATTGTTAGAGCAGTTTTAAAGGCTAGAGGACTGTTGCTGTGGAAAGGTAATGTAGGCTTCATGGAAAAAGTTTACACTTAAGCTGGGCTTTGAGAGTTGATTTTTATAAACACACTACCAGGCAGGCAGCAGGCTAGTGAGTAAATGGACTTCACCTAGATTGTAGGTTAATTTATTGCTTCCCCACATACACACTATTTGTCATAGGTTGGTGGAGGACCAGGAGAGGGAGTGAATCGGAGGAAAGGCTCAGTGATTTCATCAGGGAAGGAATTCTGGGTCAAGAAATTCTCCCTATCAATTAAGGATCTCTTTCTGGAACTTAGTCTTAGAGATTTGCTGCGTATGAGAAACGTTCCGTGTGAGAGAGAGAAAAAACATGAAGAGAAGGTCTTCCTCACTCTGAGACCATCAAAAAGTGACCACTGTGCCACACTGACATCTCTGTAGCATCATTAGGTTTTAATGGGATGAATTTTTAAGAAGAAACTTCTTTGAAGTTTTGGGAGTAAGCATTTCATGATTTCTTTTCTCATTCTCAACTAGAAAGTTACAAATGTCCCCAGACTACTGAGTACAGCTTAGACATTTGTTCATTCAGTAAACACTGAGTGAAACCTCCTGATAGGTGCTCAGTGCAACAGGGGATACAAAGATGGATAAACCAGGGGGGTAGCCTGCACTCCTACGCTCATTCAGTCTGGTGGGGGTAGGGAGGCTCAGGGTAAGACAACTCTAAGAGAATTGCTACAAGGGAAAGAAAAGCAAGTTTCAGAAAGAGCCCTTCTAATGTTGAGATCAGGTAAGGCTTCAGTAAGGTGCAATGGAAAGAATGATGGTTTGGGAGTCAAATGATCTGGGTTTTAATCCTGATTTTGCCACTCACCACCTCTGTAAACTTGGGCAAGCCACTTAACTCCTAGGTCTCATTCTCCTCCTTTGTAAAATGAAAGTCATGGACCCCTTTGACAGGCTAGGGAAACCTATGGACTCCTTCTCACACCAATGTTTGAAATACATAGGATTGCAAAGGAAATCAATTATATTGAAATACAGTTATTAAAATATATTTTTTAAACAGTTCACAGACCTCAAGTTAAGAACATCTACCCTGTGGTAAGAACATTTAGCATGGCTTTTTCATATATCACTCAGGCAGCTCACAGATAGCAATTGATAGTATTCATTGACCCTTGAGCCTGAAAGCAAGCAAGACTAGGTGCTACTTGACCCTTGGAAGAGGGAGGTTGACTTATGTTTTGTCAACTCTGTGACAATTGAATTGGGAAAAAAAAAGTCAAATGATGAGTTTATCTAGAAGAACCAGGAGAGAAACAGTTGTCAGGGCACTGAGTAATGAGGGAGGGGATGAGAGGCAAAATATTCCTGAGAGGAACCTTGAGCAGGTTAAGAGTATGTTATTTTCTCCTCAAATATCACTCTCTTTCAGGTAAGATCCTGTTCCGGAGAAGTCACATTCGAGATGTTGCTGTGAAAAGACTGAAGCCCATTGATGAGTATTGCAGGGTGAGTGTGTGTGTTTGTGTGTATGTGTGTGTGTGTGTGTATGTGTAGGGTGTGGGGAGTGGGGAGTGTACATGTAGCTATTTGCACAGGTGGTGCAGATGTCCCAGGATTATCAGAAGTGCTTCCTGGACAATTAGAGAGGAGATTGTTTCATGGAATGGAAGACTGGAATAAAGAACCTCTAAGGAGGTCTTCTCTTCCTGCTCTAGATTCTGTGTCTCTAAGGCTGGCCTCCAGGGAAGGAGGGCTAACTGGTGAACCAGTGCATGTGTGGGAGCTCAGCCCTGGCCCCTTTTAATACTATCACCCGATGTTGGCTGTCCTGTTGAAAACGGGCTCCATTGGAAGCCCTGTGGTGTTAGTAGTCACTTGTTGTTAAAGGGGAAATCCAGCTGTAGAAATTCCATGAGCATGGAACTTCACTGGAAAGTTGAGAGAGAGTTCCTTCTCTCCTTTGGTGGCAGTTAATTTGATCATTTCAGAACTGTATGACACACTACTTAGACATACAGATAGAAATCTTCTTTATCTGTGTGCCAGCACGTAGTTAACCAAAGTCAGTGGGGAGCATCATTAGCAAGTTCACAAAACAGAGTTTAGTTTCCTAATCTCTTGGGAAAGACATCATTTTGTTGTCTGCACTTTCTTTCTGCCTCAATGATAGGGGACTGGGTTTGGGGTCACAGAACCATTAATTCAAATCTGACCTCAGGCATTTAACTAGCTGTGTGACCAGACAAGTCACTTAACCTTTGTTTCCTTGACTGTTAAATGTGGATAATAATAGTATCTACCTCTCAGGAGTGTTGTAAGGATCAAAAGAGATAAAAATTGTAAAGTGCTTAACATGGTGCCTGGCACATAGTAGGCACTATTTAAATGTTAGCTATTATGATTCTGGCTGTTGTCTGAGACTGTGGTGGAAATGTGAAGCTTGTAGAATTCAGATATACTTGTAGGAATTTAAACATTGTGAATAGATACCCATATTTTTTTCAAAGAAAATAGAAATTCTTACCTAAAATATATGATTCTGATTGATTGTGAAAGTTTGTAAAAAGGGCTAATTACAGATTTTGTTAATTGCTTTCTCCTGCTACAAATACACAAACTCCTCCACACAAAGCCAATTAGAAAAAAAGTCTGGTTTTAGTAAAGGCAAGGAGTGCATGACCCAGAGTGTCCCATCTTGAGCTAATGAGGTGCCAGAAAGATGAGTCCTTTCTTCTTAAAAGCTCCTTCTTGATCAGATCAATATCAGTGTTTTAAATGACACCAGGCATTTGAGCACAAATTGACAGCTGGTCTCACTGCTTTTATTTCTCTTTCTTCTTTTTCCAAGCAGTTAAATGGGCAAACATGGGGGTGGGGAGGGGAGGAGAACAGGGCAGACTCAGGGAAAGATTTTTTTCATCTGGTATTTACAGGGCCAAATCAAGCTCAGCCTTCCTGAGATGGTCTAGCCTCAGGCATCTCCGAAACTCTCATCTCCTGTGCAGAGGAAACTGATAAACATCTTATCTCCTGAAATCATACTTTAAACATGAGTCCCAAGTTAGTCTTAAGAGTCTAAGGGGCACAGCAAGATGATTGGGTAGAACCAGAGCCTTCTAACCCAATTAGCACAGACAGAGACCCTCTTGAACCTAGACATCAAACCCAAAAGCCCTGAGGTCACTGCTATCTACTGCTATCTCTTGTAATGAGTCCAAGAGCCAGGACTTTTCAGTCCTAACTAATGACCTTGAGGAACTAGGAAACTGCCATCAGGTTGTTGGAGGTACAGACTCTCAAAGAATGGGGATTTTACCATTTACTTGGAGAGGGGTGACATTTATGCCTTAAATTTTTTGTGTGAGGAAAATGAGGTCAAAGGAACAGAAGTGACTTGACCAGCCCCACAACAAGGTAGTGACAGAACAGAGATTATATAACTCAATATTTATAAGTCCTATGCCTGTTATCCAGAATGGGGAACAGCCCATCTCAGAGGACAGAAGGCTGAGGAGAGGCAAGTGATACCCAATACAGACATACCTAATTGTGCAAGATTCCTGCTTAGCATAATGGTCTTTTGTTGGATGAGAGATAGATTGGGTTTTTTTCCCCTGCCTCCCCTTTTTTCCTCCTGAAGGCATAAGAAAATTGCAATTATTACTTCGTTTTTCCTTGCCTGCCCTGCCTTCTCCCCAGCTCCTGACTTTCTCTGCTCTCCCAACCCCTCCTGTATGGCACAGCTAAGTTGAAGGATCTCACTTGCCCTGGAGGTCTCTCACTTTGGCGTTTTCCTAGGCCAGCCCAGAATGTTTGTCTGAAATTCAAGATACTGAAAAAAAGATTAGTAAGACTCAAAGTCCAGAGCAAGGTTTTGATTCAGGAGAAGAAATCCTCATTATTTGAAGTTGGGAAAAACACAGGACCCCAACTTATTTACTTTAAACATCTGTTCTCACTGTCCCTATCTCCAGCTCCTTGGGCAAATAGAAGGTAGGAGAGATGTCTCCAGATTGGAGTTTGAATATAGGTATATTGGTGATACTGAAAAAATAAAGTTTTTTTTTTTAAAGCAAGAGTCATTTTGCATTTTTGTCCATTTCAAGGGTTGCCAAGACCAAAGGATTTATCAGTTAATGGTTAGTCTGCTGGTAGTGAGTCTCTCTGTACTTGTCTAGGAAAATAAAAGTAGACATAGTCTGTTGCTTGTACTTGAAGTTTATCCAGCTTGGTAAAATTTGCCAGAACTTGTGTGCCTCTTGGTCATGGTCTTCAAGAACCCAAATGATGAGGTATTAGAGAAAGAGGTATTAGAAAAATGATGAGGTAGTAGAGAAAGTCTCAGCTAGTATGCTCTTATCTCCTCAGAAAACAGAAGGACATGGCAACCAAGGGTAATACTGGTTTAGGGTCAAAGCTCTCAAAACATTATGGAGGGTTGGAACCAAGATGGTGGATTACCCTAGTTGAACTCTCCCAATATTTTACTCCAAACATTTTAAAATAATGCCTCAAGTCAAATTTTGAAGTAGCAGAGCCAACAGAAGGTTAGGGTGAGACATTTTTCTGGATTAAGAAAACTTAGGAGGTTGACACTTGGGATAGAGGCTTATTGGAGCCCACACAAGAAGTGGCAACAGTGGCTGCAGCAGCAACAGCTTCAGGAGGTTTGAGCCAAGAGATTGTAAGGGGTTCAGGCAACTGGTCAGAAAGAGATTATAGGGGACCCTTTGCTGGCACTGGGTACAGCTGGCATTGATTTGCAGGGGACTAGGGGACCCTTCCTTGGGAAAGATCAGAGCCCAGATCAGGAAATCAGTGACCATCCCAGGATTGCACCACCTTGGAAGCATCAAAAACTTGTAGACTCCCAAAACTATCTCTGACAATGGCATCATGAAAAAGCCTGAAACTTGGGACAGTGCCTTCCCATTCCCTGGTGAGTCGACGCCAACTTTAACATCAAGTTCAAAGTCAAGAAATAGTCTTGAAAAATGAGCAAACAACAACTACGAAAGAATTTAACCATAAAAAGTTACTAGGTTAAAAAAAATGCTACTAGGTGGCAGGGAAGACTAGCACATAAACTAAGAAGAAGATGCAAAGGTGAAAACAGCTACAAAAAGGCTTAAAGAAAAATACTAATTGGATCCAAACCCAACAAGTATTCTGGGAAGAATTAAATAAAGAGCTAAAAGGGTAAGAGGAAAAAATGGAAAAAGAAATGAGAGTGATGCAAAAAAATTATGAAAAGAGAATTAACCACTTGGTAAAAGAGGCACAAAAGATATTGAAGAAAATAACACCTAAAAACCAAAATTTGCTGAACTCTAAAAGAAGCACAAAAATCCTCTTAAGAAAACTTTTAAAAAGCAGAATTGGCCAAGTGGAAAAAGAGGTTCAAAATTTCACTGAAGAAAATAATTCCTTAAAAATTAGAATTGGGTGAGTAAAAGCTAATGACTCTATGAGACATCAAGAAGTAATAAAAAGAAAATCCAAAGAATGAAAAAATAGAAGAAAATGTGAAATATCTCATTGGAAGAACAACTGACCTAGAAAATAAATTAAGGAGACATCATTTAAGAATTATTGAATTGTCAGAAAGCCATGATCAAAAAATGACCTGGATATCATATTTCAAGAAATTATCAAGTGAAACTGTTCTAATATCTTAGATTCAGAGGGTAAAACAGAAATTGAAAGAAGCCACTGATTACCTCCTGAAAGAGATCCCAAAATGAAAACTCTTAGGAATATTATAGTCAAAGTCAAGGAGAAACTACTGCAGATAGCCAGAGTGAAATGATTCAAATATCATGGCACCACTAAATCACATAAGATTTAGTGGCTCCTGTGTGGAAAAATGGAGGGCTTGGCATATGATATTCCAGAAATCAAAGGAGCTAGGATTACCACCAAGAATAAACTGCCCAGCAAAACTGAGTTTAATCTTTCAGGGGGGGAATGGGTATTTAATGAAATGGAGGACTTTAAAGCTCTGATAAAAAGCCCAGAGCTGAATAGAAAATTTGTCTTTCAAGCAGAAGACTCAAGGGAAGCAGAAAGTAATCATAAGGGACTCAATAAAGTTAAACTTTGTACATTTCTACATTGGAAGATAACACATATAACTCCTGAGAATTTTGTCATTATTAGGACAATCAAAAGGAGTTTACATAGACAGAGAACATGATTGTGAATCAATTATGTTGGAATTATTCCTAAAAAAAATGAAGGGGTGAGAAAGAGGGATGTACTGGGAGAAAAGGAAAGGGAGAAATAGGATGGGGAAAATTTTCTCACATCAAAGAGGTGCACAAAGGAGAGCTTTTGCAATGGAGCAGAAAGTGGGGGAGTGTGAGCAGTGCTTGAATCTTACTCTCATCAGAGATGTAAGAATACACACACTCATTTGCGTATAGAAATGTAACTTAACTAACAGGAAAATAGGAAGGAAAAGGAATTAGAGAAAAGGGTGGAGCATAAAAGAGAGGACAGATTAAAAGAGATAGTGATGAGAGGGTTGGTTTCAGAAAAACATGACTAGAATTATCTAAACTGATACAAAATGAAGAGATCATTGTGCACAATAATAACAACGTTGTAAGGATGGTTAACTGTGAAAGACTTGGCTACTCTGTTCAATACCATGATCGAAGAACTCATGATGAAAAAATGCTATTCACCTTCAGAGAGAGAACTGATGAAATCAGTACAAATTGAAGCATCATTTTCTTACTTTATTTTTTGGAAAATATAGCTAATATAGAAATATGTTTTGCATTATTTCATGTACAATTGATATTATATTGCTTACCTTCTCAGTGGGTATGATATGAAGGCACTGGGAAGAAGGGAGAGAATTTGGAATTCAAAATATAAGGAGAAAAAGAATGCTAAAAAGAAATAATAAATTAAAATGTAAAAAAATTACTATGGAGGAAGAAAATGGCTTATTACGAACAAGTACCTCACAAAATAATGAAATGCAAAGGTCAGGGGAAGAGATTGTAGAAAACTTGTCATATGACCCAATTAACTGAAACTAGAAGGGAAATAACGAATGAAATAAAATGGAAAAGCTCTTCTAGCATATTTCAAATCATCTATTCCCATCACGAATGAAAGTGTGGCTGCCATATTTACATGCTGATTTCTAAATATCCAAATATAAGGAAGTGGACATGGATCACAATAAGAATAAAGTTGGGAAAAACATCTGGACATACAAATAAGTGTGGAAAAAATAAGGGTTGAAGGTGACAAAATTTTAAAGGCATTTAGTGGTCATTATGTCTGTGGTACCACCATTCCCCCTATCTTCTATCTTTAAAGCTTTATTGTTATTTTATACTTCTTCCTCTTCTTTTCCTTTCATGTCTAGTGACTAAGTACTGCCCCCTTGCGTTTCTTGCATCTGTATCCTCCTCTATATTCCTATCACTGATGCCCTAGTACAGGGATTAAGGAGGGGATGGAGGATGGGGAAGGGAACAAGCATTTATTAAGTACCTACTATGTGCCAGGCATTGGGGAAGGGAACAAGCATTTATTAAGTACCTACTATGTGCCAGGCATAGTGCCAAATGATTTATAAATATTGCAGGGTAGGTACTATTACTGCTTTTGTTTAGTCATTTAGTCACGTTTGACTCTCTCTAACCTGGAATGGAATTTTCTTGGCACAGATACTGGAATGGTTTGCCATTTCCTTCTCCAGTGGATTAAGGCAAACAGAGGTTGACTTGCCCAGGGTCACACAACTAAGTGCCTGAGGCTGAATTTGAATTCAGGTCATCCTAACTCTAGGCTCAGGCACTATTGTCCTAATTTTATAGCTGAGGAAACTGATATAGTCAAAGGTTAAATGACTTGCCCAGGCTCACAGAGGTAGTGTTTGAGGCTGGATTTGAACTCAAGTCTTCCTAACTCCCAGCCCAGCCCTCTATTCACTGTGCCACCTAGCAGGCCCTCATTACCACATCCCTGAACTGATGTAATAACCTATTAAGTCTTCCTATGCCTATCTAACCCCCACAAATCTTTCATACTACTGCCAGTTTAATGTTTCTTATACATAGATCTGATCTTGTAATTTCTGTTCATCTGTGACTCTCTCTTACACACCTTGCACTTTACTCCCTGACATGTACTCTTGATCCAGTGACACTGGTTTCCTGGCCATTTCACAAACAAGACATTCCCTCTCTAGCCTCTGGCCATTTTCTTCGGTTGTCCCCCACACTTGGAATTCCTCAGTTCTACCTACAGACCTCCCTGACTTTGTTGGAAGCCTTCTCCTCAACCCCTCTTAGTTTTAGTGCCTTCCCTCTGTTAATTATTTATGTTGTATAGAGCTTGCTTTGTGTATATTTGTTTGCATACTGTCTCCTCTATTCGACTGTGAACTCCTTGAGGACAGGGAATGTTTTTTGCCTCTTTTTTTATCCCCAATGCCTGAAACATAGTAGATGCTTAATCAATATCTAGTGATTGATCTTGCCTGCTGAGCAAAGTTCATACTCCTTTGTCAGGCAGAGTCCTCTCTACTTTTCATATCATCCTGCCTTTCCAGCCATATCTTTTAGTACACATATTACTGCCTTCCATGGATTCTATACTCCAGCCAAACTGTGCTACTGCCTTCTTCCTGAATGTGCCTTGACCCAGCCTGTCTCTGTGCTTTTGTTTTCAGTTTCCTGTGCCTTGCATAGTCTTTCCCCATCTCTTTGCCTGTTGAATTCCTACTCATCTATAAAAACTCATCTCAAATGCGTCTTCCCCCATGAATCCTTCCTAGACTTCGTTGATCAGTAACAATATTCCCCCATGGGCAACATAGTACTTTATTTTATACCTCTATAATGATATGCTTACCATGCAATATTGTATACTATAGTTATAGTTATAATTTGTGTTTGTATCTTATTTCCCAGCAAGATTATAAGTGGTCTGAGGGAAGGGACAGTGTCTTTCCTAAATAGTCTCCCCATTACACTGTTCTGTTCTTAGAAGATGCTTGTTGATAAATGTTTGCAGAATGAATGAAACATACATAGTGAAGTTTGCATCCTTATTAGCCAGCTTAGGTTGTTAGAGATCAAGAAATCCATATCTCTTCCTGTGTCAATCCACGATTGCACATCCCTCTAGAATGATAATAATAATACCTGCCATTTATAGAAGCCTTCAAAGTGTTTTATATAATGTACATTATCTCATTTAAGCCTCTCAGCAGGTTTTATTTCAACATTTTACAGATTAGGAAATGAAGGCACTTACCTATAAACATGCTGTACGGATCAGAATTGGGATTTGAACTGAGGTCTGCCTGACTCTGGAGCTCACACTCCATGCTTTTCTCCACGTTCCTGAGTAGGATGGGCCATATGGCCATAGAAAGTTCATGGTTGTTCAGGCACCTATGGGAGTGTTGAAACTGACCCTAAGCACTGGGCAACTGGCTATGTTCTCTGAGGACTTAGAAATGGAAAGTCTGACTGGAAAAACCCAACCTTTCATCTCTCTCCTCTTTTCTGGCTAACCATTCTCTCCCCTTCATGAGAGTCTTTTTGTAACCCAAACGTTTACTATTCATTTGAAGCATGTATGAAACAGATTGGCAGGTTGTTGGGGAAACATCCTGAGCACGGGCAGGAAGGATTGTTTTATATGGCACTGGGGGTCTGCATGTCTATCAAGTTGGGCTTCAAAAGTATTTCTTTAACTCCATAAATTAATTTAATGGGCAGCATGGTTATGCGGTTAATATTTAATGGTTCTGTGGCCGAAACAAGGTCACAACTTTCATCTGACGGGAAATTGCAGGCCTGGAGAGGCTTGTGCTGAAGGGCTTCAGGCTGGCAATTTTATAAGCTGCTCCCTCTGCCTTGACTTCCTCCTTGAAGTACGATTTTCCGTGTTTATCCAGGTGATTTAGGAAATACAGTGGTGGCAGAGAGAGTTTTTTTTAATGAAATTACTCACCTTTTACCTGACTAATGATGCTTATGTGTTCCACCCTTTCCTGGAGAGTGTGGCAAGAGATATATTTTTTTTCTCTTTTTTCCAATTACTTTAATTGTTCCTATTTCAGTAAAAGACCTATTATAGGTCCAAATGGCTTTCTTTGTAGAGGGATTTAGAGAGCCTGTGTCTTCAGAAGTGGGTAAAGGGGGCAAGAGAGGAACCAGGACTTATGTGGTGCTTAGAGACCTCCATTCTCCCTAGACTTAAGCCGGAAGCAGGGACTTTAACCTGAGCAGGGAATTTACCTTTTGGGACCAACCTCCCTATATGGTCACACTTCCTGGCTCTCTCCACCATGATCCTTTTTAATCTCCTATGGCAGCCAATGCTATTTTCCTCTTTTCTGTGTGGCTTAAGCTCTCATTGAGGGAGAGGCTGTGTTAGGGGAAGATTCAGAGATGCAGTCAGATGAAGGGAAATTTTACTGGTTCTTGCCTGCCTAGGCCTGAGTTTGGGAATCTCCCAAATGCCATCTCCCAGATTCTTTGTATCAGTGGTTACCTCTTATCCTCTGCCTCTATTCTCTCCTATCCACCAACTTTCCCCTTGGCTGCGGCATTAAGACAGAGGTTTCTATTGCTAGGGAATTAACTCTCTCCTTGCCTAGAACTCCAGCCCTGCCCAGGCAAAAGACTCCTTTTCTGGGTTAGTTGCTTTAAGATCTATTTTCAGGTTGTCAGAAAGGGACTTGTAGTGTAAGTGGATGTCAGTGTGGCAAGAGATCTCCAGTGAAGTACTCCAGGGATCCATACCTGACCCTATATTGTATAACATTTTTATTGAAGACATAGATGTCATGCTCATAATATTTGCAGATGATACAAAGCTGGAAATGGCTAGTTAACTAACATACTAGGTGACAGAATCAGGATCAGCTAAATCTAATAAGATTAAGAGAGAAATATAAAGTCTCCTATTTAGGTTTAAAAAAATTCCCTTCATAGGTAAAATATGAGGTGACATAGTTTTCTGAGAATTGTTCTGAAAAAATCTGTAGATTTTAGTGGGACACAAAAGCAATACAAGTTAGCAAGGTGATAGAGCAGTCAAAATGTTAATACCATCCTGCGCTGCTTGCGTTTAGAGGGACACAGTTTCTCTGAAGAAGGAGATAGTGTCTTACTCTACTCTGCCTTATGCAGACCTCATCTGTACCATTGTTATCAATTTTGGACACTATAGTTTAAAGAAGGTGGTAAGATGGAGAGTGTCTAGAGGAGGGCCTTGAGTCCTTGTGAAGTGGGGATAGATCAAAACAACTGGACATATTTAACCTGGAGAAGAGTAAACTTAGGGGAGGACACAGTAGCTAACTGTCTTCTAGGATTTGAAGAGCTTCCCTATGGAAGAGGAGGGAGGAAATTTGTTCTCTTTGACCCCAGAGAGGCCAAATACCAGCAGTAATGGGTAGAAGTCAGTCAACAAGTATTTTATTAAGTGCTTACCGTGTTCCAGGTGTTATACTAAGCAGTGGGGATACAAAGAAGGGTGAAAACAGCCCCTGGGCACAAGGAGCTCACATTTTAATGAGGGAGATAACATACAAACAATTTGATACATACAAGATATTGTATGTAAATGCAGGGGAAATTAGGGTCAGTCTTATAAGGGAAGGTGCTAGCATTAAAAGAGAAATTGCAAAGAGATCGTTTTCGGCTTGATGTCAGGTAAAATCTCCTAAAAATTAGAACTGCCCCAAAGAGGAATAGGCTGCCTGGAGAGGTCCCGAGGGTTCTTCAGATGGAGTCTAGACTACCATGTGTTAAATCCATTACAGTGGGAATTCCTTTTCTGTATGAGTTAGAATTAGATGACTGCTCACATCCCTTTCTTCTTCTCATACTCTTTGATTCTGCAATTTACCACAAACCTCTGGTTTTCATTCCTACTTGATGGCATCTGTATTGGGCCAGACAGAGGGAGACCACTGTGACAGTTCATAACATCATGGGGTCTCTAAAAGGAAGGAACTTTAGAAATTAAGTAGCTTAATCCCTTCATTTTACAAAAGAGGAATCTAAGAGGCAATAAATGATTTTATCTGACACACAGGTGGCAAGTAGCAGGGTCAGAATTTGAACTGAGGTCTTCTAGCTCCAAACACAGTGTTCTTTCCATTACGTAATACTACCTCTGTTTATATAGTTCATTTGTACTTCCGAACTTGTATGACCACAGGAGACAACATATGAGTACTTCTTAGGAAGAACCAATATCGCTGAGGCTGTCTGCCACCTCAGCACACAGGTTCAGCTGAAAGAATTTCAGGATGTTGTATGGGTCCTTACATATGCAATACGATACACATCCAGCTAAATCACACAAGTGCTTACCTCACCTAACTTGGCCCCACACTGAAACCACATGGGCTGGGGAAATCAGACATGTCAAAAAGTCCACAGATCAGAGCAGTTCTTTGTAAATGACATCCTGTGAAACTGAAGGATGGTGCAAACTAGCATAGTTTGTAGTAGTAACAAAAGCACCGTTAGGAGTTAGAAGATCTGCGTGTAAATCCTAATTTTGCTAACTGATATTGGACAGCCAATCAATAAAGCATTTATTAAGTAACTACTATGTGATAGGCACTATGTATCGTGGACAAGTTACTTCCACTCTCTGGGCCTTAGATTCATCATTTCTAAAATGAATGGATTAGACTAGGTGACTGCTGAGACCCCTGCCAACCCTAAATCTATGCTTCTATGGAACAGGAGCTCTGTGAAGATTTTTTAAATGACAGATGAAATTATTTTCTTTGATTCATGTGTGCTTTGTAAAATAGGAACTAGCTCTCAATTAACTTTCTAAAATCCAAATTAAAAACCAAATGCATATTTGTGCACAAGTCAGACTTCTTTATAAGGTTGTTGAAAGCTAGGAAATCAGGGGCTGTGTTTCTTCATTTCTGCTCCAGTGTCTAGCTTATTGGTCAGTACATATTGATCGATAAATATCTGCGAAAGTTGAATTATTTGCAGTAATTTTTTTGGTATGAAATGAGGTTTAATTTCCTCTATTTTGTGCCCGAGTTTTAGTGTAGAGAACTGTGAATTTGTTGGTCTTATTCACAAGTTTGCTGCAGTGTACCAGCGACAATGTAATTCAAATTTCTGAAACGTTTTTGGACTTTTAGTAGCTTATGTTGCCTAAAGTTAGGGATTCTTAATGACTCTGGCCTGGAGCACTTTGATAGGATACTAGTTGCAGGTGAAGGGTATGTGAATTTTGAAGTGGATACATTCTAACTGGTGTCCCTGGCTGGTTCATGCTTTCCCTAGCTTTTGAAAACAGAAAGTGCTGATTTTCCCAGTGAGACTGAATTCAGGGGTAGATCCAATAATGGGCTCTTAGATACCACCTCCTACATCCTGCTTTTTGGTCTATTTCCTCCTCTGGAATTACAGACACAGTATGTTCAGGTTGGTGACCCATGTCTCAGTATCTCCAAAGAACAGGAAAATAGTTTATTCCCCCTTTTGATTGTAGGGAAGTACAGAAGAAACTTGTTCAGTCATTTTTCAGTCATATTAAGCTCTTTATGACTCCATTTGGGGTTTTCTTGGCAAAGATACTGGCATGGTTTGCCATTTCCTTCTCCAGCTCATTTTACAGATGAAAACATGGAGGCAAGCAGGGTTAAGTGATTTGCTTAGGGTCACACAGCTGGTATATGAGATCAGAATTGCACTCAGACCTTTCTGACTCCAGGCCCAGGCTCTATCCACTGCGCCACCTAGCTGCCCCGCAGAAGAAACTAGACATAGAATAATTTGGTGCTTAGAAAGGAGAAGCTTGGGTCAGGGTTGTCCAGTGTCAAAGCTATGAAGTAACCTGCCCATTCTTTCACACATCATGATCAAAACCCTCTATTGCCTCACCAGTGAGTTTTGGCCATAGAGCTCTCTGGATGAGGAAGAACCTTAGAGTCATCTGGTCTACTTTTTCTTGTTGGTGAGTAATCATTTTACCTTCCCTTAATGACTTTGGAGTCAAGAAGACCTGAGTTCAAATCCTGCCTCCTTATATTTCCAAGCTGTGTGACCCTGGGCAAGTCACTTAACTTCTCTCAGCCTCAGTTTTCTCATCTGTAAAATGGAGATAGAAATAGTACCTGCCTCTCAGGTTTGTTAAGAAGATCAAGTGAGTTAATGTGTACATTGCTTTGTAAACCCCAAAGCACTCTATAAATGTTTTATCATAGCATTATCATTATAGTTATTTAGTCCCTTTAGGATACATATAGCTCATGGAAATTTTTTCATATTACTTCAGGCCCCTTAAAGCCATTGATAAAAATCAAATGTGCTAGTTAATTTTTTAAACTAATTCATACTTAAGTTACTGTAGTCGAGAATATTTGCATTTTTGTAAAAGATAATGCTATAATTAGAGAACTTCTGGCATCTGACAAGTGGCCACCTCTGAAGAAGGTTGATCCTAAAGCTAGTGAAAAGACATTTCATTTTTCATATATTTTCCTTTCTGGAAGAAAGAGAGACTCCTTGGATACCCTCTACTCATTTTCTCCAACCAGATGTGTGGAAGGAGCCCTGGGTTGGGAGCCAGGAGATCTGAATTCTAACTTCACATCTACCACTGACTAATCCACTGGGTATAACCTTGGGCATGTTCCTTCCCCTCTCTGAACTTCAGTTTACTAGTCTGTAAAAACTGAATAGGTTGAGCCAGATGATTTCAAAAGACTCATCCAATCTTTATACCCAGATATGCTCTGGAAGTGGCTATTTCCCCCTCAGTAATGGAAATCACCAACTTTGGCCAATTCCCTTCAACAAGGAATGATTTTAGGAGCTGGTCCTAGGAAGCTAATTTATATAGGTTTTATCTGGTATCAGAGTTCCTTTTGTCTGCAATAATGAAGTGGTTCAGTTGTCTTTTACTGTAATGGCATGCTCTATTTAATAAAAACTCCATGGTTGTTCAGCCAAAAAGCTTCTTTGTCTGAGCTGAAGATCCAAACTCATCATTGTTCTCCTCTTCCCCCTTCCCCTAGAAAAGAAGTCATTTTGGTCTTCTCAAAGACAGATTCCATTTTGTCCCGAGTTTGATTTTAATTTTAAAATAGCCTGTTGCCTGCTGGGGTTAGTGGTGGTCAAACAGATGGTTGGCACTTTTTCCTGCTTCCTCCAAGACAAGAATTCCCTCATTTATGCTGAATTGTAACACACATTGACTCCCACTCCATCTTCCACTTTGACATAAGCTGGGTCCCTCTCATACATGCAATGTACACCCTGTTCCCTTCCTCTGGGTAGAATCCTTAATTTCCTTCTAGACTCAATTTGGGTACTACCTCCTCTTCAGGGGGCCTTGAATTTAAATATATGTTAACATATTATATTTTATACAACATGTAATATACTATATAGCATACTATTATATAATGCTTATATATATTTAATATATTACTTCATACTTAATATTTAAATTAAATATATGTTATATGCTATATAATATATTTATATATTAGCTATTTAAATATAATTGGTTTCCTTTGTCATCTCATGTATTTTATTGTGTGCATTTAAAATTAGCATTTTGTGAAGGGGTCCATAGATTTCACCAGATTGCCCAGGAGACCTTGGAAACAAAAATGTTTGAAGAACTTTCATCTATGAGAAATGGACCCTTTCCTGATTTCCCTGATAATTAGAGTCTAGTTGTTATTCTTTCCTGCCTCATATTATCTTGAACTTAGAAACAAAAAGCAATTTTTAAGCACTTCTGTGGTAAGGCCAGGATACGAATACAAAAAAAGGGCCACAGTCCCTGCCCTCCTAGACCTTACATTCCATCCAAATTCTTTATCCTCCCTAATAAAGTGCGTGATCCTTGAAGGCAAGATTCCCCCCCATTTTGCCTCCATATTCCACACCCATCACAACATAGGGGGCTTAATAAATGCCTTTTGGATGTCTCAAAGGCTCGGATATAGTCTTGGTCTGCTGCTTAACTAGCCATGTTGAGTAAGCAACTCCCATTACATCTCTGAGCCTCAGGATAAAAGGGCTAACAATGTCAGATCAGGCTACTTCACAAGACTATTTTGTGAATGGAATGAGATTTATGTTTACCACTCTTCTCTAAATTCTGGGTTTTAAAAATTCTAGTTATTTAATGATTTGTAAATGCTTTCCCCAGCTATTCTGAGAGGTCCCTGATGACGAGAACAGCGTCTCTCATTTCTTTATCTTCCCCATCATGTAGTCAAGAGCAAGGCTTGCCCCAGAGTCGATGTCCACTAAGTACTTAGTGGCTGGTAGCTGGTGGTCTCCATTGGCCTATCAGTGTTTGGTCTCTGGCATGATTGGCTTTAACTCCTATAACTGCTTGTTTCCCTTGCAGGCACCAGGTTCTTCTTTCATGCCCTTTCTTGATTTTTTTACTCCCCCAGGCACTTGTCCGCCTGCCCCCTCACATCTCCCAGTGTGATGAAGTCTTTCGGTTCTTTGAGGCTCGGCCAGAGGATGTCAATCCCCCCAAAGAGTAAGTACCATGACCATCCCATCCTTTGATCAGTCCTGTGGCTTCAGAGAGATACCAAAGTCCATTCAGAGCAGCCGAGTTTGTGGGTTGGAAGACACTCAGTGTGTCTGGTTGTTTGCAGATGTTACTGGGGAAGGTAATAACAAAGGGAGAGTGGCTCTTGATCAAAACAAGGAAAGGGGGAAGAAAATCCAGACAAACCCCAGCCTACTCCTTCCTGGTTCCCTGCTGATAGAACTAATTAGAGAGCTTGTTGTGTTTATTCCTTATCAGCCAGGGGTCATTAAACCTCTAGGAGTGAGTGGTGGGCCCAGCAGGAGAGGAAATAGGGTTCCTGAAAAATGGCTGTCAGTTCTTAATGGGTGCCTCCCCCTGCCAATTGAGTTACTTTGGGCTCTGAATGTTCTGTCTGTGATGACTTCTGGGAAAGAAGGGATGGAGTTGAATGGAATGCTTGTTTGGGAGGCTTCTTCTAGTTTCAGTCAATCAGCAGCCATTTATTAAGTGCCTAATGTGTGCCAAGCACTGCAGAGAAAAGGTGGAAAATCTTTGGAAAATCTGAGCCTTTGGGAGTTCAGGGATCTTCTTGAAAAAGAAATGCTAGTCACAGTCAAGGAGTGACTGTCCCAGATACTGCAGGTCTAGGGTAGAGAAGGCTGGAGAAAGATGGTAATTATAGGGTTGACTTTTGCTTTATATTATTTGACTGAGATGTATATTCATATACACATTTGTAATACATACATGTATATAACTGTTACATATGTATGCACATACATATATAACATACACATGTATAGGTGTATATATGTATGTAATTTTCAAATCTAGGGTTAGAAAAGAAAAAGGACAAGAGTGATCATAAAAGATTCAAGTCAATAATTCAGTAAATGTTTATTAAATACTTATATGTTTCAGGTGCTATACTAAATACTGGGGATATAGATAAGAAAAAGAGATAAAATAGAGAATTTCCAATACTTAGAATTAAAAAACTTTAACATGGACAGGGTCAATGCAGCTAGGATAAGAGCAGCAACTATCATCTAGGAAAAATATTTGCATCAAATATCTTGGATAAAAGCCTGATATCAACATGTATGGGCAATTGACACGGATACATAAAATCAGGAGCATTTTGCCAGTAGATAAGAGGTCAAAAAGACATACAGTTTTCAGAAGAAATGCAAATGATCAATAACTATATGAAAAAATATGCTTCAAATATTAATAAGAGAAATTCATCTTAAAATAACTCTAAGGTTAATTTCATGTCCATCAAATTATAAAAGATGATAAAAGAATTAGTATTTTAGGGGTTTGGGAAAGATAGACATACTCATTCACTTATAGATTTGAGCTTGGACCTACATGAGAAAAGTCACAAAACTATTGATGCCCTCTGACCTAGCAATCCTACTCTGAAAGATCAGTAATATACGGAAAGTTTCTATGTATCTGAACTATTCATAGCAGGACTCATTGTGGTAGCAAAGAAATCCCTAAAAACCAATGGATACCCATCAGTTGGAATATGACTGAACAAATTGTGTTACGTAAGCATAATGAAATATTATTGTATTATAAGAAATGCAAAAATAAAGAATTAAGAGTTACTTAGAAAGACATGTATGGACAGAGTGAGGTAAGAGAACCAAAATATATGAAGCACAATCACCACAGTAATTTTAAGAGAAGTGGGATGGGGAAACTCTAAAACACCTCAGAATTCAGATCAATGCATTCACCAGTCTTGACTCTAGAAGACACATCCTGGTGGGCAGAGAGGTGGTGGACTACAGGTGTGTCGTAAGACATACACTGTTAGACAGTGGTCTAGGTATTGATTTCTGTTGCTTTCCTACACTTTGTCACAAAAAAAGGATACATTGAGGACTGAGAGTAGTAATTGGGAAAGGATAGCCATTAAGAAAAAAAAGCTTGAAAAAGTGGAAATGGGAAAAGTCTGGTATTATGATTTCCTACAAAGGAGGTAATGAGGGTCTCAGTTAGGAAACATTTGATCAATTCACCAACAAATCTTTATCGAGCAGCTGCTCTGGGCCTGGCCTCCTTTCAGGAACCATGAGGGAGACAAGGAAAAAGCTTGTCTCCTTGTCTCTTAAGAATGCTTAGTCTCTGGCTTGGGAAATTTAGTTTTATGGGGTGGCCACAAGTTCTTGGCTGTGAAGAACAGGAATAGTCTCACAAGTTTTCTCTCTCTTTAGTCCGGAGCTAGTCTTTGCCAACCTACCACTCACCAGGTAGAGGGTAATTTCCATGGGGAAGTCAATTCCAGTGGAGATGGATGGCGGATATGAACTGATTCTGGGCAAATCAGAGGATCCCCTGTTAGCCGAGATGCATATGGGACAGTAGGAAAAACACTGGGCCGATGGGTACCTGGGTCCTAGTTTTTTTCTACTGCTAATGAACTTGATGTCATTGAGCAAATAGTTTCATGTCCAAGCCTCAATTTCCACATACATAAAATGGGAATGATAATCCCTGACTCTGAGTACTCCTTATGGGACATTTTGTTAGTTAAATGAGATGAGATAAGAAGTTCTTTGGAAACTATAAAGGGTATTAAAATGCCAGGTATTTTTTTCTTCAATTAAAAGTTGATGACAAGGACCCCTGCTGCAATGAAATCTCAAGAGGACCACATATCTTGTCTGGATCTGCTGGTTACGAGTGAATTAATTAAAACACAATTAATTCTTTTAAATCTTATACCTCAGGAGGGGTGAGAGTAGAAGGGAAGGAAGGAAAGAAAGAAAGAAGGAAAAAAGAATGAATGAATAATAAATAAAGGGTACAGAGAGAGGAAAGCGCCCACCTGTACAAAAGAAGACTGGATTCACTGAATTTGATGGACACTGCTCTCCTTTGCTATAAATCTTGCTTAACATCAGAATTATTGTTTCCTAGTAACTGCATGTATTTAGATGCCCAGATGTGACTGGGAGACAAAGCTTACGTGTTCCATTTCTGCTGCCTTTCTCCTAGTCTGCCAATGCCTATGTAACCTGCCCTCATGGTCTATCTTTTTCTTCCTTCATCTGACCATTCCTATCCCCACATGTACACACAAACACATGCATACAAACATTCATATCCCCTGGAGGGAAGGTAAAAAGAGTATGGGAGAAGGTGACACTAAGAGCCAGAAAGTCCAGCAGCTGAAATCTCTTGGGCCAGGGGCACTTTGACCTTTAAGGTCATTAAACATTTTGAAACTTCAGGATGCTTTCACATAGTAATAAGTCTTTCTCTCTTATTCCATGACTACCAGTGTTTGTGATCCTTGGGAGCTGGGCTTTTCTCCTGAACCTGACTCTGTCACTCTTAAACTTTGTACTGTCCAATGGAGCTGGGAATTTCTACTCTTGAATTTCCCCTAGCACTTTGATTGAGTGTGTATTGATCAAGAGGCTCTGTAGTGGATACTTGATGAGACTTGGGGGAGGGAGTGATTGAAGAGGGTGGTCCCTCCAAATAGAAACTTCTAAAGGAGCTTATAGTCTCTTTCCAGTCTCCTGTTTCTGCATACTACTGGATCAAATGTCACCTCCTCCACAAAGCCTTTCTTCGTACTCTCAGCTGGAAGGGATTTCTACCTCATCTACTTTCATAGCACTTTATAATCTTTTGATTCACTTCTCATATCTTACCTCCTTTTATGTGCATGCATATCTTATTACACTAATATGGTCAATATCAAGTCTTTATCTTCACAGAGTAGGTATTTTATTAAACAACATACCTTTAGTGAATGAATGAGTGAATTCCAGGCACAAGAGAGGAAGAGAATATTAATTTTTTATATTAATCATAGAGTTCCAGGGCTCACAATTCATTTACTTCACAGGGTACATAAAAGCCTTGCCCCTTAGGTCAGATAGCTAGTTAGCAGCTAGCAGAGTAGGATTAAAACACAGATCTCACTAAAACCCATTCAGTGAAGTGAAATTTAAAAAATAAATATTAAAATATTATTTATTAAATAATTAATGAATATTTTAAAATTAGTACATATTGAAATAAATTAAACTAGAATCTCATCAAAACCTCAGCACTACATGTCACTTGAACAGATCTAACTACTGCAGTCATAGCCTCTCTCTGCCCCCAGCAAAAGTACTTCTAGGCATTCTGTAGCTTGGGTTCCCACCAGTTTCTCTGATGGAAGAGGGAAAGCCAGTTTTCCCTAAAGAGCAGGTGGCCTTAAAAAGCTAATGGAGAGGGGGCATTTGGGTGGTCTTTGTCTAAAAGAGGAAGAAGTGATGGCATGGCAATTCTAAGTAAAGATTCTCTGTTGTCCCAATTCTGTATTTGAAAACTAGATGACAGGATCTTACATCTAAAGCTGTTGTTTTGTCCAGCTCCTTCTTTTTACAGATGAGGAGACTGAGGTACAAGGAGTTAAATTCTTTGCCCAAGGTCAAACATATAGTAGGTGGGAGTGTACTGGATCTGGTTAGATTCTCACTTAGATTCTGAATTGGTCCTGAGGGTTCTAGGTCTCAGTGGCCACAGAGTAGAATGAGGACAGTAGCAATAACCTTGGTCCTAGGGCCAGTGTTTAGCCCTGGCAGGGTGGTTTCTACCGATTTTCCTACCAGCTCCTGCCTTCTCCAATTTGGTAATCCAGCATTTGTTGCTATGTTAGGGTCCTCTCTAGAACTGGGAAGAGTGTGTGTGTGTGTGTGTGTGTGTGGGTGGAGAGGTGTGGACCCTTGCATCCCCATCCTCTATTGGAGAGGTCAGAGAAATGTCAGCAAAATTTTCACAACTCCTTCCAGATTTTTTCCTTTCTGTACAATAATAGCTGCAACAACATTTATGTCTCTCTGCACCTTCCTTAGACTGTGTTTTCAGGCATTCTCAGTTTCTCTCCTTCACTCTTTCCCTCTCCTGATACCTTCTCAAATACATGCACTGGATCAAGTAACAGTGTGTTTTGAGTCAAAGGAGCTGCTTATCAAATTATCAAAGCCTTTCAATTTAATTGGAATTTCACAGATAACTCCAGAGCCTCTTTCAAGTGTCCAGCTCCAGTGGGCCATTGAGAATTCATTTTGAAGGGAGGTTTCCATTTTCAGGTCAGCCTGGTGAGGTCCCCCTCTGACCACACCGCATCTGGGGCATGCTTGTGCTGCTAGGGCTTGCACAGGTTCCCTTGAGCTAAGGTCAGTTTACTTCCTTAGAAGGTAGAAGCTGTCTTCTTGAGTTTCAGCAATCGTTGTTAAAAACAAACAAACAAACAAACAAAAAACCAATTGGCTGGAGTGCAGAAAAGATGTGCGTTTAGAGAAACCTTTGATGTGTTCCATCCTCATACAAGTCCCCTTGTAGTTTTAGGCTACTTCTCTTCAGACCCAAAAAGGATTGTCTCATTCCCTCTTAAGTTGCCTCTTTGGGCTTCCCAGGAGCTGCCTGGTATCAGCATCTCAACAACCTCAGTGATTTTCTATCTGAAACATTCTATGTGGTTTGAGTTGTACTCTTGAGAGGCCTGAGCTCTTGACTGTCCATAAGACTGGGAAAACCCAATGTATTTTGTGCCCCAGAAAATAGAAAGAGGGGGAGAGGAGGGGTTGCTAGAATGAAATCACCTATAGGGACCAACCCGTGGTCTCCTTGGAACCTTGTGTAATAGGATGAAGTGGGGGAGCTGAGTCAACTCGGTCATCTTAAGTGGAAAAGGGATCTAAGAATGTTAGCTTTAAAAGGGACCTTTGGAACCTCAGAATTAGGAAAATTGAATCAGACTAAAATCCTATTAAGGGCAAAGACTGTTTTTTGTTCTGTTTTTGTATCTGCAGAGCTTTGCACACATGAAGCACTTTATAAATGCTTTTGAATTGTTAAGTTAAGGCTTAGAAAAATCCATATACATCATCTTTTCTGTCTTGTTTTATAGTTGAGAGAACTGAGGACTAGAGAGGGGAAGTGATGTGGCTAAGAGCCGTAGCAAGTTAGGGGCAGAGTCAGTTAGAATTTGGATCTCTTGATTGCCCATTCAGGATTTTTTCATATGACACCACCCTGATGATACTTCTACATGGTCATTAACCTTTTTTTTAATGTTTACTTTGTTTGATTGTGGGGGCTCAGGAGACCTGTGTGGCTCCAGGAAGGACAATGGTGATAAGATCTTTTCTGCTTGCCAGAAGGCATCTCTCTTTAGAAAAATCAGTCTGCCCTGCTTCATGTAGGGCAGGGTGAATTTATGGAACTCTTGGTCCCTCTCCAGGAAGAGATTCAGTCTAAAATATAAACAACTTCTTAAAAGGGATCACTTAAGCTGATGTCAGAACTGTGATAGAGTTATATGAGTATATCTAGGGTTGTTTCTACCCTTTGAGAGTGTCTTCTGGTCTCTCACAGAACCCCTTCTTCTCTGCCACACCCTTTCCCCACAGAGACAGAGTCCAGTCTGGAGACTCATAAGTTTATTCGGACAAATTTACTGTTCTTTCTGAGTCTTGGAACTTACTCTGTGTGGCCCTTCTTAGTCTCAGTGCTTAAGCAGAAGGTAATCTGATGTCCTCTGATAATGAGCACCGTCAGTCAACTTTAGAAACCTCTAGGTTGTTTGCCTTATGATGCTCGGAAAGGTCTTTGTACAGGAGAGACAAGAATTAGGTGGAATCCTTCTCCTCAGGAGCTCAGGGTGTAGTTGGGATAGACACCAGATAGAGCACACACACACACACACACTTCACACCTAAAATTCAACAAGAGGCATTTATAGAACAACTGTCCTAAGGCTATATATACCCAGTGTCAGAGGACAACCCAGCCTATCCATGCTGGAGATGCTCCCTGAGGGCTTCTTGTAAGGCCCTTGAACAGAGCAGAATCTCCTTCACTGTTTTCATTTATGGCCCCTATCTCTTGCCTTAGAGGCCAGTCCCTTCTCATCAGTTCACATTTCTTCTTGCTGAAGTCAAGGCTGCCCAGTTGAGTATTCTGGTTAAATTCCTCACATTTCCTAAGACTTGCCCAGCCCGCAAAGCAGGTTTTGTTCCCCAGGCCTTGAGGGTGCACAGAGCTCGCCTCTGTTGTGCCCTGTGAACAATGACATGAATGTTCCTCCAGCTGCCCCCTGTGTCATCTGGGAGAAGGGAAAGGGGTTGAAGAGGGCAAACCCCAGGAGTTCTTGCCAGGAAGATATTGTTTCTACCCCCTCTACCTTGGGCAGTCTTGTTTAACCTCAACTGACTTGGTTCTGTATCTCTCTGGGCTAACCTGCCCCCAAGGGAAAGCCCATGCTTTCTTCACTCCCCCTTCCTCCCAGCCTTGGAGTGGTGGGTTCTCAGAAAGCCTGTGTGTCTATTCAGCCCAGCCTCAGAAGGGGAGAATGCCGACTCAGGAAAGAAATGAGAGGGATACAGAGAGGAGGATAAAAGGAGGCTTTCAGCCCCGAGAACTTTTAAAGTTGAAGCTTTGGGGAGAAAGTGTAACAAGAGGGGGTGAGGGGAGATGGGGCCAAAGTGTCAGATGGATGAAGGATGCTTTGTGTCGTGTCCAAAATACAAAAACCAGGACACTTTGGGAGGAGGAGACTTTGGAGGCCAAAGTGAAAGAGCAAATCTTAGGCTGGAGAATTTCTCTACACTTCTTGCCTGTTATGATTGCTCCAGAATGTTTAATGCACTAAGAGGGGAACTCCGGCTGATTTTTGCACTGAATGCCCCCTGACTTCCCCCTCTGCCCAGTCAGGGGGCAAGTTCTATAACCAGGGAGAGCAGAGACTCGTTTTCCTCCTCACTAACTAACTAGGAATGTGGCTATAGTTTTCTCTGCCTACGGGGAACACAATTTCTAGGAGACCGTTGGCCTTCCAGCCCCACCACATGGGGCCTGGGCTCAGGTAGTATTAGGCATGTAATGTAGCTGAAAAACAGCACTGAACAAACTTGAATAATTCTAATAGTAGCTTTTCATGAGCTCGCTGTGTGACTTCGGGCATTCTCCACGTTACAGTCTGTAAAATGGGGCAGTCAGACAAAATAATCTCTAAGGTCTAGTACTGATCAGATTTAGATTTGGGTGGGAGGAAAATTGCATCTTTATTTTCACTTACCTCTAAATTAAATTGAGCTTTTCTTTCAGTTATTTAAAAATATTATTCTAAGAAGAAATCCATGGGCTCCAGACTGCCAAAGTCTACGAAACACAAAAAAGGTTAGGAAACTTTGGTTGAGTCCAATTCACAGAGATAATACCCATGGAGGTTTCCACAGGAATCCTAGACTATAAGAGACAATGAGAAACTTTGAGGTTGATGAAAGGGTGACTACTTTGGTTTAACTATATTCTATGGCTTGGTAAGGGAGAACAGAACTGGTAGTACATATAGGCACATTAAGTCAAGTGTGAAGGCCCTGGCTTCATCTGTTGCTGATACCTGAAGTTCCCTTTCCCAATCAACTAAAGTCTTTTATTCCACAAGGAAGAATGAGCCTTGAGGAAACCTTGAGCTGATAGTTGCTCTCAGGAGTCACAGAAAACAGGTTTGGTGAGGATGGGGATGAGTAGTACCAAACCAAAAGGTACTGAGCTCCCTGAGGCTCTGGAAGGGCAAGTTGCCACTGCCCCCTTCCCACACTGGGAAACTCTTAATGTATTTGATCTTTGTAGCACAGTTGCTGGTGACCTGCCTAGGCCAAGTAGCTTCGACCAGTGCACGTGAAGTGTTGCTGCAGCGCGCACGTGTGTGTGTGTGTGTGTGTGTGTGTGTGTGTGTGTGTGTGTGTGTTTGTGTTGGGAGGGCAGTGAGATCCAGGGTCAAGTGTAGAGTGCCTGATGAGATACTGGGGCCACTCATCCAACCTGAAGGATTGGAGACCAAGGAACAAGGCTAGTCTAGGTATCATTTGTGCAGTTATGAAATTCAGGAGGTTACCTATTCAGTAGCCATGGGAGACACATATGAGTAGAACACTGAAAAAGTTGTTGGATTGGTTGACCCAAGACACTTGAAAATATCCTACCTAAGTCCGGTCAAAGAGGTGAGGCTCTCTAGGAAGCACAGTGGGTGGCATTTTGACTCTTGTTTGCCTAAAATGTAAGTTTCTGAAGGGGAATGGTAGCAGATAAAGCTGGTGGAAGGCCTTGCATACTAAGCTAAGAAATTTAAACTTTATTTTCTAAGAAGTTAGAGCCATTAAAGGCTTTTGAGTAGGGGAGTAAAATGAAAAGTGAACTTGGGGAAGATTACCTTGGCAGAAGGTATAGGAGGGACCTGGATGAGAATAAATCAGAGGCAGGGAGACCAAGCAGAAAGGTCATCCAGGTGGGTGAGAAAGGGGGTCTGAGCTAGAAAGTTGGCTGGAGAAGAGGTAGGACTAAGTGGCCCAGTAAAAAGAACACTGATTTCAGAGTCACAGGATCTGAGTTCGAATCTTGGCTTTGATACTTATTAGCTTGGACAAATGATTTCATCGCCTTATACCTCATTTTCCTCATCCTTAAAATGAGCATGTTGGATCTGATAACCTTCCGGCTCATAATGATTGATCTGGAGAGGCTGTGGAGGTAAAATGTATGATACTTGGCAACTGATTGAGGAAGAGGAAACAGTCAAAGGTGACTCATCTTAGGTCTCTACAGTTTCAGGTCTGGATAATTGGGGGGATGATGGTGCCATCAGCAGAAGTAAGGGAAAGGGAGGATGAGTAAGATGGGCTTGGATTTATTCATTCATTTAACCAGCATCAATTAAGTGCTTTGCCCAATGTTGGGGGTGCTTGGACAAAGAAAATAGCCCCTCAAGGAACTTAGAGTCTATTTGGGGACAACAATACAGACATGGAAAATTTAATATAAAAAATATTATTCAAAGTACCTTTGGGAAAGAGAGTATTAGAAATGGGGGAAGGGGGAAGGGATCAGGAAAGGCTTCCTATAGGAGAAGGCTGTACCTGATTTGAGTCTCAAAAAGGAACTAGGGTTTCTGTGAGGAGAGAGGAAAGAGTGTGCTCCTACTTGGATGCACTGCTTTTGAGGTACTGGTGGGATTATCTGGGGGGAGATGACTAGCACTTAGATCAGAATGCATGTCTGGGGCTCAGCTATGTCCCCATGCAGTGCCATAGATTCCTTCACTCTCTCCTCAGGGCCATCGCCCAGTGTTTGAATTAGGGGTTCTTTCTGACCTGTTAAAAATGAGTAGCATTGGAATGTAGGGGTTCCCTTTTTCTGGAGTGAATTAGCCCCTGAAGTCTAATCATTCTGCCCCTCTCCACTGAGAGTATAGTGGACATGTCCAGGTTTGGCCATGTGGCTCCTCTCTCTCCTTGGGTGGGCCAGTGGTGGAGAGACAGTTTGGGGGTTAGGGTAGGTTGGGGAGAAATCACTCTGTGTCTCATATGAACTGGGCTTTGGCTGAGTATGGGGCCCATTTTTACTCACTGTGTGGCTCCAATCAATTTCACTGAACTCTGTTCCTCAGATTCTTTCTTTTAGGGATCCCACTCCCATCATGTGGTCCCTGGGATGCCTGGGGGCTCTGTTCCCCCAGCTAACCTATGCCACTGCCTGGCAGCCACATAAAAAATTCTTTGTGTTAAGTTAGGAGAGCCAATGGACCCTTCTGAGTGTTGGGTAGAACTGCCAGGAAAGTAGTCCAGGCATGCAGCTTTAAGATAGACATTCCCTTTTTGACTTGCACTCCTGTATGACTCTCTTCCAGTGGTTTTCTTTCCACCTGGAAGGGCCTGTCTGGAGGGTGCATGGGTGGTATCGGAATGCCCACAGGAAATGGTACTAAATCCACTTTAAAAAGGACTCAATTCTGAATGGGCTTTTAGTACCAATCTATTCAAAGGAGGAGGCAGGTTTCTTAAAAGCCATGTCTGTTTTATTATGTGGACCACTGCACAACACCTCACTGTCCTCCCACATACCCATACCCACATATTTATACCACAACATCCCCTCTGTCACCCTAACCCTTCCCCATCCCCCAAACCATAACTTTGACTTTGAAGCAAGACTTTCTGATCAGACCAGTTGGTGAGAAGACTTCTTTGCAGTCCAGAGAAACTGTTTTGAAAGTTATTCCTAGAAACGTGGATTTAGAGCTGGAAGGTGACCTTAGAGGCCATCAAATTCCAACCCTTTCCTTTTACAGATAAAGAAACTGAGGTACAGCAAAGTTAAGTGACTTCCTCAAAGGTAGACAACTCATGGAGCAGCTGGGTGGCACAGTGGCTAGAGTCCTGGAGTCAGGAGAACTTGAGTTGAAATCTGGCCTCAGACACTTACTAGCTATGTGACCCTGGGCAAGTCACTTTACTCTCTTTACCTCAGTATCCTCATCTGTAAAATGAGCTGGAGAAGGAAGTGGTAAAACACTCCAGTATCTTTGCCCCAAAAAACAAACAAAAAAATAAAAACTCCTAATGGGGTTATGAAGAGTTGGACCAGATTAATCTACTAAATGATAACACATATAGGGTCTGAGGCAGGATTTGAACTCACGTTTTTGTGACTCTAAGTAAGCATCCTATAGTCCCTGTTAGCTTTAGTCTAGAAAGATTGAATATAAGCCTGCAAAAGACACTTTTATAGTAAAGAAAGGCTTAGATTTCAGTTTCTTTTGGACAATAATTACACTCTCAGGACTTCTGGAAAGAAGCAAGAGAGTGAAGAATATTGATAGTTACTATATGGGGAGATAGATGTATGTGAAGGAATTATGGCTTCGAGAGGTTGCTTGGCCGTTGTCACACAGCAGGGGTTCAAGTAGTCTGCCAGTTACTATCCTGGCAGAGATGATGCCAGGAGGTTAGGATCTCTGTTGTCAAGCAGAGGTGAATCTCTTCAGTGATCAGTGTTTCCAGTCCCTGGAGCTGGGCTGCTCTGGTGCTGAGAACAGGCTGCAATATGTAAATGAGGGCAGGCACATTCTGGAAAACTGGAAAGGGGCTGGATTCTCATTTTGCCTTCCTGATTTTTTGTTTGCTGCTCTAAAAGCAGGTGAATGGAGCCTTTGCCCCTGATGAATGCCCCTGTTGAGCCCCACTGAGGCTCCTGGGGGCTATTTCGTGATTGCTGTCCTTTGGTAGCTGATGTCCCTGAGCTTGTGTTTTTGCCTATAAGTCTGATAGGCTGGTGGAGGCAGCCAGCCTCCTTGTGCATTCCTACTGCTGCCACCCCGGTAGTCTAGGCATCTGTTACTAGCCCAATCTGTAGGGTGGAGCAGGAAGGGCAATGGATTTGGACTCACAGGACCAGGATTTGAAAGCTGCCTTTACCCCTCATTACTGGGGTGACCTTGGGCAAGTCACTCTCTGGGCCTGCTTCCTCTGCTGAAATGAGAGGGGTTGGACTACATGACCTCTCGAGGTATGTTTCACCTCCAAATCTAGGTCTTAATTCAGTAACTTGCTACCAGGTTTTGAGGATTCATTCTCTCCTTCTCTAACCCATCCTTCACACTTATCATCCTTATGCATTGATCTCTTCATGGATACTCTCCTGTTCAAAAATGTTCAGTGGCTCCCTATTACCAAGTGTAGGTTAAATTCCTCTACCTGGCATTCAGAGCCATTCATAAAATGATGGTCTTCTTTCTTTCCAATTTCATTTCCAACTATTCCCCAACCACACACAGTGCTGCAGGCAAACTGTACACTTATTGATCCCTTGAACACAGCCTGTACTTTCTTACCCATCTGGAGTGTTCTCCCTCCTTTTTTTCTCCTCTCTCTCACCACTGAATTTGCCTTTGAATTCCTGGCCCCCTTTTTAAAGGCAACTCAAATGCTGCTTCTTCCTTGAAGCCTTTTCTGTTTCATCCAGTCAGAAGTATTCTTTCCCCCTTTAACTTCACAAAAATATTTGTTCTAGGCCTCTCTAATAGACTTACAGTTTTATACATTGTTATTTTGTATTGTGGTTCTCTTTGTATAACTTTGCATGGATCATGAGTTCCATTCATTTGGATAAATATTTTTGTCTGGTGGGAAGTTATGGCATACATACAGATACACAAAAGTGCAGAAACCAGTCTTGGGTAAATTCTGTTTCTTTTCTAGGGCCTAGCACAGTATGTTGTAAACAGTAGGTACTTAATAGAAGTCTGTTGAATTGATTTGAAGCCTATTTTTCTGGTTGCTGTTGGAAGTTACTGGGAGAGGGGAATGGGGTGGAAGCTTAATTTTCTAATCAGATGGAGGGTGGTGCTTTGTTTTCATGATTTCCATAAAATTCAGGGTAAAGAACCCAAATGGAGGCCCACGAAACTTCATCTCCTCCTCCTGTAGGGAAAGTTAGAGGGCCAAACATTCCTGGGACAGGGCTTTGGAAAATTAGAGTTCCTCTCTCCATGCAAGGTAGTCTTCTTCTTATCTCCTCCAAAACAATTTCAGATGTTAGCACCCAAACCCACATGGTAAAGAGTGAGGAATATTCTGACTTCCTACCCTTATAAATCTCACTGGAGATGGAGCACAGGGCTAGACACATAGGAGACATTCAGTAATGACTTATTTGATAGATGGAAGTTTTTGCCAAGAGGCAGTTCTCTGCTTCTCTCCATGGACCTCCCCAAACTGTTTGTTGCCCTGTGGTCTGGGGACAGAGAGTGAGAGCCTTCTCCTCCATCCCAGCTAGGGGGTGGTGCCAAATCGGACACCCTGACATTTGCCAGAGAGTATGAGCCATATAATACCACCCAGCTTCTGGACTTGGCTGCCTTCCTTGCATGCCAACTCCAGAATGGGTATAAATGCCAAGCCCCTAAAGAAAATTCACTAAAGTTCCTTCCTGTGATGTCCTGCCTGCATGGGAAGGGGGGATGGAAGATTAGATCCTCAGGCCATTGAGCCGGACTCTTCCCATTTAGAAGAAAAGAGGGAAGGGAGGAAAGAAAAGAGCCCACTGGGAAGTTAGTTCTGAATTTTATGGGTAGCATTAATGATTCCCCCAGGGTACTTTAAAAATATCCACACACTTTGTTGGGGGCTATTTCCCCCCCAGACTCCCACATATCTTAGGAGACCTGTCAACCTTAGGCTTCAAGCATCTGGTTGTACCTTGTATCTAACTAAAACTTAGACGCAAAGAGCTGAATTTTAGGCCTGGCTGAGTGAGAACTTCCACATGGAGCATGGGGGCCACCTCTCTGATGCTTTGTTGCAGGAGTGGGGAACCTGCAGCCTCATGTGGTTTGTTTTATCGTAGAGCCAGGAATGGAATGTTTTACCCCCAACAAAACCTCACCTGACTCTTGGAAGCAGGTGGATGGGAAGTACCAGCCAATATCTGTGCTTCTAGTTAGCATAAAACATAGTATTTGAGAACTCTCTTCTGAGGTCACAGAAGCATCATCTGAGCATAGATTTAGGGGTGAGGGGGAGCTTAGAGATGTGATTATGTTTGGAATATTGTGTTCATTTTTAGGGCATTGGAGTTTGGGTATGGTCTAACTCCCTTGTTTTGCAGATGAAGAAACTGAAGTACAGAGAGAAAGTAGAGTGCTTTGTACAAGGGCTTATAAAATAATAAGTGGCAAAGCCAAGATTCAGACTCAAGTTTGTTTTTGCCACTGATAAGCTTTTTTTTTCCCGTTACCTTGACCTGAAAGATGAACCATGACTGGCCAGTATAAAGTTTTTTTCTCTGTTTAAACAGAGCTCTCAGAGAAAGACTGGCCTTCCTGTCTGCACCATCTTTGCCTCTGATAGATAACCTCTCATCCTCATCCCAACCAGTATGGATGATGTCCACCTGCTTGTGCCATTAACTAGCTATCGAGTGACCTTAGAGGTCTCAGTTTCCCCATCTGTGAAATGGGGACATTGCACTAAGATGATCTTTAAAAGCCTTGTAGTCCTAAATATAGGTTTCTTTGACTTCTAAGGTCCCTTCCTAATGATTCTAAGTTACCAAAACTTTCTGGGATTTGGTTTCTACTTCTATAAAATAGGGATAATGATGGCTGCCCAAAGTACCTCATGGTGAGGAGTAGATGAAAAATAATCTATAGCACTGAATAGGTGTGAGGAGGTATTTTTCTACCAGATATATTTGTTATTATCTCTGTTGAGTGTTCAGGGCTGGGCCTGCTTCCAGTAACTTCCCATTCTGTTTCAGAGCTGATTCTGAACTCTGGGGCTGCTGGGTGACAAGTTCCCAGGAAATAATAATAGCTAGTATCTACATGGAGGGCTTTAAAGTTTGCAGAGCGCTTGGCATGTATTGATCCATTTGATATTCACAATAAACCTGTGAAGTGGGCACTATTACTATGCCCATTTTACCCAAGAGGAAACTGAGACTGATCAAAGTTGCCAAGCAGGCACACAGCTAGTGTGTGAGGCAGGATTCAAACTCAGGTCTTCCTGGCTCTAAATCCCACACTATTCACTGCTGTCTCACCTAGCTGTCTAAAAAGGCACCTAGTAAAAGTCTCCTTGCCTGCCTTCCCACTCAATTCCCAAATGACTTGTTCCATATAAATGGTCATTCGGCTTCCATCATGGTGCTTTAGTGTAGATTGTCCTTGTTCCTGGAATGTTTTCCTTTCTACCCATCGCTCCTAATTCTAGTGCCTGGCAGAACAAACTGAGTCTTCTACATGACAGCCCCTTCAGGTACCCCAAGAGAGTTATGTCCCCTGCCAAGTCTTTGCTTCTTCAGTTCCTGCAACAGATCCTTATAAGGTATATACTCTTAAGGCCTTTCTCTGGGCAAGCTTCCCCACCATCCATATCCTTCTCAGACAGTGGGCTCTAGAAAGGAACGCTATTCCCTGTTTTAGCTGATGGGGGCAGAGGAGAGCAAGGCTGTTTCCACCCACCTGGGCACTGCGCAGCCTCTCAATGGAGCCCAGAGCAGAGTATTTGTAGGTGCTTAATCTATCGATTAAATTATCGATTCATAATGAATTTATTCTACTGAGGCAGCAAAGTGTTACAGTGGATCACTGGATCTGGAGTTGGGAAGGTCTGAGTTCAAGTTGTTATTATTTAAGTGCCCATGCCTGGGCTGCTCCACTAGAGATCTCCTTCCAAGTTAAAAGCAAGCCACAGATGACTCACAATGGATAGACACACAGACACACAGACACACAGACTGACGGACACACAGACAGCTAGCTAGCTAGCTAGATAGATAGAGGAATCAGGAAGACCTGAGTTCAAGTTTGACCCCAGACACTGATTTAGCCATGCGACCTGGGGCAAGTCACTAAAGATCTAATAAGATGTTTATAAAGGACTTAGCTAGTGTCTGGCACATCATAGGCGCTCAATAAATCCTTCCTTTCTGTGATTCCAAACATCTAGTAGGTGCCTAATTAATGTTTATTGAATTGAATCAAGTTCTTTTCATTAGGATTTCCCTGGCCCTATGCCTACTGAGCTATTCAGTCTGTGGGCATCTTGCTCCATCTTGTGGATAAGATAGGATATTACCACTTGGTATATAATTAGAAAAAGACAGGCATGATTGAGAGCAAGTCTGTGACGCCAGTTCACATCTCTATAATAAAAATATTCTTCTGTGGGATCCAGACATTCCTCCAAACACATCCTTGCAAATCCTTTATTAGACCAAGGTGGCAGTTTACTACTCTGAATGGGCCAGTGAGTTCCTGAACTCCGATTAAACCCCTGGCCTGTCCAGAGGTTCTTTCTTTACCCAAACTGACTCATGCCCCTGAATGTAGACCAATACATATGTACATATATACACATACATATATATGTATAGGCCAATATAGGTCATGAACTGATCTGCGACCCTGACCACAGACTGATACCTGCTGTGACCCAAAACTAAGGATGAACCACAGGCATGGTGGAACCCCCTATCGTGTTTTAGAGATGGACAGCAGCTATTTTACAAAACAACAGCAAACTTTCGTTCCTTACAACAATAATCATACAAGAAAGCGTGAGTAACTGTGGCACCGCAGTTGTTATATTCAATCCCAAACAGCTGTCATACACTCAAAAGCTGCTGCTGCAAACCTCTCGCCTCAAGCCCCACCTCACCTCAAGCCTCTTTGTGTCAATAGATGACCTTGCCTGTGCTTTGCTGAGCAAATCGAAGCTGCAAAAACTCCCTCATCTCTCCAACTCCAACCCCAAAAGCCCCTCTGTATCTTCATCTGTCCTCTCCCCTTTTGCTCCAGTCTCTGAGAAGAGGCAACCTCATTCTCGTCACATCTAAGCTTTCTGGTTAGTTACAGAGGACCAAAGTGACATCACTTTGTTGCAGTCGAGGTGCGATGTGTTTGATTGGCTGGCCAGACCAGTATGAGCTCAGAAAGCTCTACCACAGGTTGTGCACATGAACATGTGGAGTGGACGTGGCTCTAAATTTGTGCCTCTCACGTTTCTTTTAAGCTACTGCAATTGTGCTTTGCTCGTAGAACATGGAGCCTTTTTTGATATGGGTATGCCATGCTGTGCAATTCTGTGCCAGTCTCCCAATTAATTCCAAAGTTCTTCAGTGAGACCCTCTAAACCTTCTCCAGGAGTCCTTAATCCCATCGTCTCCAGGAGCTTAGCCTAGCGATCATTCTCCCCCTACCCTATCTTCAGTCTCTTTTCTATGACTTCATTTATTGTTGAATGTAACTTACCTACCCTTCATTCCATGCTGATGTCTTCTGAAGTGAGCATCCCCTAACTCACCTCATTTTTTACTGCCTTGTTGCTAGAATGAATTCTCTGCTCTTACTGCCTCCATTTCCTTTTCTCTGACTCCTTAGCTACTTTCCATCCAGTTTTCTAACTTTACATTGTTATTGAAGCTACTCTCTTCAACTGCTGTTCTCAGTCCCCATCATCTTTGACCTCTCTGAAGCTTCTCACATTGTTCACCATCTCCACCTCCTGCGTACCTCTTGTGTACCCTCTGCTTCTGGGAATCCTCTCTGTCTATCTCTGTCTGTCTGTCTCTGTCTCTGTTTCTGTCTCTGTCTCTGTCTCTGTCTCTCTCTGTCTCTCTGTCTCTCTGTCTCTCTCTCTCTCTCTCTCTCTCTCTCTCTCTCTCTCTCTCTCTCTCTCTCTTTGTGTCTCTGTCTCTCTCTGTTTCTCTCTCTCTCTTTCCCTTCATTCCTCTCTTGTATCTGAACTTCCTTTGTTTCACCATCTTTTGCTGGTTCCTTATCCACTTCCACCCCCTAAATGTGGATGTCCCTTAAACCATTGTGCTCTTTTCTTCCCTTTCTCCTTTTGATTTCATCATCTCCTATGAGTTAGGTTATCATGTATATAAAAATCACTACTCAGTCTCTATTTCCAGCCCACATCTTTCTCATAGACTCCTGGAAAGAACAACAGGCCATTTACCTGCTGGACATTTTCACCTGTATGGTCCATCAACATCTCTAACTCAGCATGCCCCAAATGGAACTTATATTTTTCCCTAAACCCATCTCTTCTCCATTGTTTACTGTTTCTCTTAAGGGTACCACCATCCTCTCGGTCACCTTGACTTGGGAGTTGCCCATGATTCTGACTCTTGGCTTTCCTGTAGCCCTGTGCACAATCAGTTCTCAGGTTATATTGGGTCTACCTGTATAATATCATCCTTTTAGAGTGTTCTTATCTTTTCCTTCACGGGGCCATTACCCTAGTTCAGATCCTTATCACTTCCCAATGAGATTATTGCATTAACCTCCTAATTGGTCTGCCAGCTTCTAATCTAGACAGTTGAAAAATTATTTTTCCCAAGTATGACTATGCAATTCCCTTGCTCAGAAGGGATTCCTCCTTACTTCCTCTAGAACAAAATACAGTCTTTTCACTTGAGATTTATGGCTGACTCCAACCTATCTCATTCTAATCTTATCTCCAATCCTTTCTCTTCATGAATACTAGGCAGATTCATCTGTTCATTCTCTGTACATTTTACCTTCTGCCATTTTCATACATTTTCAGAACTCACTGCCCATGCAGGCATGTAGAGCCTCCTCATCTTTACCTCCGACCCCTATTTCTTCAAACTCCTCAAAGTCTTTCCCAATCCTTTCTAGTTCCTTTCAGTTACTTGAGTTTGCTTAACTATTTACATATTGCATTTCCACCTCCACTTCCAATAGAATGTAATCCTTGTGAGGGCAGAGGCTGTTTTAGTTTGGTCTTTGTATTTGGAATACGTGGTAATATGCATTCTGCTTAGTAAGCTCTCAATAAATGTTAATTATATTGAATCAAATTAATGATCTAGTCTAAATTCATTCTCAGCAACCAGACACATAGCTTCCTGATATGTCTTGTTAATCTTCATATAAAAGGATACTTTACTGGCTAAGTTCAAAGCCAGTTACCTTCCATCTACCTGCCGTTTCTTGTGAAAATTCATGCAAGCTCCTCAGGGCCTGGTTTTTCTCCAATCCTGGCCAGTTGTGTGTTCCAGATTTCCTTGGATTGAATATATATGTGACCTTTGCTTGTCTGACTTTTATTCCCAACCACCCATGCCCTTGACCGTCTTCCTTTCTTTCTCCCATGGGCCCTTGTTCCTTCAAACATTTCTTCTGTCTTTCATATTCAAATTTTCCTTCTCTTCTGACTCATTCCAGACTACATACAAATACATTTATTTCCCACTCCCTCCCCCCACCCAAAAATCTTTTCTTGACTTTGCTATCCTCAAGCTGTCATCCTGTCTCTTTCCTTCCCTTCACTAACAAACGTCTACAAAGAAGCTTATGCTTCCTGCCTTCATGTCCTCATCATCATCTCATTCTTTAACCCCTTGCAGTCTGACCTCTATAGCAATTGCTCATTGATGCTTTCCAAGGTCACTAATGACTTTTATATTGCCAAATCCAACAGGCTTTTCTTCATCTTTCTACTTGTAATTTCTGCAGTGTTCTCCCTTTGCATGGAATCCATGACATTAGGCTTTATTTAATTCTTTTATAAATCTTTCATTGCATTTTTTTGGTTACCCTTTTTCCTGTTGCCCTCTAATGTGGATGTCTCCCAGTGTTCTGTTCTTGCCTTTTACTTCTGTCTACATTTCCTCATTTATTGACTTTAATAATCATCTTTAAAAATCATCTTCATTCAGATAGCTCCCAAATCTGTATATCTCACCCTAAACCATCTCTTAAGTTTCATGTTCATTTGTCTGTTAGACATCTCCACTTATACCTCAAATTCTGTGTCTAAAACGGAACCCCAAAAGTCTTGTCCTTTCCACTGAATATGGCACATCACTTCTATCTATATCATCTGGTTTTCAAGTACATGGTGTATTGTCTTGTAGAAGAAGGAATTATTTAATTAGGGAAAATGTTGTACGAAAGAAGGGATAATAAATTTGCTTGATGTCAATGGGATAATGATAATTGACAGTAGAGAGATGGCACTCATTTTGTTTCTACTTTTTCTGCTAAGGAAAGTGATCTTTACCTTGGAAATAATGGAACAAAATCAAATAACAGGGAATTGGTACCCAAGATGTATAAGGACTAGCTGAATTGTCTCTTCAGGTCCTAAAAGAACTAGCAGATGTGATGGTGTCGATTGAATTAACAGATGTGATGACTGAGCCCCTACAAGATAGGTACCATAAGATTGGAGGAGTGCAAATGTCACCCTAATTTTTAAAAAGGAGATGAGAACAGAGACCACAAGACTTCGGTAGCTCCAAAAATTCTAGAATGGCTCATTAAAGAGATGACTGGTGAATGTTTTGAACCATTCCAGACTAATCTCAATTCCTTTATTCATAGACCATAAACTGTTAGAGGAGGGGAGTGCTGTGGATGTAGTTTACCCAGATTTAGCAAAACTTTCTCATGCTGTTCTTGTAGAGAAGATCAAGAGATATGGATTAGATGAGAAGTCAATCAAATAAATTCAGAACTGGTTGGATATCTATACTGTTGTGAAGGGTACAACGTTGGTGTGGAAGGGCATCTCCAGTGGTATATCTCAGGGATTTGTGTGTATTCCTATGCTGTTGAACATTTTATCAATCATTTGAATAAAGGAATGCATGGTATATTTAACAGATTTGCAGATGGCACAAAGTTGGGAAGTGAAACTAATACATTGGATTACCAGGTCAGAATCCAAAAGGTCTTGACAGGCTAGAACATTGGGCTGCTAAATGCGCTTTATTAACATAAAATTCAATAGGGATAAATGTAAACATTTACACTTGTGTACCAAAAAAAACACAGTTGTGGCTTAAAATGACACCAACCTCCAATTCTCTTCAGGCTTTCTCTCTTCCTGAGCTAAGGTTAGCTCATTCATCCCATTTGCAATCACTTCTGACAGGTAGGAATGGTTTCCATGCAAGGGTGGCTACCATCCAGCTACAACTCAAACTCTCTTTTCTCTCAGCATCCTAGTGTTGAGGGAATTCACTTTTATTACCAAATGTTATAGTCCTGAGCCCCTACTCTAATGTAGAAGCTCTAAAGTAGTGCTGTCCTTTATGTTTACACGAATCAATGAGTTACAATGATACCACTGACTCTTAAACATGAGACATTTGCTAAATAATAAAAGAGTGTTCCTAACATTTGCAACATAGGAGTCAAGAGAAGAAATCATAAAAATGTAATTGTTCATCCATAAATATGGTTACATTCTTCCATTAATGCATAGAGTACCCATAGAGAAGAGTGGATAGTCATAGAAAACTGGCAGAGAGACACATGAGTAGGGAAACCCTGGAGCAACTTCAGCATGGCAGCCTCCCAACAGGAGGTACCTTAGAGCAGTGGTGTCAAACTCAGACATAAACAGGGGCCACATATTGACTTAGTTTTAAAATGTAATATCCTCATTGTATTGTATTTTTATTTATAGGTTAAATATTTCCCAATTAATCTTAATCAGGTTTGAGATGCACTCAGGAGTGTTGGGGAGCACTCAGGTCATAGGTTTAACACCTCTGCTTTAGAAAATGGTCTGCACCGTGTGTTACCTGCTGACCATAACTTTACTATCTGTTGTCCTTTTGGTTCTCACAGCTCTTCTACTGGGCAAAGCTGCTTCTCTACTATTCTCAGCCACCCTTGAAAAAGTGTGAAGAAACTGTTAACACTCTTTCAGTGCCTAGAAGTTTCCTTAAGCCAGAGAATTTTCAGGCTCCCCAGATTTTTCTCATGAACTTTGAGGAGTTTCTCCCTCTTACACCGGAAACAGTGGTCCTTTAGCCTTTCCTGGACAGTTCTTCAAATGGCAGGGAATCCTGTTTTATGTAGTCTGCTAACGCAATAAAATTCTTCCAATCGGAATAGCCTCCAGTCAAACAGCTACAGATGCTTTCTGTCAACTTTGATCGGTGCCTACGCTGTCTTTTTAAAGAAGCTTCTCTTTTTGCCTCCTTTGCCTTCAGTTGTGTGTCTGTTCAGCTTTCTTGCTTGCTTCTGTCTTCAACTGGTTCTGTCCTTCCCCTCCTCCTTTGCTTCTTCTGGCTTCTCTCTCAAGTCAGGACCTTCCCATAGGCAGTGACCCATCCCTGACTTATAATGTGCAACTCAAAAATTTTGCCTTTCGTCTCTCCCCCATAGATCCTGACAGTTAGTTGATTTACAACTTATCAGGTATAACCTTCAAAACTCTGAAAAGTCACATGCAAATGAGCTGATAGATTAGTGACCTGTAGTTAATACTTCAGTCAGTGCTCTGACTTTAAACAGGTCCTGTCAGTATACTGATGTGAAGAGAGAGGGATCCCCAGAGGCGTGTGCTTCTCCTTACCATTTTATTCAAAAGGCTATGCTTCTTCTCAAGCTGATTTAATCAGTTTTCCTTACACAAATATCCCTTTTTCTGATCTTTTTAGCAACCAAAATTTCCATATGTGAAAAGGGCAATACCTTATACCACTTCCCACTGCCCAGTAAACATTCGCAGTCCTCTGTAAATTAAAATTTAGGATAGGAAAATTAAAATTTAGGATAGGAAGCCTAAACAGTGTTTAGGCTCCCCCCATCCCAGTCAAACATTTTAAATTGTCAACATATTTTATATTAGATCAATTCAAAATAAAATTTTCTCATTTAAGATAACATATAGACAAAAGTAAGCATCTTAATTCATTACAAACCCTATATCTACACAATTGTATTAACAAAAGTAAACATTCTAATTCATACTTATATATCACAAAATGTCATGATTTTCCCTATCATGGTTTCAATATATCCCAGGTTGGCATAAGAAATTAAATGGGAATTTTGTGGAAGCTGCAGATAATATGCAAAGGCCAGCAGATGACACAGAAAAAGTTTAGAGAACCAGAAATGCATAAAATATATGTATAGTATTATTTAATACAGCCTGTGACCAAATATTTAACTCAAATTTTACAGTAAGGTACTGTAAGCAGTACCATGTAAACACCCCATGAAAAAAAAAGAAAAAAATTCTGATTTCTTCTCAGATAGGAAGGGAGGACCAAAAAATTTTACATAGATTTTCCAGATCACAGGGGCACTGCCCCGCTAATGCACATGATGTATAAGGGGTAATTATGTAACTCATGTAAAATTCTGGGATGCAAGTACAACAGTAATATACTTTATCCCAATGTATGTTCAGCATATGAAGAACATTGCACAAAGCATACATATACATATATATCAACATTTTATAAAAAATAAACACATTTCAGTCATAACAACAAATGATATAAAGCAGAACAGAATGTAATTGCATACATTCCACATGCACCATTACAGAACTGTGTTTGACTACGTGACTTATCACCTCTCCCATCTTCCTGGGTGCCTGGTACAGTTAGAGTGCTGGGCTCTGAGTCAGGAATACTTGAGCTCAATGCCTGCCTAATTGCTAGTGCCTTCCAGCTGAGACAGTCTCCAATTTACCCAGTATATATCTCGTGCATACGTAATTGTTTACATGTTTTTATCCTCCATTAAAATGTCAGTCCTTTGAGGATGGGGATGGTTTTTACTTCTCTATGCCCCCTGACTTATTCCAGTGCTGGACATATAAAAAATGCTTGTAGATTGACTGACGGCTTTAATCAGATTCTTCCCAGTGCAAGCACTTAACTTCTCTGTGGCTCAGATTCCTCCTTTATGAAACTAGGGGTTTGGCCTTATGGCAGGTAAGGTCCTTTCCAGCAATACATGCAGTATTCCATATCCAGAGTCCCCTACCTGTACAAAGAAGGGAAAGAGCTACGTTCACACATCCCTTCTCAGAGGCCACAGCACTACTTATTGTTGCTTCAGTTTGTGTTGTCCAAGTTGGGATAAATTGTAAATAATAGAACACAAATTGGAATCTCAAACCAGAGCTGTTTCTGCTCCACTAAATTGAATTGGTTGGATTGGATAAGCCAGATATATTTCTTTCTCTGGAATCTTTGTGTAGCATTTCAGCTTGACTCTGCATGGTGGCACGGGGCTAAATCACAAAGCACACTTGCTTTTCTAGCTCTGCTCATATGATTGAGGGATTTATTAACACTTCCTGGCCAGGTTGCACATTTTGTCCCTGGTCTTCTGACCTTGGGAAGTATAAAGTTACCCACACTTTCAGGAGAGCCTGCTGCTGACATATAATCTCCCCAGAAATGTGAAGGGTCACTGGGGTCACTGCAAATCCCACCTCTCCTCTCTCCAGAGATTTTCTCAGTGTTACTGATTACAGTTACACACACACACACACACACACACACCCTTTTGCCTCAATATGATAACCCCTGAGTAGCTTCAGTTCCAGCTTCAAGCCTTCCCAATCCAACCTTTCAGGGAATTGCCTGTTTTAACTTTTGTCTGTTTTTATTTCCTCTGGGAATCCATGAGAGGAGAAAGAAGCTAATGAGTACTTGAGGAAAGAAGAGCTTTTTATAGAACTGCAGTGCCATATGAAGGGTACTAGACTGGGAAATAAGAAGTCCTGTTCTCTGGATCTCATTCTGTCTCCATAATCCTTGGGACAATCTCCTTCACTCCTCTGGAAACTGAGTTTATCCATCTGTAAAGCAGAGAAATTGGACGAGATGTTCTCTGAGGTAGACAGTTAATATCGCTAGATAGAACTGTATTGGTCACACAGACTAATTCTCTTATTCATATGAGGAAACAGGCCCAGAGAAATTAAGTGGCTTGCTCAAGGTGAATGAGGAACAAAACCCAGGTGCCCTGTGTTCTTCCCATTCTCCCATGCTGCCCTTCAGGAAGTCTTCCTTGTGTCGGTGAGACGACAGGAGGATGTTGATGTAGGCGAAGATCTTAGTGAGAAACCCGGGGGCTGGGATGAGCTCTGCTTCGGAGTGCCCTTAAAATGACTGAAAGGAAATGAGAGCTAGGTTGCAACCTCTGACTGATTAAATCAGACAAATGCAAGCTCTGCTTCTAGAGCAGCAACAAAACTGAGAGAAGAGGTTTAAAAGGTAAGGGGATGAAGGCACTTTGAATCACTGCAAGACACTGGGCAGCCAGCAGAGAGCAGAACTGAGCTTTGTTCCACCATGATTTTGTCCCAGGATAGTGTGGTGAAAAGGGGACGAGGCCTTTCTGGGGAGCTGGGAAGCATGGGTTTTAGTCCTGAGTAGGTCTCAATGCAAAAACTAGACTATATTGGGTACAGCCATGCAGCTAGATCCCCATTAGTGTAAATTATGAATCCTTCCTGAAGTAGTTATATTATTCAGATTCACATAGCATTATCTCTGTTAGGAAGGAATCAATAACCATATTTTATACAGTTCTAACTTTGAGTAGTGCTAATTAGAATATTTATGACTGTTTCAGGGTCACTTGTACTAATTATTTGTACTAATAGGGATCTAGATGTATCTCTATTGAATACTAGTTGTCGTGTTTGTCTGTTCTCGAAGAGCACCATGACATCAAGGTGATGGCATGACTTGCAGTTGACTTTGACTTGAGTGAGGGAGGGCTGTGCAAGGTCACCAACCTCACTTTCTTCTCCTGAGCCACCTGGGTCCAGTGGCCAGATAGTCATCAGGACGACTGGAGGTGGCCCAGGATGAATACTAGTAGATATCAAGGTGTTGGAGAAGGCAGCGTAGTAGAGTGGACTACATGAAGTTAAATCCCCTGGCTTAAGTTTACACACCTTTAATATAGGAGGGCTGGAAAAAATGGCCTCCAAAGTCCCTTTCAACTCTAGATCTGATTCTACATACAAGATCATATGCCCAACACTAAGAGGAAGACAGAAATGAAGCTTGTGTCATTTGACCATACCTCCATTCCTTCTTCATAGCCTTTACATATGTCATCACTGAATATAAAGCACTTAATACAGTGATTGTGGTGTAGGGGGGAAACATAATGAATTTAGAGTTAGAAGAGATCTGGGTTCAGACCCCACCTCTGACACTTAATAGCCTTAGTGACTAGCTATATGATCCTGGACAAATTATTTGTCCTCTTTGAACCTCATTTTCCTCGTCTATAAGATGGGGGGTGGTAAAACCCACAGTAGCCATCTCATAGGGTTGTTATCAGGCTTAAATGACAATGTATGTAAAATAAATTATTCTGTAAATGTTAGCTATCATTATAAAAGAGTATTATGCACATACTAGGTACTTAATAGATGTTGAATTAAATAAGTAAAATATGATCCTTGCCCTCTAGGAGCAATATATAAATTTGGGGTTTTGTTATTGGTAGATTTTCAATCTCTCATTTAATTTATTGCTAATAAATTAATTAATTAGCTGCGTGTTTGTCCTTGTTGCCGAAGAAGACCATGCCATCAGAGAAATGATGACATGACTTGCATTTGACTTTGTTTTGAGTGAGAGACGACTGTGAAGGTCCCCAGCCTCACTTCTTCTCCAGAGCCGTCTGAATCCAGTGACCAAATATTCATCAGAATGACTGGAAATGACCCAGAATGAGGCAGTTGGAGTTAAGTGACTTGCCCAAGGTCACACAGGTAGTGAGTGTCAAGTGTCTGAGGTGTGATTTGAACTCAGGGCCTCCTGACTTCTGCAGTGGTGCTCTATCCACTGCACCACCTAGCTGCTAATTAATTAACTAGCTTATAGACTAGTAGGGATCATAAGGTACTGAAAACAATGTAGTACAAGGTTTGTGCATGGTACAAATATAGTATACTTAGTATATAAGAGTGTTTTAAGTTTGTAAGAAGGCTAAAAAAGTTCTCTGGGAGTTCAGAGAAAATAGCTTCTGACTTGGGCAAGCTAGGGTAGACTTTATGGAGGACACAGCCACTAACCTGGGGAGGATTTTCCCAAATGAGGAAGGTGAAAGACTATTCTAGGTCTAGGGATGAGCCTCAGGTAAAGAAACAGAGGTGGAATTGACCTATCCTGGGAAAGGTTTCAATCTAGTTGGTCTGGAGGGTTAAGGTCAGTACTGCAGCCTAATGAAAGAAAAAAGTATAGAAGTTAAAACCTATCTGTGGATTAGGTTGAGGACCAATAACTTTGTCTGGTCAACAGCAAGGAGTCCTTGAAGGTGCTTCTGAGTTCTATCTCCACTTTAGGAGGGAGTAGGGTATATCATAGGATCATAGACTTGGCAGAAGACACCCAGGCTCTTTTAATGCATCCTGTTCCCTTCCTTAGTGTGAACTGGGGATGTATTATGGATATTAACGCTGCTAGGTGGTATAGTGGTAACTAGGGGGCGCAGTAGATAAGACAACTTAGGCCCTGGAGTCAAGAAGACCAGAGTTCATGTAAGTCCTCAGACATTTATCAGCTCTGTGGTCCTAGGCAAGTCACTTACAGTTTCCTTGTCTGTAAAATGACCTGGAGAAGGAAATGACAAACCACTTCAGTATTTTTGTCAAGAAAACCCCAAAAGGGGTCATAAAGAGTCAGCTATGACTGAAATGACTAAATAACATTAACAACAGAGATATTAGTCCAGCAGATTGTGCTGGATCGATTGAGGGGAGAGAGACTCAAATCAGGTTTTTGCCAGCATTGTTGCTACAAGGATGATACATTCAGGTTTTGTGCCTCAGGTTTCCTTTTTTGTATACAGATTTTTTAAGCTGAAAGGGCTACTGTAGTAGACCCAATTGGGGAGATCAAAACTACAGGATTTAGAGAAGGATTAGGGGGAGGAGGAGTGGTCAGAAAGGAGTTAGAGATGACCCTAACATTTTCAGTCCGGGTAACTAGACTATTGGCAGGGATGAAGAAACAGAATACCAGGCTTTATATGATGAGGATATAATCAAGACCCTTATGTCTGTTACAGATGTTAATTACTATAGGCAGTCATGAAAAGCAGAAGCCAGTGCTGGCTCTGACCATCAGGAGGTGAATTCATTGCATCTAGCTACCAGCGATCTCCTTGGGGAGAAAAGACAAATATAAACAATTTGCAAATGATGCAAGACAATAAATACTTGACTATGTTAAATTGTGTGACTCAGACTCTAGTGACATAGGAGCTCAAAAAGATACATCTGGAGAGGTCGAGTACTGGTCAAGAAAGGCTTCCTGGAGAAATTAAACCCTAAGACACGCTTTGAAGGATGGGTAAGATTCAGTGGTGGGGTGGAGGTGGGAGGAAGGAGGTAGGCATTGAAACGAAGGTGGCAGGCTGAGGAGATAGTTGTAATAGAAACAAAGATGAGAATGAAAGGAGTAGCCATGAAATTCCTGGTCTGAATGGAACATCAGATTAGTGTTCTGTTACTCAAGAAGGAACAGGGTTATTACAAAAGAGGATCGAGCTTCAGGCTAGAACCTCAGAAAGGGGAAAGTATGCCTTAAAAGAGTAGGGTATCCCCCTGTTGAATCTATGATCCTGTGAACTACCCAACTCCTTCCTGAACTAGAGAGAGGACTTTGCAACAGGGACTTATGGGGAGGACTCTTCCCAAGCCTTTGTTATATGTCCGTCAACAAGCAGTTATTAAGTGCCTACTATGTGTGAGGCTAATCAGTGGGGATTCAAAGAGACCAGTCATTGCCCTTCTCACTGGCAAACAATTGTACATCCAAGAAATATACAGTATGAATGGATGGTAATCTGAGAAGGAAGAGGCCAGTAGTGAAGGGCCGGAGAAGGACCCGCAGAAGGTTCAAGGCGTGGTTAGGTGCTGGGGTTACTAAGATAAAAGTGAAAAAGTACCTGCCCTGAAGAATTTATACTCTCTTCTCACCTTGGATCCTGAACCAGAAATTCTTAACCTCAAGTGTATGAACCTGTTTTTAAAAATATTTTGATAACAGTACTTCAGTCAACATAATTGGTTTTCTTTGTAACCACTTGTGTTTTATTTTATACATTTATAAACATTATTCTGAAAAATGGGTCCATAGGCTTCACTAGCCTGCCAAAGGGATACATGACACATTAAAAGCTTCAGAAGCCTTGTTGTAAACTCTCCTTGTTGTATGTCTTGCTAATGGTCCAGGCAAGGGTGGGGGACAGGGAGGTTCAAAAGGCCTATACTGGGGTGGTATTAATATAAATGAAAAAAGAAGGGTTGAATTTGATGAAGTCCAGAGGCAGAAGAGCTGACACCTGATTGGATGTAGGAAGGGAAAAGTCAAAGACTCCAGAGGGAGTGACTTGAAGGATCCTGATGCTCCCCAGAAATAGAGATGTGGGAGGAGGGGCAGGCTGTTGGGGGTAGATGGTAAGTTCAATTTTGGATGTGCTGAGTTTAAAGGGAGAGCCAGAGCCAGGCAGATGTCCGATTGGTAGTTAATGATGTAGATCTAGAGTGAAACTGGGTCTGGCTATTTATATTTGTCATCTGCACAGAGGTGATCGTGGAAACCATGGAGGGGGGTGTCAGATCACAAAGAGGGGGAGTTATAGAGAAAGAAAACAAGAGGATAAAGGAAAGCGCCTTGTGGGGTATCCACACCCAGGGGACAAGAGGAGAAAGATGAACCAGTGAAGGAGACAGAGACAAGATGGGAGAGTCAGGAGAGCATGGCTGTAGACACAGGAAGTTTTGAGGCACTGGAAAGGGAGACAGCAACCATAAACATTCACATATCATTTACTGGCATTCTGTTAAGCCCTTGACAATTATATCTCATTTGATCCTCATAACAACCCTGGGAAGTAGGTGCCAGTATCATCGTCCCCATTTTACAGATGAGGAAACCGAGGCAAGCAGCATTGAAATGATTTGCCTAGGACCACATAACTAGTATGTGGCCCAGACAGGATTTGAACTCAGATCTTCCTGACTCCAGGTCCATCACTTTATTTACTGTGCCGCTAGCTGCCTCTAGAGAAGAAGGGATGAGGGAACTTAGGATGGATAGTTTCAGTCTTCTCAGGAAAAGAGAGGGCAGACAACACAGCAGTGATGTTGAATGTTTGAGGAGAAAGGATTTGGTTTGGAAAAGCCACTGTGAGGAGCATGATAGGGAGTTCGTCTTAAATGAGTAAAAAGGATTTTTGTACAGCAGTGAGGATCTAGTTGAAGTTAAGATGCCAGATCTAGAACTGGGAGAGCCTTCAGAGCTCATGGCTGTCATCCATTAGATTTTAAGTTCCTCGAGAGTAGGGACTATCTTTTGCCTCTTTTTGTATACCCGGTAGTGGTATATGCATGTACGTACACACACACACACACACACACACCCCATAGGTTGTCAATAAATGTTTATTAACTGATTTTACAGATGAAGACACTGAGGCCCAGGGTAATGAAATGAGTTTCCTGAGTTCCCTCAGGGAGTGCCAGGGGTGAGATTTGAATTCAAGCCCTCTGATTCCAGTTTCACAAAAGAATATCCTAAATTTATAGTAGAACCAGTCAACCTGTTTCTATGACTTCCTCCAGCCGCATTCAGTGGCTCAGATTCAGAATGGAAAAGACACATGACGAAGGTGACCCAGGTATGAACAGAAATGGGACCAGTATAAGGGAGAGAGGGCAGGCATTTCAAAGATGGAAGATGGTGTTTGGAAATAGGGTCAAAACTGTGAAGTGAAAGAAATCATTTTGGAATAGTTATAATGGAATGAGAGAACATGAGGGTTTGAGATGCTAGAGGTCACAGTAAAGACCACAAAAAAGTAAGATCAGAAGGGTGATGAGAGTCAAGGAAGTAATGACCAGAAAGGGAAATTTCAGGGTTCAGTCTCTGTGAGGTGGGGCTGTTATAGAGGGTAGTGAATTGGCTCTAAGCTGTGGTGGATGTGTTTGAGTACAAATTGAGGTTATGGGAATTGACGATCATCTGAAAAGTCCAAAGTGTTTGAAGGGCATCAGCATGGATGGACCCCAAGGATGGTGACAACTGAGGTGGTGAGGAAAGCTCTATGCCTTGACTATATCAAAGTCATCGTGGAAAGTGAGACAGTGTCCTGAAAGACAAAAAAGAGGGCCAGAGTACCATGAAGGGACAGGAATTGAGACTGGGAAGCAAATATCTGAGAAGAGAGGCTGAGAGTACAGAGAGGATAATGTGGCTTGTCATTAAGATGAAACATCTTAATTATAATAGCACATTCTAGAGAACTTGAAGGTTCGCAAAGAGCTTTTCTTACAATCCTGTGAGACTGAGAGTACAACTGTTACCTATTATCACCACTTTGAATGGAATGGCAGTGGAGGCTCCTGGGGAAGGGTAGCTCATACGAATGAAGAAACCAAGGTGCCTTACAAGGTTAAATTACGTGTCCAAGGTCACAAAGCTAGTAAACATCCAAGTTGAGATTCGGACTCAAGATTTCTGTCTCAAATGTCCATCACTTTGGACAGTGGCCAATATGAGCTTTTATATTCATTTTTGCAAATCATTAAAAAGGGGTGGAGAGGTTTTTTTTCTATTCCATTTTGGAGATGGGAACTGAGATCTGTGCTTCTCTAAATCTCACAAGCAGATGTATAGGATTCAAACTCAGAGCTTCTTTTAGACTTGATTCCCTTTCCATGAAAAGAATGTACTGCTTTTGATGTCCTTAGCAATTAGAAGGTCCCTAGGAAGGCAGAACATGAATTAGACCAGGTCTAATTCTATTTAGCACTTCTTTATTGAACATTTACGGGCAAGGAAAAGAAATGACAAATATGGGCATGTTTGCATCCCAAAAACGAAACTGAGAACAGCTTGTAGAATTCATTAACCCTAAAGTTCTAATTAGAATTTTGGGACAATAGGCCTTTTTCCATCCTGTTTTCCATGAGGTTCCCACTGGATTGATTAACAGCAGGGGAGAAGCTAAAGGCTACTGGTGGAAGGGGGAGAGTGTTAGGGAAAAATGGGGCTTAAAAGTAAAAAAATCTTGCCTCTTGGATAATTCCTGCTGGATAATTTAGGGCATTTACCCACATTCAGTCCTGGGACAGATCTCCCATTTCTCTATGATTCTCCATATCACTGATAGCTTTTCAGTGATAATCTATGAGTTCTGTCAGTACCTTGGAATGTAATTTTATAGGTTAGGACACTTGACTTCATTTAAAGCAATTAAGCTCCCTCATTCATTTTTCCCTTATCCTGGATTACACTTTCCTCTTAACTGTTTTACCTACTGTTTTCAGTCTGAAAATTGTGCTTATTTGAGTAATTGTGCCTGCTCTCTGTTCTCATCTTTCCTTTCCTTTTTCTTCATCCTACCTCTATAACCCCTAATGACACATTGTCCTTAGCCATTTTGCCAGCCTTACCAGCCTTAGTTTATTCTAGACTTTAGTGCTTCTGATACAACTGTTACAAGAGTTTACCACCTTTTCATATGTGTCCTTGGTTTTGTGCCCTTATGTCCATCTGCATACCAGCCTTTTAAAACCTGATCTTGGTAGAGAGCTCCCTATGCAGTCACATCAGTTGCTTTAGTTGGCTACGTTTTTCTTTTTTTGATAAAATCATTCCAAATGTATCATCAGAATGTTTTTTTAGAGAGCCTCTCATTCTTTTTGGTCATAGTTTTGGTCATAGGATCAAATCTATCATTTCAAAATCTTCTTTACAAATGTGTAGGACAGACATCTGGGCCTATAGACCAAGGCCTCTCACTGTATCCTGGGTCATCTCTAGTCATCCTGATGTAGATATCTTGCCACTGGACCCAGATGGTTCCAGAGGAGAAAGTGAGACTGGTGACTTTGCACAGCTCCTTCATTTGAATCCAATTCACTGGCAAGTCAGGACAGACATCTCCTTCCCGATGTCATAGTCCTCTTTGAGAATGAAAGGCAAATGACAACCAAACAACATCTGGTCCTGAACAGCATTCCTTTCTTTGGCTGTGACTTGCTGTGAAAGCTATTTGAGAATTACGAGAGGAACAGAGGAAGTGGGGCTTAAGCTTGGGCATTGATGGGCATCTAAGAGGAAGGAAGGCATTCCAAAGTTTAACAAATCATTTCTACTGTTAGCTGTTTAGGGAGTCAATAGAGCAATTGTGTGATTTGGAGTGACATCACTTCATTCTGAGAAAATGATCCCCCTCCCTCCTTCTGTCCATCATCCCCATCCTACCACCCAAAGCCATTTAGGAACACAGGCATGGGATGGTTGGAGTGAAGGAGGGAAGTTTTCCAGGCCATAACAGTATTAACAGATGTGTGTCTTACCCTGATCATTTAGTAACCACATTCAGAAAGATAGGGGAAGGGGGTCAAATTAAGGTGTGAGAGGTACCTTGGAAAATAGGACTGCTCAGTGATGATTTTTACTTGGAAACTGTCATTGGATAGAACAGTGCTGGACATAATACTTCTTTCCTGAGTCTGATCCTGCTTTTTCCTCCCTCCTCTCCATGAGACCCAAAGGCCTCTCAGGATTAGGAGGGAGTGATAGAGGAGATTCCTAGGGGGCCTAAAGGTTGTTGCCTCTTTGAAGGAGAAGACAGTGATCTTGAACCAGAGACCTCTGTTAACTGCCACTCTGGCAAACCAATTCATTCTCTGACTGTATGTCTGCTATCACTTCTCTTTTATGCCATGTTGCTACTTATCCTATATCTTGCAAGTCTTCTTTGGCTGATGCACTTAAGGGGCTTTCAGTGCAGATCAAGGGCTAGATTCCTCCTTTTCCTTTTCCTTACTTCCAATAAGTTTCTCTTCCTATTTACATTAGACTCCCTGAAAAAAGGGGACACCCCAGAGACTAAGGCTCAGGACCTTTCGACAGCTTGTGATGGAGCACAGGCTGCCACAGGCAATAGATGCCAGTTTCCTAGAGCAGGCAGGCACTCAGCCATTCTTTGAGCCAACAGGCTCCTTTGTCCCTGCTCTCGAGGCCCGACCAGCTTGGAGCGTGTCAGCAAGCTGCTCTTTTGTGGCACAGCCTCATTTAGTGGTCCTGCTTTGTGTGGGCCACTGAGGGGCAATGTCGTGTTTGGCCCTTCTTGTTAGTTGGAATTAAACTAGATCATAGTTCGCAGGAGGGCCCTTCGATGGCTGGCAGTATAACTTGCCCACAAACATGAAACAATAGTGGCAGTCATACAGCCTCATCCTCTTCCCACCAAAAACCTCTGCTTCATTCCAGCCTGGCTCCTTACTGTCCAGGCCTGGCATATTCTTCCTGCCTGTCTTTTCTTCTTTTCTAGCCTTTCCTCCCACAGTTACTAACCTGAAACCTCCTTTAGCCAGGGCTGGTCTTGTCACGCACCTGGCTTATTTCCTCCACACTATTCTGTCCTTTCAAAGAAGTCCACATCCCTCTTCCAGCTTATCTGACTTCCAGGTCTTCAAGCCCCCTTTCCTCCATGATATCTCTGATTGCTCAGATGATAGGTTTGCTCAGAAAAGCAATATTTAGAGGGATTTGGAAGAGGCCACTAAGTTTCTTCACTTGTTTGTAATGAGGCATATTTGACAAAGCCTCTATATGTACCTGATATTCATGGAATAGCAAAACAGCTTCTAATAAATTATTGTAATACTTACCTTGAGATATGTTCCTGTGAGGGTATGTGTATTCATCCTATGTTGCCAAAGAAGACCATACCATCAGAGAAATGATGATATGACTTGCGCTTGACTTTTTGTTTTGAGTGAGGGCTGTGCAGGTCACCAGCCTCACTTCTCCTCCAGAGCCATCTGAATCCAATGATCAGATATTCATCAGGATGACCCAGGATGAGGCAGTTGGGGTTAAGTGACTTGCCCAAGGTTACACAGGTATTGAGTATCAAGTGTCTGAGGTGAGATTTGAACTCAGGTCCTCCTGACTTCACTGCACCACTTAGCTGCCCCCTCCTATGAGGGATAAGCCCTGGTGGACTACCCCAGTGGGAAGGACCAAACATCTAACCCCTAACTCTAATCAGTAATCTCAACCTTCACAGGTAGGTTTAGTGTTAGAGTTAGGCATGTGTGACCTCCCCCACCATTCCAAATATGAATTCACTGAAGGATTATAGATTTACAGCTGGAAGGGTGCTTAAAGGTCACCTAATCCAACCGCCTCCTCCCCCTTCATTTTATAAATAAGGAATGAGACTCAGAGAAGTAGTGATGAGCAAGGTCACAGAGGTAGTAGCAGAGCTGGGTTCATACCCACACCTGATTCCAAATCTAGCTTGTTTCCCCCTGTACCATGATGCCTGCATCCTCAGAACATGGCCTTCTCAACCCTAAATATTTTACTTCTGACATTCTTCTTTTCTTTTGACCTTCAAGGTAGCTCACGTTCTCCAGGAAGCCTTGTTTGCCCACCCCAGACCAAACTACTCCCTCCCTTTCCCAAATTTCTATAGCATTAATGTACAGTCGATAATTTACTTTATACCTTTATCATTCCCTCATTCTATCACGAAGCCTGCTAGATTGTGCTCTCTGAGCACGTCTTAACCTTTTCTAGTCTTCCCTGTCTTGAAGAGTGGCAGAGAGTTGGACACTGAGGAGGGCATGATGCACACATGTTGGATGGATGAAAGTGGTTACTACTGAGGCACTGTATGCACTCCCTCATACAAGACTGGCTGATAATCTGTGTCTCCCACACACTTTCTGATATGTCTCATCTCCATGCTACAACATTCATGGATCCCATCAATAAAGTCAACCCCTCCTCCCCATTACCTCCTTTCCCTATCCCACCCCTGTCTAGAACCTTGGTATGGCTTCAGGCAGATTTTTCCATTTTTAAAAACTGCATTTTAATCTATCTTTCAAATCAATGCCACCTACATTTACCTACATATCCTTCCCCTTTCCTGTACCCTGCCCCTCTAGTAGTCCCTCATCTCAAGGACTGAAAAAGTAAGAGAGGAGGAAGGAGTTGAGCAAAACAAATCAACATATTGACAAAAATCTTATATATGCTTATATACATTTAATGCTTTGTTTTACATTCGGTCTCCATTCTTTGCAAAAAACAGGGGAAGGGGTTGCGGGGCGGTGGTGGGGGCGGCATTATCTTCTTGAATCTCTTCTTGGGGGTCAGCCTCCGTCATTATAATTTTCCAACATTCAATTTCAGTTGTTTTGTTGTTTGTATTTATGTTGTTGTCATTGTGTATACTGTTTTCCTGGTTCTGTGTACTTTATATCAGTTTATATATCTTCCTATGTTTGTCATTTTTTGTATTCATTGTTTGTTTTGGAACAACAATATTTCGTTGCATTCATATATTGCAAATTATTTAGTTATTCCCTTGGCAATAGGTATCTACGTTGTTTCCGGTTTTTTGCTACTAAAAAAAAAAGCCCTTGTCTTTTTATAGGTGTTAAAGAGTCTCAGATGCCTCTGGGGCTTAGTACATCCGTATAGACTTTAGGTTATGGCATTTCAAGGGGTAACTAACTGGGTACCCATTCAGTGCCTGAGGAGTTTCACAGATCTGTTCCTGGCTCCACCAAAGAGTTCTAGAATCAGAATTAAAATGTCCATTCTCAAGAACATCAGCAATAACCTGGCACATTTCATAGAAGAGGAATCTGATGCCTCCAAAAGAGTCCTGTAGCTTACTCTTAAAGGAGTTCAGTATCTAGTTTGAGTTTGTCATGGCTCACACATGTAAAATAATAAAATGTGAATGATCATGGGTCAAAACGCTTAGGAACAGAGAGTTCAGATCTTGAGTTCTGGAGGTAGAGGGCTCTTGGCTAGAACACATTGGGAATGCTACCTAGAGGATGAAAGACATCAACTGGGTCTTAAAGGGTAAGGTTTAAATTTCATTTTATTTTTAAAATTTTGATCTTAAGCCAAAAAATGAGTATCTTCATACAAATAGTTTATTAATTAGTCATTACAGTGGTACAGTTTATAGGTCACTGGGTCTGGCATTAGAAAGATGAGTTCAAATACAGCCTCAGACACTTACTAGCTGTGTAACTCTAGGCAAGTCAACTTTCTTAACTGTAAAATGGGGTTAATAATAACACCTCTATCTTGTTGTGATCATCAAATGAGATTAACATTTATGAATGTTTAGCATAGTGCCTGGTACCTGGTAGGTGCTAGATCATCATCATCACCATCATCATTGCAGAAGAAAGAGGATTGTGCATGAAACTGTAAATCTCTATTGTGTGCTGTTTGCTTTCCTTTTAAAAAATAGAATATATTTAACATATAACTTTCAAGTCTGCCCTTTCTGATCTTGCTGTGTGCATTTTTTTAAAAAATTGCTTCTCTCTCTCTCCCTCTCCCTTTCTCTCTCTCGTCCTCTCTCTCTGTCTCTCTGTCTCTCTCTCTCTCTCTCTCTGTCTCTCTCTCTCTCTGTCTCTCTCTCTCTTTCTCTTTCTCTCATTCTCCCTCTCTTCTTTAGTTGTTACCCCCCTTTTATCCAAGAAATAAAAACAAAATAATGGGTAGAGAGGAGGAGGAAGGGACTTCCAGGAGTTGGGGGGACATTGTGAACAAAAGCTCAGAGGTGGATTTGCCTTTAAGGAACTGGAGAGATTGGAAGGCAGACTCTCAATCTAAGCATGACTGAACTACTGTTGTCTCCCCCTTTTCTCACCCCACCCCTAGTTTGCTCTGCTGGTGGGATAGGTGATTGGAAGATACTGGGTGGTCTCTCTCCCTCCAGGAAGGTGGGGTGGAGGTGTGGCCTTCCCCTTGGAGGCCAGGTCAGGAACACCATTCTTGGCGGGGCCTCCTTGGAACAGCTCCATGGGAAGAGATTGATTTGGCAGAAGTAGAGGAACCTTGTGTGAACACCCTCCAACAGAGAACTCTCAGCCACTTGTGAACTCCTGACCTGACTGGGAGGGAAATAAGGGGCTCAGGCTTCTCAGCACTGGTAGGGGATCCACAGCCAAAGAATGAGCCCCAACCATTCCCTCCCTCATACTATGGGGGGTGTGTGTGTGTGTGCATGTGTGTGTGTGTGTGTGTGTGTGTGTGTGTGTGTGTGTGCGCGCATGCGCAAACGTTAGTCCCTGCATGGCCCATTTGGAGGCCTTCTGAATGGCTGGGGAGCCTCCTAGGTAGGTAACTAACTCACATGTCCACAGACCTCCATTCTCATGGCACAAACAGGGAAAAGCAGAACCAGATGGAAACGTGATTCTTAGTCATGACTTTCCAAGGGGAGAAACAAAGAAGGGGAAAAGAATGTCATTCCAAGTGCCCTGCTGGCTTTCTCTAAGCACAATGATCTATCCTTCCCAGAGTTGCTCCCAGTTCTTCCCAGAGATTCCTTTAAACTGGATATATAAGGCTTGATGCTTGTGGAATCTGATTCTTTCCTTATCTCCTCCTGCCCTCCTACACTGACGAGTTCCACCGTTTCACAATGCATTGCTCTCCCAAGTCTTGATCCCCTTCTCCTGCAGTGTTCCCCACTTACTCTAATCCCAGCTCAAGGCCCAGCTTCTCCAGGAAGCCTTCCCTGAGTGCTCAAAGTACAAAAGGTACATCCTCTACAAGCCTAAAGCACTTAGAATTTGCACCCCTCTGTAGGCACTTAACACACTTTGCCTGGTTTGGTTGTCTTTACTTATAGGACTCATCTGCCTCAGTGAACTGTGAGCTTTTATTGATTGCCCCTTGGTACCTACCACATAAATAGGCCCAAAGTAGGTATATAAAAGCCCTGAATTAGCAGTCAGAACCATGTTTCTGCCCTTGCTTAGCTGTGTGACCCAAGGTAAGTCACTCTCCCTCTCCAGGCCTCAGTTTCATTTTTTTTACCTCACAAGGGGTATAATTGAGATTGAGACAAAGGAAGTACTTTGGGAATTCTGGGGCCAGGTTAGGAACTTGTATACCCTGGGCAGTTTGGGCACTTAAGACCCTCCTGGGCCTGGAGCCAAATCTCCAAACTTCCCTCCCAAGGAATGTAGTTCCATTTTGCCTGGGGCAAGGAATTCTTGCCTCCCCAGCCTTCTCCACAGGCTCACAATGGGAGCCTTTCTCAGGGCCTTGGAAAACATGGTCCTCATGGAGAAAGGACAGATTCATGTTCCTGGCAAGGACCCACAATACAACAATTTAGATCAGGAGATGAATAGAGAAGCACAGGGAAAGAAGGCAAAAGGCATTTGTCTTGTTTGGAGGGGAGGGTGAAGGATGTGCTGAGCTCATCTTGCTCCTGAGATGATTGTGTGTAATGTGATTACATGACTAGCATGTTATCTTTGTGAGAGAGTAAAAATGGGAGAAGAAAACCCCAGCTTTGCTGAAATTTGATAAATCTGATTTTAGGGTCCCTGGTTTAGACCCTCTTTTTCCTCAATCAGTGTGTCCCCCTCCAATCTACCCTAATAGTCCAGTTCCATGACAACTCCAACCAATTTACCTACCATTCAAGGCCCTCTAAAATCTGGTCACACATAGTCTATCCAAACCTAGGCTCACAAGGATTGTTGATTTTAAAGTGAAAGGAATTTTAGTAGCGATCTAATCCACCCACCTCCCTCCTTGCAAATTCTGAAAATATCAATTACTGTTTGCATCATTCTTTGGCATTTCTTTTTACATAACCTTGTCTTATTATTCATCTTTTCATATGGCTCATTCTTGTCTTCCCAACTAGAGCATGAGCTCCTTTAGGGCACCTTTAGGGCCCAGGGCTCAACATGTAGTCATTGCTCACTTAACACTGACTGATTGCTTGATGCTTAATGCCACTAGTTGGCATCATGATGGCTATTGTTATCACATTCTATTCCACCACTGGCCAAGTTGCCCCCAGTTCTCATCTCTTTTATCTCTTGCTCCAGGACATGACCCCACTTTAGTCAGGGAAAGACTAGTGACAACCTCCATCAGAGGCCCCAGAGTAGTTGAGAGATTGCCCAAGATAGCCCAGCAAGTCAAAGACTCACTCCTAGTTCCAGGGCTCAGCCTTTGTCACTATGACTCTGATTATCTGTCACTGTGTTGCTCAGTCCAGAGTTACCCAATGTCAGCCAGCAGACAGCAAGGACAAGGCCATACTGGAACTGGCAGCCTGTGTCTCTGCATCTGCCAGTTCACTTAAGTAGGCGGTAGGAAGTAATTCAGAAATCAGCCCACCCCCACTCTCCCCATACACTCATCAGAATAAGAATGGGAACCTAGAGTAGCCCTTTAGACAGAAGCTGTCCTGGGCAGACAGTCAAACCTGATATGCATGTATTATTCACCCCCTCTCTTTCCCTGCTCCCGTTGGACTCAGCTCTCTTGTTATGGGAAAAGACACAATTGAGGGAAAGAGACAGGCCTGGTGAGTGGGTGGCCAAGCTTTCTCTAGTCAAACTCTTATTTTTTTCTACTTTGATTCTATATAATTGCTACCTACTGGTACCAACATATCTCAGGTTGTATCAGTTATTCCATGGCCATGAAATCTCCAAGATCAAAGGCTCACCCCTTGTTATCTACTCCAAATCCTACCCACTCAAAACACAGAAGTTGGGTGGCCTATTAGCAAGTAGGACTTAGAATCAGAACAACCTGAATTCAAATCCAACCTCAGATACTTGCCTCTCTAGGTGACTCTAGACAAGTCACTTAACCTCTATCTGCCTCATTTTTGTTATGAAGATAAAATGCAATATTTAAATATTTACAATATTTAATCATTTTAATAATATTTAAAACTGTCTAATAAATGTCTAAATATTACAATATAATATTTAAATACCATTTAAAATTTGAATAAAGCTGCTTTGCAAGATCTAGATATTATTATTATAGTTTTTATAGTACTATTGACAGAATTAATAGAGAAGTCGAAAGGGGTTTGATGTGGGCTCTGACATTTATTCACTGTGTGAATTTGGCTAAGTTAGATTATCTCTCTGGGCCTTGGTTTACCCATCCGTGAAATGAAGATTCTCTGTCCAGCTCTTACCCATGGTCACCCAGCTAAAAAGTGATAGAACTAGTAGTAGAGCCTGTATCTTTGACCTCTCAGCCAAGGACTCTGCTGTGGGAGGCTATGTATCAAGAATGCCGTTTTGCTCAGGCTGCTCTTCTGGTTGCCCCCCTTCAGTCATCTAGAATTCTTTTCTCACCCCCTCTATCCAATTAGCTGCCAAGCCTTGTTGTTTATGCCCTAGAACATCTCTCACATCTGACCTTTTCTCTGTACTCATACCACAACAATCCTAATCCAGACCCTCAGCACCTGGATTATTACAATAGCCTTTTCTTAGTTTCCCAGTGTTATACCCTTTCCCTCCGTCTTCCACAAAGCTGCAAAACTGTTATTTTTTTGTAAATAGTATTTTCTTTTTATGATTACATGTAAAGATAGTTTTCGTCATTCATTTTTTATAAGATTTTGAGTTTCAAATTTTTTCTCCTTCCCTCCTTCCCATCCCCCCTCCCCAAGGCAGCAAGCAATCTGATTTAGTTTATGTAAAAATCGTATAAACATATTTCCACATTAGTCATGTTGTGAAAGAAGAAACAGAACAAAAAGGAAAAGCCATGAAAAAGTGAAAAAATAGTCTGCTTTGATCTCTATTCAGACTCTGTAGTTCTTTCTCTGGATATGGATAGCATTTTCCATCATGAGTCTTTTGGAATTGTGTTGGATCATTTTATTGCTGAGAAGAGCTAAGTCAATCATTTCACAATGTTGCTGTTACTGTGTACAATGTTCTAGTTCTGCTCATTTTGCTCAGCATCAGTTCATATAAGTCTTTTCAGATTTTTCTGAAATCTGCCTGCTCATCATTTCTTATAGCATAGTAGTATTCCATTACATTCACATGCTACAACTTGTTCAGCCAATCTCAAATTAAGGGGCATCCCTTCAATTTGCAATCCTTTGCCACCACAAAAAGAACTACTATAAATATTTTTGTACATGTGGGTCCTTTTCTCTTTCTTATGATCTCTTTGGGATATAGACCTGGTAGTGGTATTACTGAATCAAATGGTATGTACATTTTTATAGCCCTTTGGGCATAGTTTCAAATTGCTCACCAGAATGGTTGGATCAGTTCACAACTCCACCAACAATGCATCAGTGTCCCGATTTTCCCATATCCTCTCCAACATTTATTGTTTTCCTTTTCTATCATATTAGCCAATATGGTAAGTATGGGGTGGTACCTCAGAAAAACTGCTATTTTTAAAACACTGGGATGACCATGTTACTTGCCTTCTCAAGGGGCTTCATTGACTCTCCCTGCTTCTATTATTTCTCTATTTGTCATTTACATCCCTTCATAGTAAGGATCCAATCTATATTTCCAAGACACATTGCTTCCCTATCACCAGTGGGATGCCTTTCCCCATCTCTGTGGTCCATGCCTAGAATGCCATTCCTCCTCATCTCTGTCTCTCATAACCTGGGGCCCCCTTCAGGGCTCAGTTTACATGTCAGTTCACATACTAGGTCTTTCCTGATTCTTACAATTGATTCTTCCCTCTGCCCTCATTACTTTGTTCTTGCTTTATAGTTTATATTTGTACTTGTTGCTTCCCCAAATAGAATATAAGCTTCCTGTGTGCAGGAATAGTTTCATTTTTGTCTCTGTATCCTTGGCTCATAAGAAGGCACTAAATAAATATGAATTGAATTGCAAGTGTTACTTGTAATTGCAAGTGACTCTGACCTTAGACTCTTAAGGGACAGATAGGGTAGAGGGTATACTATACCTTAGATACTGAGTTGTAGGTAAGACAAGTCACTTAGAACTGAAGTGACTTGGACAGGGGTTAAGAGAAAGAAGTGGTTGGTTTTCCTTCTCTGCATCTCAGTCATCTAGTGGGTAAAATGCTGAGATTGGTCTAGATTAAGTCTTCTTAACCTGAAGTCTGTGAATTTGTTTTAATATAATAATAATAGTTAGTATTTATATGGAGCTTTAAAGCTTGCAAAGCATTTTACTAATATTATCTCATTTTATCTTCACAACAACCCAGGAAAGTGTGGGTTATTATTAACTTCATTTTAGAGATAAAGAAACTCTGACAAACAGATTAAATGATTTACCCAGAGTCACACAGCTAGTGTCTGAGGCTAGATTTGAATTCAGGTCTTTCTGACTTCAGATTCAGCATAATATCCATGACACCTTGCTACCTCTAAAAATAGCTATTTTCTTTGTAATTATATGTATTTTATGCCTTTAAAAAATATAATTCTGAGAAGGGGGTTCATCTATATAGGTTTACCAAATTCCCAGAAGGGTTCCATAACACAGAAAAAGGTTAAAAATCTCTAGACTAAATGATCTTTATAATGTTTCTCAGCTGCAAGCTCTATCCTTGGATTGAGGCATTTAGCTACTTGGAGTGGGTGGTGAGGAAGACTGAGTATGCCTTTGGGGGAAGCAAGTGAAAAACATAGTGAGGAGGGGAGTGGGAGGCTTACCTTCATATAGAGCGATGCAAAAGGGAATGGGAGGGAGAAGAAATATCCTCTCCTCTCCACCCAGTCCAGGAGGGTGCCAGGTAATCCTCAGTCTGCCCACTAAAGGAGCTGTCCCTCCTATCAGTAATGGGAGGAACAGAAGGCATGCACTGCCCACCTCCCCAGCTGACCTGTTGGCAGTCCCAAGCAGAACCACTGAGCTCTGCCCCTCTCCTTGCAATGTCCCTGGAATTGCAGAGAATGTGATTCAGCAATGAGTAGGAAGCGGGCTAGAGACTGTGCCATGCACAAGACTGACTTTGGGCCAAGCCTTGGAAAGAGTGTGGGTGGATGAGATTGAAGAAAGCCAGGGTGGGGAGGGGAGTTGTTAAGATTTTTTGAATTGCCGTGGACCCTGAGCCAGGGAAACAGTCCCACTAACCCTCCCCTCCCTGGTTGAGTGTTACACTATTGTCAATGGGAACTGGGTGTGGATGAGAGGGAGGAGGAAGTTGGCTGGTGCATACATTCTTCTGCAGAGATTTGGTATTTTTTAGTTCAGCAAATCCCAGCCATTGGATAGGATACCTGTGCTACTTTTGAGCACGTTCAATGTCTAAAAATATAAAATAAATTTGTTAAAAGATGCTCAACTGGAAGACCCCAAGGTTTTCTATTAGGGGCATCAACATTGGCCTGGGCAGAAGGCCAGCTACCATGGGAAGAATCCCAAATTGCCCACCATTAGCCACTACTTAATCTCAAATCATCATCTCATCCAGGAAGCTTCTCCTGATTAAATTCACCTCTTTGTCAACTGGCCAGCACCAGCCCTGGCAACACCCCACTACCACTACCCTGAAGTTCTTATGATTTACTATTTTTAACAAGTAGATGATAAAAGGGCAAATGGAGATGCTCTAAAAATGAAAGATATCAATAAAAATGCTTTCCAAAATTTAATACAATTTTGTTCAAAAATTTATATTATACCTTGCATAGATACCTTGTATTTATCATTTCATTTGACTCCCACAACCCTGTGAGTTAAGTGAACTTCTGTTATTACCTCTAGTTTACAAATGAGGAAACTGAGACTCAGAGGTTAAGTGACTTAACCCATGGTCACCCAGCTGGCAGGAGTCAGAGGAGAATTCTGAACCTGGTTCTTTACTGATTCCAATTCCTTTGCTCTTTCTACCATAGCATGATGTCTCTCAATTTTACCATATATTTATATTATTACACATTTAGGATTGATCATAGATTTAGAACTAGAAAGAAATGTACAGGTTATCCAGCTCTGTTGTTTTCCAGATGAGGAAACAAATCAGAGTTAAGTAACTTATCTAGGGTCACACAGATAGAAGTAGCCCCCCTGTAAACTGAACCAAAGTCTTATGTACCCTCTGCCCCATGAAAGACTGAAGACGCTTTAGGGGCTGAGAGCGTATGATTTTTCTTAACATAATTCCTAAATCCTTAGTCTGGCTTTAGAGATTTGCTGACTATCACTCCCATGTGCGGCACCAGCAGGCTCCCTGTGCTTCTCCATGGTGAAACAAAAACACCTAATTTTTAGTCAGAAAGCTTATAAGGGTTTAGTCCCAGCTCTGTGAATTTCAACCTAAGGGACAAGTCACTTGATTAACTCTCTTAACTGGAATTGAGCACCCTGGGCATCCCTAACTTCTTGTCCTTCAATGCCTCCATTAGATCATGTTCCAGGATTAGGAGAAGGGGAAGGTGCTGTAGAGTTACATATGCTACAAATGAATAAGCTTGGGCATCCTCTACCTGCATATTGGCCCCTGCTGGTGTTTGCCAGACTGGTCAGAATCAAAATTGTGATATTTCTTCTCCACGCCTCACTGTATTCTAGCAACTTCTCCCTCTCTCCCAGGGGTCCCTTGTCCATGGGTAGCATGGAATGGCAGAAAGAATGGTAGACAGGAAGACCCAGTTTGGAGTCCTAGCTTACTATCTATGTAGCAATCTCTCTGGACCTCAGTTTCCTTACTCTGTACAGTGAGAATGAAAAGGCTCTTCCAGACCACCTCCTAAGGTTATTGTTAGGATTAAATGAGGTAAGGAATGTTAAAAGAACGGTCAAAATGATAGGGAATGGTGCTGTTTTTCTTCTGTAGTAGGCCCTTCCAAATTCAAACAGGAAATTATCTGAGAAACTAATTTATACTGAGATGTAAATGTGAGACACTTTCTAGTAGTATTTATTTTTCAATAGGATTCATGGTCACTACAAACTTTTAAGTCTTTGAGGGATGTGTCTTTGATGATAGCATTTTAGATACTGTAGCTGGTGATGGTGAGAAAATATGGGATTGAAGCCTTGCTCAATAAATCTCACATCAAGGGCTACCCTTTCATCCAGCTCTAAGGGACCAGTCACCAACCATGGGGACAGAGTCCTAAGGGGACATTCTCTAGAAGCCTGGGGGGATATCTGAGGGGCTTCCTCTCCTAGGTAGATAAAACAGAGTCATGCCATCTTCCTTTCTCCTCAGAGGATAGATAGTTTCAGATTAGTAGAGATCACTGGCCTGGAACTCAGGAGTTTTAGGGTTTTTTTTCCTCAGTACTTTTTTTCCTTCTTAGTCCACAATGTTAAGTGAAGAAGAACCAACCCTCTTCTTCTTAGGTTCAGGGGACCACCTAATAGAACCGAACAGAGACTTAATTCTAAAATCATAATGGGTTACCTTGGGGAATGGTGAGCTCCCCATCATGAGAGGTATTGAAGCAAGGACTTCATGACCCCCTATCAAACATGATCTGTCTAAAAGAGATTCTTACACTGGTTGGCAAGTTGGAGTAGATGGCACATGTGACTCTCCTTTAAATTAAGTGTCTAAGATTCTGGGTATTAAATGTTTAGAGTTAGATGAAGATATTTCTGCAAACCAGGGGAAAAGGGAAACACCAATCAACCAATCATTCAGAAAGCTTTGATGAAGTGCCCATTATGTACCAGGCACTCTTCTGGCCTCTAGGTGTTCTGCCCAGGGGAAGGTAAACTCCATGGCCAAAAGCTGCCTTTTTTCCTTTGGGTTTACTGGCTGCATTTCTTGCTCAAAGATCAAGCCTTAAACCCAATTCACTCTGGAGCTCATAGACTGGATAAACAAGTCCTCACCTCCCTAGCACAGAGTGGATGTAATAACTAAATTGTAATTGTTTCTCTTTTACCCAGGAACCCTGAGGGTCTTCCCCTCCTAGTTTGATTTTTTTTTCATTAAAGAGGCCATCCCTTGAGTTACTTAAAGAAGCTTATTCATTGAATGGGTGTATTTCAATCAAAGTGAGAATGTGATAAGACTTTAGCTTGAAAGGGCCAGTATCTCACACTACATCCTGGGCCATCTCCAGCCATCCTGATGAATATCAGTCCACTGGACCCAGATGGCCCAGGAGAAGAAAGTGAGTTTGGTGACCTTGCACAGCCCTCCCTCACTCAAATCAAAGTCAACTTCAAGTCATGTCATCGTCTTGATGTCATGGTCTTCCTTGAGAATGAAGGAGAAACACAAATAGTACAAATAAAAAGAATGAAATAATCCCTATTCTGAAAAAGCTGACATTTTGTGGGAGAGATTACATGGATAGCTAGATAGGTAGATAGATAGATGTAGATACGGGTACACACACATATTTAAAGAACAAATTGGAGAAGGAAATGGCAAACCACTCTAGTCTTTGCCAAGAAAACCCCCAAAATTGGTACCTTGGAGAGTTGAACAGGACAATTCAAAAATAACAACCACAACAAATAAATACAAGGAGTTGGGGAGCTGGGGAGTAGTAGATGTGGGGAATCAAGGGAAGACTTCCTGTAGATCATATGTTTTATTTAACCTTTTTTAGAGGTCATGGATCCTTTTGGCTTCCTGGTGTAGCCAATGGGCCCTTTCTTAGAATAATATTTTTAAATGCATAAAGTGAAATACAAAGGATTATAAAAGGAAACCTAATATTAATGAAAGTAATAAAGATGTAAATTTTTCCCACCTAAGTGTACAGTTCTGACTCTATCTGTAGACCCCTTTACCCTTAAAGAGTAAAGAACTATTATTGTGTAATATTGTGATTGTGCTGAATCGTAAGGAAGAGAAGAATTTTATAAAGCAGATGTGAGGAAGGATTCTGGGGGTGGGAGACAGACAGTGTGAGTGCAGAGGCAAGAACATCAGAGAGAGAGAAAGCAGGCCACTTTGGCCAGATTAGAGAATGAAGGATGGGGATGCAGGAGTGGGAAACCGAGGCAGTGGGAGGTAATACGTATTAAGATTGAGAAAAGCTTTAAAAGCCAGAGTGGGCATTGAGATGCCACTGGAGATTATTGAGCAGGGGTCTGGCAGTGGGATGGCCATGTGGTTGATGGCTGGGAGTCCTCTGTTGTAGGCAGGGGCAGGGCTTCTTAACTTGTTTTGTATCCTGTTCCCCTTTGACACTAGACTAGGTGCTGGGGATCTTCCCCCAGGAACTTAAATTCTAATCAGATTACATTCACTAATTTACCTCACTGACTTGCATTGCATTAGGCCTGGAAAAAGATTCTAAAATTGTAGTGCCTTTGCCCTCATGAAGTCTGTAACCTACTTCTCGTGATAAAGCCACTCAGACAGATATAGTGCAAATTATAATATAGATACATAAGAATATAAATGCTATAAAATCAATTAAAGGAACAATTATTTATGGCAAGAGCACAGAGAAGACTTCTTGGAAAGGTGCCATTTTAGCTGTCATTGAAGGATAGCTAGGACATTGACAGAGAGATGGGCATTGAGGGTAGTCTAGGGGCTGGGAGCAACCTAAACAAGGGTTTAGGGGACATGGGCAGATCATGTCCTTCTCCATTCTCTGTACTCTGGTATCTATGCATTCAGGGAAGGGGGAATTCACTTGTTCTAGTTCTGGTGGCTGGGCTCCCAAGTGGTTAATTCTATGACCGTCCAAGGTGATGAAGGGGAAAGAAAGGGAGAGGGAGGGAGACTGGGCATGATGGGGAAGCCCCGGGAGGAGCCCAGAGCTATGCGTGCCTGCACCGCAGCTCTGCGGAAGGCTCTCCCTGCCTTGGGGATCACATGGCTTTGCCAGAGTCTGACTGCAGCACCAGCTGCTCTCAGAGCTGAGCCTGAGCCTGAGCCTGAGCTGGGCTGGCCAGCCCTTGCGCAGGGGATTCCTCTAGCCCTCTGCCTGCAGGCAGCAGCCAGTGGAAGAGATTGGGGCCTCTGGGTGGGAGCCTGGGGCTCCTCTCCAGGGCTCGGAAGAGGAGCCAGCCACCCTGAAGCTAACCATGTCTATCTGCTGTTGCTTCTTTTTCAGGGACTATGGAAGTTCAAAAAGAAAATCAGGTAAGCTGTGGGACCTCTGGACTATTTGGCTTTTCCTTCTCTTTCTTCTGCCTGTTGCATGTACTCTGGAGGTTCTGTCCAGATCACCTGGGGGTCATACAGAATGACTTACATTCCAAAGCACTTGGGATATGTTTTTCTTGAGGTTTATCAACTGTTTGCCATAGTACAAAATCTAGTTTTATTTGGGTAGAAGCTATGTCCAGGGGTCACCTACCTCTTGGTGCACACCTAGCCCCTCAGCATTCCCGGGAAGAACTGTCCAACAGAAAACCCCAAACCTAAGCCTAAACCTAGTCCTCTTCTCTCTTCCTCTCCTCTCTTCCCCTCCTCTCCTCTCTTTTCCTTTTCCTCTTTTCTCTTCTTTTCCAGGCATGCTAGCAGTCAGATCCCAAAGCTCATGATCCCCCTTCTCTGTGTGTTTAGGGGGGTGGGGATGGGGGTGGGGATGGAACTGGGGATTGCGAAGGTCACTGATGAATGTTTACTGATGGATCCAACCTTCCAGAAAATGAGTCTTTTTCTCCTGAGTCCCTGCCCTCAATACAACTTCCTATTCCCAGAGGTTTGGGGAAGGTTTATTTTTCTGTCCGTCTTTGAGGAGGATAATAAAGGGTTACTGCGTCTCCTCTGGCATTGGGCATTTGTTGATCAGCTGGACTTTAATCGGGCTGGGCAGGTTGTACTTGTACCAAATGGAGCTTTAATGGATTGGCTACTCCTGACCTCAGCCCCTCCCTCTTTCACTGGAGACTATTAGGGCCTCTTCCTTCTGCCTGAAGCTGGGAAGGTGGAAGGGCAGGTTCACTAAGATTCATGAGGACTTCAGAGGGTAGAAACCTAGTCCTTGGGGCCAACTGAGAAAGGAGAGGTGGGAATAACAGTGCCTGAGGTGTTAACTGGGTTATGAGCTAGACCAGTAGCTGGACTGGGGGAGAACAGAAGGAGGGAGATGGGGAGGGAGAAAGAAAGGGGATGAAAGTACCAAATCAACTCCCCAGGCTTTCTCTGACCCTCCTTCTAAATCTCCTGCCTTGGAACAAACGACCAGTAAAAAGGATTTCATCACTGGGAGGAGTAGATGGCTATGTTTGTACTTATATGAACACTGGAGTCTTCATTGTGGGGCTAAAGTGTTTTTACATGTGTTGGGTTGCCTGACATAGGGTGTATATACACAGCATTGACTGTGCTGGGTGTTGTATATGTCAAGGGGTGTTGGGAATTGTGTATTTGGGGTGTGATATGAGTTCAGGCTTGTTTGTGTGGTGAGTGTATAGGTGGGTGGCAAGATGTTTTGTAGGATTGAGTGTCTGTTTACACATATTGAGTACTTGTTAAGGTATGTATTGTGTGTCTGTGTGTACTCATCGGGAATCTATGATTCTTTGCTGCTTGTGTGTGTGTGTGTGTGTATGCATGTGTATGTGTGCTTGCACATGTGCATGTGCTCTGTGTCAGTTGTAGCTTTTCCCTCTTGGAGCAGTTCCATCATGAACTATTAAAGGGCTACCTTTAATAGACCTCAGTAGGAGCCTGAGTCAGCTCCATTCAGGGTCCCTTTTACTGTCTGTCATCCACTCTTCTTAGCACGCCTTGTGCCCTTGGAGGAATGAGGGGGATCAGTAGAATGGTTACATCTGTCTCCCTCCTCCTCTTCATGCCCCCTGCTCCCAATCCACTCACAAACCAATTCTCTCTTGAATGAACTCAGATGAAAATGGGGGAGGCTTCTGAAGTATTTGAAAGGATCCCTGACTTGGAGGGTTGGAAAGCCTCATGTTAATAAATTAATAAACATAATATCTATGTTTTATTGTATTTTTATTTATTTTTGTTAAACATTTTCCGGTTACATTTTTATCTAGTTAAAGGAATCCCAGGATGTTAGGATATGGTTGGGTTTTGTTGTTGTTCAAATATTTTTCAGTTGTATCTGACTGCCTGTGACCCCATTTGGGGTTTTCTTGGCAGAGATACTAGAGTGGTTTGTCATTTCCTTCTCCAGCTCATTTTAAAGATGAGAAAACTGAGGCAAACAAGATAAAGTGACTTGTCCAGGGTCACACAGCTAGTAAGTGACTGAGGCCAGATTTGAACTTAGCAAGGTGGGCCTTCTTGACTCCAAGCCCAGCACTCTATCTATTGAGCCACCTCTCTGATTTCAAAGCACACTATGAGATTGTTTGAGGTCATTTTGGCTAAGGCCTGAGCCATTGCAGGGCCATTGCAATTCATCCAGAAGAGCAGTCCTGTTATAGTGATGACTGTCTTTGATTGGGTACATTCTAGGCTAGGAAGTTTCATGTCGCATCAGGAGCTGAGCACAATAATGCTGGGTGACATGTACTTGGAATGACATCTGATAGGAGGAGACTTACTTTGGAATAGGGAGAAAGTGTGGAGAGTAGAAAGGGTATTAGACCCAGAGTCAGAGGACATAGATTCAAATCCTTCCACTGATGCTTAATACCTATGTGACCTTGGGCAGGTCATTTTAACCTCTTTGGGCCTTAATTTCCTCAACTATCAAATGAGGGAACTGGACTCAATGGTCTTCAAGTTTCTTTCCAGTTATAGATTTGTGAGCATGAGTGTTTGACTGTACCAATCTAGATTCTAGGCCTAGTAAGTCATTAGCTATCCAGGTGACCTGGGCAAACCTTAGTTTCCTCATCTGTAAAATAGGGCAACTCACTAAATCCACTAAAGAGACCTAGAGCACTCTTCTGTGTAATTACCTTTGCTGAATGCTGAGGGAGATCGTGAAGGCACTATCCCTGCCTTTAGAGGACAATTCACTCACTCATAGTCTAGTAAGGGAGGTAAGACAACGTTCAAAAATAACTATACTATGAAATAAAATAGGTCACAAGAGGGGTAAAACAAAGAGCTGTAGGCATTCAGAGGAGGAAAAGAGCCCTTCTGGCTGAGGGAAAAGGCATGGCAGAGAATATTTCATGGAGGAGGAGGCAGCATTTGACCCTTCCATTCAGTTTCTTTTAGAAACCTCCTTTAAAATTTCCCCAGAGTTTTTGTGAATATGGCTTCTGTGCTCTCAAGAAAAACCTTCCATGGAGGAACAAGCTTTGCTGGAGACAACATTCCTCCAGCATCCTTATCAAAGACAGGAGGACAGAATCACAGAATGCCAGAACCAGAAGGGACGTTGGAGGCCAGGCCAGGCCAGGCCAATCCCCTCATGTCATGGAAAAAAAAACTGAGGTGAAGTGGTTTGCCCAAGGAGTTTGAAGAGAGCTGGGAGAGGCATGTCTTCTTATCCCAAATCTAATGCTTTTTTTAAAAAACTGCCCAGTCCCAAGTGGGAACATTCCCATGATGCCAGGTGACTGGCCAGAACTTCATGGAATCAGGGAATTTCATGAGACTTTGCTGGGATGTGAATAAGCAAAATGTTGCTTATGTAGAATTTCTATTGGACCTGCTTTAATGAAGAGCTATGAATCATCTGTGATTGTCACATTCCTTGTACAGTATGCAAATGGGTGCTGTAAAGTGCTTAAGGAAATTTGTTCTCTTAGGCAAACTTGACATTCTCCCTGAGATTTTGTTAAATATTTTTTTGATAATTCCCTTCTTGAGAACTGAGCTGTGCACCGTGGTGGAAAGAGAGCAGGCCTGAAAACCAGGAGACTTCCAGGCCTTGTTCTGATCTCATCTCTGCTACAAACTCATTGTGTTGGGTAACCCTATTTGTCCAAGTGATCTTTTGGGGGCAAATCACTTTCCCTTTCTTGTCTCTGTCTTCCCCATCTATAAAATGAGAGGTTGGACAAGAAGATTTCTTCTTGGACTTAGATGAGCCCTTCTTGGACCTGAAATATTTGTACTGATGGCTGAAACCCTTAGGCCAGCTCCCATCAGGGATCAGAAATTCTAAATTACTGGGTCTAACTCATTGTCTGTGGTGCTGGAATACTTGACATTTTGCCTAGTGATTCACAGTTTACTTTTCATTGATGAGCTTCTTAACAGCAGGAGATGGATTTTATATTCCTACCTCTTTCCAGCTACCACCTTTCTCATTGTCAGGTGGAAGGAGACTAGAAATACCATATTTTTGTTATTTGTCCTTTGTTCTTAAAGAGAATCATGACATCAGGAAGATGATGCACTGACTAGCCGGAGAGTTGAATTTAAGTGAGGGAGGGCTGTGCAAGGTCACCAGCCTCCTTTTCCACTCCGGAGCCATCTGGGTCCAGAGGCCAGATAGAAATCAGGATTTGGAGAGGACCCTCAGAAATATAGAATATTAGAGCTACACAGGCCTTTAGGGGGCATAGAAAAGCAACTCCATAATGTGACATGAGGAAATGGAGGCTCAGAGGAATGACTTATCCAAGGTCACACAGGAACTTAGTGGCAGAATTTGGACTAGAACTGAATCTCTTGGCTCCCAGGCCTTTGTCCTTTGTCTTGTTTTTCTCTTTTCCACTCCACCCTCCGACATCATCAAGTAATGGTTGATAGTCATGGGCCTTGTGTAAGATAGGCCACATGATTCAGGAAAACAGAAACAGAGTTTATAGCCATCTTCACATGTTTCCCCAATAATTAATGACCCCGCCTGACATCAAAGAAGGCCAAGCTGTCTTTCTGATCCAAAGTTGGATTCGTGAAAGCCAACTATGATGCTTCATTAATTGTGTAGAGAGAAAGGCCCAAAGAAGTTTTCTCTTTAAGAATCAAAAATATCGCCTAGATTTCTGACCGGAGACAATCTGAGACTTTTACTTCAATTAAAAATAGGGGCCGCCTGATGGGGCATTGGAGAGGAGCCTCCTCCTTCCCTCTTCCCCAGGTGTAGGAATCAGGAGACATGGACACTAGTCCCAGCTCTGCCATTAACTAGCTTTGTGACCCTGTAAAATGTCCCTCGTCAGGGTTGCATTCCTTCACTTGTAAAATGAGAGAGTTGGAGTATAGAACAAGGATTCTTAACTGCTTTTTTGTCATGGATCCCTTTGGAAGTCTAGTGAAATCTGTGAATTCCTTTTCAGAATAATGTTTTTAAATCTATAAAATAAAATGTAAAGGAAACTAATCATATTGAAATATGGTTTATATTTTTATATGTGCACATATTAACATGTATACATGTGCATATATCTTTATCTAGATATACACATACACACAAGACTAGAGGTTCTAAGCAGAACCTATTGTTCTCTGAGTTCTCAATTGAATGTAACCAATTTTTATTTAGTATAGTGTGGTGGGGGGGGGGGGGGCAGAGCCAAGATGGCGGAGTAGAAAGATGCATATAGTCTAGCACTTCCCTCACAGCCCACAAAATACCTGTAAAAAGGTCTCTCAACAAAGTCTAGAGCAGCAGAAGCCACAGAACAACAGAGTGAAAAAGGTTTCCAAAAGTAACCTGGAAGGCTAACAGGAAAGATCTATCTCACCTGATGCTGAGCTAAGCCAAGCACAGCCCTGGTCATGCAGCACTGGGAACAGGACCTGAACAGACCTCTGGGCGGAGTTCGTAGCAGGGAAGGTCCCAGATACCTTAACCAACAAGTGACAAAGAAAGCTCCAAAGGTCAGTGGGGGGAGGACTTTCCCAGCTGGTTGAGAGGGAATGGGTTTCTCCAGCAATAGCCCCAGGCGACAGCAGACTGTAGGCAGCTATGGAGGCTGGGAAGCAACCTGGATCCACTGTTTAGGTAGCTCAGCTTAAAGCCTCTGGTGGTAGGGAGCAGCTCATCTAAACCCCAGCCCTGAGTGACAGTCCCACCCCCACCCAAAGCCTAGGGGAACCTAGCTGCTGAGTCTAATCTCTTGACAAAGGATTCAGAAGTCAAGTAACTGACTGAGAAAATGCCCAAAATAGGGGGAAAAAAATAAGACCATAGAAGGTTACTTTCATGGTGAACAGGTATCTCCTCCCATCCTTTCAGATGAGGAAGAACAAGGCTTACTGTCACAGGAAGTTAAGACCCCTGCCTCCAGGACCTCCAAAGTGAACTTAAATTGGTTTCAGGTAATAGAAGAGCTTGAAAAGTGAGTTAGCAGCTTGCTAAAGGAAAACCAAAAAAATGCTGAGGAAAATAACACCTTTAAAAAAAAGGCTAACTCAATTGGAAAAAGAGGTCCAAAAAGCGAATGAGGAGAAGGAGGCATTAAAAAGCAGAATTAGCCAAATGGAGGAGAAGTTTCAAAAGCTCACTGAACAAAATAGTTCTCTGAAAGAGAGAATTGAATTCAGGGAAATGAATGACTATGAGATAAACCAAATAGAAAACAAAACCAAAAGTTTGAAAAAATAGAAGATAATGTGAAACATCTCACTGGAAAAACAACTGACCTGGAAAGTAGATCCAGGAGAGACAATTTAAAAATTATGGGACTACCAGAAAGCCATGATCAAAAAAAGAGCCTAGACATTATCTTCCATGAAATTATTGAGGAAAACTGTCCTGATATTCTAGAACCAGAGGGCAAAATAAATATTGAAAGAATCCACCAATCACCTCCTGAAAGAGACCCAAAAAGAGAAACTCCTAGGAATATTGTGGCCAAATTTCAGAGTTCCTAGGTCAAGGAGAAAATACTGCAAGTAGCTAGAAAGAAACAATTCAAGTATTGTGGAAATACAATCAGGATAACACAGGATCTGGCAGCTTTAACATTAAAGGATCAAAGGGCTTGGAAAAGGATATTCCAGAAGTCAAAGGAACTGGGATTAAAACCAAGAATCACCTACCCAGCAAAACTGAGTATAATACTTCAAGGGAATAAATGGTCATTCAATGATATAGAGGACTTTCAAGCATTCATGTTGAAAAGACCAGAACTGTATAGAAAATTTGACTTTCAAACACAGGAATCAAGAGAAGCTTGAAAAGGTAAATAGGAAAGAGAAATCATAAAAGACTTTTTAAAGCTGAACTTTTTACATTCCTACATGGAAAGAAAGTATTTATAACTCTTGAGACTTTTCTCAGTATTTGGGTAGGTGGAGAGATTGTACATGCACATACACACACATACACACACACACACATGCACACATACAGAAAATATGGGTTATGTTGAATCAGAAGAGATGAATATTCACAAAAAAAAGAAATAAAATAAAAATTAAGAAGTGAGGGAGGAAAATACTGGAAGGAGAAAGGGAGAAATGGAATGCGGCAGGCTATAACTCATAAAAGAGATAAAGAAAAATCTTGTTCAATGGAGGAGAAAAGGGAGAAGGGGAAAGTGGGAAAGTGAAGCTACTCTCTCCTCTTATGGCTTAAAGATGAAATAACATGCTCACTAAACTTGGTATGAAAATCTATCTCGTACTACAGGAAAGTAGGGGAGGAGACGACAAGTGGGATGAGGGGAACAATAGAAGGGAAGGCAAATGGGAGAAGAGAGTAACTAGAAATAAACACTTTGGGGAAGGGACAAGGTCAAATGAGGGAATAAAAAAATAAGGGGGGATAGAGTAGGAGAGAGGGCAATATAGTTAGTATTACACAACATGATTGTTATGGAAGTCTTTTGCAAAACGACACACATATAGCCTGTATTGAATTGCTTGCCTTCTCAGTGGTGATGGGTAGGGAGGGAAGGAGGGAAAGAAGGTGGAATTCAAAGTATTAGAAATGAATGTTGAGTATTGTTATTGCATATAACCAGGAAATAAGAAACACAGGTAATGGCGTATAGAAATTTATCTTGTCTTACAAGAAAAGAGAGAAGATGGGGATAAGGGAAGGGTGGGGTGTGATAGAAGGGAGGGCTCATTGAGGGAAGGGGTAATCAGAATGCAAGGTATTAGGAGGGGGGGGGAGGGGAGAGATGGGGAGAAAAATTGGACATGTTACAAAGTGAGGTAAAAGCAGTTAGTATTAAAACAATTGACTGAATTTAAAAAAAAAAAGAATATAATGTGGTGGCTAAAACATTAGATTTAGAGTCAGATGAATTGAGTTTGAGATACTGCTCTGCCACTCAGATACATATAAGATCATTAGTCCAGAGCTGGAAGGAATCTCAGAAGCCATCTGTCTTGTCCAGCCTTTTCATTTGACAGATGAGGAAACTGAGACTCAAGAAAAGTTTAGAGACTTGCACAAGGTCACAAAGGTAGTATGCATCAAAGGCCCTCTGCCTTCTGAGTCACTGTTCTCTTCACTGTACTCTGTTGCTATGTGTGTGACACTGGGCAAAGCCATTTCGTCTCTCTTGCCTCACTCTGGTCATCTGTAAAATGAAGGTATCGAACTAGATAATCTTTTAAGTTTCCTTCAAATCTTAAATTTAATGATCCTAATGTGCCAAGTTAAACTCATGTTGTTAAAAAAAAAGATAAAACATGGCACCTGGCCATTCTAGTCCATCAGAGGAGATACCCAAGAAATAACAAAATGATATGTCATGTTAAGTGCTGAATGAGAGGGAGGGAGAGACAGAGATGGAGATCACTGTGAGAGGTTCTGGTGAGGAAAGGCTTCCTAGAAGTGGTAGGACTTGAGCATGTAGCTTTTGAAAAGAACTTGGCTAGAGAGGAAGAAAAGGAAAGGAGGGTATCCCAAGCAGGCAGAGTAGCATGGACACAGTGCTGGAGGCTACAGTGAGATGGTGTGCATGGAAACCTTCTGATGGAGTAGAAAATACATGCAGGGGGGCAGTGGGAGAAAAGTAGTATTTGACTAGACAGGATTGTATTATACGAACATGTCTGCTTTGGGGTAGTTTTGGCCTATCCTGACCATTCATCTGGAGCAAAGTCCTCTGGGCTTGAGCTCTATCTCCTTTGTAAATGCACCCAAGACTTCTCCTGGCACCTCTTAGTGACCCGTTCCAGAAGTCAGTGTGTCTTGTTAGAGGCATCAGCTTTTGGCATCTCTCACCCATGCTGGTGTTTCACAATTAGTACTCAAACAGACCTCTCCTATAGTCTGATGTCATGATGTCACCACCCACATTGGAAATATTAGAAAGGACTCAAACCCACCTCCTTTTGGCAGTGAGGTGATGGATAAAGTGAATGTGTTTCTGGATGTTTCTGCACACAATTCTCCCATTTTGGAGAGCTAGCCTATGCCCTGGTCTAATTGACTTGGATGCCGAGTAGAAAAGGAAGTCCTCCAAATCCTCATCTTGAACACCCTGGTCCTGAGATGACTCACGCAGTATGAATGTGGTTAAAAAAAAAAGCCGTTAGACCCAAGAATCAGGACACCTGAGTCCTCTGACCAGTTTACTTGTTAATTATGTAACTTGGGCCCTGTAGATCTTCAAGTATTCTCATCTGTAAAATGGGAATAATACTACATGTTTTATCTACCACACAAGGTCATTGTGAGATTCAGATGAGATGTTAGATGAGAAAGAATAGAGAGCAATCTCTAATTTACAATATCCCTTGTTACAAAAATCTGCTCTCTGGTGCTCTTTACTTTCCCTTCTCCCACTCCCCCTTCTTCCTCTGCTTAGGAGAGCTGATCATGTCTGCTTACATGGGGGACTTTTCTGCTCCCATATATCTTCCTCCAAACCAAGAGGTTGCTTCTTTTTTAGTTTCCCTGAAATACCCTCAGAGATTCCTTTGCATTCAGAAAAGCCTATTTTTAAAATGCACATACCCCCTTGGAGAATTATTAGTCATTTATACCTAAGTGTGAATCATTCCAATTAAGTGTCTTTCTTCTTTAGCCCAGTCCAAATTATTCCTAGTCAAAATTAGCTGAACTGAAGGAATGGATGGTTTTAATTGTAGAAGTAGTCATTTTGAAGTATGGGGCAGTGTGGTAAGGATGGATGTGGGTAGAAGTAAGAGATGGAGAAGGAAAGGGATAAAGAAGGAATAAGCATTTATAAAGTGCCACATTTATATATGTGCTACTTCTACAAATATCTCATTTGAGTCTCACAACAATCCTGTACTATTATTATTTCCATCTTACATTTGAGGCAACTGAGGCAAACAGAGGTTAAGTGACTTGTCCGGGGTCACACAGTTAGTAAGTATGTGAGTCTAGATTTGAACTTAGGTCTTCCTGACTCCAAGCCTACTGTGCCATCTAACTGCCTTAGAGGCCTGAGGAGTAAACGAGTTAAGAAGTAGAGAAGATAAAAGAAAGGGAGGTAGAAGAGGCTAAAGGCAGACTTCATGTTTTATTGAGACCTTCTGCTTTTGCCTCCAGGAAAGGGATACGTTTTTCTTTCTTTTCCTTCCATAATCCCAGGATTCAGGCTAAGAATATTATTACTAGGGTTTTAGCTGCATTACTAACTAAATAGGTTTTTGTGGGCTAGCCTGGAAACTTAACCAAAACACATAACACTATATCTGTGGGAAAATGTGCTCTGAGTTCCAAATACCCATCTTATAAGCTTTTGGAACACAGCCGCATAATAGTTTGGAGGGCTATGTGTAGACAATATTTTTAGTATGCAGTGGTGAGGACTGTGACAAGGAGCCAAAAAAAAATTTCTTTTGAAAAGAGGCTTGGATCTGCTAAACTGGCCTTAAATAAGCTCCTTAGAGCAATCGAATGGGAGAAAGATTGGAGGCTGTTGGGGGAAGTGTTTCAAAAATACTCCTATTCCAGGAAGGAACCTGGGACCTTCAGAAGCTACCTGGCTTCTCAATTGAGCTGCCACTGAGACATGAACACAGAGTGTAAAGCTTTCTGGAAGATGAATCAAGTCCCATATCCACCATGGGCATTGTGCCCAGAAGATATTATTCCTTTAATGCACAAAACTCAGCTTAATTATATTCTCCGTCACTGAAATGGATGTGGTCCAGCCAAGGGAAGGGAGACAGCAGAGGATCATGGGCTTTTGTGACCATTATGTTTCCTGGACCACTAGCCGAACTTCCTGGAGCTCTGAGACATGACTGGTGTGTGTGTGTGTGTGTGTGTGTGTGTGTGTGTGTGTGTGTGTGTGTGTGTGTGTGTGTGTGTGTGTGTGTGTGTGTGTGTGTCTGGGGGCCCAGAGAGAAACTGAGCTCTCGTGTATGGTGAGTAGGCCAGGGGTCCTAGAAGGAACCTTTCTATCCAGTGTCTTTGTGAGAAGCCCTAGAGAGCACTGTGGTACAGTGAAAACAAAAAGATCTGGGGTCCAAAGGCATGGCGCTGATAGGAGTATTTGTGTGACCCAGGACAAATCCTTTCTCTCTCTGGATTTCATCTGTAAAATGAAGGGAGTGGTCTTAGACTTCTCTTCCATTCCTAAACCTATGATTCTGATGCTCCCAGGAGAATGAAAGCCCTCCTTCCTCTTCTGTCTCCCAGAAAAAAGTTGTAAAATTCCCTTCAATGGGACAAGGGCAACATTTTCTTTTTGGAGGTATACCTTGACTTGGGTACTTATAGCCTTGTCTGTACTTACTGATGAAGTTCATGACTAGGTCATATGTCTGAGCTACATCTTTGAGTTTGTGACTGAAGAATATGATTCTATGGCTGGAGGTCAGTTCCAGTACTTAGTACCTTTGGTAGAAGATAGCCAGAGGAAGGCAGTCAGAATGGTGATGGGCCTTAAATACTTTAATGTCTGCGTCTCAGTTTCCTCTTCTGTAAAATTACATCAGTGGTTCTCAGGACTCCCAAGGGTTCCCAAGAGGGTTCCCAAGACCCTTCCTGAGCATCTACAAGGTTGAAACTGTTCATAATAATAATGAACTTAATTTTCAATATGGTAAATGTTGATAGATAGTTATAGATACAGATAGATAGTTATAACCCACATAAATAAAAGCTTTTTGGGGGGACTCCTCAATAATTTTTAAGAGTGTAAAGAGGTCCTGAGACCAAAAACTTTGGTCTGGACCTGGATAATCACTAAGACCTCTTCGACATCTGAATCCTGTAGCTTAGAGCCAGAAGACTAGGCTCTGACTCTTACTAGCTGTGGGACTGACTGCCTTGGACAAGTCCTTTTTCTCTTCTCTTTGTCTTAGACGCTCACTACTACTACAATTAATAGCTAATAATAACAATGAGGGCAGCTAGGTGGCTCAGTGGAGAAAATGCTGACTCTAGTCAGGAAGATCTGAGTTCAAATCTGTCCTTGGACCTTACTCTCTCTGTGACCCTGGGTAAGTCACTTTACTGTTTGCCTCAGTTCCCTCATCTGTAAAATGAACTGGAGAAGGAAATGATAAATCACTCTAGTATCTTTGCCAAGAAAACACCAAATGGTATTGCGGAGAATTGGATGTGACTGCACAAGTAACAATAAAAATAATAAAAATGAGTAACAATAATGGTTGTATTTATATAGTGCTTTACAAATATGATCTCATTTTATCCCCTCAAACACCGTGGAACATAGGTGCCATTATTATCCCCATTTTACACAGAGAAAAAAGAGGCAGGGTTAAGCCACTTGCCCAAGGTCACACAGCTTGTGAGTGTCTGAGCCTAGACTTAAACTTCAGGTACAACACCTATCTACTGCATCACTTAGTCATCCTTCACCTGTAAAATGGGAGCAATGATACTTATACCATTTGCCTTCAGGGATATAATAATAGGTAGAATTTCCATAGAGCTTTAAGGTTTACGAAGTTCTTTTCTCACAACAACCCTGTAAAGCAGGTAGGTTAACACAGATAATATTATCCCCATTTAACAGGTGAGTAAACTGAAACTCAATTTATGCGTTTTGCCCAAGGTCACATAGCTAATAATTGCCAGAGCTGAAATTGGAATGCATTTCTTTCATTGATTCCAGGGCAGCACTGGGAGGGACAGCTAACAAATTAGAGTTACTATCCAGAAAGATCTCAATAGGCTAAAACACTGGGCTGAATCTAAGGGGTCCAGTTTAGTATAGATAAATGACAGATGTCTTGAGCTCGTGAGTTCTGAGCTGCAGTACACTGTGCCAATTGGGCATCCATTCTAAGGCTGGCGTTAGTATGGTGAGCCCCTAGAAGTTGGGGTTGAGGGCACCATAAAGTGGGAGGGAGGGTGAAAGAGAGAAGACAGGGAGAGAGGGGGTCAGAGGACTGGTCAGGTCACCTCTGCTATGTTGTTTGGTCTGGGCATTCAATTTAGAAAGGACTTTTATTAAGTGAAGGATAACCAGAGGAAGGCAGTTGGCATGGTGAGGGGCCTCAAGTTCCTGCTACCAAGGGGGATGTCTTAAAGGAACTGGGGATGTTTGACCTGGAGAATAAAAGTCTCAGAGGGGACATGATAATTGTCTTCAAGTGTACTGGGTCCCAACCCACAGAATGAGGAACAATGGTTAAAGTTACAAATAAGGAGATGTGGGCTCGCTGTCGGCAAAAGCTTGCAAACAATGAGAGCTTTCCCAAAGTAGCATGGGCTGTCCCGAAAGGTTTCCTTCACTGGAGGTCTTGGAGCCAAGGCTGGATGAACGCTTGTTGGGTATTTTGCAAAGGATTCTTATTTGGGTAGGAGTTGGACTTGGAGGACGACTCAGTTCCCTTCCAACTTTGGAGTTTCAGGATTCTGTGAAATTGGAACTACGATCATTGTTGTTCATTTGTGTCCGACTCTCCATGACTCTATTGGGGCTTTTCTTGGCAAAGGTACTGGAGTGGTTTGCCATTTCCTTCTCCAGTTCATTTACGGATGAGGAAACTGAGGCAAACAGGATCAAGTGACTTGCTTAGGGTCACACAGTTATGAGTGTCTGAGGTCACATTTGAACTCAGGTCTTCCTGACTTAGGACCAGTGCCTTATCTATCAGACACTCAGCTGCCCATTACTGTAAAAAAACCCCAAAACTCACAACAGCACACCTTGCAGTTGCTAATGAAAATAATCAGGAGTAGGAGAATGAGAGCTAGCATTTATGTAGCACTTGAAGGTTTGCAAAGAGCTTTACCATTTTCTCATGTAAACTTCACCACAACCTTGGGAGGGGGCCTATTGTTATTCCCATCTTACGATAAGAAAACTAAGACAGGCTGAGGTGGTGCCTTGCCAGGTCACACAGCTGTTGTTAGGTCCGATTTGAACTCAGGTCTTCTTCATTCCAGATCTTACCACTCTATGCAGAGTGCTCGCTATCAGCCTGAAGGTAGCACTACCTTTCTCAGGCTCTTTTGAAGAATTTCCACACATCCCAGGGGAATCAGAAGTATGGACAAATTGGCCTTACTGTTCTTGCTGCCTTCTGCGGACTTTAGGCCATGCTGTTAGCATAAAAGCATAGTATAGTATTTATAACTGTGTTCACTTTTTAAAGTATCATGGGTATATTTAGGTTGGAAAAGGCTGGAAACATTTGGGAAAAACAAATATTTGGTTAGTTTTTTTTTCCTATTTTCCCAACAGATTTTTAAAAAGAGAACATAAAAAAGTCTTTGCAAAAGATTTGTTGTTTCTTCTCTCTCCTTTTCCTAATTTTTTTCCTTTTTCCAAGGCTTCCCATCTCTTCATAGGGCCCAAGCAGTTAAGATAGAGCTACATTTAGTTGTTGTAAGACTCAGAATCTTGCAGAAAGTATCCTGGTCTGGGAATGGACCCCTGGGTTCTAGTGCCTGCCTTGATGCTATTAGCAGTGACATTAGACAAGTTATCACACTTCCCTATACTTAGGAAAATAATCCCCCTCTCTCCCCCTCAGTGTTCTGTCTTCCAGGGTTCCTCTATGGAGGTAAAGTGGTAAAGGGGCACTTCAATGAATCTCTGAACTCCAAGACTTTCCCCAACCTGCCAAGTCTTACTCCACTCCAACCATGTTAGATACTTTGAGGGATGTGGCACTCTGTATGTCTGTTACAATTCCCAGAGGGAGGGAGGGTGAGGTCTATGTGAAGTGATGAAATTGATGACAAGATCCCAAACCCTGATCTCAGTTGTGAATTGTCAATAGCTTTTAAAAAGGCTTTGTGAGCCTCTGGTCCAAGTGACTACAAAGGATTTCTATACCTTTGTTCTGCATCAGGCAGGGAGGGGCAAAGGTTGACTACAATTTTTCTGGGAGTGTTATGTACATCCCCTTGCTACCACTCATGCCCCAATTCAAAGCTGCCCCCTCAAGTATCCTACTGCCACGCTTCCTCTGGCAAGGCTTCCCTGTTTGCACTTGATCATCAGGATTTAATTAAAGGAGCCATTTCCTTGCTTCCCTATCCGCCCATCCCCTCCCATCCCCTGTCTTCTTTTGCTTTCTCTGTCCTGCAACTGCTGTACCTTACCCCTTTCTTCAGAAGAGCTGTCTGGCTGCCTGCAGGACCAGGTACTGTCAAAAATGGAATTCATGGCAGGTGGTTTGGGGAGAGGCCATGAAAGAACTGTTTTCCTGATTCAGAACTTCCTTCTCAACCTCAAACCTACTCTTACTACCTGCTGTTGCCCTCACCAATATTGAGCAATATTTTCACCAGTTTCTCTATTTTTGTTTCTCTGAAATAAACACCATGAAACAACATTGAAAAATCTTGTGAAGAACAAATAAAAACTTTTGTTCATTGTGTTGGAGATTCCTCCATTGTGTACTAAGAGGCTGGTCTAGGTGACGTCTGAGGCTTCTTCCAGTGCTGAGGTTCTATTAGATATGTACACTTCATAGAAGAGGGCATTTTAGCCCAAGATATAAAATACTTTCCTTAAAATAATCCTGTGAAATAGTGCAAGTGCTATCTCCTTTTGAAGTTCTTAGAGGCTTTAGAGAGATGGTACCATTAGTTGGCAAGTATTTATTAAGCACCTGCTGTGTGCCAGGCATTTCCTCTCTAAAAAAATGAAATAACCATACTCATTATCAAGACCCAGTCCTCTGCCTGCCAAAGAAAATCCATTTCATCCCGTTTTCTCCCAAAGATTGCCTCCTCTGTCATCCCCACTCTAAATATAAATTATAATTTATCTTCAATCCCTCCATATCTACTGATTCCTTCCCTACCACTTACAAACATGCCCATGCCTCCCCCATCCTTAATCCCCATCCCCATCCTTGATCCTTCTATCTCAGCTAACTATGCATCATCCTGTATCTTTTTTGCCTTTTGTGGCTAAATTCCTCGAAAAGACTGTTGTGACAGTAAGCACTCCAACATAACATAGGGGGGACCTGCTATCACAGGTTCTTAGATCTGCATTCATAAAAGGAAGGCAACTTTCAAGGGGTTAACAGTCACTTTAATCAAGCACATGTATCACTTCTTTAACCAGGCACATATATCAGCACCCTGAACTTCAAAGAAAATACAGAGAAATCAGAAAGTCAACAGACATGGCTTCCTCTGCCCGAATTTAACAGATAGTCCAACTGTCTAACCATAGTTATCAGAAAGGGAAGCGCTGACATCTGGGTTTTCAAAGTGGGGAAGGGAGGGTGCTCCTTAAAGTAACTTTCTAGAGTCCTCCTCTGGCACTCAAATCTTCTTACCAAAACTAAGGCCCAAAGTAAAATCTGACCCTCAGAGTATTGTATAGCTCTGACCCAGTGCCTCAATAGAGGAAACAGAAGGTACTTGCTTCCCCCCCCCCCCCCCCCCCCCCCCCCCCGCCTCCAAACAACTCCCCTAATCAAGCTTTCCACAAAGGGTAGGTCCATCAATGGGTGGGAAAGATCTTCTTTAATCACATTATTCAATCACAGGCACTTTTAGGAAAACAAAACAGCAAACAGTCCCAATTTGATTGCCATCACACTCCACCCTTCCATGATCTTACAATTGCCATTCCCTTACAATCTAAATGGCCATGAATCCTGAAACCAACAGAGGCATTATACTTCTTGATTATACTAAAACAAAAACAAGATACTACTTTACTAGTCCTTAAGCCGTCTACAGTCAGTGTCTCCATTTAACTCCTTTTACCTCATCATCCCACTGATCCTGTTCTCTCCAAAGTTACCAGTGATCTCTTAATTACTGAATCCAATGGTCTTTCTCGATCTTCACTGTCTTTGACTTCTCTGCATCCTTTGGCACTGTTGATCACCCTCTCCTTAATATTCTCTTCTCTCTAGATTTTTGGGATATCATTTTCTCCTTATTTTCCTATCTATCTGACCACTCCTCAGTTTCCTTTGCTGGATCATCATCTATGTTATGCCCTTAACTGTAGGTGTCCCCCAGGGTTCTGTCTTGGGCCCTTCTTCTCCCTCCGTACTACTTTACTTGATGATCTCATCAGCTTCTATGGATTTAATTACCATCTCATCCAATCTACCTATCCTGCTCTAGCCTATCTGCTAACCTTCAGTCTTACATCTTCATCTGTCTTTCAGATATTGAAAACTGAATGTCCAGGAGACATCTGAAACTGAACATGCCCAAAATTGAACATATTATCCTTCCCTCTAAATTCTTCCTTCTCCTTTAACTTCCCTGTTAATATAGAAGGCAACACCATCATCCTAGTCTCTCAGACTTTCAATATAGATATCAGTCTTAAATGCTTACTATCTCTAATGCCCCTATATCCAGTCTGTTGCCAAAGTCTGTCAGTTTGACCATTGAAACATCCCTCGAATATGCCTCTTCTCTCCTCTGATACTACAGCCACCCTGGTTCAAGCCCTTTGGATTATTGCAATAATCTACTGGTGGGTCAGCTTGTCTCAAGTCTCTCTCCTCCACAATGCATCCTCTCTTCTGCCACCAATGTGACTTTCCTAAAGTGCATGCCCACCATGTCACCCCTACTCAGAAGATTCTATTAGTTCCTTATCATCTCCAAGATCAAATCAACATTCAAAGCCCTTCATAACCTACTCCCCCTCCCCCCCTACACCTTTCTAGTGTTACACCTTATGCCCCGCCACATACTTTTTGATCCTATGAGACCAGCTTCATGGCTATTCCTCAAATAAGACACTTTATCTCTTAGTTCTGGGCATTTTCAATGGCTGTTCCCCATGCCTGGAATGCACTTGCTCCTCATCTTTACCTACTGGCTAAAAATTCCATCTTCTACAGGAATCCTTTCCCAACATCTCTTAATTCTAGTGTATCATTCTTTTAATTGTTTCCTATTTATCCTGTATACAGCTTGTTTGTATATATCTGCTTATTGTCTCCCTCATCATATTTTAAGCTCCTCAAGATCAGGAACTGTCTTTTATACCTTTTTGTATTCACAACACTTAGCACAGCACCTGGCAAACAGAAGGCACCTAATAAATGTTTATTGACTGACTGACTTATAGATACTCAGAATAAAGGAAAACTACTTTTTCTCCAGAGGCACTTCTGAGTCTCTATGGAGAGGATACAATATATACAGAGACAGCACCTAAAAGATAATTTAAGAAGGAGGAGGGAGGGAGAGACAGAGACAGAGAAACAGAGAGAGAGATCAAGAGAAGAGCAAAAGACAGAGAGAAGAAAGAGAGAGACAGAGAGAGGAGAGGAGAGAGAGGAGAGAAAGAAAGGAGAGGAGGTGGAGAGGGAGAGGGAGAGAGAGATCGGGTAAGTCTTCTCATAGGAGACTGGCATCTGAGTTGAAGGAAGATAATGATTCTAATAGGCAGAGTTGAGGAAGGGAGTCCATTTTTAGCATGAGGCTGGAGAAAAGATGAGTCTGGGAAAAGCCTCTAGGCTGATTTGCTTTGAACATAGAATGCATGAAGGGAGTGGGGTGGAGTAAGTCTAGAAAGACTAGACTTTAAATGACAAGTCAAGCAGTTTGTATTTTATCCTTGAGCAGGGGAATGACATGGTTAGAACTGGGTTTTAGGAATATTATTTTGGTAATTTTGGTGTATTAAGATCAGAGAAGAGAAATCAGTTCAAAGTCTGTAGTCTGCCATGACTGCAGAATCTTCATGTTGAAATATGCTTCCTCGTTCTTATCAGAGAGGTGAGGGACTTAGGAGGCAAACTGAGGCATCTGTCTTGGGGATGTGGCCAATATAGGAACAACCACCAGGCTAGTTTGTATGTTATGGAAAATAATTGATGTGGTGCCAGATGCAGTAGTACAGGCTCGCAAACTGGGATACTGAGTCTGGCAGATCTCTGGAGAGTTCAACAGCTTTCAGCTGCAATGGGCAAAGCCAATCAGTGTACCAGGTTACCTAAGGAGGGCTGAACTGGTCCAGGTTGGAAACAGAGCAGGTCCATGGTGGGGCTACCTCTGCAGTGAGTAGTCCTTCCCCTGGGAGAGAGCGGGGGCGGGTGGTGGGGGAGAAGGGGGAGACAGAGACACACACAGAAACACAGAGGCAGAAGACATGAAAGAGTGTAATGTCAGATAAGTAGGAGCCAGATTGTAGAGGGCTTTACATGCCTGGCTTACGATTTTCTACTTAGAGGCTGTAGGTTACCATTAAAAAATTTTCAGCTAGGGGTGTAGGAGGACAGACATAGTCAGAGCTATGTTTTAGAAGTATCAATTCCTTAGCTGTGTGGAGGGTAGATTGGAGGGAAGAAAGTCTAAAGACAGGGAGACCAATTGAAGAGTTATTACAATGGTTCAGAGAAGATGTAATAAGGCTTTAGGGTAGAGGCTATGTAAGTGGCAGGAAGGGAATACGTGCAAGAGATAAGGTAGGATTGATAAGACTTGGCAACCAGTTGGATCCTTAGGGTCCATCTTGTGCTTCTGCACTTCAAATGTTTCACAGTTCTTTACTTTGGTCTCACAGACAAAGCTGCTGCTCTAGGGTTTTACATCATGCCCGTTTGTTGGATTGAATATTAGAAAGATCATCTAATAATTGGAATTGTCCAACACTGGACCTGGATGCCTTGTGCTGAGCTCCCCCATCACTGAAGGTATTCAAGGAAAGGCTAGATACCTACCTCTCAGGAATACTGTAGCAGAGATTCCTGCAATGAAGAGTAGTGGCTTACTTTATTTTAGAAGTCCCTTCCGACTCTGAGATTCTATGGAGCTATTAAATATTGCCCAGGGAAAGGAACTTTAATCTGAATATAAAGGGTGATCCTACTTTGTATAGTGAAGATTTATACATCTGCAACTATCATTATTATATATCCATTCTTAAATGAGTCTCACAGCGACCTTTTAAGATAGGCACTATGGTTATTATTATCCCCATTTCAAGTGAGTCTCAGAGAAGTTAAGTGATTTGCCTATGGTCATTCAGCTAGTGAATGTCAGAGGTGGGATTTGAACCCAGGTTCCTGCTGAGTACAAGTCCAGCACTCTTTCCACTATACCATGCTGCCCCTAAAAGGTGGCATGGCCAAGAAATAGAAATAAGTTCAAAAGACAATGAGATAAGTTAGAGCAGTGACCCTAGGGGATGTAGTACCCCTTCCATCACTTACTATGTTAGGTACCTGTGCCAAGTTACTCTTCCCTCTCTAGGCCCCATTTTCTTCATCATTAAAATAAGAAGGCTGGCATGATCCATTTTAGAATTCAGGGTCATAAGAAGATATAAATGTGAAGAAATAGACCTACATTAGATCCCTGAGAGAAGCTCACAGTTTGGGCGATATGACCCTAAGCTCTGAATTTGGTGTCATGTGGACTGATTGTGACCTCCACCCACCCCCATCCCTACTTAGCCTTCAAGTTCTCTGACAGAGATAGAATCCTAGACATAGAGGGTCACAGATGTGAAAATGCAGATGTTCTTACCCTTTCCTCTCAGGGACATGTTGCACCCCTGCCAGACGGCTGCCCAGAAAGAGAAAATATATTCTCTGGGCAGGCCTTAAGCCTTTACTCAAGTCTACAAGTGGGATCATAGATTTAAAGCTGGTGGAGCTTAGAAGTTATTTAAGCTACCATGCTTCACAGTTGAGGTAACTTCATCTCAGAGAGGTAAAGTAACTTGATGATGGTAATACAAGTAACAAATATGAGGGATTATATTCGAACCCAAGTACTCTCACTCCAGTTCATAGCTCCTTCCTTTCTGCCATGCTGAGCAAATGCATGACAGGTAGAGATGTTAGGGTCAGGGTGAGGGTTTAGAGATGATCTCTTCCAGCCATCTTTTTGTGGAGGAGGAGACTGATGTCTAAAGAGTGGAAGCTAACTCACCCAGATTCAGATAGTGAATGAACTGCAGAGTTGGCCCAGCCCAGGGGATCTTTCCACTCTGCCATGAGTGGCTAAGATGCCTCTCAAAGCGGGGAAACTGCTGGACCTCAGGAGACCAAACCAAAGTGATAGTCCCAAAGGGTTAGTTTCCTAACCCACAAAAGGGCAGAGCCAGGGCCATGTCTTCCCTTCCCTGGGCCCCTTTCTCCAAGAAGTAGAGGGTCAGTTCTCTGGCCCACTCCCTTTTTCTAGGTCCTGCAGTCATTCTATCCCATCCGATTTGGCCTCACGGGAGGACCAGCTTCTAAGGCAAGGCACAGTTCCATCACGTGAAAACCAGATGTGAAGAATTTTCCAAGTAGTAGGAGGTGGGGGTGGAGAGAGGAGGAGGAGGAGGAGGAGGAGTGAGGAGTGGTGATGCAGCAGGGCTGGTTGTGTGCATGTATGCATATGCGTGTGTGTGTATGTATGTGTGTGTGTGTGTGTGTGTGTGTGTGTGTGTGTAGCTCTGTTTACGTGGCATCTGAGAGGGGGTGGAGATTGGTCCGGACACTGAGTGGAGAGGGGAGAGAGAGGCAGAAAGGCTCCCTGCAGGAGCAGCTGAGGACTGAGCTCTGCTCAGCTCCCATCAGACGTTACAGATAATCGAGTTGTACTGTTCAGATGCTCATTTCCTGCGCCATCTATCTTGCTTTTGAATCAGACTTGGTTATTTATACATAAACCAATGTCTGTTTGAAAGGCAGCAGATGCTAGAAATCTACAGCCTTTCCTGGGTGGGTGACATTTTTTGGCTTTTAGAGATGCTAGTTCAGAGGAAAAAGCACTTGACTGCTTGCTAGCCAGGAGACCTGGGTTCCAGTTTAGGTAGCTCACAGCCTGTGGGCATGGGGACTCTAGGAAGAATTAACCTATGATAGAATTTGACAATTATAAGGGACTTGAGAGATCATTAGTCCAATCCTGTGTTGTTACAGCTAAGAAAACTAAGGCCCAAAGAGGTAATATTGTCCAAGGTATGACAGCTAGTTAAAAAGAACTCTCCCTTACTCCAAGATTCCCACTGTAGTGTGTTGCCTTGCCTTTCCCCTCCTGTTTCCTGAACCTTCACCTTTATAAGGAGTCTACCATGAATGCATCTCAAACCCTCATGTTATCCTCACTGCAAGCTTCTCCCCTAGTCAGAGAGGAGGCCCTAGGATAGGGAAATGTTGGTGGGGATACTATAAGACTGATGACTTCATCTTTCTCCTTGGCCCCTATCCATATTTTCTAAGCCCATGTCTCCATGTGAATGTACAGGCTTGGCCAGGGGCTAGTGGGAATTGAGGAAGGCATTTGATGATGAGCAATAGAAAGAGGAAGGGATGTCACTGTTGGTTCTGGGACCACCAAGATTTAGACCATCTGTGTACTGAGGAGGAGTGAAGGCAGAGTACTTGAAATTTGGAAGCCAGATATGTGTCCTATGTGTAACCCCTCCTCTCTCTCCCTCCTCCACTGGCTCCACAGTGATCTTAGGGGCCTCTAGACATGTGAATCTATTGGTATGAGGACCTCCTAGTGAGAAAATCCCTTCTACCAAAGCAGATCAGCAACTTTTCTGCAATTTCTAGCCTTAGAAGGTTGCTTTTGGCACTGTAAGGTTAAATTACTTGCCCAGGTTCACCTAGTCAGGTCAGGACTATCTCTGAGGTTGGCGCTTTGTTCACTATGCCATCTCTCTCTACAGCAACATCGAAAACAATTTATCTGTTTTTTACCATTTTCAAAGAGCTTTCATTAGTTTCTCACAATAATGCTATGAAATAGGCAAGGCTGGAATGACTGCTTTCCTCATTTTACAGATGAGGAAACTGAAATTTAAAGAGGTGACTTACTCCAGGTTAAAGACCGCATATTGCCAGAGCAGGGATTAGAACCCCTGACTCTCAGTTAGTACAGTTTCCCCTGGCCTATGTTTTAAGCTAATGTAGGATCAGGCAGCAGCAGCTGCAAACAGGAGGTTTTGTCCATCCCAGTCCTACCCTGTCCAGGGCCCCTTGGAGCACCAGCACCTGTCTTTGGCTGGGGCCTGTGCAAGCTTGCTTAGCAGGGTGGAGAAATGACTCCCATTCCTCCCTCATTTCTCCCATTCCATGCTTCCCAATGCATCTTCCCATCTGTGCATAGCTGTAGTGGAGCCAGGCTGAGCTGGAGGTGGAGCTGGTCCCAAGGGCTCTCCTCATGCTTCTAGCTGAGGTGGTTCTGAATGCTTTGATACTGCTTACTGTCGAGTTCAGAAAAGCCTTCCAAGTACGACTGTTGAGTACCCATATGGTGTGTGTCCAGAGATGGCTGTTCGCAGCCCTATAGGGCCCTCCTTCCCTTTCCTCCAGCACCCCACCCGGTACTTTCTACCTGGACTAGGAAACTGACCAATCCCTAACTGCCTGGCTATACCACCCTGAAGGTCAGCTGCACATTCCATCCTGGACTTGCTTTGATTTCTGAGAAATCTAGTTCCTCGGGGACCTGGCCCAAGGGCAGAGGACGGGCTTGTTTTGTTCACCACCCCCACCTTCCCCTCAGCTATAGAGACCTCAAGAAAAAGGAGCAGTATTAAAGAAGTAATACGAATAATGTTGGTCTACGGGAAGAGTACAGAACTGGAAATCTCTGAGGACTTGGGTCCTAATCTTCACTACGTTATCAATTGATAGTGAGACCTTGAGCAAGTCATCTCCCTCTCTGAACCTCAGGTCCCTCTTCTCTAAACTGAATGGATTTAGGCTGTTTCCACAATTTCAAGTGACTTTTTCCGAAGGGGAGAATTGTTTCTGTAAAATTATCCTTGCCTTTAGATTACAAGATTTAGAGCTGAAAGTGACCTTTTATCTAGTGATAAGGAACTCTTACTTAGCCTGGGGTCTGTGAACTAGTTTTGCACTTATTTAGATAATTTTATTTCAATGTAATCAGTTTTCTCTATAAATCCTATGTGTTTTATTTTATTCACTAAAAACGTGATTCTGGGGGCATATAATATAGGTGGCTCAGTGGGTAGAGCACCAACCCAGGAGTCAGGAGGATCTGAGTTCAAATGTGGCTTCAGATACTTACTAGCTGTGTGGGGCAAGTCACTTACCCCTCAATTTGTCCCCCCAAAAGTTTTTTGAAAGAAAAAGAAAAACATGGTTCTTATAAGGGCATCGCTGAAAGGGAACTACAAAACAAGAAAAGGTGAAGAACTTCTGATCTAACCCAACCCTGGCACTTTACAGATAGGGAAACTGAGGCTCAGAGGGATAGAGTAATCTGTCAAATATCTAGTAAAGAGCAGAGGTATCCTCTGAATTGAACCAGTACTTTCCACTACGCTGTGATTTGTCACACATCTGATGCTCCTCATGTTTGCCTGTGGGTTAGCTAGCATTAAGGTTGTACACACCTGCCCATCAAGTGAGTGCCATCATTCAGGTTTGTCCTTCCCAACACCTTGTGGTTGCTCTGGACAGGACAATGGAAATGTAGGAACTGATGATCTGTGTACATCATAGTGGCTCAGTTGAATGGAACCCTTCTTTCCTGATCCCCCCATCTCCTCATCTTCTCTCTCTTTTGTCTCTCCTCCTTCCACCTTCTTTCCTCTCTGTCTCTGTCTCTGCCTCTCTCTCTCCCTCTTTCTCTCTATTTCTTTTCCTTCATCCCTTCCTCCTTCCCCACTTGGTCTCTAGGTTTATTTGTTTTTGTTTCTTTGTTTCTGTCTCTCCTCCTGCGTCTCTTTGTACCCTGCTCAGAGAGTCCCTCCCTGACTGTCATTCTGTCTCACATTTCCCCTATCATTTCATCTCATTGCCTCTGTTCTTGTCTCTTTTTTTGTCTCTTACTGTCTTCCTCTTTATTCTCTGTTTGCCCTTCACCATCACTCTCTTTCTGTCCACTGTTTTTGCTTCTGTCTCTGTGTATGTCATTCTTTATGTCTCTCTCTCTCTCTCTCTCTCTCTCTCTCTCTCTCTCTCTTTTGGCATCTCTTTGTTCTCTGTCTCTCTCGCTCCTCCCTCCCCTCCCTAACCTCCATCCCTTCTCAACCCAGAGCCAACAGCCTTGTCTGCTTCCTGGCTGGAGGACAGGCATTTGAGGGCCAAAGGCTCAAAGTGTGGATCCCAGTTCTCCCCTCTGGATGTTGTAAGAAGGCAGGATGAGTCCTTCCCACCAGGGAGCAGACTGTGCTCTATGGGGGAGGGGACTGGACTAGAGCAACCAGATTCATTTTATGCATTTGAGAAACTGGGAAAAATATCATGTTGTAGTGGGGGGGAATTTCTTCCACCTCTAAAGTCATGATCCTAAGAATTTATATAATTTTTTAAAGTCAGGATCACTTCTAGTTCATTTCCCATGTTACTTTGTCAAGTGAGTGAGGGGGCCCTGCATTTTCTCATACTTTCCTTATTGTCCAAACATTTTAATTTAAAGGTGCCTCTTCTTGAGGAACACTGTATTGAACGTGGAAAGTTAAATGCTGTGTGTTCAAATCCTGACTGATACTCATTAACTGTGTGACCATGAGAAAAATCAATTAACTTCTCTGAACTCCTGTTTCCATCTTTAAAGTGTGTGTGTGTGTGTGTGTGTGTGTGTGTGTGTGTGTGTGTGTGTGTGAGAGAGAGAGAGAGAGAGAGAGAGAGAGAGAGAGAGAGAGAGAGAAAATACTTGCACTGCCTACTTCACAGGGTTATTGTGAGGAAAGCCATTTGTAAACCTTCAAAGCACTACAGAAATGTGGCTCCTGAGGCAAGCAGACCTTCCTGAACACTGGAGATTGAACCCTTTAGCCTGGCAACATCCATAGTTCTCTGATAATCCATTATCACCACCTGCTAAGGCCTTCTCTCCTATTTACTCCTACTTAGGGAATCTTAACCTAACCTCTTTAGAAAACTGCTTTCAGAAATGGAGTTTGCATAGCGTTCCTACATGGAGTAGCCTTCCCATTCATTTGACTCTCCCCTCATCCTTCAAGACCTAAAGTCTTGATACTTCCAGGATTCCTTTCCCGACCACCTCAACATTAAGTGGGAGTCTCCCTTCCCTTCATTCTTCTTTCCCTTCCTGTATGTACCATGCAATGTAGCTCTTGGTAATACATATGTATGGTTTCCTGTTGCTTATATGAATCTTCTCATGCCATTCAGAGTGGACGGACGGGGTCTCTCTTTTCCTTCTGTGTCCCTCCTCTGTCCCTGCCCAACACAAGTTTGGACAAACAATACATACTCAGCAAAAACTTTGAACACACGAGGAATTGCCCAGTTCCTTCATTTTACAGAAGGAAATGAGTCCCAGAGAGGGGAAATTATTTTCCCAATGTCAACAAATCAGTCGCAAAATTGTGACAAGAACCCAGTTCTCCTTACTCCTGGCCCAGTGCCTTTTCCACTGTACCACTGACTGCATTCTCTCTGATTAGTTATCACCCAAATATTTATTAAGCACCTACTATGTGCCAAACACTCAATATACAAAAACACTGAAATGAAACAATTCCTACTTCTTTTCCCCAGTGCTAGCCCTTGATATCACCTACTTATTCCAACTATTACCTGCAGGCCATTTGGGAAAAAACTGGGTTCAAATCCTACTCCTGGCCCTTATTAGCTGTGTAACTATTTGTCTAAGTTATTTAACCTTTTGGAAGTTTCAGTTGAGTGGCTCGTTGTGGTGGAAAGATGTAAGGAAGGACGGGTCAGAGTGGCTTTTTTTTTTTTTTTTTTAGGCCAATGCTAATATGATGATAGGGTCAGATTCAGGAAATCAATCAGGATTCTGGAGCACTTTGGGGATTCCTAGGTCTCAGCAGACACTTCATTAGCCCACATCCTACCCTGACTGTGGCCCTTCTAGAGATAACACCAGCCCCAGACCAACCAGCCACCCAGTGTGCCTTGACTTGAGCAGGAGTTTTATCTGTAGTGGCTCTTCTGTTATGTCCTTTCTTTGCCTTGATGAGTGAGCTCCTGGTCCTTCTGGTTTACCTGGTTATCTAACATGTTTTCTTCCTCTCTGATTCTATTTCTCTGCTGCCTTTCTCTTTGGGGATTTGGAAGTATGGATGTCCAGCTGGGCTGAGTCTCCCAGGAGAGATCTCACAGGTACCACTCACTGCATGAACTGTGTGTGCTTGTGTAGGTGGATGTTCTTGTTCCAGGGTCCTGCATGGACTACTTGCCTGCCCCCACTAAAGTTACATGCCAGATTGGAGGAAGGGGTGGTATAGCCAGTCTGGCTTTTCCTTACCTTTATCAGTGCTGCTTACTTATTTCCTAGCTTTGCAGTTCACCTTTAGAAGGCACTCAAAAGTGCAGGTTTTCCTACTTCTGAGACCTTTGTTAGCAATGATAATAATATAACATATTCATAGATTATTTGAACTGAAAGGGACCTTAGAAAACCCGCTTCAGCCCCTCATTTTTATCTCCTTTCTTTTTTGCAACAGCCCTGAAAGCCAGTCAGGACATGAATTATCCCCATTTTACAGAAGCCAAAGATAAGGCCCACAGAGGTGTACAGTGACTTGGTCAGGATCACATTAGTGGCAGAACTGAGAATGGAGCCTAGGCCTCCTGACTCCCAGCCCAAGGTTGTTTCTTCAATAACATTTCTGTTACTTTCAGTCATAGTCCCCTTTTTCTGAGTGGCTTAGTCTCCCCTATATTCTTAAGTAGGAAATAAGGAGATTTACAGTCAGTCCTTTTTCCCTTCTGAGAAAAAAAGTGAGGAGAGGTCCCATCAGGACTGTTTGGGAAAGAGGGAGACAAAATTAGTTTGTTGTATTTTGTAAGGTGAGGAAGAGACAAGGAGGTCCCTATGAGGTTGCAGGGAAGGGTCTAGGTTATCTTTTTCAGGGTACAAACTATCACTCTGGGGTGTACTTTCGGAAATTATTCCCTTTTTTCCCTCCTTCCTGTCCACTGGGATAAGAAAGGAAAGTGACAAGGACAGAGGACAGTGGAAATGTCATGGAAGATTGTCCTGGTTGGTCAAAGCTACTTGTTGGGGACTTCAAGATTTCCAGAGAAGAAAACCAGGCAACACTGGGAAAAGGCAATTAGATCTTTTATAAGGGAAGTGCCTTCCCACTCACCAGGGAAGGTTTTTAACTTTAGCTCCTTGAGGCATGAGGGTAGTAGTAGGCAGCTAGGTAACACAATGGAAGGAGTGATGAATTTAAGGACAGGAAGACTAGAGTCTGGACATTTATTTTGCTGGGTGATCTTGGACAAATTGATTAATCTCTCTCAGCTTCAATTTCCTCATCTGCAAAAGGGGAATTAACAATAGCAGGGTTGTTAAGGATATCAAATGAGATAATGGATGTAAAATTCTTTACCAATTTTAAAGTGCTATAGATAATAGCTATCATATGATTATTATTATTAGATAAGGATGCATTGGGATCATTGTTACCTGACAGATAAAGACTCTATTGGGTCTAGAGAGGATCGTTTCTACCCAGTAGATGAGGCCCCCATTGGGTTTAAAGAGGATCATTTCTACCCAGTAGATAAGGACCCCAGCGGGTCTAGAGAGGGTCATTTCTACCCAATAAATGAGGACCCCATTGGGTCATTTCTACCCAGTAGATGAGGTCATAGTTCCCTTTTTCTGAGTGGCTTGGTCTCCCCTAGATTCTTAAGTAGAAAATAAGGAGGTTTACAGTCAGCCCTTTCTCCCTTTTGAGACCCATTGGGTCTAGAGAGAATCATTTCTACCCAATAGATAAAGACCCCATTGGGTTTCCCAGGGCCATGATATACAGATTGGTCATGCCTTTGGGTGTGATACTGTTCAGCCCCAGCAGGTGGAGGAAGGGGATTAATGATCCAGATATTCCTGGCCCTGGCAACCTGCTTATGCCAGTTCTTTGGTCTCTCTTCTAATTCCTTGGAGTGACACACCCAGGCTGCATTTGAGTTTGGAAGAGGGCCAACTATCTTATGAAGTGAGAAGGGTCTTGCCAGGCAAATCAGTTGGTTTCCTACCACTGATGTCACAGTTGAGAGGATGACAATTTTGTGAGTTTGCATAAGGGCTGGAAGCTTCTAGTAAGGAATATCTTCGTTGTAGGGAGTATCAGACAGGGGAAAATGTCATCTCTGGAACATAAGCAGATGCCTTTTGGAGAATGATGCTTCTTGAAAAGACAGGGAGCCTACAGAAGCCCATCTCCTCTTTCTCCCTTTCCCTGACCCAGTCCAGTCACACCCACAGGGGACTCAAGGACCTAGCTCCAGGTCTCATTCCTGTAATGGAAGACTCCTTGGCCTGGGACATAGGTTCTAGTTCAGATGCGCTCTTCTCTCACTGGTCTGCTGGGAAGTCACTTTCCTTCCTTGTCAGTTAAAAGGTTTGGAGTAGATGGCCTCCAAAATCCCCTTCAGCTGACAGTCAGTGACTTTCCTCCCTCTCCCCACCCTGGCCCAGGCACCTTGCAGGAATGAAGGGAGTGCACTGGGTCTCTAGAGGGACCTTCACTCTTCTCCCTGGGAAGGACGAGGGTTCAGTCTCTGTCCTGTGCCACGTTTCACCCCAGCTGGGCTATTCTCTACGCAATGGCTGTCCTGATGTTGTCTGTAATGAAGTGTTGGGTCCTGAGCTAATCACTTGGGCTGTTTCCTTTTTTTTTTTTATTCCCCCCTTCCATAGGCCAAGTGTGGAGGGACCTCACACTGCAGCCAACAACAGTACATTTTATTCAAGAGACGTATAGCTTTTCAAACTGTGTGTTTGTGGGGCAGCCAGCAGTGGCCTGGCCCAGCTTAGGAAGAAAAAACCCAACCACACAACATTTATAGGGGCAGAATCTGCAAGGAGTTTCTAGGAGTTGAGTCCAGGGGTTGGGGGAGGAGGGTGGGCACTGGGGACAGGAGACAGTGAGTTTTACATGGGGAGGGGTCTTGGAAGAGTAAAAGACGAATGCTGGGTCATTTTGGCCTCCTAGAAAGAGACTCAGGCCAGGAGTCAAGGAACCTGGATTTGCTCCTAACTAGCTGCGTTGCTTTGGTTAACCTCCCTGAGCTTTCATTTCCCCACCCAAATGGTTGGTAAAACCCTTAACCTGCCCTTCTTCACAGGGATATTGAAACGATCATTTGGTGAGGAAAGTGATACCTGGATGTCAGGTCCAATTATAAAGCATGGTCACTGCAATAGCATGAGTCATTGGCAAGAATTCGGGCTATGGAGTCCAAGCACCAAGGTTTAAGCTCTAGTTCTGCTGACCTGCTGCCTCTGTGTCCTAGGGCAAGCCATTTGCTTTCTCTGGGCCTGTTTCCTCATGTTAAAATGAACTTAGTGTCATAGACCCTGAGTTTGAATCCGGGCACTGTGTGATCTTGCACAAGTCACTTAACTTCGAGGGACCTCAGCTTCCTTCTCTGTAAAATGGGTTGAGTTGAACCAGATGACTTCTAAAGTTCCTTCCTATTCTAGCTCTGTGATATCTGAAATCCACAGTCCTGTGATTCCCTCCAACCAGTGACCCAAAGCTCTTGTCCCTGACCCAATCTTAGGTGAGGCTGACCTTCACTTCTGATGCTATGGGGTATTATTCTTCAAGTCTACTGGTATATACTGGAGGAATTGGAAGGAAAGAGTGTGGAAGCAGGGAGAACCCCTGCAAGGAGGCAATTAGAATAGGAAGCCAGGCTGTGCAGGGATGAAGATCTGCACTAAGATGGTGGGATGTCACTTTCAGTTTGACTTACCAGGCTTTTCTTCAGGTCTGCTGAAAGCATAGTGACCCACGCAGGTCCTATGACCTTGGCCCTTAGGAAGAGCATCCATGAAATCTTTGGACCAGAGTCTCAGTGGATCTGTCATAGATCCACTGAGTCATAGTGGATCTGTCAGTGGATCCGTCACCAGCATAGGACAGAGCTCATCAGGCTGACCCTCCCAAGGCCCCATGGGAAATGCCCCAGCCACCGGACCAGACTATCCCCTACTTATCTGAAAACTAGAGCCATCCCACCCACGGCCTCTCTTCTGCCCCAGCCCAAGCAGATCTCCAGTCTTCCTATTACTGGCTGGGAGTGAATCCAAGGTGGCCGATGTGTGGAATTACATCACTGCAGACCGAGTAGTTTCTCATCTGGATACCTGCTCCCAGCTCAAGTATCCAGGGCAGCTCCCACTCCGTGCAGTCAGTATGAATGTTGGGGCAGATGCCAGAGTACTTACTTACCAAGGCCTCAGGGAAAGAAAGAAACAGAAAGACAGAGTGAGATAGAAAGGGAGGCAGGGAGGAGGAAATGAAAAACATTTATTAAGTACTTACTATATGCCAGACACCATACTCATTTTAAGCGTGTCTTCATGAATATATATGTGCATGGGTGAGTGAATGTTTTGTGTGTACAAATGGGATTGTATGTTTTAGCTTATGCCCATGTGTATATGTGTGTTTATGAGTTTACAAGCAGGTGTGTTCACAAATATGCCCATTTGTGTGCATGAACATTTCTGAGTTACTTGTGTTTGTTGCACAATTACACAAGTATGCAAATGTGAGTATGCACGTGCAAATGTGTCCAGTCTGTATATGCGGTCTGTTAGAAGTGATTGTGCAAATATGAATTGGGGTAAGAACAAACAAGTGTGAGTGGGAATGTGGGAACTTATGTGCCTTTTGTGATTGTTCAATGTGAGTACGTAGGGAAAGAGAGGAGATCAGGGGAAGGAGTGGTGCAAAGCGGGGACAGGGTGTCTAGCAGTTACTTGAATAGACTCCAAGTGGTGTGCTCATCTGTGGGCTAAGTGAACTTTTTCTACCTGTACCACAGAGGCTCACTCCTAGAAAAGCTGAAGCCAACTTTCCAAAGAGGGATCTCGGATTGAGGGAATGGGGAAAAGGGTGGGAGTCTGGGAAAGCATTGTTTTCCTCTCCTATGTCATCTTGCCTCAGATTTTCTTGGCTGGGGTTTAAACCCTCCTGATTTTCCTCCAGCCCCTGCCCTCATACTCTGCACATGGCCTGACCCCTCCAACATCTTTCGGCCATAAACCTCCCTTCTTTTCTCTATCTTTTCTTCCCTTGTTCCCCTCTCCACCCCATTCCTTTCCTGGGGCCCAAACTTCCAACCAGTCCTCTTTCCAAGTAGCTAATGCACAGAATTATCTCTCCTTCTTACCTAACGATCAAGTTGTCACTTGGCAGACCTAAATCACCTTTCCCAGATACCTCAAAAAGATGGGTTCTCCAGACCCCTGTACACTGAGAGCTGTTTTGTTTTTAAATCGTGTAGGCTATAAAAGGAAGTCCCACCTCTGTGGCCATCTGGGCCAAGACATTCCCGAGGAAATAGAAGGGATGGGGGAGAAAAGTGTCTTTTTGCTCACCATTAACCCCTTTAGGCAGGGAATGCTCTCACCCCTTGAAAGTCCCCATGCTCCAGCCTCAGTGGGAGGTATACCTTCCTCATTCAAGCAGTGCTGTCCAGCTGGAGAAAGGGGAGACTCCAGGCCCTGTCTTGGTGGAGGGGAAAAGCTGCCAGAGCTGTTGGTTACATTTCTTCTTGACATTTAATCACAGCCCTGGAGTGACTTGGCCTGGGTACTGTTCCAGGAATACAGTCACTGTACACACACACACACACACACACACACACACACACACACACACACACACACACTCACTCACTCACACTCACACACACACACACACACACACACACACACACACACACATTTTCCTGGAACCATAGTTCTACAGTTGTGTGGTCTTTTTAGCTGTGTGCTGGGGGTATTGTGGCCTGTTCCTGGAGGTCCCTTTCTTCCTCACTCCCTCTTTGGGTGGCTCCCAATCTGTGGGATCTTGCTAGTCAAAAGAAGACTGCTTTTGGTGGCTCTGGCATTGCAGATTTTGGCCACGACTCTCTGGCCCTTTGTGGAAGGGACTCAGCCTCACCATTGGAGAAGGGCTCTGGGGTCTGCCTGAAGGAACAAACACCTGCCGGTAAAATGAGCCTGTTAAAGAGAAAACAAAGGAATACATAGGAAGGCTGGGAAGGGAAAGAAGGCAGGCAGTGGAGCAAGGGAAAGTGTGGCTGGGCCACTGAGAGAGTTTGGAGAAACGTTCAAGCAGTGCTCCAGAAGGGCCAGACAGGTGATGCTAGTTCTGGAGGTCCGCTATGATCAATAGTACAGGTTGTGCATGTCTAGTTCTCTGTAGGGGCCTCTCCCCTCCAGAACTTCTATAGGAGCTCATGCTACATATGGGAGAGGGGGGAATTCCATTTAACAGGATCCTAGATCTCAGGAGAGTGAAGGAGTGCCCCCTTTGGGAAGTGCAGAGACAGAAGGGACCTTTTCCAAACCGAGTGCTCCCAGCTCAGCAGGTCCAGTTTATATCTCTTCTAGGAAGTCTTCCCTGACCACCCCAGTCTTCATGAATGTCTCTTTCCTATAAACTCATAGCATGTAATGTCTCTAGCTCACCACTCGTTGAATACTCAGTTTTTACATCCTTTTCAGTTGCTCTATTGTTGTTTCCTGCGCATAAGTCCCATCTCCCCAACTCTCTCAGGGCTCCTCAACTCTCTAAGACCCTGGTGCAGAGAATAGGCCAGTTTGCCTTGGTAGAGGAAAAGTTCCCCATACTAATGAAGTCATAGTATCCCTAGGGACACTTTTGTCCCTAGACTGATTCCTACTTACTGTATCAGGCCAGACACAAAATAGTACAAGACTTGAAATCATAGTGTCATAGATTGTGGGAGTTGAAAGGGCCTTAGAAATTGTTTTGTCCAACCCTTTTATTTTACAAAGGAGGAAACTGAGAGAGGAAGTGGGATGTTTAACATCGCAAAGCAAGTGGTTGGCAGGGCCAGGACTAGGGCTCAGGTCTCCTGATACCCACACAGTGTTCTTTTCACTATCTCATAAACTCAAGGAAGAAAAAGACCAGAGTGGGCACTTCTAAATCACTGCATCTCCCAGAGTCAGCACAGATCGTAGCATATTTGTTGAGAGAAAAATAGTTCCTGTGTTCAGGTAGCTTAGAGTCTAGTTTGGGAGAAAAGACATGTGCATGAAGAGAAAGCAATGGTATCAGGCAGGGTGTGCTAGGTGTCACGCTCTAGGATAACTTCTATAAATATATCTATAAATATATCTAATAATTTCTGTTAATGTTGAGAGGGAGGGAGGATTTTTGTGGATTGGAGTGGTTAGAGACCCCTCCTTGGAAGAGGTAGGACCCACCTTCTGACCGAGGAGGAGTTATCCTCATAGGGGTGGGCCTTGAGTTCTGAGTGAGGACCTTCTGACCTGCATTTCCCCGCCCCAACGCCTTCCACTGCCAGTCTCTGTCTTGAAATCCTGGAGGTTGCAACAGACCCCCATAAAGGAGACCTGAGGAGGGAAGGAGCTGTGGCCAAGACCTCTCCCAGTGTGCTGGGGTGGGGGTGGGAGTCATTTTGCAATGGTCAGTCCCAGTTTGAAATCTCTTTTGGCAGAGGGGCAGTTGGGGAGGGAAGGGGGAGCAGGCCGGCCGTTGGGCAAACCTCTGGTTTGAGGGCTGGGCCTTTGGGTGGGAGTGGAGGTGGAGGAGTGTCATTGCACACAGAGCAGTAGACTATGGGGCAGTGAAGGAGCCTTGGGTTTCAGTGGGGAAAGAATGCAACCGAACTTTTGGAAACTTCAGTTAGGGAGGGCGGGAGGAAGGCAGGCTGTTAGTAAGACTCTGGCTCTGGAACTTAGTTCTTCAGTTTCAAGTAAACAGTCCCCCAGCCCTCCCGCCCCTCCTGCCCCTCCTGCCCCTCCTTCCTTCCCTGCCTGCCTCCCTCCCTTCCTCCACCCCCCGCTCCTCATTCGATGGGGCTCATGTGTTTCTATTTAAGGGCTGCAGTGTAAACCCAAGTGATTGGCGTCCACAGCCCCCTCTTAACTTCCAGCCTGAGCTTCAGAGAGCTCCAAGAGAAGGAGCTCGGTCTCTGAGGGGAGAGCTGTTTATTTTTGCTGGAGTTTGCAGGGGTGGGGGGAGGTGGGGACTCTTCCTTCTTTCTTTCTTTCTCTTTCTTTTCTTTTCTTTTTGTTCCCTTTTCCAACACAAATTCGAATGCCTCCCCCCCACCCCTCCCTGGATCTCATGTTCGACACTATGAGGCCAGACTGGGAGACTGTGGAGCTCACATTCGGAAGAGACTTATTTTCAGACTCCTTTAGGAAACTTTGAGATCAGCTAACTCTCTGTGGGGCAAACTTTGGGATTTGCTTCCCCCGCTTCTCCCTTTCTTCTCTTACTACTTCTTTTTCTTCCTCCCTCCACCCCTTCTCCCTGCACTCCTGCTCCCCAATGTCCCCAGGCCCCGCTGCACTGCGGGCCAGAGGGGGGTATTTCTATATGGCCAGGCCTTTGGGATTATGCTGTGAGCCCCAGCTGCCCGGTGATTGGTCTGGTACTGGCGACAGATCAGCCTATCATGAGTCGGATGGACAGAGGTCGGCCACCCCGTGGAGCCATGGCTGGACGCTGGCTCACCGCATGCTTTCTGCCCTCACCAGGTGCCGACGTGAATTCGGAGCCCATGATCCTGGAGCAGTACGTGGTGGTATCCAACTATAAGAAGCAGGAGAACGCCGAGCTCAGCCTGCAGGCTGGTGAGGTGGTAGATGTCATCGAGAAGAATGAGAGCGGTGAGACCCTCCTTCCCAGTCATCCTGGGGATGTTTGCCTCTGATTTCTCATCTGAAAGTTACTGTTTTTGTTCCCCTCTTTTCCCCACCCCTCCCCTCATCACCGGTCTTCTCCCTCCCTCCTCCCTCTTTCCCTCCTTCACTGAAGCTATACATTAGCTCCATCTGGTTCTGTGCTTGGCTGTGGGGGCTGAAGTTTCACCCTGTTGGTTTGGGCCAGAGGCCAGAAGGTTGTCTTGTGCTGTAAGAATGTCTCCCGGGCTGATGGAGTAATTAACCGGCTCCCGTTAATGGAAAGCCAAGGCAGCATCGCCTGGGCTGAGATCCCACTTCCAAAGACTGACCAGTAGAGCAGGCGACATTCCCCCTCTACCCTTCATCTCCTAGCCCCAGGGTGGGGTTGGGGGTTGAGCTCAAAAGTTCTTTGATGGATGGTGTCCTGTATGTAGGTGCCTAATTCTCTTTGGACCCTTCCCTCTCCGACCCACTCCACTGTTGTTACCTCTCCTCCAGGGACCACATTCTTAGCCAGAGCCCAGTCAGGGACATGAAGCAAGCCAATCCATGATCAGTTAACCGCCAAGGAAACAATGAAAGTGTTGCATCTAGGCTCTCTTACAAGGTGGGGTCGCCACACCCCTCAGCCACCCAGAGGGTTGGAGCCACTGCACGTGTTGGCAAGCCATCAGTTTACTAGGTCTCTGTCCCACATTAAGTCTTCAGGGAGGAAAGGTCTCCAGAGCAAGCCCACAATTCCTACATGCACGGTATGGGACGAGTGAGCCTCCAAGACTTTAGAGTCAGCACCCCTCCCCATTTTGTACAAGGCCAAGATCAGGATCACTAGAGGAAGTGGGGAGGTCAGTTCCATGGATGTCCAGGAAATGGTAGTGTGGAGGCGGAGAGAAAAGGGAGAGCCATTAAGAGGTTTTCACAAACTAGGCCAAAGTACATATTGACTCAGGAGCAAAAGTCACTGTGGTGAAAAGAGAGGCCAAGAGTCAATAAACCTGCTGGGATGTGGAGGTCCATCTCCCCTGTGGGCACTCAGCTGACAATGGCCATGCTGCTGTGGGGCAGGAGTCAGGTTGGATATGAATGCTCTTTCCCTCAGGCTGGTGGCAGTGGATTGACTTTCCTGGAAATTTGTTGGAGGAAAATTCCTCAAGAGCACTGACATTTTCAGAGCCCTGTCCAGGAGCTATTCGTCCCTCTCCACTGCCCTCTGGGGTTAGAGATGAGAAGATTCTATCTCTTCCCCAGTCTGTATGACCAGTACAGGTCTCTGCCCACAAGGGAAGAGTTGGTACTGAGAGCTATCCTAACAATCTCTCATATTCTTAGAGCATTTTTTATTTTATCGAAATCTTTCCCTTTCATTCTCTCATTTGAGCTAGCATTCCTATGAGTTAGCAAGGCAGAGGTGTTTACTCTTTTATACACTGGTAATATGTAATGTGACATGCTCAGAGCCACAGTGCCTGGACCAGAAGCCAGGTCTCCCGGTTCCCAGCCTGAATGGTCATTCCATCACACCATGAACTGGTCACAATTAGGCTGAATGTGACTCGGTACCCTTCCCCTGCCGTGGCCTGCGATGGGGAGGGTCTGTGAATGGTGAAAGAGGAAAGAGGATCAGCTGGTTGCTAATGAAGAAACTCGTCTTGCCTCATCTCATCTTGGAACCTCTTTTGTAGAGTGGAATGTGAGGGCAGAGGTTGTTTGAGGCCTGCAGTCCTCAGACCTTATTTCTGAGGACAGTGGTCATGTGTGTCCACAGGTATCCTGGTAGGGATGATAGCAATAATAACTAATTACTAATATAGGAATAGTAGTCATCATTTATATTAATAGTGATTATTATCATTTATATTAATAATCTTCACCATTATTATTCATATGAATAACTCATTATATAAATAATTCTTATTATCTAAATTGGTAATTGTCATTATTATTATTTAAACCAATCAATTATAAAGAACTTAAGGCTTGCTAAGCCCTTTACTTATGTTATCTCATTTGGTTCTCGCAACAACCCATTTTAGAGAATGGGAAAACTGAGGTTTGCAGAGGTTGAAGTGCTTACAGAGATTAAAATGGTTACAACAGCTTTAAACATCCACTATATCTAAAGCTGAATTTGAACTTGGCTCCAAGCCCAGTACTTTATCCACTGTACCACCTAGCTGTTGCCCCTTTTGACTGCTATGTTCTCTGTCCATTTTGGAAAGACTAGGCATCACAGAAAATCCATGGAAAAACAAATGGGGTTATGGAAACAGAGCCATAGAAGCTCAAACATGAAAAAGATCTTTACAGTCATCTAGTCTGACCCCCTTCTTTTATTAAAGGGGGATAGGGATTAGGACAGAGAAGCTGGTTCCCCAGTCACTCGGCCACCAGGTTGGCAGAAACTGGGACTAAAACTCAGACATCTCAACTTGGGCTCCAAGGCTCTTTCCACTACATACAACCATAAGAGTATTAGACTGTAAGGTCCTTCATGCCTAGCATATAATAGGTGCTTAATGAATGATTGATTGATCATGGGATAATAGAGGGATAGCTTGGATGCCAAAAATGTGAACTCAGGTTGCTTACTAACAGAATTAGGGTCTAAAATGAGGGTGGGGACAGCCCTGATGGATTGATTCTTCTTGGCTCATGTCACATCAAGGATATTGGGTTCAGTTCTGGGCAGTATCATTTTAGGAAAGTACTTCAGAGAAGGATGCCCAGGACCGTGAAGAAACTCAAAACCCTTACATATGAGAAATAGTTAAAAGAGCAAGTTATTTTAGCTTGGACAGAAGAATTGGGTGGGGGGGAGGGGGAGAGATTGGGAACAATATGAAGGTAATATGGTACAATGGGAAAATTGCTGGATTTGGAATCAAAGGACCTGGATTCAAATCTTGACTTGTGCCCTTATCTGTAAAATGGAGGTACTAGACTAGATGACCCAAGGTCCCTTCCAGCTCAACAACCATGATTCTGTGTTCTATAGTTCCCATGATTCCCACGAAGAAGCATTAAACCTTCTCTATGTAGCACCAAAGAGCAAAGGTGGGACCAGTAGTAGGGAGACAGATTTCAGCTCTGTGTAGGGAAGAATTTCTGAATCACTAGAGCTGTCCAACAGTGAAACAGGCAGCCTCATGAAGCACTGAGCACCATGTGTTGTTGGGAGATACTTAAGTAAAGTTTGAATGACCAGCTGCCCGGAATACTTTAGGGAAAGGTTTCTGGTACTGGGGGACCAGGTGACTTCTAAATTTCCTTTCTGTCTCTGAGATGCTGTGGTTCTGTGAGATGATGTAGACACTAATGTCTACCACCATACACCCCCAGAACCTTAGAAGATTCAGCATTCAAAGGGCCAGCGGGTGCTACAATGGATGGATGGGAAAGGGTTTCTTTGAGCCCTCTCAATAAATGACTGGAATGAATAGTTAGAAAAACACAGAAAAAGCCTCCATTCTCCCTGTGGTAAGAAGCTCTTTTGAGGCATTTTGCAGGGCCCTAAGCGTCCTTAATGTCACTCACCCTTGACCAGAATCACCTAGCTCATAGATAGAGCCTCAGTAGAGGTGAAATAGCAATGTGGTACACTCTACAGTCTCTCTGCCTTAGGTGACAGGCAGTCTCAGTTCTTACCTTTTACTATCCATGTGACTCTGGGCAGGTCAAACTTTTAAAGTCTATGAGCCTCAAGTCATTTGGTCTGTGAAAGGGGAATAATAATGCCTTACCTTCCTGAAGGTAGAGGGTGGGACCAGATGTTATCCTTGGTATCCCTGACTGCTCTGCAGGCTGTGTATTCTCTGATGAAAATGGATGGGAAGAGCCCTCTCTGAACTTTTTCTTTGTTTTGACTGGGTTGTTTCTCTGTCCCTATCCTCATACCACCACCTCCCCCCAAGTAGACTTTGAATGTCCCTGCGGGATGAGTATTTTCCCCGGAATCCTGGGAGCCCTGGATTCTTTGTGCGGCCCCAGTCCTCTTTTGCTGACATAGGAAACTGGGAAGTATAGAAGGAACTTGAGGCTTAGCCAGAAAAAGGGATGCATGCACGGAGGGGCGAGGTTTTCTTCTCACCACTTCTACCAGGAAGGTAGCTTCAGGCATATGCATATGCTGGTATAGGCTTATGTTGGCACCTTCATATGCAACCTGCATGTCTATGTATTTATATGTACATGTGTGTGTGTTATGTGTGCACTGTATACAAACTGGATTCTAAGCACATAGTGAGCGAAGTTTGAACTCGGAAACAATGGACCGACTGTGGTGTCTTTGACCTTGGGACGTGGGCATGTTGAAGCATTTCCACTAACATTGTTGGAGCTCTGTTCTGAGTCATGGAGCAAAGGAGTAGAACCTCTGCCTTTTCCTTGCCTCCCTTTACCCCCTGACAACATCAGAGTTTCTCACTCTTTGCCTCCACTGTTAAACTCAGAGAGAGATCTCTAAAGAGCTCTGACTAATGAGAGTTCTCCAGGTGGTATTTCCCTGAATCTAAAAATTCGTTCCTGTGTGTGCAGTAAGAACTCTGGGATATACAGGGTAATAGAGTTTGGGATGTGCCGATGCTGGTCTGAAAAGAGACTTGATGTAGGAAACACAAGGTAATTCAGAGAAGGCTCTGGGGTCCCAAATAGCACTTTTGGAAAGCCTCAGATTGCGATGATGTGGGTGTGGGGGAAATCCAGATCAGCTACTATGTGGCATAATGTTACATGGAGATCCACTTGAATGAGTGACTTCAATTGGAAGCTCAATAAATATTTGTTGATGGATTGAGTTTGGAAAAGTAGTAATTCAGGAGGTCTGAGTTGAGTACCATATGCCTAGACGTATTAATCATAGCTAACATTCATTTATAATAGCACTTTAAGTTTTACAAAATGCTTTACATACATAATTTCATTTGGAAGGTAGGTGTGATATTACTCCTATTTGCATATGGTGAAACTGAAACAAAGGTCTAACTGACTAACCCAGGGTCACACAGCTAGTAAATATGTGAGACAAGGTTTGAACTCGAGTCTTTCTGAGTAGTCTAGCACTATCCACTAGCTTTTTAAGACGGAGCCTTCCCAAACAGAGGAGGCACTAATTTAGAGAATTTTTATTTTCAGATTCCAGGGATACTGCTGAGTAAGGTTTCAGGTAGCCACAGAGAAAACAGTTTTGACCTGAAATCACAGGGTGTATTTGAGGCCCAGACAGAAAAAGGACATGCCTCTTCAGGGACAAAGGGTATAAAAGTTAGTAGAAAAACCAGCTGCAAAACCCCACATTCTGTTCAGTAGCTTTGCCAACCTGCAGAGGATCCATCGGTCTTTTCTGCCTTGGTTTGGATCCGTCCCTAGGATGAGTGGAAAGACAGAGACAGAGAAAGACAGAGTCTCCTCCCATGTCTATTGTAACTTTTCGCATAGCTATGAGCCAGTTGCTTTCTCTCTTCCACAGTGGCACTATCCTAGTGTATTTTCTGAATGACACCCTCAGGGCTTTACACTCATATGTCATATGCTTCCTTCAGCAGTCTTTGCCTCTTCTTGTAACTCCCTGGAATGGAAGCCAAGACTTTCTTGTTTTGTCCTGAGCTCTTCACTGCAGGCTTGGAGTGGGTTGAGATTCCCTGCTTCCTTCATGGGTCAAGGTCAGGTCATAACTGACTGACCCACATCTCTAGGTCACTTCACAATGTCTTAAGAAGACAAATGTATTTTCCAAAGAAGAAAAGAACACATTATGGTAGGCCAGATATTAAATATAATGAGATCCCTGTTATTAGAGGTGATAGAACAGAGGCTGATCACCTGTCAGTGGGTCAAGTCAGCAAGCACTGATTAAACCTCTCCTATGTGTCAGGCACTGTGCTAAGTCCTGGGGATACAAAGAAAGGCAAAAGCAGTGCCTGGTCTCATTTTGGGGATGGCGAAGGAGGTGAGGCAACTATGTACAAACAAGATATAGACAAAATCAGTTGGAGATAGTCAATAGAGGGAAGGCACTTGAAATAAAGATTTTAGATAAGAAATAGATGAGCCTTCCAACTGCAGTGATGATGATGATTCTGGGGGTGATTCTTTGATTCTAGCCTCCTGCTATTCAGCTCTGAAATCTGCTATCCCCATAAGGGAGAGTTTTAGGTGAAGAAAACCTTACCTAAAATGTCCAGTCCTGCCCTGGGTCATCTTCTCTGTGGTCAGCTGCCATGCTCAGAGGAAGGTTAAGTCTAGTCATGCTGGCAAGAACAGGAAGAACTTCAAACGTGTAAGTGCCCACTAAGTACAGAGCATTGTGCAGTACAGGGAAGACACCAAGATGAGTCAGACTCAAGCTGTGCCGTGCTGGAGCACAGAGAAGTGAGAACTTGAAATGCATGAGAAACAATCTACAGATCTGTTATGGGGGCCAAATCATCCTAGGGGATATTCCAGTCACAAAGGACCAATGGGATGGAGGCATGGCCTCAAAAGAAAGAAGAGCCGTGGGATATGATATCCTGGCCCAGAAAACCTAAGGGGATGGAACAACTTTAGCAAACACTCCCGCTTTGCGCCTCGTTCAATGCTAAACGTTGTAAGGAGAGACATAGGGAATGCAACACAGTTCCAGCTCTTGGGAGACTTCTGTACACACAAAGAACAGTGCTGAACAATGCAAAATAATGTTTAATGAACAATGTTCATTAACAAAACAACGTTTAATCATCTACACAGATGATAGGTACTAGAGTTTTGAGAAGAGTGAGATAAGTCAGTGAAGACTCACCAGGAAAGACTTTCTGGAAGAAATGGGACTTGGCCTGGGTCTGAAAGTATAGCTAGATCATGGGTTAAGGAGAGGGTATAAAAAGGGTTGGGAAAGATGAGTGAAGAAATAAAACTGGGAACGATCCTGGCATATTCATTAAATAATCATGGAGCTAGATATTAGAACAGAAGTTAGATTGGATTGTTAGGACAGGGCCAAATGATGTAGGACTTAGAAAGGCAATCTCCTTAGAGGAGGTTGGGCTTATGGTAGGAAAGTGGGAGCCATTCAAGGTCTCTAAGTAAGGGAGTGAGTGACATGAAAAAGGGAACTTTAGGCTTAAGGGAGATTACTAAACTAGTGATAATATTCAGGAGAAAAAGAGAGTGGAGGTGGGAAGACAAGTGAGAAAACTATCAGATTTGAAGTCCTTCTGTCCCCAGGGCAGATGAGAGGACTTGCCAGAGAAATCATTATAATGATCATAGACTTACAACTGAAAGGACTCTGAAAAGTTATCTGATTTGATAGCTTCATGTTACAGAAGGGAAAACTGAGGCCCAGAGAGATGAGGTCGCTTACCAAAGGCATATAGTCAGGTATCCGAAGTCACACTGACATAGTCTCCTGGCTTGGATCCTTAACAACAGAGTACATCAGGTAATTGGAATGGAGAAATGTTGCAGTCTGTCCTGCCCTCCATCCTGTTGAGTTGGGAAGCTAGGATACAGCTGGTAACTGATCTTATCTAGCTGACCTCTTTTCCTGTTCTTTTGTTGGAATTTTTCAGTCTTGTCCAAGTCTTCATGACCCCATTTGGGGTTTTCTTGGCAAAGATACTGGAGTGGTTTGCCATTTCCTTCTCCAGCTCATTTTACAGATGAGGAAATGGAGGCAAACAGGGTGAAGTGACTTACCCAGGATCACACAACTAGGAAGTGTCTGAGGTCAGATTTGAACTCACAGAGATGGGTCTTCCTGTACCCAGTGCTTTATAACATTTCCTCCCCTACCCTCTTTGAAAGGTAGGGCCTGATTCCATTGGGAAGGGAAATAAACATTTTTTAAGTACCTAGTATATACCAGGCACAGTATCAAGCACTTTACAAATATTATCTCATATGATTCTCACAACAACCCTACACAGTAGGTTCTTTTGTTATCGCCATTTTACAGTTGAGGAAACTGAGGCAAACAGAGGTTATGGGACTTGCCCAGGAGCATACAGTTAAGAAGTATCTGAAGCTGGGTTTGAACTCAGGTCTTCCTGACTCCAGACCAGGGATCTAGCTAGTGTACACTAACTACCTCATGCCAATTTCACATTGGATTTTGGTTTGGTGGCCTAGGGTGGTGATGACTTTTGGGCATCTGGATGCAGGATGCAAAGTAATTCTAATGTTCCATTTCAGCATTGGCTATGAGACTCCACTTCTAGGATGGAATTTTTAGCATATAGGAAGTATCCAACTGTAGACATTTTGAAAGCAAATAGGTTTCCATTCTTGGGGCAATGGGGTTTCAGAAACATGACTATCTTGAGTCAAAGGTCCAGTTTGAACTTAAAACATAATGACAAAACTCCAGAGCAACTCTCTATGCCAAACTAGTCAAGCACTAGGATGTCCAAGAGCATATCCCACAAAGACACTACATGGGTAGGCAGAAACCCAGGTTCTTGAGCTGGCTGTATCATCAACGGTCTGTGTAACCTTGGACCTCAGTTTTACAAATAAGCAAAACTGAGGGGATTGGGCTGGATGTCCCTTATAGTTTTCAAATTCCGCAGTTCTCTGAAAATAATTGCCAGGGAGAGACCATCTGAGCGCCAAGTTGCCTCTGGATGTGGTAGAGAACAGTCATGTTAGGAGCTGTTGAGGGGCCATTTGTAATGGAAAGATTGACAAACTTGTAAGGCCTATACTATTGCCCTGGGGCCACCAGGGTTACCTCCTTCACCCATTACCCTTATGAGAAGTACCCTCAGGAGCCTTGCCCTGGCAGGTCTTTGGGCTGATGTTAACGCTGAGGAGTAGGAAAAATGACACCCCAGCCCTGTTTCTTCCCTCATTGCATAACAGATTTCCAATACGAAATTGTCTGTAATATGTAAAACAAACTCATTCTGGGGAGTGTAATTTGCTGTCCCCAGGGGAGTTGGGGTTGAGAGATTGTTCCTTTAGTTTTCCTTTCCGTAGATTATCTTGTGGCAATGTGATATTACACACTTAAGCAGCTGGGTTTATGGTAACTGTTTGGGGGCTCCAAGATACTTTGGGGTTTTTTGCTCTAAATTCTCAGCCACAACTGTTCTCTCCATCGATATCAGTGTCTTTGGGATTCCATAACCTCATGTTCCATAGCCATGTTACCACAGCTGGCAGAATTCCTCACATCATTCCTGAGGAAAATTACCTTGAGAACTGCCATTCTAGGATTCTGTGACTTAAGTCAGACATCATAAAAAGTGTTCCATGAGACCAGTGTTTTGCTGGGACGCTACTGGGCATAGACTCCTAGAGCTCTCTAGAGTCCTCCTTAAAAATGTACCGAAGGTTTTTACCATGGTTTCTTGATGGCATAGATATTTCAAAGTAGCAGCTAATTTTTTAAAAAAGTTATACCTAGCAAGTTTTTAAGTACCTTATAAAAGGGTATGCTGGCAAATGTTTAACAGCCAGCCTTCAAAAAAAAAAAAGACATACTTTTAAGTTTAATATGCATGATTATCATTTTCTTCATTACTTCTTAAGTCTAAATAATCAACAAAACAAAAAATCAAGCCCTGATTGTCAATTTCCAAAATGTAAATACTCACACTGAAAATTTAACAATTGACTTACATGAGCAGGCTTCAGCATATCCCTGTTTACAAACCACCCTCAAGTGTATAGGCTGTATTTCTAGAATAAAATCTCAGAAGAAGAAAAAGACATGTAGAATATACAGAAAAATAACACTGATTATAGGTTACAACCAGGTTTTATACAAGCCAGATTTTGGGGGAAAGCGTAGTCTATTTTAGACGGTAATAGTACACTATAGTTAAGAAGCTGTGTAATACGCAGAACATAAAGAGCCGAGCCTCAAAGCCAGGAAAACCAGAGTTCAAAGCTCAACTCTGACTTTGCCATGAACCACTCAATGTTCTAGACAACTCTAACACAATAAGGGTGGGGAAGGGAATAAATATTCATTGAGCACCTACTTTGGCACATAATTGGAGAGCTTGGGAGTGCAGTGGGTAGAGCGGGGCCTGGAGTCAGGAAGACTCATCTTCCTGAGTTCAAATCCAGCTTCAGGCACTTACTAGTTATGTGACTCTAGGTAAGTCAATCCTGTTTGCCTCAGTTTCTTCCTTTGTAAAATGAGCTGGAGAAGGAAATGATAAACTACTTCAATGTCTTTGCCAAGAAAACCCCAAATGGAGTCACAGAGAGTTTTACACGACTAAACAAGAACAAATGGCACATAGTAGGCACTTAATAAATGCTTATTGATTGATTGGGACTGTGCTGTGTGCTCATTGCAAGAATTATCTCATTTGATTCGCACAACAATCCTGTAAGTCAGGTGCTATTATTATCTTCATTTTCCAGTTGAGTAAACTGAGGCAAACAATTAAGAGCCTTGCCCAGATTCATACACCTAGTATCTGGGTCTGGATTTGAACTCAGGTGTTAATGACTCCATTCTCAGTGCTCTACCCACTGCACCACCAGCTGCCTCAATAAGTTTCAAAGAAGATGTTCATCTTCACTGATAGGAGTTCCCTGTTCTAATGAAATCACAAGCACAACCTCTGTTCTTGATAGCATACTCTATGAATTTTAATTATCATCATTATTTTGGTAAAGTTGCAGCTTCACTTTCCTAACTACATATCTCTCTGATCCTAAAAAACCCCTGCCTTCTCTGGGTGCTAGGGAAAGTAGCTCAGGGACATGGAGGCTGGTGGAAGGAAGCCAGATGAAAATTTTGTTGGCCTTTGAAGTGAATAATCCACTATCTGAAATCAAAGGGTGATTGTGAAAGTCCATCTCCTCATGGGGATCCAGCCTAGCAAATCAGCTGCTCCCAGTGCAAAACATTCCATTCTAGAACCCTGGAGTTACGTTGTCCTTACACGCTCATTTAGGGAGTGGGATGTCAGCAACCCTCCAGTTGTATTCCTTTTTGCCTCAGACTGGGATGGACACTGAACTGAGTAAACTGAGCAGCCCCAGGGCTGGCCTGTGCCAACTGAACTCTGGGACTTTTCTGGATACTGCTTTTGAGATCATTTACAAGACCAGAAGAATGGTATTGCTGCAAGCATCGCAGTAACTATCATTTCTCCAGGGGCTTTGGCTAGAGATTTTAAAATGTAGATTTCTCTACCAGCAGGATATTCTTTTTCATCACTCCCCAGGAACAAATTTGCCAGCCCTGCCAATAACAAAGACAACTTGGTACAATGCAAAGGGCCTGAATTTAGTGTCAGAGGACCTGTGTTCAAAACTTACTGCCTCTGTGACTTTGGAAAAATCACTTAACCTCTCTAGGCCTTTTTTCCCTCATTTGTAAAATGAAGGCGTTGGTTAGATGATCACTAGCCCTTTCTGGTGCTAAGTCTCTGATACTTTGAATAGGAATTGGAGAAGCAGGGGTATGATGATACAAAGAAATGAAAGTCAAAGAAATCTATCAGAGCCACCTCCTTTTCATCCAGGGTTGAAAGCTGAGAGGGATAGCTCTGTGTGTGGTGGCATCTGCATCTGCTTTTCCCATTGTTGAGCTCCAAACAGAGCTATGTTGTTTTAGATATGCCAAGTTATCACAGGATCATTGAAGCCTCATTTTCTGTGCCAGAAGCAGGGGTCAGGTCTTATAGCTCTGCTCCGGTTCTACCTGGGGGGAGAGGGTTTCCTTTGGACTCCCTTAGGAATAGGTTTATACATTAGAGTTTCTGGGGTGATGGCCCTTTAGGCACTTCTGTCATCACCGTAGTGATTAAGTACCCTTCCCAAAATTTCTGAAAGTTAGCAATGTCATTCTGTCATTCTGGGATTCTCTTCCCCGGACTAACTCAGGAAAAAAAGGGAACTGACCAAAACAACTGAGGGACCTTACATTAATTATGACAATAGGTCACACTTCCATAATGATTCCAGACAGAGGAGGCATAGTGTAAGCCAAGATGCACAGTAAGGAGAGAACCGTTTGATAGGATAATGTGTTCCTGTCAAGGAACAGAGGAGGATGAGATTGGAATGGGAGCTTGAGAAACTTTCTCTAAAGCAACCCTTCGAGGCAGGACGTACAATTACTATTGTTTCCATTCAGCAGATAAGAGTAAGTTTCAGGATAAGTGATTTGAACACATAGTTTTGTAAGTCCAGGAAGCAGGGATCTGAGCCCAAACCTGTAGGCAACAAGTCCAGAACTTTTTTCCCGGGTGCCATCTTGTTTTATATTGTATTTATATTAGAATATATATACATATATATATTCTATTCTATATATTCTGTTTATATTAGATTACTAATAAAGAAAATGAAAAAAATCCCAAGTGAGCTGGGCTGGTGGATACAGTACAGTTTTGAATACCAGTCTTCTTAGGATTGTTGACTTAGAACTAGAAGGGACCTTAGAAATCATCTACTTCTAGATCAGCCCCCTTGTTTTACAACTGAAGAAACCAATTTCCATCCAGATTAAGTTATTTGCTCAAGATCATATACAGGTGGCAGGGAACGCTTTTGAACCAAGGCCCTCTAATCCCATATTCAGTGTTCTTATCACTATACTGCTCATGACCAAGTTCACTTTCTGATTCTACGTTGATGCTTTCCCTCTGAGATACCTCCACATCCAGTACCCAGAGGAAAAGTTTAAGCTGACTTCTCTATTCTATAACACACCATCCCCACCACCAAGGAAGGAGAAGAGACGTGGCAGACACAGTTGGGGAGAATTTAATGATCATGTCTTTGATTCCATCCTGTGGTTCTGTGTTGGCCAGCATCCAACCCCTCTTGCCTCGTCCCTTCCGATATTTTTTAACCTTGATGTCTGAATGTTTAAAGAGACTCACTTTTCAAAGGTGTTAACTTCCCCCCTACCAGAGAAACCTCCATTCCACAGCCTGAAAAGTAGAGACACTCCCCTTAGTGGCGACGCTGCTCCTGGGGGGACCTGGGGTGGATGTAGCCAGAAGGAGACAGGCAGCTGGAGGAGATGTTCTTCTTGGCAAGATACCGTGGTGAGGCATAAATCAAAGCGGTTTTATGAGCCAGTTTGTGATCTCCCTATTAGATTTGGGAGGGCCGTGTCCGCTCCTCCAACCTATTCCATCCATTTTGTTCTCCACATGGTCTCAGAGCTAGGTGACGGGGGTTACTGTTGTGGTTGGCTGGTCACCCAATCCCATAGCTTTCTAGACTGTTTTAAAAGATGTGTTTTCTGTACAGGAGATGATAATAATGAAAGATCTCAGTCTGTCCTGGCTGTTGTTGTTTTTTCCTTCCCGTGTCTTTTGTCTTTCTTTCATAGAGCACAGGATTTTCATTTATTAGAAAAATTTAGAAATATGAGGAAATATAAGTCAGGATCATCCCTAGTGATTAGCACCCCTACCAGCTATTTAATGCTCATCCCATACCTCTAGTGGTCACTTGGTGGCACCCAAGTTGACATTCAGTTAGCCATAAGTCACCTCCTTCTGACATAGAGCACTTGGTCCAGGGATTGCCAGTTGGGGCTGTGCTTGAGGTGTGTGTGATACAGCTGCAAAGAAGAAGAATTAGTATAATCACTCTGGTCAACATCATTATCCATCTCTTGAATGAATGTGTAGAGGCCGTAGATAACACCAAGAATGACTAATATGTTGGGAGAATTGAGGTCCAAAATTGCATTAGTTGGAACTAACAAGTTGGAATTTAATAGTGATGAATGTAAATGCCTACATTTAGGTTCAAAAAATCAACTCAACAAGGACAGGGTGGGAGATGACTGATAGAGGACATGAAGAATGGCTAAATATATCAGATGATGGATTGGAATCCAAAAATTATCTTGATGGGTTGGGAAAATGAGTTGAAATTAACAAGTTGAAATTTAAAGGAGCTAAGTATAAGGCTTGTACTTAGGTTCAGAAAAAATTTATGGTATAAGAATAGGGTAAGAGATTGATAGCAATTTCTGTGAAAATGACTGGGGTTTTAGTGGACCACCAATTCAGTATGAGTCATCAGTATGGCCTAAATAACATAAAAACCTAACATCCCTTTAGGTCTCTTTATTAAATGTTAAAACAAAGAACACTGTACACTGCCTTGGTCAAACCACATCTATATTAGAAGGAAACAAACTTTTTTAAATGCCTTCAAAGTGCCAGGTACTTTACAAATATTATCTCATTATCACAACCTTGGGATAGGTGCTATGATCATCCTCATTTTACAGTTTAGGAAATTGAAACTGACAAAGGTGAATGACTTGTCTAGAGTCACACAGCTCCTAAGTGTCTTAGGCTGGATTTGGACTTAGGTCTTCCTGACCTTAGGCCCTAGCTGCATTGTCTGTTCAGTGCTAGAATCCATATTTTAAAGGAGACTTGGGCAAACTGGAGGTAACAGCTGTAGAGAAGAGTCACAAGAACGGCGATGAACTGAAAACCATGCCAGGAACAGCTTAAAAAAAGATGATGTCTACCTTGCAGAAGATAAGGACAAAATGATCCGTCATTCAGTAAGCATTTATTGAGGACCTTTTATGTGACAAGCCTTCTACTAGGCTATCAGAAGGGCTGTATTGTGTGGATACAGAACAGACAATTAGACCATAGAGGTACAAAGAACTCAGAAACAGATTCAATTCAGTATAAAGAGTAACTTTCTAATAATTGACAGGTGGTGTCATGGCTAGAGCATAGAGCATTGAATCTGGAGTCAGGAAGACGTGAGTTCAAATCTGGGCTCAGACGCTGATTCGTTATTTGACCCTGGGCAAGTCACTTAACCTTTGTTTGCTTCAGTTTCCTCATCTATAAAATGGAGATAATAATAGCACTTACTTTCTAGGATTATTATGAGGACCAAATGCGATAATGTTTGTAAGGCACTTAGCGCTATGCCTGGCCTGTAGTAAGCACTATATAAAGGTTATTTATTATCAGTAATAATGTCCATTGGACATTAGATTGACTGTCTCACAAGGCAGTGAATTCCCTGTCAGCTAGCTGGTGTGGTGGATAGAATGCCTGTCCTGGAGTTAGCAAGACGTGAGTTCCAATTTTTACTCAGACAGTTACTCTTTGGGTGACCCTTGGCAAGTCACTTAACATCTCTTTGCCTCAATATCCTCACCTCTAAAATGGGGACAATGATAACATCTAGTTCGAAGGGTTGTTGTGAAGTCAAATAAAATAATATTTGTAAAGCATTTAGCACAGGCACTAAGTAAACATTTGTCCCTACACCTTCCCACCCATCCCATCTCTACAGGGGCTTCTCGCTGTGGATGAGATAATAGCTGGTGCTTAGGTCATATATTGAAAGTTTTACACACACATACACACAAACTCACATGTCTATATAGATATATATGTGTGTACATGTCTATATGTTTATGTATATACACACACATAAACCTCCACACACCTGTATATTTCGTTTGAACTTCACAACAATCTTGTGAGTTAATAGAAGTCTCTAAGCCTCAGAGTCTTTGGTTCCGTGACTCAGGCTCTATTTCTCTTGAAGGATAGGGCATCTATCCTGATGGCAAGGCATCTTTGACCAAACAAATGAAGAGACTTGATTGTGGAAGACAGTGAATTAATTTGCCTGTTGTTCCATACGATCATTTTGACAAAGGAGAGTTGAGGAAGAAAGGCATGGAGAGTAAACAAGATTGGTTTCCTAGACAGGCTCGAGAGGTGAGTACAGGGGAAATGCCTCTCCTCTTATGCTCTCATTTATTTCAAGGCAGAATATACTCATATAGTAAGGTTTGATATGAACTGTCTCTATCTTCATACATGGAGTATTTTTTTCTACTATCAGTCAACAAACATTTATTAAGTGCCTACTATGTATGTGCCAGACACTGTATTAAGGGTATGCAAAGAAAGGGAAAGGTAGTCTCCTGCCCTCAAGGAGCTCATAATCTAATGGGGGAGTCATCAAGCAAACAATTAAATATAAACAAGCTATAAATAGGATATATTGGAAATAGGTAGCAGAAGGAAGGCACTAGAATTAAAGATGCATTGGGAGAGGCTTCTTGTAGAAGGTGAGATTTTAGTTGGAACTGGGAGGAAGTCAGGAGGTGAGGATGGGGAGGAAGAGCATTGCAGGCATGGGGTGCAAATGGCCAGAGTTGAGAGACGGAGGGTCTTGTCTGGAGAGCAGCAAGGAGGCCATTGTCACAGCACTGAAGAGTAGGGGGAGGATGTCAGGTGGAAGAAACTAGAAGGGGAGTGGGCTGTGTTCATTTGGTGGGGGAGCGGTTTGCATTCCCAAAGCTGTTGGACAGGGTCCTACCGAGGCATGCTGAAAGATGGCTGTGGCTTCTGTTATCTGGTCCTCATGGTAATACTTTCACACACACACACACCCTTCCTAGACCCCAAATATTTCTCCCACTTTTCTGTAGCTTTGGAGGCTCCAGAGAGAAGCCAGTTTGGGAGACTAAGGAGATGGCCAAAAATCTAGCCATTCTAAGTCACTCCTAGTCAACTACCCTCCCCAAAAAGTGTCTCTTGTGGCAAAAATGGCTGAGTTTGAAACAGCAGCTGCAGAGGTCAAGGGTTACCATATGCACTTTGGAGCAAGCTTTATACAGACCAAATGTTTTGAATATTATGTTTCTGGAGACAAGGCAGCTGAGGCATCGACTGGAGGCTCCTCGGCTGCTTCTGTTGAATTTCAACAAAGTTTGCTTCTTAAAGGCAGGAAGAAAGCACATCATAATATAAAAGCAGTGCACTCAGAGGGCGTAAGCTCAAACCTGGCTATGGTGCTTATTCATCTAGGTAACCTTGAGCAAATCATTATTTGGAGCTTTGTTTCTTCATCTGTAAAATCAGGAACTTGGACTCTATCATCTTCAGGTTTCTCTCTGACTCCAAAGCCTATGATCCCATAAAGCTGATAAGGCTCATCTCTATCGCTCGTTTTCTCTTGCCCTGGATGACCAGACTGGGATTTTTTCAGGCTGATTAGCAGGAGAGCGAGAAAGTAGCTAGAGTTCATGGAAATGTGTTGAAAGGTATTCCAGAGAGGTGTTTGTTTTGCTGACTTTTTTTTCCTTAAAAATGCTATTTCCAAAAGTTGGCCTTGAGGAACAAGGAAGGTCCCAATAGAGGAAGAGCTGAGAGGGGAGAGGAGGGAGAAGGGTGCTGTTGGGTGGTTGGGCTTGTGTCAGATGAGGACAAGAATATTAACTTGAGTGTGTTCCCTCAGAGCCGGACTGTGAATAAGCAGCTTGAGAGCTGACTTGGCAACAAGCAAGGGACCGTAATCACAAACAGACTGGCTTCGGTCACAACCAGAAGTATGACTTTAGACTGCTGGCTTCCATGGGGAAGAATGTACCCCTCTCCCCTCACAATGCTTGCCCAAACCTTTGCTCAGTTAAGGTCTCATGCTGAAATAGGGGACCCACTCGGAGCGGGTTATCCAAGCCAGTGTTTGCGAGGTTCCCATTGGTATTGGGTATTTGAGCCCTTTCTGCTTGTTATTTTCTCCCCTCTTGGGTCTCATGTGCTTTGCCTCCTTCCCCTTGTGGGATGTAGGAGCTGGGGATTCCAGAATCTTGGGAAGAGGCTGAAAGAATCCCACATTCTCTGAGTCTCTGCCCTGCTCAGCAGCTCAGACTAGCCAGAGCCATGACTGCTTTTACTCAGCAAGCTGGCATTGGGTTTTTGGTATATGCCCAGCACTGAGAGCGAGAGTGGAGGAGGGAAGGAGGTGACACAGAAAAAGAAGAAGTTGTGAGCCTGACCATCTGGTCCCAGATAAAATTGTGAAGTCTTCAGCACCTTCCACTTCCCTTCTTAGGCTCTTTTTTACCCTCATGACCCCCAAAGCTTTCAGCATTCCCTAGCACCATTCTCTTAGCTGGGATCTTCCAATCCTGTGAACTTGCTTCATATTTTCTATTTCCCTCATGTACTTATTACCTTCTATTTTGTATCACAGTTATGTGTACATATCTTGTCTTCCTTATTAGATTTCAAATTCTTGAGGGCAAGAATTGTGTCATCTTCATTGCTATATTCTCCAACATCCCCTTTTCTTCCCTCCTTTCCCACACCACCCCTGCCATGTTTGCTGAATAAATAAGTGAATGAATACCAATCAATAAATGATAATCAGCACTTGTTATGTGAGGCAGCATGGTGTGTAGTCAGAGTAACCAGCGTCCAAATCCTTCCTCTCAGACTTACTAGCCATGTGACCTTAGTTAAATAATTTCTTGTCTTTGAACCTCAGTTTCCTCATCTGTAATATAGGAATAATCTTTACACCTACCCCACAGGATTGTTATAAGGCTCAAGTGAGATAATCAACATAATAAATATGTGAGGGAGATAATAAACATAAAATACTTAGCACTTTGTAAATTACAAATCACCAAATAAATCCATTTCTATCATTACTGTGTAGAAGATGAGTCTGTGGTAGAGATGTAAAAGAGCATAAAACTCAGCCTTGCAATGTTGTGTAATGGAGAGGCTATTGGACTAGGTGTCAGGTGGCCTGGTTTCAAATCTCAAATCCATTATTTGCTAGTTGTGACTTTGGGAACTTCAAAGATTCTTAGTTTCCATATCAATAAAATGGGGATAATATTTGTACTACTTACCTTATTAGGATGTCTGTGAGTAGAATTTTGTTAGGTAAACCACAAGATGCCAATACAAATGTGGATTATTAATAAAAATTCTATTAAATAGGCCACAGCATAGAATAAATAATACTAACTCCCTCTATAATGCCCGGCAGATCCATGAGGGCATCGGACTCAGTGGATTCAAAGGTCTCTTTCTAGTTGGGGCATTCTATTATTATGGAATACTGTCTCTTATTCAGATGGCTCAGATTGTGTTTTGTAGAATAAGGGGCATTGTCCAGACCAGTGATTACCCCTTAGGATCTGGGCTACTCTTTCCAGAGTCTGAGTGTTGGGAGACACTAATAGCCTTCCTCACTACCATATTACCTCACTACTTTCATCCCCTGTTATCTCCCACCCAGGGCAGAGGTTCAGGCCACATGAATGAGAAACCAAATCGCCTAGGAACAGAAACAGACAGGCACTGGGGTTGTGTTACCCATTTGGGGCTGGAAGTATGATGACCTTGATCTGACATGGCAACCAGGGAGTGAGGTCAAGAACCACTCAGCAAGTATATCAGCAAGTGTAAGTATGAGCCAAGCCTGTTCTCAGCCAGCCCTTGGGATCAGCTATACTAGCTGTTCTGTGCGGGAGATAAGCCGAAGAGGAGACAGCCAGGCCTCATTTGGGGGCAGCTCTTGGTCTAATGGAGAAGATCCTATAAGCAAAGTAATTAGCACCTCATATAAGGCAGTGGATGATTAAGTGCTAAGCTATGGAGCAGGACTTTAAGTACATCTGGAGGTATCTGAGTCAGAAAAATCACTGTGGAGTGGAACGATGAGGGAGGGCCTCAAAGAGGATGTAGACCTTGCTTTATCTGGGTATTGAAGGGAAGGTAGGATTTGGATGGACACAGAAGGCATTCCAGAGAAGGGGGAGCAAAATGAGCATGGAGACAGGAATGAGTTTGGAACCCAGGACAAAAGTTAGATTACCTAAAGTGAGGACAGAACTGAGAAAATCTCAGTCTTAGAAAACATTCCAGTGGAAAGGAGATGGGCAGCATAGTGGATAGGGCCCTGAACTTAGAGCCAAGAAGACCCGAGTGCAGATTCTACCTCAGATACTTACAAGTTCTGCGACCCTGTGTAAATCACTTAGTCTTTCTGTGCCTCAGTTTCCTCATCTATAAAATGAAAAAGTTGAGCTGATCTTTAAGGTCCTTTCTAGCTCTAAATCTGTAATTCTATGAACTGCATGGGATGGTTTATCTCTAACTAGACGTCTTCCTCCCTTGACCATAGCTTACAAGTTAACTCCTGTACATTCATCCTATCTAGAATCTTGCCAGTCTAGTCATCCCTGCACTCCTCCAAGCTGTAGAATTTGAGCTCTGTGGGGCTTATCATGTAGGTTCCTGTGCTCTAGACTGGTCTGTTTTGGTTGAAAAGAGTAAAGGTTTGGGACTTGGGGAGATGGAGATGGGGTGGACAGGAGAGCAGTAACCCCACTAGCCTTACACAGAGATCCCACAAAGATCCAGCCAGAGGTGGGATAGCAAGGTTAGCAAAAATGTCCCTCTTACTTCAGCTTTCCCCCGGACCCCACTTCCTTTTTGCCTTCATAATCATCCAGTTTCCCAAATGTAACCAAAAAGCACTGTAGCCGCACTTTTGGTGGCAGAAACAAATGAACTGAAAACAGCATGGGTGCCCGTGGGTTGGGAAATGGCAAAACAAATTGTGGCATAGGAATGTAATGGAATATTATTGCACCATAAAAAGCAATGTATCTGAGGGAGTCAGGGAAACATGACTTTTATGAACTAAAGCAGAATGAAGTAAGCAGACCTGAGAGAACATCATACACAATGACTTCAATCATCTAACTGAAAACACCACTCACTACAAGGCAGCCAGGCTTGGATTAATTACAATAGCCAGTCTTGGCCCTGGAGAAGAGAGAGTGTCTGAAACACAGGAGAAAGGTGGAGGCCTACGGGAGTGGAATGTTGCATAAGTTTTCAAACATGGAGCTATTGTTTTATTGTTTGGTTTTGCTAACAAGAGGAGTTTCTGGGTTGAGTCAGAGAAGAGATGCAGTCATTGGGGAAGTGACTGGTATAAAAAAAAAGCAGCAATGAAAAACAGTAAAATAGAAGACTCAGGTGTAAGGGCAGAAAGCCTTTAATCCTCCCCCTCCCTTTAGTCACCTACCTTTCCTGGGCCTCAGTTTTCTCATCTGTGCAATGATGAGCTTTGGGTTGGGTGATCTCTAAGGCCCTTTGAAGCTGTAATATTATCTAATTACTTTCTCGCCTTCATATGCTTTCTCTTTTCCTCCTCCTTTCTTTCTCTATCTCCTTCTCCTTTCTCTCTCATCTCTTCCCCTCTCTTTCCTCCTCTCTCCCTTTCTTTTTCCTTTTCTCTTTTTGTCCTTCTTTCTCTTTCTCTATCCCTTTCTTTCTCACCTCCCCTTCTCTTCTCTCTTTGTCTTCTTCCTCTCTCCCTTCTCTCTTTCCTCTTCCTCCTTCTTCCCTCTTTCTCTCCTCTCGCTTTCTCCTTCTCCTCTTTCTCTCTGCCTCCTATCTCCCTCCCCACCCCATGTGTCTGTCTCTGTCTGTCTCACATGCACGCACACACGCACACACACACACACTCAGACACTCCTCCATTCCTTTTCTTTTTCTTTGTCACTTATTATTTAATTTCTCTTCCCTTGTACCTGCATTCAGGCTTTCCCCAGCACTCTGAGATCTGGCTGTCTCAAGCCCTGGTCTCAGGCCCAGTGAAAGATAGCTAGGGTTCCAGCTGACTCTGGGAAAACCCAGAGCTCACCAGGCCTGGCGGGCAGCTTGGCTCTCCACTCTCCCCTCCTCAGGCCATGTGGGTGCTACAGGTCTTCCCCTGCCCATTCCAAAGCTGTGAGTCGCCAGACTCTGCGGCCCAAGGAGCAGGGGCTGTGTTTGCGCTTACCGTATAAGGTGCTGTCTCAAATACATTGTCTCCATCCTGCAGCTCACCAGTGAGGTTGTGTCCTAAGGGACCAGGGAAGGCAAATCATGTTTGTTTCGGAGAAAATATTGATATAGGATTCCTTTCTTTCTGCTCTAGTGGATCTCCTTTGATGAGTGTAGGGTTTTCCTGATCCTCTCTACTCCATCCTCCCAGAAGTTTGGTTTTCAATTCTTGTTTTGAGAAAGGTCCATAACCTAGAAGGATTAGTAGAGCATCAGAGCAGGGTTAAGGGTGGAGCAGTGTTTGCTGTTTGACCTTGAGTACATTGTAGAACCTCTCTGTGCCTAAGTTCCCCATCAGAATTGGGGATTGGGGGCTGAGGCAGATCCTGACTGGGTTGTCTTAAGGAATAATGTGGCTAGAACCCAACTTTCTGCATCCTGAAGATTTAGGGAAGAGATTCTGTACTCTTAAGGGACTTTTCTTCTCCTTCCTTCCTAACACCAAGCCCAGCAAGTGGAGATTTGAGGAGAGGGGCCCTGTTCTGTTTGTCCTGTTTACATGTCTATGAGAATTAGGCCCTGCCTGCTTCCCTCTACCCCCAATTCTGCTGATTCTTCCATCAGTGAACTTGAGAGATCCAAATCCATCAGCATTCCTGGTAGCCTCCCCTCACCTCGGTCTGGAAGAATCTGCCTCATGAAAAGGCGATTGCCTTTAGATGGTGCATATTTTTGCAAGCCCTGTATTTAAAATTCCCCAGGAATTAAATAAGCAGAGCCTGGGTAAGAATGTTACAGAAGAACTGTGGTCTGGGTTCTGTTGTTTTTTTTTGCTTTTTAAAGTTCTTTAAATTGAGTCTTCCACCCATTCCTAAACCCCTGTTCCTCTCCTCCCCTGCCCTATCTTTTCAAAATTTGAGCCCAGTTAAGAATGAACTAGCACTGTCAGCCTCTTCTTCATTCAGGGCGTGCCAATAGAGAGGGCTGAGGCAGGTCTGTTTCCTAAAGTTGTTAGTGACTTTCTCAGCTGAACCCATCTCCACTCTGGTGTCCAAGATAGCTTTCTCTTTGTTTGTCCAAGGGAAAAAAGGAAATCTATTTGAGCATAACTAAGGCATTATATGGGATTGATAAAGCAGCAATAACCTCTGACATGTATGTGTTTTCCTTTCTGTTTATACACCCAGTGAGAAAAGGGGTCCAAAATTTTGCTCCTATTTGACAGATGAGAATAAGAATAGTAAATAGCAACCATTTATATAAATAAGGCTTAAAGGGTTGTTGTGGAGTCATATCTGAGTCTTTGTGATGCCGTTTGGGGTTTTTTAGGCAGAGAAACTGGAGTGCTTTGCCATTTTCTTTCCCAGCTGTTTTTTACAGATGAGGAAACTGAGGCAAACAGGGTTAAGTGATTTGTCCTGGTTCATACAGCTAGTACGTGTCAGTGGTTAGATTTGAACTCAGGTCTTCCAGGCTCCAGACTCCAGGCCCTTACAAATATTACCTCACCGAGTTTTAGGTGACATGATTTAAATGAGGTAAACTAAAATTTTTACAAGTAGTTCATACTCAACAATAATCCTGGAGATAGGCACCATTTTTATACCCATCTTACAGATGGGAAAATTGAGGCAGAGATTAAATGACTTACCCAGATTCACTTAGCTAGTAGATATCGGAAGCTGGATTTGAACTCAGCTCCTCCTGATTCCAGGTCCTGTATTCTAACCTCTTGTTGCCCAGGAACCCCTAGAGAAATCGGAGACTGAAGAAGGGGTTGAATTGTACATAGGGAAGATCAGATAGGTGTTATGTAGATAGCTGGGAATGAAACCCTGGTCTGACAACTGCTCTATCACTTTGTGCTGTTCAAGTATTGCACTGGATAGCTTTTCAGTTGATTGGCTATATCCACTGGTCAGATGAGGGACCTGTCAGGAGTTGGGAAGAGGAAAAAGGTCTCTTTAGCCACCTTGGCTTTTCCTAACAGCTGATAAGGGACATGCATGACGCAAGGGGACTATGCAGGAACTGAGGGACAGAAAAATTGACTGCGCCTAAGGAGATGTATCTACCATTACCTTCTGACCCAAAGGGATATGCAATTCAGTTTTCTAACAATACCCCAGGCAGAGAAAACTCAAAACAGGCAGCTATAGATAGTGTAGTAGACAGAGCACTGAACCTGGAGTCCAGAAGACCTGAATTCAAATTCATCCTTAGACTCTGTGACCTTGGGCAAGTCACATAACCCTTATTTAAGTTTCCTCATCTGTGAAACAGGAATAAAATAGAATCTACCTCCCAGAGCTTTTGCGAGGATAAAATGAGATCAAATTTTTGAGAAGTGTTTTATAAATTGTAAATCACTCTAAATGTTACTTTTGTTCTTAATAATTTTTCAAGGGACATAGTGTTAGAGCCCTGGGACACTATGAAAGTATAGAGCTGGGGCAGATGGAAAGTTGAAATGCTCATTGTTGCAGCCTGTCCTGTTCCTGGGAAAACACTTTGGGTAGAAGGCAGGCCTGTGACTTTTTACTGGGCTATCAGAACTACTTTTTTAGACCCTAGTTGGCAACAGAGAAGAAAAAAAAGAGAGAAACTTCTGCTATTTCCAGCAGAATGAGATATTTGGTATCCTGGAAACCAGGAAAAATGAGAACAGATGATGGTTGGCTCTTTCTTTCCAAAAAGTGGAGGGGAAAAAAATTCCATCTCCAAGATTATTCCATATGACAGGGCTATAGGTGGCAGATCTCAATTCTTCCTAGGGTAAAGACTTCAAGTGATAGTTAATGTGGTCACATGATTATAGAATCTGGACAGGACCGAGGGTCTAGTCTAACCCCAACCTTCTATAGATAAAGGCCAGATCAAAGGACCTTAGATAATGACTAAATGACTTGTCTTAGGTAAGCATCAGAGATAGAATGTGAAACTATTGTCAGTGCTCCTTCCTCTGACTTGAATTGGACCTTGAAGGGTGGATATGTATAATTAACATGGAAGAGGGAAAGGCCATGTATAACTTATATCAAATTGCTTGCCTTCTCAATGAGGGGAGTGGGGAGGCAGGGAAAGATTTTGGAACTCACTTTTAAAAATGAGTCTTGGAAATTGTTTTTACATGTAATTGGGGAAAAATAAAATACTAAATTAAAATTTTAAGAAAATCACTGGGGAGGGAAAGGCATCTCAGGGACAGGGAATGACATAAAGGAGAGACACAGAGGCAGAAAAACAGATCTAGAAAGGTTAAATCTTTAATCTTTGTCCAGGGTCTTACAGATAGTAAGTGGCTGAACTAGGAATCCAACCCTAATTAGACCAGTTCTCTGGTTGAACCCAGCTCTTTGACTCCAAAGCTCCTTCCATTCTGCCATCTCAGAGGGATTAAATTTAAAACCTGGGTTTACTCCTTGTTGTCTAGGAGACTCTAGTGTAGTTAAGTCATTTTATTTCCCCAGGCCTTAACTTTCTTCAGATGTAAAATGGAGTTGAACTAATTGACTTTAGAAGATTTCTTCTAGCTCTGAATTCTCTGAAAACTCACTGCCAGTCACTGGCATTTTCTCCTGCCCTGCAATGGGACTGGGGAAACAGTGTTTTTGAGGAGGGGATGCCTCCCCTAACATCAAGCACTTCTTTCCAGCTAGAAAAAACACTTCTGCTGTGAGTAGAGACCCTGGATAGCGAAATGATGCCATCCCTTGCTCATGTTATCACTGGTGCCTGGAGTGCCTAGAAAAGCTTTCATCCTTCAAGGCCCATTTCAGTCAGGGGGTGGTACACTGACACTAGAAGGATGAAGGTTGGAGGGGATTAATCCTTAATTCCTCATGTGTAAAACAAAAGGATTGGACTAGATGATCAGAGATTCCTTCTGGCTCTAGAGAGAAGATCCTATGATCCCGAGTCCCATTACCTCCAGGAAATCTCTCATCACTCTCTCCCATGAAGGTTTCTCCTTTCTCTGCACACTTCCTGGCCATTCACCATAAATTTGGAATTTTTAAGCTTTTAGACTGTTGCTTCAGCTCCTTTAGAGCAAGGACCAAGTATTTTTACCTCTCCTGTATCCCCAGTAGTGTCCAACACAGTGTGGAATATAAGTAGATGGTAAATCCTGGTTGACTGATAATGGGGACAAGGCCAAACCATGCAGTGATTGAGAATGTTGGTAGAGGGGCAGCATGGTGTAAAATGATGGACTTTTACGTCCAGATGACCTGGATTCAGATGTCATCTCAGAAATGTGCTATCTGTACGACCCTGGACAAAGTAATTAAACACTTGGTTTCATCATCTGTAAAAATAAGGGAGTTGGATTTGATGACTTCTAAGGTCCCTTCTAGCATTAAATCCTGATCCTGTGGAAGAGAGTATATGGTCTAGTGCTCAAATTCAGTGCTTGATGAGCCCTTGACACATCTGTCCTCACCTATCCCCAGCTCTGAAGTGGATATGGGGTCAAAAAAGTCTTTGAGGTGTTTTTGTCTTCTTTGGGACCCCCAGCTGTTTGTACTTAGAAAGTCTCTTCCATGAGGCCAGGAACTTGTCCCCAGGGATCTTTCTTTGATGTAGATGCCAGACATCTGAATGCTTTAAAAAATATACTTCAAGCTCTGCTCCCCAGTTCCATCTTTCTTCGTCCTACTTGAGAGTAAATAGACATGAGCTAGTTTACTGAAGGACTGGAGGCAGGAGATCCTTGTTTAATTCCCAATCCTAAGGCACAGTAGCCCTCTAACCTTGGACAAGTCACTTTCCATCTCGGAGCCTCAACTGCCTCAACTATAAAATGAGTGAGTGGGATTAGGTAATGTCTGAGGTCCCTCCCAGCTTTGGATCCATGATCCTAAGTCATGTAACCCCCTACCAGTCACAGGTTCATTTGTCTGTAAAATGAAGGCAATGGAATAAGTGAACTCTAGGGTTCCTTTCAGGTGTCAATCTATGATCTGATGATTGATTTATGGAGAGCCTACTATAATCCCATTCTGGAGATAGACTAGGCAATGGAGAAATTAAAAGGGAAAATCAAAGATGGAGTCCTGATCCTCAAGGATGACACAGGTGAAATGGAAATAGTGGGCTTTCCTTACTCCATTTTTGTGTGCTGAAAGGAGAGAGTTTCATATGAGTCTATATCTGTTTGTATTTTGTATGTCTAAATGTCTGACCTTTTTTGCAAACTGTTTTTACGTGTCTGCTATTGTGTGTTTGTGCTGCTTTCTGGCAGTGTGGCCAGTGTATAGAGAGGCCTGGAGTTGGAGTCAGAAAGAAATGTGTCTGTCTCAGATGTTTATTAGCAATGTGGCCCAGGGTAAATAATTTTATCTCTCCAAGCCTGTTTTCTCATCTGTAAAATGGGGATACTGATAGCACCTACCTTGTAGTATTGTTGTGAAGTTCAAATGAGATAACATAAAAAAGTTTACTTCATAAATCTTAAGACTCTGTGTAAATGTTATCATTATCATCTCTGTTTTATTTATTCATCTGTCTATTTTGCTTACCACTTTCCTCCTTGTATTGTTGTATACTTGTAGACTTCTCTTGGATGGATCAGTGATCTACCAAGTCAACAACAGGAATTTATTAAAGACCTGCTATGTCCTATGCTCGGTGCAGGAACTGATCCTAACTACTTCCCTTTCTCATTGCACATGATTATTTTGTCCATGTCTTTCTGTACATCTTCAATAGACTATCCACCCAATATGCTGAAGGCTTTCTTTTGGCTCTTTTCATCTCTCTAAAGTATTATTTGTTCCTTTTTTTCTTCCATTTAATCATTGCCCTTCCCCTTTTCTGGTCCTACATGTCTTTGATGATGCCCTTTCTTGTGCAAAATCATTACCAGTAACACGTGCCTCTTTCCGTTGTTTTTTTGCAATGGAAATACAAATTGACTTAATTGGAATTTTGATTCTTCCCAAGTCATGGTTTTCTATGATTCATTTCCACAGAGTGTCACTGGGAGCATGTTGGTGTTAAAAAGATGGAGCTTTTTCAGCTGCAAAGCAGTTTGGGATTTTTGAAAGCACTATATAAGTTCCTGAATTCAATCCAGCATGATCTACTCCTAGCCAATTAATTCACTTTGTTTTTCTGGTGTGGGTAATTAGACCTATCTCTTTAAAATTACTTTGGATTTCATAGCAGAGATTCTTAATGTTGTCTTCTCTGACTAAAGGCAGTTAATACAACTTTGTTATTTAGTCAGTCGTATCTGACTTTTTGTGGTCCCCTTTGAGGTTTTCTTGGCAAAGATACTAGAGAATCTAGATGCTAGCCATTTTTTCTTCCAGATCATTTTATCTATGGGGAAACTAAGGCAAAGAGAGTTAAGTGACTTGCTCTGCGAGCAAGTGTCTGAGGCCCTCCAGTAAGTGTACTCGGGCCCTCCAGGCCTGACACCCTATCCATTGCACCATCTAGCTGCCCTGCAGTTAATACAATGGTGTCTTTGAATAGGAGTGCTTGGAGAACATTACTAGTCAATTATAACCATACATTTGGAAAAATAGATTTTATTGGTATCTTTTGTTTTTAAGTTGCCTAAATTTTCCCTTGTATGCTTTCCCCCCTCACCTCCCAGAAAGTCATCCTTTCTAATAAAGAATTAAAAAAAAATGAACAGTCAATCAGCAAAACCAATCGATACAATGAAAAAAGTCAGATAGTATCTGCAGTGTTCCACGCCTATGAGTCATTCACCTCTGAAAGGAATGGGTGTCATATTTCTTCTTTGGGGAAAGTTTGTTTTTGGAATTTTACACGTCTATTTCCTTTCTTTAGAAAAATATTTTTCATTGAAAGCTTTAGTTTTTGCCACCTAAATTTACCCTCTATGTTTACCCTGTCCTCTCCTAGAAAGCCATCTCATGTAATAAAGAGTATTCTTTTTAAACAAAAAGAGAAAAGAGGAAAAAACAATATATCAAAAAATATCTGAAATATATTCAGTGTTTCACATCTGTGAACCCCAGGTTCCATCTCTGCAAAGGAGTGGGGGAAGATGTCTTCTCATATCTCTTCTTGGGGCCATGCTTGTTCTTTGTAATTGTCTAATCATTCATTTTCAATTGTTTTCTTTACATGTATAATGATGTAGTCATTGCCTATAGTGTTTTCTTGACTGCTTACTTACGCATTGCATCAGTTCATGTAAATCTTTCCCTTGCTTCTCTATATTTCTCATTTCTTTTCTACAATAAATTCCATTATATGCACATACCACAGTTTGTTTAGACATTCCCTAGTGCACGATCATCCACTTTGTTACCATTTCTTTGCTACAACAAAAAGTGCTGCTGTAAATACTTTGGTGTCTGCAGAGGCTCTCTCTTTGTCCATGATGGCTCCATGCCTAGAAGGGTAATCTCTGGACCAAAAGGTATGGAAATTTTAATCACTTTATTTGCATAAATCCAAATTGCTTTCCAGAATGGTTGCACTAATTCACTGCTCCACCAACAATATATTAGTGCCTGGCTTTCCACCACCCCTCCAGCATTTGCCAGTCCAATCTTTTATCCTCTCTGCCATTTTGCTAATTTGAGGTGAAAACCTAAGGGTTGTTTTGATTTGCATTTCTCTTTTTAGTGATTTGCAGCATTCTTATTATGGTTGTTCATAATTTTCATCTTTTGAGAGCTGTTTTTTCATATTTTTGGACTGTTTATCTTTTAGTAGTATTAAGTGCCTGCTGTGTGCCAGGCACTGATACAAAGACACAAGCCTCCAAGGAGCTTATTGGGGGAAATAACATGTACACACAGAAAAGCTAATTACAAAGTCATTTTAGGGGACGACCCCTGGCAGCTTGGTGGATCAGGAAAGGGCTCATGTTAGAGGCAGTACTTGGACTGAATTTTGAAAGCAGTTAGGATTCTAAGAGTCTGTCCAGGGAAGAGAAGGAATGTCATGTGTAGAAAACTGCAAGCAGACCAGTCTGGCTGGAACATAAGAGTGTGGGAGGGGAAGTAATATGCCAGCAGCCTGGAAAGGAAGACCAAAGCCAGATTGTAAAGGGCTTTAAATACCAAACATTGGAGTTTGTATTATATTCTAGAAGTAAGTGGGAACCACAGGAACTTTTTGAGTGAGATCAAACCGATGCCTTAAGCATATCACATTGGCAGCTATGCGGAGGACGCCTGGGAGTGGGGAAGGTACCTAAGGCAGGGGGAGTAATTAGAAAGTTATTGCCATGGTCAAGGAATGAAGTTATGAGGGACTGTACAGGAAGGTACTTCTGTGAGTGGAGAGAAAGGAGTGGATGCTAACTCTCTTGGCAGCTGAGTGAGGGGGAGAGGGAGATGTTGAGGGTGACTCCAAGGTTGTCAGTCTGGGTGATTTTAGTGCCTTCAGCAGAAATCAGGAAGTTGGACAGATGGATGAATTTAGGAGGGAACTCATGAGTTCCGTTTTGGACATGTTGGTTTGATACAGCTAGGTGGTATAGTGGAATACTGAGTTCAGATCCAGCCTCAGACACAAACTGGTTGTCGTTTCACCTTTGTAGGCCTCAGTTCCTTTATCTGTCAGTTTGAGACAATAAAAGCACCTACCTAGCAGGATTGGTGTGGGCATCAAATGAGATCATTTTTGTATGGTGCTTTGCAGATGTTTTAAAAGTGCTGTATGAATGCTATTATCATTATCCTTATTGGACTTTTGGTTGGAAATGTCTAATTGGCAGCTGATGATGAGAAACGAGTTTATATGAGAGACTAGTTCAGAAAACAATCTTTATATAGATCTGAGAGAAATAAATTCATGCATGGGAGCTGGTAAGAGAGTAGAGAACACCGAGAGTATAGAAAGAGAAAAGGACATAGGACAGAGCCTTGGGGGACCCTTAACAATTAGAGAATATACCATGGATCGGATGGTGATCCTGCAAAGGAATTTGAAATTCTGTGAAAGACATTGTCCATGATACTGACAAACATCCCAGGTAAATCAATGCCTACCTATTTTTTGCTTCACTTGAAGAATAAATGAAAAATTTAAAAAAAAAGGCATTTTAAGTTTAAGTGTTCCTATGTCATGCACGGTACTAAACACTAGGGAGTCGGGTAGAGAAAGGGGGACAGTCACTGGTTTCTAAAAACTCACACTTTAATTGGGAAAGACAGCATACAAGAGATCAGCGGCAGGGCAAACGGGGAGGCCCAGGGATCCTTAGCAGGCAAGGTGTCCAAATGTCTGACAGGTGCCATGGCAGAGCAGATGCTAAGGCCCAGAGGATCTCAGGGTTATTTTATATCTACACTGTAACTCAAAGGACTTTTACTATATTTCAGTTACCTGATTTCCATCAGTACTTAGCAAATCTTTGAACAAAGTTGTATTTGTTCGATTGAGTTAGCGGTTTATGTGGCTTTAACATATAAGGAACTATACTTGAAGAGAGCTTTGAAACCCATGTGTACCAAGGCAGATTTTCTTTTTGTGGACACAACTGAGTCTCATTCTCTACATGTCAGTCGGGTGTATGATTATGTAGATGTTTTCTGCAAAACCTACTTACTAGTTCCTTTCTTGTGTTTGCATACCAGTCATCCTTCATGCATGCTTATCTTATTTGCATTTTTTAGACTATGAGCTCCCTGAGGACAAGTAGGTACCCCTGTTTATGCTTATTTTTGATCCCCCTAGTACTGGCACTGAAGCACATTAAGTGTTTGATAAATATCTGTTGCCTGAATGAGTAAGATGAAATGATAATCCTCTGTTTATAGTGTGGATTAAAGAGGGGGGAAAAGCAGGACTTTGTTACAAAAACAATTTAGCCACAGTTTCCTCTAAGCAACAGAGCTAATACTAAAAGCAAGGCCACCCATAATTGCAGTAATGTGTATATGTATATGTGTGTGTGTGGTATGTATGTATTATGTATGTATGTATATATGAGAACTTAATTGAAAGCCTTTTTCTTTGGACCCCCTGAGTAATTAGCACTCCCTCCTTAAAATGACTTTTTAATAGACTTTGTGCTTTATTTACTTGTGTGTTATATACTCCTCTACCTCTCCAGTAAAACTTCTGAGCACCTTTCCTGAGTGCAAAGTAAGCTCCTTGAGAGCAGCGTCTCTACCTCTCCCACACCAAGTGCAGTGCTTGCTTAGTGCATAGTAATCACTTAATAAATGTCTGCGGAAATGATTTGAATTGATTTGGGTCCAGCATGCCCTGAACTGGGAACTGAGGGAGTAACCTCTCTAATAGAATTACCTCAAATACACCGGAGGGCAAGCAGTGATCACACAATCTCTCCCTTCTCTTAAAGCACAGGGAGTCCCACTGACCGTCATTTCTTAGGATCTAGCTTTGGGAAATGCCACTCCCATTCCCCATCTCTCCCCACTGCAAACCAGAGCATACACACCCTGAACAAAGGGTGTAGTTTAGGCAAGGTAAGGGATGGGCTCTGGAAAACCCCAAGTAGAGGCCACTCCTTGGTGCCTATTCTTGTCTTACTGTCCTGTCTTTAGCATTTCCCAGCCTCAGTCTTCTGCAGTCTCCCCATTTCTGTCCCCTACTCCCATCCAAGCCCTCCAGTTCTCCTTGCTTCCTGCAAAAATTTCCTCTCTTCCTGCAAAAATCTCTCAAGAAATCACTGGGAGGAAAATACCATTGGAAATTGGCTTCTCTTAAAAGATAATTTCTGTGATAAATATAACCATCATCAGAAACACTCAAACAAAAAGTAAAATTGTATCCCAGTTCTAAACCAATTGCTACTTTTGATTGTTATTAAATAAAGGAACATTGGCATCTCATTTGTTTTGGAGACCTGTTGATCTCTTTCTTCAGTCTCTTTATCTGATGGTGCTGCTGTTAGCGAAGCATCTTATGTGGATGTGGTCAGTATTTGTGGCCAGCTTTCTTTGCTCTACATCACTGCATGTCAAAAAGTAGGATTCTATTATAGAGATAAGATTTAACCAACCACAGCTTTCTTCCAGGACCACAGCTGTGGTGAAAGGTGAAGGGCCACTTTAAATTGTTAATTTAAAAAAAAAAGGTTTGTGTTTACTGTACTGAGTGAAGTAGACATAGTGTGACCAGAAATCAAGAAGTCTGGGTTCTAATTCCAGATCTGCTACTGTAAGTGACAGTGTGAACTTTTGAGCAAATCACTGCATCTATCTAGGACTTATCTTCCTCATCTGTCAAATGGAAATGTTCCATTTCTTCTCACCCTCCCCATCATCTTCAGCTCACAGAATTGTTGGGAGACTCAAAGACAGAAAAGAATATTGAAATAGATACCGTACAACTAGATACCATACAACTTGGAAGATCTGATTATTAGCATTGACCAGATTATTGGAAACATGATGATGAGGGAGAGTTCAAAGGCCTCTGTGACCCAATCCCTTCTCTTTAGTTTTAGGACATGTTTTTTTTCCCTTCTGCAATTCGTGTCTCAGAACTCTGAGCCTTGTACAACCTTTCAGAAATCTCACTATTCCTACATTTGTGGTTAGAAGGGAAAAGAGGGAGGGCTTTGCTGTGTCCTCATCTTCAAGTGCAGAGGCAGATGGACAACATGCTACTGGGCCCCTTCCCTGCTTTTACTTCATTTAGCTCTGTTCAGCCATGGAAGAATAGATCAGCTGAATCCTATCTTCCTCTTTTTCCACCTTTGTTTGATGAGTACTGTGATTAGGGGACTGGGGGAGAGAGGCAACATCTGGGAATCAGTGATAGCTTTCAACAGGAACTTGATGCAGTCTGGTCAGACAGAGCCCAGGAGGAAAGGGATTGGGGTAGGACATCAAGCAAAACCAGCCAGAATGACTAATGAAAGCAGTTCTACCAACTCTTGGGTTTTATCCTTATCAAATATACTTATGATTGGTATGTTTGAAGGTATCTTATATGGGTGTATTTGTAAAAAGTCCCATCTCCCCTTATCTACTTCACCATAAAACCCCATAGACCTTAACAGCCTTGGAGCACTCAGAATTAACTTGCAAAGTTCTAGGCAGGGCTGATTTCCTGAGATTCTTTCATGTGCTGACCTTGGTCAAGTCACTTAACTTTTGGCCTGGTTTCCTTATCAGTACAATGAGGGGGTGGATTTTAAGGCACTTCCAGCTCTAAATTTTTGATCTGTGGCCCCATGGTCCTTTTGGTCTCTTATAACCAATGTTAAGACCTTAGGTGGTAATAGGGATGATCCATATTGATTAGATAGATTTATACAGTATCAGTGAAACTCACATTTAGAACAACTGAGTTTTAATATCTCTTTACCTTAAATCCCGAATCAAACTCTAATGAAAACTTCTTTCTGGGAAACCTACCCCTAGATTAATTCTCCTTTCAGGCAGAATTTCTATTTAGGGTCTTTGAGAGGACCAGATGGGAGCCACACACTCTGAATTTCTGGGCCTTGACCCTTGGTATCCTACCTCTAAGCCTTTGAGATGTTTTTAGGGAGCCTTACAAACACACATTGATGGGATATTAGAGCTAGAAGAGGTCTTAAAGATCATGTAGTTAACTTGCCTCATTTGGACAATTAGGAAGATAAAAAAACTGAGGCAGGCTGAGAGTTGGGGGGAGAATTTGCTTTATTAAGTTTACACAGCTTCTCAACCAGAACTAGACACTGATTTTCTGACTCCGAGAATGCTGCTCCTTCCATGATACCATACTAGTCCTTTTCACTTAGATTTATGACTTTCCTCCACAAATGATTATCTTATTGATTTTAAAGTAGATTTTTTGGTATGTATAGAATCTGACCCTTTCTCCCTTCCTTAGATCCAGGGATGCTGAAAGATCCACAAAAAGTCATCTCTTATTAGCACTTTTCTCTTCACTGTACCTTTCTATCAACCAGCAATGTATTTAAGTAGCCTAGAAAATCCTGACCCAGCTCTGCCCATCAACTGAAAATAAACTAGAAATGTTATATTGTTAATGTATCTTAAAATTAGAATAGAAGCATTTTAAAAGCATATGAAAGTCCCAGGAGATAGAAAAGACTGTGCCTGTCATAAAACATGTAGTTCAGATGGTTGGTACTCTATGAGCTTTGAAAATGCAAGAGATAGTATGGGTTCCAACAATCCTCAAAGGCTTTCTGAAGGAGGTGAGGCTGAGTGGGGTCTCAGAAGACATGTAACATTTGAAGAGGCAGAGAGGAACTAGAAAGGCATTTTGTTGGGGGAGGGGGAGATAATGTAATCAAAGATATGGAGGCTGACATGACATTTTGTTTGGCTTATTCAACAGCATTTATTAAATAACTGTGATGTATCAGGCACTATACTGGGGATATCAAATCAAAAAACTAGTCCCTGCTGTCAGAGGGAAGTAACATGTACATAGGAAAGCAAATAAAAAATATATACATGGTAAAGAAATAATTTGGGGTAGGTAACTCCTAACATCTGGGGAAGAAGGGGAAAATTAATAAATGATTCACATGGGGGTGGCACTTAACTGAACCTGGAGTAGGTTTAAAGATTCCAAGAGACAGAATTAAAGGAGGTGGAGCATTGCAGGTATGGGAGACAGCCTAGGAAAGTCATAGAGGAAGAAAAGAAAAGGAATGCTGAAACCAATGAGAAGTGTATTAGTGAACTGAACAGTGTGAAGGGATGTGTGGGGCGGGGTTTGTGTGTGTGCAAGGTGGTTAAAAATCGGGATATAACAGGTAAACTGGACTTGGAGTCGTGAAGGCCTGGATTCAAATCCTATTTAGGACTATGTAACCTCAGATAATCCATTTAACCTCTCAGGATTAATCAGTTTCCTCATCTGTAAAATGTTAGGTTGGACCTACTGACCTCTAAAGTCCTTTCTACCTTGGCATCTATGCATCATCTGACTTAAGCTAGGTTTTGGTGGGTTTTCAGAGTTTGACCATCTTTCGAGAACCCATGTCACCAACTCCCATAACTCCAAAAGACTATGCCCTAGGATGAAGTGTTAATCACAAAAGCTGGTTAATTTTTCCAAAAACTAATGCTACTGACTAGCTTTGAGATTAACAAAGCACCTTTCTCACACCAATCCTGTAAGGTAGGAAATGTAAATGGGATTCTCCCCATTGACTTACTCAAGGTCACACAGCTAGTTAAATATCAGAGATGAATCAAAGCCAGGTCTTCTGCCTCCAAGTCCAGTGTTCTTTCCACTATGCCATCCCAGCCCCACAGCCAACAGCTAAAATAGGATCACTTAATCAAGCAAGCAGCTCAAGGCAAAGCCCATTAATAACTCATCCCTTGCAGAGTTTCCTTTTCCAAGAATTGTTCCTTTAGGGAGAATGGAGAAATGCCTCGTTGGCAGCTATAGGGACTGGTGATGTTGAACTGGCTTCCTGGGGCCATTGGATGTCTGAAAAAAAAAACAAAAAGCAAACCCTTTCTGGGGTGGGGTCTTAAGTATCCACAGGATGTCAGTGCTGGCTGGGGCTAATCGGGGCTTGGCAACCTCCAGGGATGAAATTACCAAGGTTTTCACAAGCCAGCCTACTCCTAGCCCTTTCATTTGGGAATGTGAGCACGTTTGCTGTGTAGACTATCATATGCTGGGCTAAGGGAGCTAGATGTGTGATGTGATCCTGGCCCAGCAGGGGCCCACAAACGAACCAGGGAGATAGGGATGCCCATTTAGGAAGGACACTGTGCAACAGGCATTTACTATGTGCCAGATACTGTGCTGGGCAATAGAGAGACAGAGAAACAATAAAACTGTCCCAGCTTTCTAAGAATTTCCAGTCTACTGGGTGGGAGGGTGGGAGAGAGGATGTGTAGCCAGATAAATAAAAAACATACACAAAATACGAAAGTAATCTTAAGGATAGAAGGGACAACACTAACAGCTGAGGGAATCAGGAAAGGCTTCTTGGAGGAAGGGACAATGAAATTGTCTTAAAGTGGAGGTTCTTAACCTTTTTTTTTGACCATCTGGTGAAGTCTACAGACCCTTTCTCAGAATTATCATAAAGCACATGGGAAAGGAAATGAATTCTAATGAAATAACAGTTGTCAAAATACATACACACACACGCACACACACACACACACATTTTTTAAAAACTCACAGATCTTAGGTCAGGGTGGGGAACCTGTGGCCTTTTGATTGAATCCAAATAGAATCTGTGGCCATAGATTAAAAAGCTTTGCCTTGACAGGAGCAAGAAATTCCAAGAGGTGAGATGGATAAGTTTGTTCAGAGGCAGATAAAATGCCCTATGGAGGGAATATGTGTGTGTATAATACATGCATTACACATATACACATATGTGTATAATACATGCATGTACTTCCTATAGAGGGCAGCAGGATTAATCAGGAAGTAAAGTGCATTAAAGAGTAATAGGAAGGATAGGTTGGAGCCATATTGCGAAGGGTGCCAATTGAAGGAATTTGTATTGGAGCAGAGAGGCAAAAGGGACCTACTGGAGCTCCATGACCTGGGGATTGATATTGTCAACCACGTGCTTTAAGGGTATTCCTTTGATGACTGGGTGGAAAATGGGTAGGAAAAGGGAAGAAGATGGCGGTAGGGAGACCACTTAGCTATTGCAATCGTCTACATGTAGAAGAAGCGTTGAGGGCTTGGTAATGTGTGATTCTCTACAAAGGTGGTTTTGAGACTAGAAGTAATATAGGAATTAGAAGAGATGAGAGACCAGGGTGGGCTTTGGTGGTTAGAAAAGACTTCCTAGAGGAGGTGAATTTTGAGCTGAGCTTTGAAGGACAGATAATATTTTGAAAAAGATTGGATGAGAATGTTAATGCCTGATTTCATGGACCACACAGGATTATTTCAAAGATCAAAGGAGGCAATGTGGGTAAAGGAAATCTTAGTGTCATATAAATGTCAGACTTTTATTGTTATAATTAATAGTCATATCCTGATTATGGTTATTAAGTGGTGGTCACGGGGGCAAAAGGAGCAGCTGCAGGAATGTATGGTGCATGCAATCCCTGCCTGGTGAGGCTGGAGCCAAGGGTGTATGTGTAGGAACTGTAGGGGATCAGGTCAGAAAGGTAAGTCAGTCAGCTGGCCGAGAGCCTTGAATGCCAGGTCAGAGTCTGGATTTGAGAGGGCCTGGGTTGCCTTAGTAGGCCTCTTTATCTCTAGCAACTCTGAGAATAATTAGTTTGAGCCTGCCTTTCCCTTATAGCCAGAGACTGAAACCATTCTTGGCAAAGTATATGCAACTATGAACTCCTCAGGGAATGCCTTCCCTTTTCTATCATTTCCCACTAGATGATGGCATCTTGAATTACAGCAGCTGAGCTGTACAATGATAGTACATTTCAGTTCCTTCCTCAGCCCCTGGAAACAACCCTCAAACTCTACACATGAAGCGAGGTACACATATGCATATGCATCCTTGTACCAAGTCACACACATGCGCATAAAGACATGTACACCCATGTGCTCACATGCAGATAGACATGCACACACGTGTATCACATACATGTTAACTTACAGATAGACACTTGCACACATAAGCTCATAGCATCTTGAGGAAAAGCTGAACCTCCATGTAGTTAGCTGGGGAGTGAGAGTTGGGGTGGGGATCCTGAGCTAATGATCCCCATACCTGGTATGGGAGCTCCCTTGGCTTATGGCTCTGAGTGACTTTCTATCTCTCCTCCCCTTTGTTTGCTGAAACAGATGACGCTGATTTGATTCTGGGTGTGAGGGTAAGGGAGGAGTCATTGATGAATTCAAGTTTTCGGCCCAATTAGCAAGGATCCAGGGCCCCTGAGAGAGGGGGAATCTGGAGGAGGAGCAGGTTTGGGATAAGATGCTACGGTCAGTTTTGGAAAAGCTGACAATGACTACAGGGAAGCTGAATGGAGTTCTTTTCTCTACAGCTGCCTTCGTCTTTTCCTCCTCCTCTTCCTTTATTTCCTTTTCAGTCCCTGGGGGATATGCAGGATGAATGGAGAGCTCTGTCATATACAGCTGGTCCCCGTCACCTCCTGGCATATCCGGAAGGGCCATAGGCACAAAATCACAGGATTATCAAGTTGGAAGGGACCTCAGCCCAACTCACACATGAAAAAGAATCCCCCTCATAGCATTCCTAACCAGTGGACATCCCACCCCAGCTTCCCCTTGGACACTTCAGATTATTTAGAAAGTTTTCCTGATGTCAGGCCTAAATTTATTTCTCTGTCTTCTGTCCTTTGCTTTTGATTTTATAGCCAATGAAACAAGACTGTTCCTTCTTGATTGCATTCTTTAACACAGATATTAGGTTACCCCGAGCCTTCTGTTCTACAAGCTAAACACTCCCAGTTCCTTTAAATGATCCTTGTTACATTTACCCAAGGCCCATCTTCCATTCAGTCATCCCAGTTGCCCTCCTTTGAGATGTTCTCAGGCCTTCTTAAACTGATATTTAGGAATAAACCATAATGCCTCACACATGATCTGACTAGAACAGAGTGCAGTAGTGTTCTCACCTCCTTATTTGTGGATACTGTGGATCTCAATGCAGTCCATGATCCAATTAACTTTTTTTTTTAATGCTACCTCATAATTACTTGCCAACAAATTAAGTTCACTTATGGGCCACTGATAACCTCCACCTTTTTTTCAGTCTCATTCTTCTCTCTTATATTTGTAAAGCAAATTGTTTGAACCCAGAGTAAGACTTAACATTTATCCCTATTGAATTTAATTGAATTTTATTCAGTCCAGCCCCGTATTCTAGCCTGTCAAGATCTCTTTGGATTCAGACTCTATCATTCAAGATATTAGCCACTTTTCTCTGCTGGGTGTCCTGTGTTTTTAGGAGTTTCTGTCCAAAAAGTCCATTTTACTATACATGACACTGGAAAGTGATACTGGTGGATTGGGTCTGACATTGCCATCCAGTGAGTGGAGATGCTTGACTTAAAACCTGTAGGGGTAACACAGTGCCTGGCTTGGGGAAGTTTCTAGTTTAACTGGAAAGATAGAAGTGATATAAGTGATAAACACTTAGAAATATCCACAGAGCACCTTGCAATAGTTATGGCTCTTTATACATCAAATTTTATGAGCCAATCAATGCTGAAAGTAATAGGTGTTTATATTTGATGTAAGAAAAAGCCTAAAAGGGAAACCTCATGGCTTAGGTGGACATACTCATGACAGTGGTAAGCAAGGCCAATAATAAAAAGGTACGAGGTAATCCTTCAGCCATCTTACACAGGAGTCAAGACTGACATCTCCAAACAGGATGAGGAAGGGGACGAAAAAGGAATACAACCAAAGATGTCAACAGGGAGCCTTGGGAATGATGTCTAGGACTTCTGGGTCCCTGCTCCAAGGGAGTTCAAGCAATTCTGGAGGCAGGGAAGCTTCTATATCAGAGTTGCTCATTTGTTTTAAAGGAATTGGGAGCAGGTGGAGAGGAGAGGGGAAGGGGAAGGATTTTTCCAAGGTGGGTTGACTGGTTTCCTGCCCTATAGGTCACAGGCAGTCAGTTAGGAAACTGGACCTTTCTAGCCTGGTCTGCTCCAAGGAGAGAAGTTTCCAGATGTGGGGGAGGTTCTAGAGAAAGGACAGAGGAAATGGGGGGAGGAGGAAGGGTAGGTGCTAAATAGGAAAAGGATGTGTATCACTAAAGAATAGATAACTTGTTGGTTAGAGCCTAGGGCATGAAAAAAATATATATATCTATAGTAAACATGTTTTCCCAATCTACAAGGAGCTCTTTACAAGTTCCTTCATAGACATTTTATTTAATCCTTAAAACTGTCCCCATTATACAGATAAGGAAATCAAGATGGTATGTGAGCACTTGGAAAAGGAAGGTGATTGATTCTTAGGACTTGCCATAAGTTTACCAATAACAAGTCCTGCCAGACTAACTTCATTTCTTTTTATGATACAAATGACTAAACTGGCACATTGAGGAAATGTTCATGGTACAGCTGGAATTCCATGTGGTGTTTGACAAAATCTCTCATACTGTGTTTGTAGATGAGATGAATAAATGTGGGCAGGGTGGGAATATAATTAAGTGGCTTCCCTGGCTTGCTTAAAATTCCAACTAAAATCTCATCCACTACCAAATACCTTTCCCAATCCCTTATTAATGGTTTCTGGTGATAATTTCCTTAGCTTATTTGTGCTTAGTTGTCTCTCTTTAGACTGTGAGTTCCTTGAGAGCAAGGACTACCTTTTGCTCTTCTCTGTATCCCTAACATTTAGCATAATGCCTGACACATAGCTGGCACTTAATAAATGTTTATTGATTGACCAGTTTTTAGATTGTCAAATATCCAGACCCCAAAGAGCCCTGATTAATGAAAAATGGCAACCTGAAGGAAGGTGTCTAGTTGTACGTCACAGAGGTCTATCCTTGATTCTTCCCTGTTCAACATTGTAATCAATGACGTGGATGGGAACATTGTGTATAGAATTTGTAGGTGATACCCAAACGGAATGGTTAGCTGAGCTCTTATTTACCAGAATTAGGATGGGATGTTAGTTCTTGACAGGTTGAAAAACAGGGGTAAAGTTCAACCAGAAGAAATTCAACAGATATCAGTGTGAAGTCCAACACTTGATTTAACAGATGCAGAGTGGAAAAGAGGCCTAGAAAGTAGTTTATGTGAGGGGAAAAGGATTTGGGGGTTTTAATTGACCTGGGTAATATGACTATCAACAAAGTTAGATGACACTGATAGCATTGGAGCTTGAAGGAACCTTAGATGGCATCTTTGTACACATTAATAGAAGTCTAATGTCCAGAACGAAAGTGGTGCCTACATTTATGCATCTCATCTACGAATACAATATGAGATATTTTGTCAAATACTACACAGAATTTCAACTGTACTGTGAACATTTCCTCAGTTTGCCATTTTAGTCATTTTTATCATAAAAGCAAATATATTATTGGTGAACCTACGGCAAGTTCCAAGTAGCAATTGCCTCTCATTTCTAAGTGCTCACATACCATCCTGCTGTCCTTATCTCCATAGTAGGGACACTTGTTTATCTGTGCTCTGCACTGGGGAGACCACATCTGGATCACTACTTAAAAGAGATGAAGACAAACTAGAATGCATCCAGTAGAGATCAGCCAAAATGGTGAGAGGGATCCAAAATCATATAAAAGGGGAATCACTGGGCATATGTGATCTGGAGAAGAAGGTTACATGAACACAATCTTCCCATAGTTAAAGGGTTGTTATATGGAAGAGGGATTATACTTGTTTCAGGTGACTTCAGAAGGCAGAAGGCAGACAAATGGGGGCCATGGTCAGAGATCCAACATAGAATGGACTATCTAGTGAGGTAGTAAACCTCCTATCTCTTGAGATTGAAAGGCAGTTGGAGCCACTAGCTGGTTCAGTAGATAGAGTACCAGATGGGGAATCAGAAAGACTCCTCTTCCTGGATTCAAATCTAACCAAAGAAACTTGCTAGCTAGGTGACCCTGGACAAGTCACATAACTGTGCTTGCCTTAATTTCCTTATCTGTAAAATGAGCTGGAAAAGGAAATGGGAAACCACTCCAGTATCCTTGTCAAGAAAACCCCAAATAAGTTAACCAACCGTAGTAGATAGGCCTTGGAGTCAGAAAAGCCTGGGTTCAAACCCCGGCTCTATCATTAATAGCTGTGTGACAGTGGCAGATCATTTGGCCTGAGGCTTATTTTATTCATCTATAAAATGAGAATGACAATGCCCGTAACACCTAACTCACACAGGGTTGTTGTGAATCTCCAGTGAGACATTGTTTGTACAGTACTTCGTCAACTTTGAAAGTGCTCTGTTAACATCAGTATCATTATTAAGGCCCCCAAGTAGATGCTGGGTGATCACATGTGAGGGATACGATAGAGGGGATTCATGCAGAGGGCAGTTGTTTGACCTGGATCATCTCTAGGGTCCCCTCTGGCTCTGACATCTTACACGACCCAGGTTAAGTAAAAACCCCAGATCACAACAGCTAATACAATGGCAGAGCTGGGACCAGGCCCCAGGTGCCCCGACTTCTTAGCTCAGTCCACTTTTCTCTGTGCCACACTGCTTAACAAGTGAATGAATATTAATACAGAGAATGCTGGCATCCAAGGGACTGGAATGTGAAATGCCCAGCCTGCTACAAGTTCCCGTCTAAACACAGACATGTTTGGTCTCTTTCCCGCCTAAGGGGACTTCTGTATTTTAAGCAATCACTCAACACATCATTATTGAACACCTTTGGTGTGCCTGGCCCCATGCAAGGCATTTGGTGGAGGCAGAAGATGGGGCATAGCTCCCTGGTAGTTCACAGAGTAGCTCTCTTTATTCCTGCAAGGGGACAAGTCCAGAACCATCCTTGGTCCTTGTTCTGTCATTCCTATGGAAGTGGAGGGAGAGGGTGGAGCCAGTAGTGTTTTAGACCAAGAAGGAAGAGGCGAGGTCCTGAGGAGGGAACATGAGATACATCAGAAACAATTGTTCTAATTGAAGTGAGGTCAGTATTGTGGGATTAGAAAGTTGACTGGCCATGCTAACGAAAAGTGGATGGCAAGGACAGGGGAGAAGGTCTGGGGAGAAAATGGGAGATCCAAGTGGAAAAAGTACATGAAGTAGTCATGGAGTACAAATTACTATCATTTCTGTTTCCAGAATGAACTGGATTCAAAGTAGCTTAGAATTATGAAAGAGAGAGCTTCAGGATACCAACATGCTCATTCTCTCCCCGATTCCACTGTCTAACTTAGAGCCCTTTTATCTAGAAGTTCTTCCTCTCCAATCTATCTCCCTCCTGGTAAACGTGGAACCTGTATCTGAGGATGAGTCTGGATTGTGGACCTCAGGTATGGAAGCAGGACTTTCAGCTACTGGAGATTTTGGAGGCACCGTTTGGGATCCAGTCAGAGAGTCCCTTCATATCCTTAGTTACTTATAGTATTTTATGCTCTGGAACTACTTATGGAACCCATTTAGTCAAATTTGCGTCTGTGAGGAATAATTAGAATGATAATTATTGCAATTATTGTTAGCATTTATATAGCATTTTAAGGTTTGAAAAGCACTTTGCAAATATCTCATTTTGTTATTAGAACAACGTTGAGAGGTATAGATGTATTATCCTCATTTTACAGATGAGGAAACTGAAGCAGATTGAGGCTAATGACTTGGCCACAGTCACACAACTGGTTAAATGTCTGAGGTCAAATTTGAACTCGGATCTTCCTCACTTCCAGGCCGGGGCTCTATCCCTGTGCTACCTCACTATAGGAGAGGATTCATTCATTGAGGAAGGCGCTGTACAAGGTGAGACCTTTCTGGTCTCTTTCAGTTCTGAGAGTTTGTGATGCCCCCTAAGACTATGCTAGAAAGATAAAATAGAATTCCTCAGCCTAGTTGGAGAGACAGGTCCCCTCACCTTCCACATACACACAACAGTATTAGGTAGGGTGTGATAAGTGCCAAATTAGAGGCATAGTCAGTAAAGACTATAGGCCTAATGCCAGGAAATAGATCCTTGTAGGCTGAGATGAATGGGCAAGGCTTCACAAAGGAGAGGTTCCTTGAATAGGCCCTGAGCTAAGTGACTTTTCTTCAGGATTTAGCTAGACTGAAGAGGGAGGACATTCTAGATTGGGAATGAATGTGATCATGGAGCATTGAGGGGAGGATGATCAGAATATAGAGCAAGGATTCGTGACCTAGGGTTCTGGATCTCTCTAGATCTCTAGTCTGTGAAGTTGGATAGGAAAAAAATCATTCTTTATTTTCCCCTAACCTAATTAAAATTTAGCATTTCCTTCAATCATTTTAAAATATTATTCTGAGAAGAGGTATATTGGCTTCATCAGACTGACAGAGAGGTCTCAAAGATTGAGACCCCACAGTGTGGCATGTATATGTACAGTCTGGGTTTCTCCTGCCAATATTGCAGGCCTAGGGGCAGTGACCTGAAGACTGGAGATGCTGTGAGCCCTGCTCATTAACAAGGTTCCTGCCCTGACTGCTCAAGCAAGGCTGGGATGAGGAGGCTCAAAGGTCAGGCAACAAGGCTTCAGGATGCAGGAGCAGCTGTGTGGGGGATGCAAAGAAGGGAAACGCTGACTGTTGGAGCTGGCTGAGAAGAAACCCGCCAATATGGGAATCTTACTTGTCTGAATGTGTCTGTATGTGTGCCTTAATAGATGCCAAATAGTGCGGATACCTCACATTTGTGTTAACATTTAGCAATTTTCAACAGGCTTTCTCATTTACTTCTCACTCCACCCATTGGAGTTGGAGGTTAGACAAAACCAGAATAATTATTTACATTTTACAGATGAGAAAATTGAGGTTCAGAGAAGTCAAAGTGACTTTGCTAGGAATAGAGAACTAGAACCCAGAACTCCTTCCAATTTACCTCTTTACCAACCTAAGCCATTTAGGGAAAAGAAAAGCTCTGGTCTCCTTCCAGGGGCATTTGAACCCTGGCTTAGTATGTCTCTGTCCTTTGTCCACAAATGAGGCCTGCCCATATCTTTTTCTAATACTTTTGTCCTTTGTCCGGTGATTTCCAATGCCTGGGATATCGTATTGGCCTCCTTCTGCTCGCCTGAGAAACAACAGTCTTAGCCACTGGCATGTAGAGATGGGCCCTTGTGGACCCATTTGGGTGCAACAGGGCTTCAGGCATGTTCTAGTTATTCCTTTTCTGAAGGAAGTAAGACCAGACTTAATGCTGTCATTGAAGGTGAGGATATCACTTGTTCCATGCTCCTTTGAGGGGCAGCCCTCCCTCCCAGACCTCCAGCCTATGGGCAAAAGAATTAAAAACCTGAGGGGGATTGTCCTTGTCCAGAGACTCTTGGATCCTTTCTCTGCCCAACCAAGGCTGACCCTAGGCACCAGCTTTCTAAACTTAGGAGGGGTCCAAGATGGCACCCATGGGACATAATAAGCCTAGTCCAAAGGGTTAATCTGAGGCTTGGGGAGGTGGGTGAAAAATGGGAGTCCATGGAGTTGCTACAGCTGGTTTGAAGGCAGTGGGAGCCTCATCCAATCTTGGCAGATAGCTCTGCATAATTCCCTGCAGATGTTGGTGGAGGAGGGTTTCAGGAATGAGTTGGGAGAGAGTCCATGTCTGTGTCTGTGTGGGCGGGAGGCTGGGCTTGTGGGGGAGGAATAGACTGAGTCTTATGCTGGTCCAGGGCAACTTCAACTCTTGGCGGTATTTGTCTTTCATATTCTTGCTCAGATGTGCGGTTTTCCCAACACCTCATTGTGACAGATAAGCCAGGAGTGAGGAAGGGAGGATGCAGGGTAATGACCCCCACTGAGTTCCCTCCTCACAGACTTGTCAGTAGACAGAGAGAGGGCCCTGCCTAATGTTGACTAGTGGAGAGTCAGCTTCCTTTTCCCAACTCTAACCACTGGCTTGTGGAACCTACGGAACCATGCCAGGCAAGATAGCCAGCCCTGGGAGGGTAGCCTTTAGGACCCAACTCCTAGTCAAATCTGGTCTAGGAAATTCATAATTAATGTCCTTAGTTCATACAATAATAGGATGTCAGAACTGGAAAGAACCTGAGAGAACATCACACAGACGAGGAAATAGTCCCAGAGAGGGAGACCTAGCTTTTCCAAGGTCACACAGTCAGTGACAGAGTTGGGATTAGAACCCAAGGCTCCTGACTCCTAATCCAGTATTCCTTTTCTACCATGTTGTGAATCCTTTGTATTTGAGACTAGATGCCTCTGAAGCTTCCCTAGAAGTTGGAAATTTCCAAGAAATAAACCAAGGTTCCCTGTGGCCCTGTTAGTGGCCTTCATCTCAGCCCTACATCTGCCATTGAACAGCAATGACGGAAAGCAGAGAGGTGGAGCTCTACCCAGTCACCCCACTGGATTAGAATTTTATTGTGTCTTGCCTGGTAGGGCAGCCCCAAAGCCAAATTCTGCATGTGGTATCATGTAGAGAACCTTTAGCTGAGAGTTAGGAGCACTGGGCCCTAGTCCTGATTCTACTGCCAACTCAGGTGACCCTGAGCGAGCTACTTCCCTTGTCTTGGTTTCAGTTACTCCACCTGAAAATAACAGGGTAGAATTAGATTGGGAATCCTAAACCCTCCCAAGGGATCTGTACACAGATTTTAGGGGGTTATTAACTTAGGGGGAAAAAAATCTCTATTTTCACTAACCTTTGGTTTTCTTTGTAATCTTATGTATTTTGTTTTATGCATTTAAAAAGATTATTTTGAGAAAGGTCCATAGGCTCTACTAGATTACCAAAGTGGGTCTATAACACCAAAAAATAAATATAAATAAGGTCTGTCCTTAAAGTTCTTCACTGACTTATTTTGGTTCTGTGATCTTCATTATTTTCACAAGCATCATATGGGGAAGGACTGGGGAGGAAGGAGAAGGTTCTGGATAAGACAAGACATAGAGAAGACAGATAGTATCCCTCAAGGAGTGTGGCAAGTTAGCAAGATAGACAAAACAGCCTCAAAATCCCCAACTCCTCCAATTGATTCCTTGGCATAACTGTGAAACTGAGTCCCAAGACACCATCATAAGGACAAAGCCCTCCCTTTAAGAACTGGTCCTGACCCAGGAGCCTGCAGCTCCAAGTGGGAGACCAACGCATAAGAGATATATGCTACTTAATGTGTTCCTGGTGGGAACTCTGAAACTTACAAAAGACCTTGTTGGAGCAGTAACTAAGTGGTGAAAGCAACATTCGTGCTAACACAGTCCAGGCTCTGGGGAAAGCACATGGCCTGATTTCTGGTTTTTAAAGAACAACTTCCATTTATAATGTTCTTTAAAGTTTACTAAGCACATTACTCACAATAACTTGGAAGGTAGGTAGTATCAGCGTTGTACTACCCAGTTATACATACTCTTCTAGAGATGAGGGGGATTTGCCCATGAACACAGAGCTTTGGTTGTAACCAGGTATCTCCTGACTCTGTTACATTGCATCCTGCTGCCTCTCATAGTAGACCCAGATATTTTGGTAATGTGTGGGAGGCCCATCCTTGGAGCAAAGAAGAGGTTCAAGTTCCAAATATCCTATTTGAAGGAGAAAAAAAAAATGCCCAGCTGATCTGTTAGGAGTTCTTCACCATGAGCAGGCACAAAGCACTCATTGAATAGATCCTCGTGGGTCTCTTTTCCCCTGTCCCCAATCATGACTCCAAGATCATCTGATTTCCAGCTCTCCCCAAATCTGCTTCTGCCATTCTCTGCAACTATCTCTCTTTCCATGTGTTCTTCTTGTTGCTCCTTAAAAACTGGAGCTGTGAATGAGGAGCTGTTCTCAGCCACTTGGCTGAGGGCCAGCCTACTGTGGCCGCTGCCATCAGTGGACGTCACAGCAGGAAAATCTGCCTTCTGGTGTGGCGGGGAGGGATATTACTTTCTTACTAAATTTAAACTCCTGGGTGGTGAGTGACTGAAGGCGCTAGTTCCAGATTTCTGTTGGGCCAGAGAACATTTGCCCGAACAGGAATGGTTCACCAGAAACTAGTGTCAGTTAGGAGTAGAAAAAAAAGGAAACCTCCACACATAGTTTTAGGATTGATCCCCCATTCATCCTCCTTCTCCCAAGGTCTCCCTGCCCATCACTCTCTCAATGTTAGTCCCATGCCATTTCACTTGCCTATAATCTACTCTTTTTCCCACCCCACTGCAGTCAAAACCCATCCATCCTTCAAATTGTAGGGCAAGAACCATCTCCTCCAGGAAGCCTTCCTTGATCATCCAAGCCCACATAAATGTCTCTGTCCTCTGAGCTCCTACAGCACTTATAATTAAGCACTTGATTATATGCTGTTGTGTATTTTATATCCTGACTCTTACGCTTCTGTAACTGAGTGGCTATAAGCAAATCACTGAGCATATCCGAGCCTCAGTTTCCTCAACTGTCCAATAAGAGAATTGGACCCCCAGGCTCCTTCCAACTCTAAATCTGTGATCCTAGATGACTTCCAAGCCCTTGTCCAGACTAACCCATTTGTTTAAAGGAACTTAACCATTCTCTATCACTCCCCACCTATTCATTCTAGCTCATGTCCACCTCCTCCAAGAAACCTTCCTAGAGTCACTACAGGCATATACCAAATGCTGGCTCCCTCAGCACACTTGGATAGTTATCATCCAGTAAAAACCTCTTTAATTCAGGCTTTCTCAATTGAGAATTCATGGTAATTTGGATTCAACAGGGTTGTTATAAGGATGATGTTTTGTAAATTGTAAGGCACTACATTAATGCAAATTATTATGTTGAAATGCCTCAGAAAGGACTCTGAACCTTGTTGGAAGAGGGTCTAGATTTTTGTTTGGATTTTGGTCTGGACTTCTGATTTCATAGTTTAGGAAACTGGACTGTGGAAGCCCTCTTTATGGAAGCAAATAGGCTTTTGTTTTTTAACTCGGTGGTCTTAGAGAGTTGCCTGGGGTCCAGAGAAATTCACCAATCTACCCAGAGGTAGCTTAAACTCATTCTAGCTTCCTGACTCTCCAGCCAACACTATCTGCTACACTGCGGTACATCTCCTGTCTGTAGTTCATTGGCTAAATCCCAGTTTTCTTGGCCCCTATTCCCTCCTATCTCACTGTCACCTCATCAGCTGCCATTGTGTGAACTGTCACCCCCATAATTTTGGCTTCTCTTGTCATTCCTTCAGGTTGGTGGTTTGTGAGCACATCTGAGGAGCAAGGTTGGGTCCCAGCCACATACCTGGAATCCCAGAATGGTACACGGGATGACTCAGAGATCAACACCTCCAAAGCTGGGGAAGGTAAGGCAAGGCTGGGAGAAAGAAGGGGTGAGGAATGGGCCTATTTTTGAGGGTTTGGGTCCTCAGGAATTGATGACATCCTTATCAGAAGAAACTGAACTTGGTGCCTCTGGTCAGTTCCATTCTCCAATATAGAAGGCAGCCAGACTTCAGCCTAACTCTACTGATTGAAGCCAGTCTGAATTTACCTGCTGGTCAAAGCCCCACTGAATGAAAATGAACCATTTCTGTGTGCCTCCCCCACTTCTAACCCACTGTTACAACGAGACAGTTGTTCAGGTCCCTTCACTCTCATTCTTTTGTCCCTTAAGTCACTGAGCACTCAGGTCAAGGAGGAATTGCAGACCCATGTTTCATTTCCACTTTCCTACTCCTGTTTCCCTGTTCTTCTTTCAAACTTTTCCCAGTTCCTGTCTTTCCCGACCAACCTCCATATGCTGTCAGTACTATCTCCTTCTTACATGTCCCTGAGCCATCTGACAGGCTTTAAAGACAGAGTGGAGATGCTCTGAGATCCCATGGTCACTACCACATGTACAGATGACCCTGAGAATGTCTTCTCATGGTCTTGCGCTCCCCACAGACCTTGAACTATCCCTTTTAGTATCTTCTCCCTTTATTCTTTCCTACCTGGTCTGGTCTATCTTCAATATTTTTTTCTTCCATTTTTCTTCCTCTTTGATGGAAACTATGCCCTCCCCAAACTTCCCAGCTGGTGAACCTTATGCCCTTCCCTCTGAATTCCTGGGAAATTCACATTACTCCACAGTGGCTGTAAACCAGAGCCAGACACTCCCTCTTTGCATGGCTTCCTTGTTTCCCCCAATGTTAGAACCAGCAGATCCTGAGAAAGGAATCCTAGAGAATGTTCTTTTTACCCTGGTGCTGCCTGCCTGCCACATGGGCAGCTAGTGGGTATGTGGGCAAGAGTGTGTTCGTGAGTGTGTATGTGTGTGTGTCTTGTGTGCGTGTGCACACATGTGCTTTTTGTTGCAAATTAGTTTTGCTTTGCTTGGAAGCATCTGGCATGAGCCACCATGGAAAGGCCAGATACAAAGACAGCCAACCAGTCTAGATGAGGCTTTTCTTGGTCTACCCTGGGAACTTCATGTTTAGTAAAATTATAGCTTCTTGGTTTAACTTTGGCTGGTTAAGATCTAGACCTAGAGAAAGCTTTGTCTGGACCTTTCTTCTTCAGTTTCAAAGAGATTCTTCCATACAATTAGATCCTACCCTGAGCAACTTCTCAGTCCAGTTTGGGGCTTTCACAGAGAATTCCTAGTGGGACCCAATGAGAGAGCTTGTAACAGTAGGGTCATTCCCCCACTCTCAGCTCCCAGCTGGGCCCCTGCTCCTAACGACTTCCAAATGGCCCATGTCTTGACAGTAGGAAAAACTTTTTCGGACAAAGACATAGTCCAGATGAGAGAGTCTGGGATGGAGGTGGAGAGCTGCCATTGAGGGCCTCTTCCTAGGACTGTTCTGTACCAATGGTTTCTTCTAGAACAAAGGTTACAGAACTAGGGAGTGGCCCAGTTCCTGGACCAATGACTAGTGGTCTATAAACCTCAACTGCAACTTCTGGGGTTTTTTTTTAGATTTCTTATTCATCCTTCTCTAAATGTCGGTTATAGGGTGGGCCCCTGCAGCCCTTCATTCTCTCGCCCTTCCTCCCAACGTAAAACTCTTTGTTTTTGCTCCTGACCTAAGTTCCCCAAACTCTGGCTCCTGAAGATTCAGCTTCCAGGAATGGGGCAGGCTCAGGCTTATATGGCATCTTTTCCCCAGGGCACTCTCTTGCTCCTAGCCCTGCCCACATCTTCCTGCTCCCGGTGCTATGGTTATGAATCACTGAGCTGTCTATGGTCTCCCATTTGTTTGCAACAGTGTCTTGTTCCTGATGGGTTCCTCAAGGACCTTTTTCTAACCTTTCCATAAAGATACAGGAGAGCGCGCTCATTATTATACAGGTTGGAACAATATCTGTTAGTACTACCCTACATAACAAACCCAACTTATCAGTCAAACAAATTTTTAATGAGCAGCGGCCAACTTTCCATCCCTATGGGGAAGAGAGAAGGAAAGGACTCAGCCTCTGTCCTTAGAACCAATGGTCTACTTGGGAAGACATAACTAATATACAAAGCAGCTAGAAAACATTAGGATAGTGTTTGCTTAGTGCCAGATGAATGGTACATCTATTAAAAATTGTAAGCGGTCTGGGGGAAAGAAAGTATCAATGTCCAGGACTCATCAGGAAAGGTTTCAAGAAGGAATGGGACATCAGTAGGGCCTTGAGGGATTGGAAAGTAGGAGCTGCATCAGCAGAGTGGAGGGAAGATAGGATTCTAAGCATAGGGTGTAAATAAAGCCACTCATATGGCATAGTCAGAGATGAAACTGTCCTAATGTGGCAGTTTTGTTTTAGATATGAGTTGGGGAAAGTTAAACAGGTCACATAGGGCCCAATTATGGCAGACCTTGTATACCAAGGAGAAGAGTTAGAATTGATAGGGGAAAGGAATAGGTAAACATTCTAGATTCTTGAGAAGGAAGCAGCATGATGAAAGCAGTGATTAAGGAAGATGAATCTGATGGAATTTGTGGGTCTGATATAATGTGAGGGGAATAGAAAGTAGATCCAATGTCATGTGTGTGTGTGTGTGTGTGTGTGTGTGTGTGTGTGTAAGATGAGTCTAAAATAGCCATCGTTACAGCACGTCGAGTGACACATAGGAACATGGTACTTGCACCATGGGTATCAGCCTTTGTCTGTATCTGCTAGCTAAGCCTGAAGAATTAACAGATTCCTGGTTAAGACCACCCCCCCCCAAGTCTGAGCAACCCCTCCATTTTATAGATAAGAAAACTGAGTCCCAGAGAAGGAAAGCAATTTACCCAAGGTCACAGGACTGGTCTGTGATAAAGTCAAGACTAGATTTCAGGCCATCTGATTCTTGAGTCTAATGCTTCTTGCGCTAGTAAAGGGTTGACCAGGCAGATCTTGCCCAGGGTAGATATGCCCTTCTAAGGCAGATGTTTTCCAGGAAGTCAAACGTTTTTGTTTGCTTACCAGGTAAAGCCCAAGTTTTTTATTGACCACAAGCAGTCCTATAGCAGTGCCTGGGAATAATAGCAGTAATTCTCACATTTTAATTTGAAGATTTATAAAATATGATCTTCACGACTGGATAGTGAAAATGGTACTACAGATATTGTTATCTTCATTTTCAAGTGGAGGAAACTGAGGCTCAGATGTTAATCAGTTCTTAAACACGCCATTTGTTAAGCAACTGCTATGTGCCTAGCATTGTGCTGGGTGCTGAGGTTACAGAGGCAAAATGGAAACAACCTCTTCCTTCAAGGACCTTACATCTATCAGGGAAGACAGTAGTACACATAGAGAGAGATACAAAATGTATGCAAAGTAAATGAAAGGTAATTTTGAAGGGGAGACACACTAGTGGCCAGCGGAGAGGGGAAGTTAGGACATGCCACATATTAGAAATAGCGCTTGTGCGGAATTTTGGCGGAAAGTATTCTTTTCTGGGACAGAGGTAAGGCCATAGTGCATTCCAGGCATGAAGGCCAAGGCAAAGGTATGCAGATGGGATTTGGAATATTGTGTGTGAGGAACATGCCCACTGTCACCCAGTAGTAAGTGTTGAACCCAGAGCTCCTGACTCCTGGGCCAGTTCTCTTTCTACCACTCCATACCACTCCATTCTGAGTTTGGGTTTAATGTCCATGCCCCATGGCAAGGCCCAGATGAAATAAAACTGGGGTCTGGAAACCCAGGGGCACCTGAGCAAAAAGTCCTTCTAAAGAACAGAGGAACAAGGCTTGAGGGGGGTGGGGGTAATAGGACTTCAGAGTTAGGTTTCTCGCTTTACTACTGGAAAATCTGATTCACTGGTGTGTGAGCCCCAACAAAATTGTAACTAAGATGGTGCAGAAACTCTGAACTATGTCCTGTGAGCTTCAGGTGAAAGAAGTGGAGAGCAACTAGTCTGGAGGAGAGTGCTTTGGGAGTTGGGGTGTGGAGGGGTCTGATCACTGCCTTTATGTATCGGAACAACTGTCTCATGCAATAGGGATCCAGTTTATTTATCCCAGGGGCCAGAACTGTGACCAATGAATGGGGTTGGGTTCCCAGGAAAGTCTTCTAATCAATACTGCCAGGAAGAACTATTTAACAGTGTGTCCAATAACGGGGTAGTCTGCCTGATGTGAGGTCATTTTTTTCTCATCACTGAAGGTCTTCAGCCAGACTCAGAGAGAGAAGTTGGTGTAGATGACCTCAAAGTCCCTTCCCACTCTAAAATCCTCTTCATTAGTCTGTCCCTTAATCCCCTGGACTATGGGGGAACTGGAGCCTCAGTGCATCTCAGCATAACCCTACCACACACACCCCATGACTTCCGAGCCTTTCCATCCCTCCATCTAATGCAATGTGAAAGGCTTTTATATAGTGCACCTACCTTGTGTTAGCCTTGTCCTTTAGCCTCACCGTGGAGGAGAAGATCTGGGCACTTTCATGAGAAGATCAGGACTTATCTAACCAATCATTCAATCAATCAGCATGCATTTATTAAGCACTTATATATGGCAATCACTGTACTGAATGCTCTGTATGTGAAGAAAGACAAATACATGATTCCTGTTTTCAAGAAATTTATATTCTAGTGAGGGAGACATCATGTAAATCAATATGTACATACAGAATACATATGAAAGGTAATCTCAAGAGGGAAGGCTCTGACCTAAAACTTTGTACATATACCTCCCCCATGCTTAAGTACCCAGCATAGCATCTCAAACACCTTAGTCTATTAATTAATGTTTGGTCTTGGGGAGCTGACTGTAGTGGAGAGGACAGGACTCGGAGGCATGAAACAATTAGAAAACTGCACAGCAGGTTCTGATTAGAAACTGTGTGGCCCTGGGCAAATCCCTTAACCTTGCAGGGCCTCAGTTTTCTCCTCCCTGACATGGGAGTAGTTGGACTAGATCATTTCTAAGTTTCCTTTCAGTACTAATTTTCTGAGTCTTCATGAGAAAAATCTCACCTCCAAGCATCCTGAGGAATCACTGATAGCAATCTAGAAAACCGGGCTCTGGCCAAGAGTGATTGGTCTCGAGCATTTTCTTCCGGGGAGAGTGAAGGGATGAAGGGTGTGGTTAAAAAAAAAAGTTGCAAAAATCAAAGGCCATCTTGTTTAGGCACTACTTCCAAAATCCAGGTCAGAAAAGGGAAGGGTAGACAATTATTGCAATGGGTGCATTTCACTTCATTCTGGGGAAGAAAATGCTCTTCCCTAATCCATCCCAAGGCTCACAGTCTGGCTTTGCAATTTTGTTTTGATTTTCCCATTATGCCAACCAAGTTGTCAAATGTTTCCATTCTACATGGCCGTCTGAGTTTGTTCCCTGTGTGTCCCATCTGACCATTCCTTCCTTCCCTGCCCATCTCATTATCATTTTCATTTTCTCTACCTTCCCCTACCCCTCACCCCGGTTTTCGTTTTCTCTGCCTCGCCATCACCATCTCCCCCATCAGTGTCTAAGAGACGCAAGGCCCACCTGCGGCGTCTGGATCGTCGGTGGACGCTGGGCGGGATAGTCAACAGGCAGCAGAGTCGAGGTGAATTGGGGCATGGGAGGCTGCAGAGGGTCTGGTCACTGCTTCACCTAACTGTTGGGGCTGAGAGCGATACGATCGTCAATGGCAACTCTGTGCTTCCTCTCGTACCAGCCCAAATGGTGTGCTCCCTAACACATGCTCACCTGCTTCTGTCTCCTCTGCCCTGGGGCTAGGGAATGGGGCTTGGAGGGAATGAAGTGGGGCTTCTAGAGATCTGGGGAATGAAAAGTGGAGCTGGCCCCAACTGCTTCTTGGGAAAGAGATGGTTACTATGGACCATGCCTGATCTGGTTCAGCCTGAACAGCTCTCAAGAAGCAATTGTGGGAGCCCTGCAGGGGGAAGGGGAGACCACCCAGGGGCCCAGCAGCTTGGAGGAGCTGAATGTTTCAACCTCCAGAGGCATTTTGGCCACATCTCCTAGTCCTGCTAATAAAGCCCTGTCCTCATCTGTTAGTCCTACTAATAAATCCTATTTTCTCACATGGATGCTTTGAACCAATGTCAGTCATAAGTCCCAATTTGTGTCCCAGCAAGCCCCAGGAAAATTATGAAGGGTACAAACCTTCAGGTCAGATCTGGAAAGAACAGATTTCTATCACAGCAACTACAAATTCTATTACAGAACAAGCTATATAAAAAGGCCAATTCAGAGTCTATTTATTTCTCCCTGCTATTGAGTATAGCAAAACTTCATCTGTAATTATTGAAACACCCTCATTAAAGTTTATTGTAAACAGGCTTGACCTAAATTGCCTTCCCAGGAGCCTGTTCAGAATCCTTCTGACCACCTTAGATGGAGCCCAGGGACCACAAGGAGCAAAACTGCCAAAATGTATACCTTCTGTGGGCACCACTCCTGCACCCCACTGCCCATCAATTGTGGTTGCTTCCTTTCTCATAGGTGTATCTCAGGAAGCTGGGGTCTGGGGGAATAATCATTCAGAGGGGTGCAATCTCTAGGTTGTGCAGTCCCTGATACTCAACCTTTCTGTGCTAGAGTCTCCACTCTTGGCAACTCACAGAACACACCCAGAGGAATGGCATAGTGCCTGTGAAGTTCACTTATGCCCTTTTATAAAGGCTTAGCAGGAGAACTTAATTATGGAGAGTCACCATGACTTCTTTTGGATAGTGGGAAACCTTGGTATCCTGTCAAATAATGGCCCCTTTCCCCAAAAGAGAGAGGGTGGCTACTCTGGGTCTTCTTGGAGCTGGCTCACCTGGAAGCCATAAGAGTTCATTCCCATGTATACCTTCAGTACAACAACCATCTGTTCTTCCTACCTAAGGCCCCTCAGGAGCTGGAGGAGTCCTAGAGCTCCAGGGATAAGTGACATGGAGGGGTGCTGGGATGGGCACTGGAATTTAGGCCACACTGGAGATGTTTCTTGGTTTCATTAGCTGGAGTTGAGCATCCCACTGACCTCTTGTTGCAGTGGACACAGCTTGAACTTGGAGTCATAAAACTAGGCTATACCCAGGTCAGTTTTTTGGGAGAGAAGATCCAATGGCATGGGCCAAAGACCTCTCCATGAAGCTAAGCTATCCAGTGACAGTGATAGCCCTCAGGATCTAGCCCTGGGATTGTTGGTACCCCAGACAAAAATATTGCCATGAATGTATATCATTTGGGATGCCCCTAAATGCATGGTACCCTGGGATACTGCCCAGTTTATTAGGACTTAGTTTGTCTTGTGCACGTTAATTAGAGGAGGAGGGAGTGAAATCTGATAACAAGAGCCTGTGAAAGTCCCTGTGAAGTCAAGACATCAATGGAAAAGTACACTGGGGAGAAAGGTCCGAAATCTAGTTACCAGGCCAATCAGTGTCCCTGAAAAGCTGTGTCGTATGAAAAGCGGTGTAGTGGAAGAAGAGACTGAAATCCAGTACTGAGGGCCCCAGGATGATCCAAGGCCCTTTCCTAAAGCAGAAGAACCCCAACAATGGCCTAGGAGGAAACAGCCCCTCCCAGAGGACACCAAGAGACCAGTCTGGCCCAACCCACCGCTGACCCCTCTTCTTTCTGAGCTTGTAAAAGCAAACTTGTCCAAGGCAGCTTCGTTAGTCTTGGTTCCAGGACGCGATACAAAGCAGCTTCACACAGTTGGACTCCAGCACCTTGGCCTCCTCTGCTTGTTTTTCTTTCTCACCGGGGATTCCGAGGGAAGAAATGAAACTGCTTTTCTCTCCAGCCTGTTAAAGGCAGAGGAGTTCCCTCCTCAAAATGTACACACACACCCAACTATATCAACATAACCATGGAAAGACAATCATCCTTGGGAGGATGTATGTGTAAATATCTAGAGAGAAATATTATTAATTACTATTATATTGTATAGCAGCCCCCCCAACACACACAGATCCAAATAAATCTACATATTCCACAGACGCATACCTTTAACTGTATTTACACAACACACAAACACATCCACATTCATTCATGCTATACAACCACCTGCCACAAACTCTACCTGTGATGTGACAAGCTATGACTTCCCCCTCCCTCCTGAATCCCAGGTTCTGATGACACTTCTTTACACAGGCCCATCCCTGCACAGTCAAAGAAACTGCATGTTCAGGAGCCCACTGCTCCAAACAGATGTGCACACATACTACAACTATACATATCTAGGCTTTCCTCCAGTTCCATGAAGGCCTATGTAACTTTACACATGCACACAGACACATTTGCAGGCATTTTACATGGAGACATATATACACAGGGATAGACAGCAAACACTCCAAGAATTAGACCCACAAGGTTAAACTGATTTAACCAGAATGGAAAAGCCTGCTAAGTATGTTGGGGGACCGGTTTGCTGAGAACAGCCCTAGGGTGTGGGAGGGAGGAAAGCAGGCAGGCAGGCTGGCATACATTGGGAGAGCTGGTTGGTGGGTAGCTGAGCAAGAGAGAAACAGGACTTTCCTCAAGGGGCCTCCACCAGGCCTTTGTTAAGGGGCAGTTGGAATGAAGAGGCCTCTTTTTCAGCAGAGGCTGAGTAAGTTGTGGGGGCCGGGAAGGGAGTGGGGGAGATTGCTGACGGAGGGGAAAGTGTCTGGAAAGAGAAGTCTTCTGTGGTTTGGAAAATGCACAACTCTCCAGCCACGGTTGGCTCCGTAACCTAAACTGGGGCCATTCCATGCTCTCCCTCTCACCCTCCCTCCACCTTTGGCAAGCTCAATGCCTGGTGAAGCGGGTGGCCGGCAGCAGAGGGACTGTTGCCTCATGCCTGAGTTTAGGTGTGACAATGTTCATAGAGCCTCCAGGAAGGAGCTTTGGAGAGCCTAGCTGCTTGAGTCACCTTTCTAACAAAGGCCTGTTTTCAGGAGAAAAAGCTTGAGTGATCCTTGACCATACAGTGAAATTATTTCCATGGGTCGTTGGGTCCTTTGCTTCTCCAGGTTTCTTAGGCAAGCCTACAAAAGAGTTTTGTGGTTTATACTCTTTTGGAGTATTGGACTCCCTGCTCCTCTCCTCTTCTCTTCCCCACCATTGGGACCGGTGAGTTGGGGACCATAGAGGTTTTAGGTAGATAAGGAGGCATGGATGGTGAAACCACAGCTTTTGCAGACTCTCAGGCAAACATCTGGGAGGAGATAGAATCCCTCCCTTCCTCTTCCCTTTCACAAGGGGAGGCAGGAGCCAAATGAGAGACTGTAAGGAAGGTGTTTTGCAAACATTAAAGCAATAAGTGTCATTTATACATGTTGCTATGGCTGGGGAAGTCATCCAGTTTTGATGTGAGAGTGGGTTCCTTCCAAACCTAGAACCCCATGTCAAGTTACGGAGCTGCTACTTCTTCCCCAAAAAAGTCCTGACCACTTTTCCAGTTCTTAGAGCAAAGCGTACAAACAGCAGTTTGACGTAGTTGAAGTGCCCTAAGCTTCTAAGGTTAATTCCCCAAGACTTGTATGATGGAGGGTCAAGAGAAAGCTCACTCTTCTGTAGCAGTTGACCTAGCTGCTTGCCTTCTACAGAAGGGAGCCATTATCATTTGGGGACTAGAGTAGATGCTGAATTTGGAGGCCATGTATCTACATAAGATACCACTACTCTGCCAACCTGGCCCCCTAGCCATCCTCCCCCACCCTTCTCACTAAAAGAGGAGTGCTTGTGACTTTAAAAAAATTAGTATTATTTTTTTTTTTTTTTTTTTGCTGTGAAAGCAACTCTGCAGAGGGAAACTTTAATGATGGCTTCCTGTTCAGGACCACAGGCTTTTAAAAATAGCATGGCTAAACAAAGGCACCATGTGGAGGGGACCTCGCCCATCCCTAACCTCGGAACTTTGGATCACGGGACCCAGCCCTGCCTCTATGGGCACTGTAGTTGTCCAACATTTGCCCTCACCAACCCCTCCCCCTCTTTAGCAACTGGGAGAAAGAAGGAAAAAAAGGTCCTGTTGGAAAGATGGAACTCTCCAGGCAAGAAGTCATCAAATGAAGAGGATCTGAACTTTAGAACACTGAACTTCTGAAAGATCCAAGTTGGAATTTGGCATGTGTGGGCTTCTCTCACGCTTCCTTGGCCTCTCTCCCTAGCCAGGTTGGACCAGAAACTTTCCAGAAGCAAGGCTTCTCCAAAGACAGCACCTATACTGAGCGGAGGGGAAGAGCCAAAAACACTGGGGATTGGGGTAAAGGGAGATGGGAGCATCTGCTTCCAAAAAAAAAGAAAGAAAAAGTTCTTTTAAGGACTATAGGAGAGCCAAAGGGTGTCCTCAGCACACACTAACCGAGAGCAATTTAGTCCAGCATGGCTGTGGCTGTCCCAGCCACAATGATTGAAGTTGTCTCCAAAAACAGGGCCACCAGTTCCAATCCCTAACCCCATTTCCCCAGCAGATAACCAGCCAAAGATGAAGACAGAGGCCCTGAACAGGGAGCAGGAGTGGCAATTCTCATTCAAGTCAGCAGAATTTTGGACAGCCTTTTCCATGCTGGTCAGGATAAGAAACCCAAGAGGGTGATTGTTGGGCCTGGGAACTGTAAAGAAGGCTCAAGAAGGTTGTCTTTTCTTCTTGGGCCTGTCCACTCTCAACTTGTTCTTTAAGCTTCATTTGACATGGCCAGTTGCCTACAGATGGACCAGCCAAAGAGGGATCTAAATCTATAGCCCTTTCTCCCGCTCTATCTTCTCTTCCCCATGCTCCTTATCCTGTGGTCATGAGGAATGGAAAATTGCTGCTTCTCAGGGAGTAAGCCCTTCTTGATAGATTTTGTGTTCCAAATTATTCTCCCAAGGACAATGACTCAGCACCCTTGCCTAGTCTCACCACTCTAACACTAGCCTTCAGAAGGGCCTAGACTATTACTCCTAGGATCTCCAGACTAGGGAGGAGTTGAGCCAGGCTTTCTGCAGTTGGCTGATGTGGACTGAACAGGACCAAATTTGAGGATTGTCCAACTCAGGAAGGGTCTGTAGGAGGTGATTAACTTGTCTTCCTCCATTTCATAGTTGTCTCTGGGATACTGCTTATAGGAGAGAAAAGGAAGTAATGTTCCTGAAGTACTTTATTGATTGAAAAGAGTTTAAGAGATGAGAACCACCTGTCTCCTTATTTATGATGCCCTTGGTTTAGGTTAATTTCCACATCCAACCTGAGTTCTCCTGAATCCCCAGACCTCACTCCCAGTACATCTGTGATCACTCCATCACAGCGAGCTAGCAGACTAGAACTTGGAGGAAGGGCATTGGAGTATCAGGTGTATTGTTAACACATCACGACTGAAGTCCACTATGATGGATTTCAATCTAAAACAAACTGTCGTTTCCCTTTACAAAGAGAAATGTCACAGTGTCGTTAGGCCACCCACCTACTTTCTAATTTATGTTTGTAATACTCTTCCTGTAGAACTAATTCCCCCATGTAATGTTATTTTATCTAATGAGTTTTTGTGGACCCTGTTAATGAAATTAGATGGATTATGCTTATATGTATACAAGCCAGTCTATGTGGCCCAGACAATAAAAGCAGTAGGGATTTATAGGGAGGATAAACTCAATGAGGTCACATTGAGCCTTGAAGGATGGATGCAGTTTGGATAAGTGGAAGGAGGCAGAGGACATTCCAGGATGAGCGAATAATGCAAAGTTAGAGAGGCAGAAATGACTAATTTGTGCAGGAGGTGGTAAGGAGATATGGTTTACTGGATTGGAGATGACCTGTTGATAAGGAGGAAGAGATAAGGCTAGAGCTATTCCAGGGCATTGAGGGGACCCTCACCTTACCAAGTATTTTCCTGCTGGGCGGGGACAGGGTGGGAAGAGGGGGGATGGAGGTCTATAATAGGATTCACCAAATCGGTTCCAGGCAGCCCTTGGCAACACTACTCCCTGCTGGCTACCTAAGGAGCCAATTGGCTCCCAGTCCCTTCGGCTGCCCTCCAATGCTGTCAGATCAGGGAGGTTGTGGGAGCCAGCTTTGTTCTACCAATTCCCTCTATCCTTCAGGTGGGAACAGTCCATGTGACTAGGTCCCCATGGTCCTTCATCTCAGCCCCCAGGATCTTACCTACTCCACTATTCTGTGTCCTGAGATTGACCTTCAAGGTTCTGGGTTTGAGGAGGGGGGGTAGGCAATGTTTTGGGCAAGGAATAAAGGAGGTTGGGAAGAGACTGTTGTTCATGGACCCAATAATGACTGTGCCTCTCAAATCCCTTCCTTTCACCCCAGAAGAGAAGTACATCACAGTGCAGCCATACACCAGCCAGAGCAAAGATGAGATTGGGTTTGAGAAGGGGGTCACTGTGGAGGTGATCCAGAAGAACCTGGAAGGATGGTGGTACATCAGGTAATGTGCTTCCTTTAGCCCAGAGGGCTCTATGCCCTGCATGTTATTACTCTCTGTTTCTAAAGATGAACTGTTCTTGTCAGAGCAGCAGCCTGCTTCTCCTGCTCTCCCTTTTTCCCTTCCCCCTTCTTCACTGCAGAATGGGTGTCAGATGGTAATCAATTATTAACTGCAGCGTGTTATAGGGGCCTGGATGTGGGGGTGTTGGCAGATGGAGCCTGGAGATCCGAAAGGTTTGACCAAACCATGCTTATCTTGCAGATTTCCTTCCCTGGAGAGGAAAAAATAAATGGAGACCCAACCACTGCCAAGAAGGGGCAGTGGTTTTAGCCTCTGGCAGGCTGGGCCAGGCTTATATAGGCTATGATGCAATTCCCTTGGCTTCACATCTGCAAGAAGGTTTCAGCGTGTCTGAGTTTGGTTTCCCGTGTCCAAACTGGGGCCATCTGGCGTCCCCTCTGACAAGAGCTGCCTAGGGCTCTAGGCCACAAGGGCCATGACACACTTAGCCCCAATTCCTGTACTCCCTGCTATAATAAGCACATAGCTTAGCCACCAGTTAATTGGAACACCAGCCAGTCACACCTGAGTCTAGCCTGAGGCTCTCCCCGTCCACCTTGAAGGAGCTAGGTTGGAGCCTTGGTGGAGGGAGATTAAGCCCATCCTAAGTTTAGAAGGAGCTAGGTCAGGCTGCTTAAGGAAATCCTGAGCTATCAGTCACCTGGTGAAGTGGGGCCCCTCAAGGAGAAATAGGACATCCCAAGACTGGCACTGTGATGTGACCAGAGAGCTAGAGACGTGACTGAAGTAGAGGTCAAAGGCAAACAACATAGATCCTGGATTGTCAGAGGTGGAAAGCGGCCTTTTTACAAAGAAACTATTATCCAGAGACAGGGAGAGTGACTTGCCTAGAGTCATGTAAGTTAATGATAGCTCTCTGATCTTCTGACTGTTAGGAGACAGGAATTGAGACAGGGATGTGAATCGGTTCTAGCCAGACTCTTAATTTAGGTGATCATGAGGGACTTCTCCCTGGACCCCCATGGTACCACCCCATGACCACAGAATCATAGGGTCTCAGAGATCATCTAGCTTAGACTCCTTATTTTTTGGGTGGAGAAACTGAGACTCCCGAGAAGTTAGATGACTCCTTGCCTGGGTTACATACTGTGGCAGTGACAGAATTGGGATTTGCCCCAGTTCTTCTGATTCCAAAACTCTTGTTCTTTTCATGCTCTGACACCGCTATCTAGACACCATCTAACACCATCAACTCTCATGAGTGAGAGTTGTCAGGGACTCTGAGGCAAAAACCCTGGAAAGTCTTCTCTGAGCCTCCTAGTTAACTGACTGACTGATTCGTTCATGTCTTTGCAGGCTATGTCTTTTCTGTCCTTGAGAACTGTCTCTTAGAAAGGATCCTTTCCTTGGAGACTGACAGTCCAAGAGAACAAGGAGACCCGACTCTGTATGAATAATTCTGCTTAGCCTGCCATTCATGGAACTTTGCTTAGCTTGGCAAGACAAGTTCCCCCCAAATTTCTGGGCCCAGGAATCAGTTTCAGAGCCTACTTTAAATGTGTATAAGCTCCACCTAGTTTTCATGCCCCTATCTACTTTTCCCCCCTCATGACATCCTGTTTATTAGAGACAAACATAATGCTCCTCTCCCTACACAGCTAAGGTCTGTATGTGCTTAGAATTGTGTGCCTGGCGGTGGGGACTGCTCGTTCTGAGCCATGCACACTCTCACATTTTATGAAGGCAGCTGGTAGGAAGAACTTCCTCCTGGAACCCAAGTTTCCTGATTTCTCAGTCAGTGCCCTTTCCACTGTGCCGTAGCTGCCTTCAGTTCAACTCAAGAAATATTTGTAGAATGCTTACTAAGCACAAGATAGTGAGAACAAACAGCGGGTCAGTGCGCCTAGAACCTGAAGTAATACTCGACCTAAAACAGTGGTTCTTAACCTGAGTCCATGGACAACCCGCCGCCCACCTCCCCCCGCAAGGTCTGTGGTTAAATTTCAAGGGTCCATAAATTTGGAAAGGGAAAAACAATTACATATTTATTTTCAACTAATCTCCAGCCTCCTCTGTAGTCCTTTGTATTTCATTTTCTGCACTAAAAACATTATTCTGAGAAGGGACTCAGGGGCATCAGCAGACCGTCCAACAAGACCGTGAAACAAGAACTTTAACCTAAAAGAAGCTTACCTCAGGACTGGGGAGCCTGTGGCCTTGAGCCCACATGTGGCCCTCTAGGTCCTCAAGTGTAGCGCTTCGACTAATCCAAACTTCACAGAACAAATCCCCTTAATAAAAGGATTTATTTTGTAAAACTTGGACTCCGTTTAAAGCACCTAGGACCTAGAAGACCACATGTGGTCCCAAGGCCACAGGTTCCCCACCTCTGGCCTAGCTTTTCTGGCCTGGTAGAATCTGAGTTTAACACAAAGATGTGTCCTATCCACCCCTGCTCTCCAGGCTCTGGCATTAATATCAGAGGCAGATTTGGACCCAGGTCACCTGATCCCAGAGCCACTCTGGTACTTACTATGTGACCTTTTCCTCTTCTCTGTGTCAGCCCTGTTTTCCCATCTATAAAATGAGGACAATAGCTTCCTGTCTGGAAGGATTGGCAGCTTCCTGGATGGCAGCTCCACTGTTCTCTAGGTCTGTCCTACAAAGATCTGTTCCACCTTAAGAATGCTGACTCGGGCCCCCTTAAATGTGATTTCCCGACATTCCAGGCTCTGTGTTCATCCTCATTTCCTGTCTGTTGCTCCATCTCACTCCTTTTTCCCCCAGTTTCCTCCATCTCTGGAGGGATTCCAGGGCTCTCGAGCTGGAAAGCAGATGTGGAGTCCGAGTCCAGATCAGATGCACAAAAGCATTTCTGAATTCCCAGCCTGTCTTTGCTCAATATTTACCTTTGTCACTGTAACTGGAGGCAAAAATATGTTTTGAGGCCTGGGGCCAAGAGAAGGAAACCTAAGTCCTCATTCTAATTCAGCCATGTGGATGGACCTTAGTTTCCTCCACGGTAAAATGAATAATTGTGCTCTATGATCTCTAAATTATCTTCCAGTTTTAACAGCCTAAGTTCTATTCAGGATCCTTAGACAGAGATGCTTGAACAAAACTGGACACTTCTGTGAGTGGGGATCCAGGGCTAAAATCTTTAGCAAGGTTTCCCTGTGTCTGTTTGGGTTAACTCCTGTGAGTTTCTATGTTATATGCTGAATTTCTCAGCCAACCCTTACATGGTCACAGACTGACTTCCAAATCTTGTACCTACTCTGGACTTTAACTCCAGCCATGGACTAACCCCTAATTCATAACCACACTCACCCCCTAATCTCTGCCATAGGTTGAACCCCTACCACTGGCTTCCGACTAACCCTTAAACTGATTGTAAGCTGACCTTTAATCCTGAATCCAGGCTAGCCTCTAATATCAGCCACAGATTTGACCTAAACCTGGCCCCAGACTGACTGTTAACCAAGGCCTCCCACGGACGCTTGTGATCATCTCTGGTGTGGCCCATCCTTCCTTTCTGTAACCTGTCACTGATGCCAAGTAATTTGACCATTTGACCATGGCATAGAAACCAAGCCAGGCCTGCTTGTGATGGAACCTCTGGTGTCAGAAGCTCAAACTAATACAATTAATTTAGGGTCCCTGAGCTCAGACATGGAAGTGAATGTTGACATAAATGGCCATAACAACCTTTCATATTTTCCTGTCCCAGGTTCTTATATGCCAGTGATCAGGAAGCTTTTTGGGGGAGCGAAAACTTTCCCGTTCCAACAGTATTATTATTACAGTTGACAGGAAAAGTAATACCTGACATTTTTATAATGCTTTATTTTTCCAAGAGTTTTCATTTCCATTACTTCATATCCATAACTTTCCATTACCACGCTTCTATGAGATAGGAAAGCAGGAATTATTCCCATTTGACGTATGAGAAAATTGAGGTTCAGAATAGCCAAATAATTTGCCCCAGTGCACATAAAGACAGACAGGATTCAAACTCAGAGGTCCTTATCCTTGCTCAAGGTGCGTTCCACTACAGAATTCCAACATGTTGAGCGTAAATGTGGTTTCTTAGGTGGCCTTTCACAAGGTGGGACAAGGGTCCCCAGGCCTGAACAACTTAGACCAGACTATTATAGAGCCTGGGAAAGACTGACCCTCTCCCTTCCCTGCCTGTGTCTTTCCGTCTCTAGAGGCCTGTAGATTTCAGGCTTTAAATGCCAAGGCCATATATACGGGGGCAAATGCCTCTGCAGAGTGCCTGTGACTGTCTCTCTTTCCCTGGAATCTGCAGGCTGTGTTGAGAAGAGGCCCAGCTTGACCTCAGGAGACCTGACTCCTGGTTCCAGTTCTGCTTCTCATTCTGCACGGCCTTGGACCAATCACTTCCCCTTCTCTGGCATTCAGTTTCCTCCTACATAAAGTAAAAAGGTTGAACTACATAATCTCTAAGATCCCTTTGAGCTTGAACATGCTTTGTTCTGAGATTTCCCAAGATGATCTTACCCTCTTTCCCTGCTACCCTGGGGCTTAGTCCTATAAAATCAGGATAAAAATGCGCTTACCTCCCAGGGTTGTTTCAAAGATCAAAGGAGACAATATTTGTAAAGTACTTAGCACAGTGCCTGTAATAGGTACTTAATAAATGCTTGTTTCCTTTCCTAGCCTTCCTCTGTATTTTGATCTCTACTTCATGTACTGATTCTGCTGTGTAGCAACAGCTAAGGCCTCCAGTCTTGAAGGATCCCCCTTTTCCACTCTGTCTTCCAGCCTGGCCCATCCCAGGCAGAGGACCTTGTGACTAACCATAGTACTGCCCTTCAGTCTGTCTGAACGTCATCCCAGGGCTCTTGTGAACCTGAGTGAGATCATGGATGGGAAGGCCATTTGGGTGACAATTAAATCCTGTACCTGTGCCATAGATTAATTTAGCATTACTACTTTCATTTAGCCTATACTTTAGAAGAGGTAGAAAGGCTCCCTCCTCCCCTTGCTTTACACCAGCTTCTTTCCTTCCGCTAAATAGTCCCAGAGTGGCCTTCTCCAACTTAGGAATGGACTGTGCTTCAGAAGTATGTCTATTATTTGGAACTTTTCTCATTGCACTCCAGAGTTGATACTATCTTTTCCTGCTTCCTTGTCAGTACCAGAATTCCCCTCTATTCAAAGACCTCCATTGAGACAGAGCATCAACTTCCTTGGAGGCAGCTGGTGCTTCAGTTCCCTGGACCATTTCACAAAGTTTATAATCTCCTACTGGGGCTAAGCAATACTACTCCTAACATGGGCCCAAATTCTAGGACCTAAAAGCAGAAGGACATGTGGTATAGGTGAGAGGAGAAAGAAGAAATACATTCTACCCCCATCCCCACCTTTGTAGGAAGCAACATTTTGAAAATGGTCAGTTGGTTCTTGGCTCTTCCCACCTCCCTTTCTGTACTTCTGTCAATGTCCCTTGCATGTTCCTCTGGGCCCCAGGTCACTTACCCAAGACCCCACCCAGACTTGCTCTTCTTTCCGTCTCCACCCACTCCCCCAGCCTCTCTCCACAGACAAAAAATGATCTGGATGTTTCCCTGTGCGCTCCCAATCATTCCTAATGCCTTCTATGAGCACTTAACCTACTCTCTCTCCTTCGCCCTCCCCTTGCCCCCAGTTCCTTAGTATGACAGCTGGGTTTGGTAGCAGTGATGAGGAAAGACGGAAGAGATCAGCCCAATTAGGAATGACCAGAGACCTCAGACTTCCCAGGACCATGCACATTTTTAAAAAGAGAATCCTGTGAAAGCTTTTGAACAGGAGAGCAGCATGTTAGAAATAGTGCTTGAGGAAGATGTGTGAGAGATGGGAGATGGGTCATGGCTTCAGAAATCTCCAATCCCACACAGTTTGTTGTGCCCAGGAGCTCTCACTGTGTTATGTCATGGCTATTCCCTGAAGTCCCCCTGTCTTCAGAGGGAAAACCTCTTCTGGTGATATAGGAAGGCACACATGCCCAGCATGCCTTGCTGTCTACTAAAAGCCTAGACTCATACCTTTTACCTTGACTTAGAACCTAGAGAGAATCATATGACTCTGGATCCTTCATGCTGGGGAAACTGGAGCAAAAGTATTTTTATAGAGTCCTGAAGGATGCCTGAGTCCCTACAGATTCCCTCCCAAAAAAGTCCAAAATAACAAGATGGAACAAGAGGGAAACTAGAGAATCTCTCTCCCTCTTGTCAGCCTTTCATGTTTCTGTCCTAGAAGTAAGCTGGGTGGTGTATTGGATAGAAAACTGGACTGGAATTAGGAATCTAGCTTCAGACACTTACTGCTAGTCTGCTTTGGTTTCCTCAACTATAAAATAAGATTATAATGGCACCTAACTCTCAGGATTGTTATAAGGATCAGATAGTATTCATAAAGTGCTTGGCATAGTGCCTAGCATATAGTAGGTGATTAATAAATGTTTCCTTTCTTCTTTCCCCTCGCTGTTACTCCCCTTTTTTCTAGTCTTTCTCTCTGTGATTTAGAATGGTGGCAGGAGGCAGTGGGCTTCTGGCCTGAGAGCATCTTAAGGACAGTATTAGCTCTCAGAGTGTTAGAAAGAACCTTAGGAATCATCAAGTCCAACTCCCTTATTTTCTAAATCAGGAAACTGAGGCAGGGGTGGGGAACCCAGGAGTGACTTCCCAAAGTGATAGAGTAAGTAACCAGCAGAGTTGGCATTTCAATCTCTGTCCATACTGTGCTATGGTGGGCAGCCTTCTATGCACTCTGCAAGAATGAATGATTGATTACTTGGCCCAGCCAGTCTAGACAGCTGATATGTTGTTGTCTGGGTCCCCTAGTGAAGTCAGTGCTCTGGCCTCATCTCCCTGTGGCAGTGGGCCAATGGATTAGGAGAGCTTTGGGGGAGGGGAGGGACCCTGGGACTGCCCAAAAGGGGGTCTTTTTATAGCACAGCTTCCCTTTGACTACAACTTTCACTCACAGGGAAAATCACATTCAGTAGATTGCTCAAATTTTAAAATCGAAGAACTCTAGAGTCATGAAATCATGGAAAGTTAGAACTGGGAGAGTCTCCTTGTTTTCTAAGCTGAACTATATTGTGAACCAGTCAGATATTTAAGTTTTGTACTAGTGACCATTCTTCCCCTCGCAGCCACTGTCTTTCAGCAGGTCAGGGGGAGGGGTTGGAACGGAACACAAGGAGGAGAAATTGAGTTTTTGGAAAGTTTATAGATTTTTAAGAAGAAAAGATCTTCAATAGTAAAATTTTACAGACCAGTCAAATATGCCATTGTCTAGGAAACTGAAGCACAAAGAAATTTGATTAACTTACCATTGTAATAGAGTCCTGGATTTGTAGTCTGGAAGACCTAGGTTCAGTTCCTGCCTCAAATACTTATTAGCTGTGTGACCCTGAGCCAGTCATTAACTGCTCTATGCTTCAGTTTCCTTGTCTGAAAAGTGAGGGGATTGACCTTGATGACCTCTAAGGTTTCCTCTAACTCTAAAACGGTGCTTCTGTGATCCCTTGGTTATGTAGCCAATAAAGGTCAGAAATGGGATTTGACCTTAGATCTTACCTGTTCTCTATCTTCTTGACCACGTAAAGGAGGAGGATGTGGCTATTGTGGACAATTTTTACATAAGCTGCATTTAAATTGGGCCATTGCCAATGCTATCTTCTAGACAACCAAGCTTTAAAAAACATGGGGTCTCATTTTTAGCTCCCTTATCTCTCTGGTCTGGGGGATAAAAGGCACATGAAGAAAGAATCAGGAGAGGGATTTGGCTACTATGTTTGCTTTTTGTAACTTTTAACAGTTGTTATTTGTAACTGTTTCCTTGAATCTGAATGAGAATGGATTTTTGCTCTGGTAATGATAGAAGGATGGAAGGGACAGAGCTAGGGGAAATCAGCCTTGGACTTAGGCTGTCCAGATAGGAACTGGGGTGGGGCAGAGGCATGAAGGCTGCATGCATGGAGGCCCAACTTGAAGACATCGAGCCTTATGTATGTTAACTTTAGTGCTCTCCTTGCCACAGGTATCTGGGAAAAGAAGGCTGGGCACCAGCCTCATACCTGAAAAAAGCCAAGGATGACCTCCCCACTCGGAAGAAGAACCTGACAGGCCCAGTGGAGATCATCGGTAACATCATGGAGATAAGCAACCTATTGAACAAGAAGCCATCTGTTGACAAGGAGGCACCCACTGATAGTGAGGGCCCTGAGGCACCTGTCACCAAGAAAGAGATCAGCCTGCCTATCCTCTGTAGTACTGCCAATGGCAACACAGTGGGCACTCCAGAGAAGCCAGGCTCAAAACTGGTACAAGGATCACCAGCTGTGGCCAGAATTGCACCCCAAAGAGCACAGATCAGTAAGACACTTGCTCCCTTCCCTTTCCCTTTGCTTCTGCCATGGTCATTAATGTTAACCAAGAATATACAGCTAGGGAAACCAAGGCCTTTGGTTTCATCTTTGAATGAACTTTGAACTTCACTCTGTTCCCTAACTTCACTCAGACCCTCCTCAATCCCAATCAGAGACTGACCTCCTAATCTTAGCTACAGAATGACCCCTAATCGTGACCCCAGAAGGACCCCTAACCCTAGAAACAGACTGACCTCTCACCCTATCCAACCATATGTCCTTGTTCATAAAAGGGTCTGAACAAGAGAGTGTAGATGGCTAGATACTAGAGCAGTAGCTCCAAGTTAATGGCCTATCGACTATGAGCTAGCCGCTTCTGTCTCATCCTATTTTTGTAACTGACAGATAAATCCATCCCTACAGAAAAAGAAAGAGAAGTATTATTTCTCTTTCTGTGTGTGTGTGTGTGTGTGTGTGTGTGTGTGTGTGTGTGTGTGGGAGAGAGAGAGAGAGAGAGTCTTGTCTAACTCTTACAACTGAAGCCACATGATTGTGTGAGGGTCTGCCATAGGTTTTGCATGCTAGTGCCAACGAGAGGCTCCTTCCTGAATGCAGCATGTTTTCCATGAAGACACATGTTCTAAACATTGGAGGTGCATTCTCTTAGCACCTGCCATCTTCTCTGGGGAGTCCTGGCTACAGTCCCATAATGAGGAACAGCCCAAGTAGAGGGATAAATGTCAGGAAGACCCAAGCTGTCCAATATTTGAGGCAGGAAAGGACTCCACAGCAGTCAAGTCATGAAGGAGTGATTTGGAAGGGTTTGGGGTGAGGTGTGGAGGACTTCATTCTGGAAATTTGGGAAGCAGACACAGCCCAGAGAAAAGCAAACCCTTCATTCCTTGCTTTGTGGATGTTGAAATAGTAGGATCGTAGGGAGATCATAGGACTGGAAGGGTCTTCGAAGTCACCTAGACTAACCTCATTTTGCAAAGGAGGAAACAGAGGCCTAGAGCTTTAGTCACATTTTGCTTCTTCAGTTTTCCAATAATACACAATAGTCAGGACCTCATTACCAACAGTCCTTACTAATACCCTTGGTCTTGGTATCATGTTCTTTAGGCCTATTGAACTATGAAAGGAGAGAACATGCAGAAGAAAAAAGAAAGAATGGGCCCCTACGCTTTTGCAGCACCTGCAGTTGTCAAAGGAGACACACACTGTGTCCCAAAAATATTATTGCAATTTTAAGCTCTAATAGTCATAGGAATTAAATATTAGGAACTATATCTCTATCTATCTATCTATATATATATATATATATGTTATGTATATTAAATGTGATGAAGTATCTATCAGTAGTTGTAGATATATTTCATATCTAGATAGATAGATGGATAGACTATCATATTTAATCCACATAACACCTCACCTGCACAGCCCTCCCTCACTCAAAACAAAGTCAAGTGCAAGTCATGTCATTACTTCTCTGATGGCATAGTCTTCTTCAGCAACAAAAGATGAACACACATCCTGTGAGAACATCTGGGCAGGATCATTAGCCCCATTTTATAGATAAGAAAACTGATTCTCAGAAAAGTTAAGTGACTTGTCCAAGGTGAAGATCCAGTATCCAAACCGTGGCTTCCTAATTCCTGATCAGCATTGCCCACTGAGATCACAAGAGCTTCATGGCAAATCTTTATTTTATTCTCGGAAGGCTTCTGGACCCTGTGGCTCATTCCTTTTCTAGCATGTGAAGGAAGCACCGTCTTCCACAAGCACTTGACCGCATAAAAAATGGAAACAGCCTTGGTTTTCCAGTGAGAAAACCTAGGTTTGAGTCCTAGTTCTTCTGGGAGTAGCTTTGGGAAGGTCTCTTCATGTGGTTGGGGCTCAGATTTTCTCATCCATGAAAAAGGGATAATGATCCCTGTGGTTACTGGACTCCAGTGAGATAAAATGTATAAAGCATAAAGTGTTTGCCAAATCTTCAATGCTTATTATTATTTTTGGCATAATTGTTATCACTGTTGCAGTTCTTTGTAGGAATTAAGGAATAATCTAAACCAGGGGTGGGGAACCTGCAGCCTCAAGGCCACATGTGGCCCTCTAGGTCCTCAAGTGCAGCCCTTTGAATACAAACTTCACAGAACAAACATCTAATTCCTCCTACCCATGGTTACTTCTAGCTTTTTATGAAGCAGGGTCTCTGTGTTGAGGGATTGGATTGGTACCTGAGCCAGGGAAAGGCTAATTTGCTTCTGTCTCCCAGTCCAGGTTAAAGTGTTTGAAATTTGGAGAAAAGTCTGTTTCTTTAGTCCCAGCCCAGAGTAGGGGCTTCTCAGTGTCCTCTTTTCTTGGCCCGTTTCAGGATGAGAGGAAGGGGAGAGGTTAGGCTGGGTACAGAAGCTGCTTGTTGTCTTATTTAGATTTCTAAGGATTTCTTTCTTGTTCCAGGTTCCCCAAATCTAAGGACAAGACCCCCACCACGCAGAGAATCCAGTCTGGTTGGTATTTAATTTTATTTTTCCTCCTCTTACTTACATCATAGTGTTTTAGATTCAGAAGGGACCTTAGAAATCATTTGGTCCAAACCTCTCATTTTATCAAAGGTGGAACTTGGTACTCAGAGAAGGAAATTGACTCTCCAAGGTCCCAAAATTAGTTAGTAGTGAAATAGCAGAGAGAGACCTAAAGTCTAGGTCTCTGCCTTTCAGAAAGTTAGCTGGTCAGAATCACAGATTATCTGAGTTGGATGAGACTGTGTAGTCCAACTTTCTCATTTTACTAATGAGAAAACTGAAGCATGGAGAAGTTAAATGACTTTTCTGGGATCACACAGCTAGTAAGTGTAAAAAGCAAGATTTAAAGCCAGTTATTTCTGACTCTGTGATTGAACTCATCTTCCTGAATTCAAGCCTGACCTCATTCATTAGCTGCGTGACCCTGGGCAAGTCACTTCACTCTGTTTGCCTTCGTTTTCTCATCTATAAAATGAGCTGGAGAAGAAAGTGGCAAACCACTCCAGGATCTATTTTTGCCAAAAAAGCCCAAATGGGGTCACGAAGAGTTGGACACAAATGAAAATTGTCTGACTTTAGCTCCCACACTTTATCACTACCCAGAGTGCCGTAACTCATCTGTGATAGGGTCAGGACTAGGACTTGGGTTTGCTGGCTCTTTGTTCCTCTTTTCCTCACACTGTAGGATTCATGTGTGTCTGCCACTCACAGGACTAGGGCGGGAGCTAAACTATAGGTGGGGAATGGATTTTGGTTCTGTCAGTTCACTACTGTCAAAGGCTAGAGGTCTCCATGTTCCTGGAAGCATTGCCAACGGTGTTGGACATAGTAGCTAACTTAACATATTCCTAAAAGGTTGGGTCATGGAGAGAGAATTCCAACACTGAAACTCTGGGGCCCTGGCTGGAGGATTTATCACTCAGAAGCCCACTGTATTCTCAACCTAAATAAAGACATCTGTAGCCACCAAGCCTGGCAGACATAAACATTTAGACTGGACATCTCAAGTGTCCCGCCAGAGTGTTTACTAGGCTCTAGAAATGTGGATGGTGCATACATGGGCCTAGTTCAAAGGCCTTTGTATTTCACCCAGAAAAACATATACCAGTAATAAAGTTAACTGTTAAGAGTAAACTGTAGGAAAAGGCCCTACTGGCCAGGGTTCCTCAGACACAGAGGAATAATTAGGGACCCACATTTATGGGTGGTCACCTTCCTCATCTGGCCACCCTGACTCTTAGGATACAGAGAAAGTGATATGGAGCAGGAAGTAAGCTGTTTGAGTCTGCCCCCAGAAAGGTATGAACTGCTCTATCAACACATAAGCGTACAAGTCTTCCGCAGACGACCTTTGTCCCTGCTGAGTCAGGCCATAGATTCAGGGACAGCCCAGGAGAGCAGGCAAGACATTAGGATCCTAAATCAAGAATCTTAAGGAACCTCAGAGGCCAATCTAGTATTAACTTGCTCATTTTACAGATCAGGAAACTGAGGCCCAAGGAGGTTAAGTGACTTAACCAAGGTCACACAAGTGACACAACATCAGAGGTTGGGATCTTAATCTTGACTGAGTAGAGTTCGGTGCAGCAAACTAAATGCTTCCCCTCACTAGAACAGGACTCTGGGATAAAGAATCCTGGTAGACACTATCCCTGGGCCTTTTCCTTAAGAGGAGGAAGTTATGAGAATAGAAGAAAATTGAGAATAAAAAAGAAACTGAAATAGCATTCAGAAACCAGTGGTATAACTCCTACCCAGTGGCTATTTGAAATTGAAATGTATTCAAATACCAAAGGCCCTTGGAGAAGGCAGCCCATTTCAAAGGACCTAACATATTTATCCATGGTGAATGTACAAGTGAGCCCCAGTCAGGAAAATACAATTTATAATGGTTATGCTTACAAAACATAAAAATTAGGGGATTGTATTAGAGAAAGATTTTCCACTTAACACTGAATAGGAAACTTACCTGGTTCACTGAAGCATTTGTTGGAGATCCCTGACTCTTTAATGTAAAGGATGGATGGTGGTGGGAGCAGGGAAACCATATGCACAAGTCTGGGGAATTACTGCCTATCCTTAGAAAGAGAGATACAGGTTCCAGATTATCAGGCCACCCCCCAAGAATGAGGGACAATGCCAAGCCAAAATGCAGCAGTAGGACAGAGATCGGGAAAGCCGAGAGCAAGACAACGAGCAGTTCTGCAGAAGCTGAGAGGGAGGGAACACACAGGTACGAGACTCCAAGAAGCACTTCACTAACTGGAGCTCCTCCTCTCAGACCTTTTTAATGAGTCTTGTTGAGGAAAAGAGCCAATACATGGAATCTGAGAGTTGGAGGGGATCTCAGAGGATGCAGGATCCCATTAATAATTATAGGAATAACTAGCATTTATATAGCACTTTAAAATTTGCAAAGTGCCTTATACATCTCATTTTATTCTCACAACAACCCAGAAGGTAGATGCTATCATTATCCCCACTTTACAGATGAGGAAAGTGAGGCAGACAAAGGTTTCAGTGACTTGCCCCAGGATCACACAGCTAGTATCTGGAACTGAATGTGAACTCAGGTTTTCCTGATTCCAGGTTCAGTACTCTATCTACTGCATCACCTGGCTGCCTCATACATTTCTGTGGTCAGCCCAGCCTTTATCTCATTCTAGCCATGACTATAGAAGAGGTAGGAGGAGCACTAAGGAGGCAGATGGGTGGAGTAGTGAAGACAATGCAGGACTTGGAGTCCAGAAGACCTGAACTGAAATCTAGCTTCAGCTACTGACCAGTTGTGACTCTGGACTAGTTATTTAACTTTTCTCAGCTTCTAATCCCTCATCTGTAAAATTGGTAAAACCTAAAACACTTCATAAATGTTAGTATTATTATGAGCTAATTCTCTTTGACTCAGGTAAAAAATATGTAGGTAGGAGCAATTCAAAGCAGGTAGGTAGATTTGACACAAGGAATCTAGGAAGTCTTTTCTTACTCTGCTGGGCTTGTGGAAAAAGGGACATTCACCTCAAACATGGGACTACAGGGCATTGTAGTAAAATGGAATAGTCACTTATTAAGCCCCTACTGTGTGCTAGGCTCTGTGCTAAGCACTTTACAAGTGGGATCTCAATGGGTAAAACCATGGGACCCCAGATTTAGATCTGGAAAAAGGGCCTTTCGCGCAAATCCAATCTAATTACCCATTCAATTTATAAAGGAGGAAACTGAGGCCCACAGAGATGAAATGACTGACCTAGGGTCACACACAGATGGCCTTTGGCAAAGATGAGATTCAGAGTACCTTTCCCCACCTTCCATCTGGTGTACTCTCTGGGCTGCATGGACTTTACTTCTTTCTGTTCCCACTGAGAGGTGCTCTGCTGAATGTTGACTTTTCCTCCTAAATCGCTTAGCCCTGACTAATTATTTTCGATTAGACTTTATTTTGGCAGCAGTATGGCAGTTAATTCCATACTCACCAAGCACACATGGAATGCCAGGGCAGCAGACTTGCTGGTTCCAATTAAGCCCCACACAATCCCTCCTATCCAAGGGGTCAGAGCAGGCCAGGCTAATGCCTCTGTGCACAAAGCATGCACATGCTTGGGAGCACCGTTGTGCCCCTTTGGAGGGTCTGCTTGCTCTCCTTCCTCTGTTTTAGCCAGTTTCCCCATAGCTATGGTTTACCCCCTCATAGGCATATCCTCTCACTTCCACCTCTCATTGATGCAGAGGAAGAATGGGGTGAGGAAGAGTCCTGGCTGGGAATCGAGAAACTTGGGATCACAGATGTAGAGCTGGGAGAAACCTTTGAGATCATCTAGTTCAACCCCTTCCAGTTTTACAAATGAGAAAACCAAGGCCCAGAAAAATGAATTTCTTACCCAATCCCATAGCTAATAAATCACAGAGCTGGGGTTCAAAACCTTCTTGACTCCAAAAATTGTGTTCTTTCCAGTACACCTGGTTTTTTCACTCATGTGCTGAGACACATGCCCACCACTGTCATATGCAAGTGTGCACACACACATCACTCCACTGCCATGGCAGAATCTGATGTGTAATGAGCATTGCCCTGAACAGACCAGTCCCCTCAAACCTATGGGTTTTCTCCCCATTTCTTAACCCTAATTTTTGTTTTCAGTCATGGAGAGAATCTTTCCCTTTCTGGGGCTGTGCATGTCAGCTTTATCTCTACCTGGAGAGTGAGTGGCTTTCACTTCTCTTAAGGGCCCTAGATGTCACATGCTTCCTGTGTGGGAAGGACCAGTGACACCTTAATCATTAGGCATTGGGCAAAGAGCTGTCCACGTAACCGGAGCTCCTCTCCTTAAGAACTGAAGCTCTTTCAAAAAACAATTTACTATTTTTCATAGACATCTTTCTCAGGGAAATTATGCACACTTAAATTGAAAACAAGTTCAGTTTTTTTCACAGTGACTGACTCAAGGTTGTCATGAACTATATAATGACCGCACTGGGTTATTGCACAGTGATGATTTAGAGTAGCTCTTGTGTTCTACTGGGCTATTTGCCTCTGCTGAAATAGTGGAGCTGAAAACCTGGGCTAGGATAGGACAAAAATAAAATGTCCTACAGAATTGGATCCAGAGAGGACCTTAGCTCAGAAGTGTCAAATACACTGTGAATGGCACCCACAGCGCTCGCAGCACAGCCCAACCCGATTAACAAAATACATAAAAATGCAGCAGGACATGGATAATGTTAATAAGTGATTTTCTAAGCTAGTATATGGTCCACTAAACATAGAGTTTAGTGCTCTCCTACCCCCATTTTTATTTGAATTTGACCCCACTGACTTAGATTACCTAATTCCAAACTCTATTTTAGATTTAAGGCCAGAGCTATTCGATGATTCATCCAGAATTACAGAGAAAAGCAATCTTACAACTCATCGAGGCCAAAATCTTCATTTCAGAAATTGGGAAACTGAATCAATTTTGTCTTCCTCTTGTGCCATCAACTGCCACTTTGGCTGCTGTATTTTATACACGGTTATCTGAGTCAGGGCCCAAGGTCGTTTCCTGGACTGTCCTAGGGAACAAAGTATATGAACTTTCTGATGGCTGTTTTTCTTTTTCTGGATTCCCTGCTGTGTCCTGGGTTATTCAGGCTTCTGGAAGTCTGACTTTCAGGTGCCTGGGGCATTACTATATTGTAAATAATTATTTCTGTAGCCCAAATGAGTCAGGCGTAAATCCAGTTCAACAATGAGGGTCTCCTTGACCTCATAAACAGGTATATCTCACATGATGTTGTCCTAACCAGTGCTATATTACAATCAAATTAAGATATTATAAGCACATGCCTCACATAAGCCTCCCAGTTTCCCTCCATAATATTGCTAGTTTCCCCACAAGTCAAGTCTGACTTGTCTTATCTAACGGCCACCTTCTGCCCAGGTCAGCTCTGAACACTCCAGTGACTCTCTTACTGTATGTAGGTCTTTTTCTTCTGATTAAATATCCCTTCTCATGATGTTTCTACACCTGTCCTTTTTGTGGTACCGTGTCACAGCATTATACCCGGTGTGTCTGTCTTCTAAAAATCCTTTGCCAGGACAGAAGTCCCCAGGTGATATGACTCATGTCTAGAAATCCTTCCTTCTGAATTGAAGCCAGAATAACGCCCTGTGTCCAGCTGTGCCTGAAGAGCAATAACTGAAATCTGTGTGGCACTTAATCCTTTACACACGACTTTACCCACACTGCTTCCTCTGTCCTCTTCCTAATAGTCTTATGAGATAGCGTACAAGGTATCCCCAAAAATCTCAGTGCAGTTTTAAGCTTTTAAACACACTCTTCAGTCTAGAAAATGAGGACTTAGGGATCAAATGACTTGTCAAGGTTAGGATGGGAGCTTGAGCCTACGTCTTTCCATTCTAGGTCCTACATTCTTTCTTTCATGCTAGATCACCTTTCTGGTACAACGTCAGTCATTTCTGCCACCATTACTTTTCCCTGATCCTTGGAGGCTGAGTTGACTTTGATATTCTATATCTTCCTTATTACTGTCAGAGCTTATGTACCATGCCAGTCTTGGGAAGTAGGCAGATAACTAACTGAGCCTCTTTGTCTTTGGACTGCAGGGCTTCCAGCTGCCAAAGCCACCGGAGCCCCCTTCCGTAGAGGTTGAGTACTACACCATCGCCGAGTTCCAGTCTTGCATTTCAGATGGCATCAGTTTCCGGGGGGGACAGAAGGCAGAGGTAATGTCATCGGTGTGGCAAACCTGGCTTCCCTAATGTGTTTTTCTTCTTGAGATTTCAAGAGAAACTGTTTTTCAGAGTATTCTGACATCCCTTATTTGATCTCCCAGGGATAGGATTTCAGAACTAGATCCGTCCTTTGTTATCCCAAATGGGCTAGATCTAGCCCACTGCCTGCTTCTGTATAGCCCGTGAGCTAAGAATGGTTCCCCACCCCCATATTTTTAAATCAAGTTTTATTGTATTTAAAACTATAAAAACAAAAACATTCTTAGTTTTTGTTCCTGGGGCTCTGGTTTGCCAACCTCCCCTGATTTTATAAAGGGACAAACTGAGACCCAGAGAGGTAAAGACACTTTGTTCCCGGCCACAGGCCCATGGAGCCTGGAGTTGTTCGACCCATTCTAGGCCCTTAGGGAACTCCTCCTCCGATTACAAGGCCCTGGCAGGGAAGATGACTTAGCCCAGGAAGAAGGGAAGCAAAACTAAACCCAGACTAGATATTTCCAAATTCCCAGTCCAGTGTCCTTTCCTTTGTATCCTATCAGTGTCCCAGTTATGAGACAATAGAAAGGACATTGAGTTGGGAGTTACGAATCTTGGGTTCTAATCCTAACTCTATTATATATAGATTTGGTGAGTGATTTCAAGTTACTTTTTTTTCCTGGTCCTGGATTTTTCCCTATTTGCAAAATAAATCAAGGGTAAATTTTTGTCTTATTTTCCTCACAATAAATTAGTTTCTTAGCACCTACTATAATAATAAAGTAGTCAGTGACAAACCCTACCCCCCCCAACCTGGAAATTATTTTGTATATATTTTGTACTTAATTATCTACGTGCATGTTCTTTTCCTCTAAAAGAATATAAACTCCTTGGTGGCAAGGACTATTCAATTTTGTATCCCCCAGGACCTGGTACATAGTAGGCACATACTAAATATTTACTGAATGAATGAGTGACCGATAACAGCTGACATTTGTGCAGCTGTCAGAAAGCCTTGTGAAATGCTTTATCCACATCATACTTACAAACCATGAGTGTTGCCTTGGCTCTGCCCCAGACTCTCTTGTCTTCTCCTTTGTATTACCTCACTTGAGGATCTGATCAGCTCCCTTGGGTTCAATCATCATCTCCTTGCAGAGAATTCTCAGATTACATGTCTAGCCTTAACTTCTTTCTGAGGCTGAACTTCCTTTTGGACATCTTTAATTAGATGTCCCTTAGGCATCTCACACTCAACTTTCTTTCTATCTTTCCTTCCTCTTGTAAACTTCCACTTGATGGTCCAGAGCACTGCCATCTTTCTCCTCACTCAGGTTCACATCCTTGGTACCATTCTTAGTTCTTCCCTCACACTCACCTCACATATCCAATCAGTCTTGCCATTTCTCCCTTCACATCATCTTTTATAGATGTTCCTTTCTGTCTACATGCACAGCCACAACCCTACTTCAGGCCCTTACTGCCTCTTACCTGGACTATATCAATCACCTCCTAACTGGTCTCCCTGCCTCAAGTCTATTCAAAATCCAATCCATTCTCCAAGAAGCTGCTATGATGATTTTTCTAAATCTTAAGTGACACAATGTCATTTCCATTGCTCAGTGAGCTCTAGGGGTTCCTTGCTACCTCCAGAATCAAAAAGAAAACCTTGCTCTTTCATAACCCAGCCTCTTCCTACTTTCCTAGTGTTGTTTGCGTTTGACTCTCCTCCGTAGTACCATATACAGACCTGCTTGTAGTTCCTTGAACAGAGCATTGGCCCAGTACTGTGCTTTGTACTGACTGACCTGCCCAGCCCCACCTGGGATGATCTCCCTCCTTACCACCACTTCTCAGCTGGCTGCCCTAAAGACTCAGCTCAAACGTCTCCTTCTACAGGAGAGTCTTCTGGGTCCTCTTAGCTACTAGAGCCTTCTGCTTTATGGTAGCCTTTCATCTGTATGTATGTATCTTGTATGAACCTGTTCATTTCCATATTATCTCTTGTATCAGAATGCAAGCTCCTTGAAAGAAGCATCTGGGTTTTTTTTTTGTTGTTTTTGTTTGAATTTGTCTTTCCAGTGCTTAATGCCATGCCTGACCCATGGTAAGGACTTAATGCTTATTGAATTATTAACTGAAAAGGAAATCTGAAGTAGAAGAAATTTCAAGGGGTTGGAGGACTCAGGGAAGGCTTCCTAGAATCTAGCACATTTTTCTCAGTACTTGACCTTTCTTTAGTATTGAACACAGTTGACCAACTCTCCTCCTAATTACACTTTCCTTACTTAGCTTCTGTAACACCACTCTTCCAGTTCTCCTCTTAGCTGATTTCTCTTTCCCATCTCCTTTTCTGGTTCTTCATCCTCTAGCCCCAGTAAAGTGTGGGAATCCCATGACACTGTGTCCCATAACTCCAAACTGCCAAAGTGGGATGCTAGCACCTCTAATGCAACATCTCCAAGACAAAAGTCATCATTTTCCCCCCTACATTTTCCCCTCCTCTCGACTTCTCTAACTCTTTTGAGGATGACTTCCATCTTCTCAGTGACTCAGGTTAGAAACCACAAAGTCCTTTCTGAACCTTTCCTTCCCCTCACCTCCCACATGTACTCCCTGGCAAAGCCTCATTGACTGTACCATTGTTACATCTCTCACGTCCATCTCTTCCCCACTTACCTCACTACTGCCCTAGTTCAATCCCTTATCACATTTTGCCTGTGAAATTTTAATAGCTTTCTAACTAGCTTCCTTGACTCTGGTCTCCAATCCATCCTTCACACTGTTGTGAAAATAATAATTTAATATTAGATCCTCTATATTTGGCATGTTATCTCTCTCTGTGCATTCATGCAGGCTGTCCCACATGCCTGAAATGCACTCTCTCCTCATGTCCAGCTGTCAAAATCCTTTTACTTCCAGCAGACAGGCTTACTTACTCTCCTCCAGCTACTAGTGTCTTCCTCCTCTGCAATGCCCCTCCATGCGCTCTGTGGACCTCTTGTATGTACCTGCTGATGCACATTCTGGCTCTCCCATTAGAATTCATGCTCTGGTGGGAGGGACTGCTTTTTGCCTTTCCAATAAATACTTGTTGACTGAGTGGTTGGCTCTTCTAGGAAGCCTTCCCCAGTATCTCCCCTTCTTTTCAGCTAAGTCTTCTCTCTTTTCTTGGAGCACTTTGGGTTCCATGATTTTTCCTTTGTCCTCATCATTCATTCCCTTGTATTTTACTTATCTGTGCACATAATTTCACTTTAGTAGAAATCCTTTCACAACTAGGACAATGCCATTTTGTCTTTTGCTCCCCAATAAAAGGCACAGTACTCCATACATAGTAATCATTTAATATACATTGAAAAAGAAATAGAAGAGGTGGAACCTGAGCTAAGTCTTGAAGGCATAGAAATGAGGCATAGTAAAGACTTGGGATGTGTATTCCAAGTTCTGACCTGAAAGGAAAATACAAGATAATCTCTCCTTGTCCCCATTGTCCTCATAGCTCCTCGGTCTCTTTATTCTCTGTCCTCCTAGGTCATTGATAAAAACTCAGGTGGCTGGTGGTATGTGCAGATTGGAGAGAAGGAAGGCTGGGCCCCTGCGTCATACATTGACAAAAGAAAAAAGCCGAATCTCAACCGACGTACCAGTACTCTGACCCGGCCTAAGGTTCCTCCCCCTGCCCCTCCCAGCAAACCCAAGGAGGCTGAGGAGGGATCATCTGGCACCACAGAAAGTCAGGATTCTCCACTTAAGCCCAAATACGAGGAGCCAGAATACGATATTCCTGCCTTTGGCTTTGACTCTGAGCCAGAGTTGGGAGAAACTCCTGGAGAAGACAGCTCTGGGGAGAAACGTTCCTACCAACCTCGGCGATCTTCTCCAGCATCTTCTCTGCAGAGGGCCAAGTTTAAGGTGGGTGAATCATCTGAGGATGTGGCCCTGGAGGAGGAGACCATCTATGAGAATGAGGGATTCCAGCCATATGTGGAAGAGGCCAAGGAATCCAGTGGTGAGGCTGACTCCCCAAGGGGTTCCTTGCTTTCACTCAACAGGAGAAGCTCACCCAAATCCAGTTCCCCCATATCATCCTTCACAAAATTTAAGGCAGAAAAAAATGCTCAACCAGAGCTGGGCAAAAACCACTCTACTGCCTCTTTCTCATCTTCAGTGACCATCAATACCACCTGCTCCTCCTCTTCATCCTCTTCCTCCTCCTCCTTACCCAAGACTGGAGACATGAAACCCAGGTCAGCCTCAGACGCTGGGTTACGGAGCCCTCCCAAGGGTAGTGTGAAAGAGATCACTGATCTAAAAGCTGAGAAGAACTTGTGCTCCAGAACTAAGCCATCAGTCCGACCCAAACCCTTCCTAAGTAAAGGAGAATCCCAGAGCCAAGAGAAAATGGACATCAGCAGCCTCCGGCGTCAGCTGAGGCCTACGGGACAGCTCCGGAGTGGTCTCAAGGGTTCAAAGAGTGAAGACTCTGAAACACTTCCACAGACAGCATCCCAAGGACCTGAGGAGGGATCCAGGAGAGGTTCAGCCGACTTCATCACTCCTCCCACCCACATTCACCCTTCCCCCAACAATTGGACCAAGAGAGATCAAGAAAAGGAAATTCAGGGCTCCTCCTATATAACTTCTGATGCCTACCAGAAGGTCCAAGACTCAGAGATCAGCTTCCCAGCTGGTGTGGAGGTAGAAGTCTTAGAAAAGCAGGAGAGTGGTTGGTGGTATGTGAGGCTTGGAGAACTAGAGGGCTGGGCCCCTTCTCACTATCTAGTCCTTGGAGAAAATGAACAGTTGGAATCTTCCACAAAGGATTTGGACTTTTCTTCTACCAAGACCAAGAGGAATGAAGGTAAATCAGATAGCCTGGAAAAGATTGAGAAGAGGGTTCAAGCTCTGAACACTGTTAACCAAAGTAAAAGAGTCACACCACCCATCCCATCCAAGCCACCTGGAGGCTTCTCCAAGACCTCTGGACCAAGCAACGGGCCAGTCAAGATGAGGAACGGTGTGAGGCAGGTAACTGTGAGACCGCAGTCAGTGTTTGTGTCCCCACCCCCCAAGGAGAACAACCTCTCCTGTGCCCTGCGGAGAAATGAGTCCCTCACTGCCACAGATGGCCTCCGTGCTGTCCGGCGGAATTCATCCTTCAGCACTGCTCGAACAGGAGCTGGGGATACCAAGACCAGGTTGGTAGAGCGGGCGGGAAGTGAGGGCTCTGACACATCATTGCTGCCCACCCAAAGAAATGGGATCCCTGTGTCCACTGTCCGGCCAAAACCCATTGAGAAGTCTCAATTCATACACAATAACCTCAAAGACATATATGTCTCCATCGCAGACTATGAGGGGGATGAAGAGACTGCAGGATTCCAGGAGGGGGTGTCCATGGAGGTGCTGGAGAGGAACCCGAATGGGTGGTGGTACTGTCAAATCCTAGACAGTATGAAGCCCTTTAAAGGATGGGTGCCTTCCAACTATCTAGAAAAAAAGAACTAACCACGTGCAGGGAACTTCTCCAGGCTGTAATTTTGCTTGCTTCAGCCATTTCCTGGTAAGAGAACCAAGATGAAACCAAAAAACAAAAAAAAAGGAAAAAATCATTTTTAAATGGGGAAACAAAACCAAGGGTGATGGGTGACCAGAAATCTAGTCTTCAGATTTGTGCACCATGGCCGAATGGAAAGGTTTTTGTGGACCCAAGTGGAGGGTAAATGGGAAGGAGGTAATGAAGAGGGTGGGAGAATGGCGGGGAGGGGTGAAAGTGATTGATGTCCAAAGGCATTGGATTGGAGTGAGGAAGAGACAGAATAGAAGGGAATTTGATCTTGTGTGATGTCACTGATGGGCTGTGTGTGATTGGAGCCCCCTGGTGGAAGCAAGACTTGGAAGAAAAAGCGTGACCTGTGCCTTTGGTCAATAACTTGGATAAGGTGGAAGGCAACTCCATGCTGGCCTCTTCCAGCATGACCATAGCTACCACCTGGTTATGGAACACCACTGACGTCTCACCACCAAAAGCACCCCTGGTCAAAGATGATTTTATTTTGGGGGTACAGGTTCTATCTTTTCATCCTTCACAAAAGAGCTTCCAAGGATGAATTTAATCTTCTGGGCAGCTTTGTTTAAGGAGAACAAAAAAAAAAAACACCCGATTATAGGCCAGGGCAGGGTAGAGTCTAGACTCTAGAGGCTTTGGAGACATCTAAGGCCAGCTCTGGACAGAAACCCCAGTATCTGTCTGTTCTCCTTGGCCAGCTCTGGAGTTGGAATTTCTGGACTTCTTGCTTCCTTATTGTGTTTAGGCGAAAGTATTGCCTTTGGTCCTGCATAATGACATGGAGGACCTCTCTTTTTATGGTCATTGTCTCTTCTCCCCAGCCCCAGGAAGAGAACCAGTCCTGCATTCCACCAGGGTCTGGATTCTCTGCTGACGAAGGCAATATCGTGGCAACATCAGTGTTTACAAAGAAAGAAAAGACTAATCCATCAGTTCAAAATCTGCATTAGCGTCACTTGTATTGTAGTAGTAGTACAGGGTACTCTGTGTATGTGTTTTCATGTGCACATCTCTGGTCACTGTTTTGATCTGTGTTTAGGGCTTTTATTTTTATTATATTTGGTGGATTTGCTTTGGGGATGGGATGGGATGGGAAAGGGGGGGGGGTCATCGTTTTTCTGAAAAGGGATTGGGGGAATAGGGTTGGGATTTTTGTCCTTTTTTTTCCTCCCCTGAGAAGCCAAAATATTTCCCATATGGTTTCCACTTGAGTCTGAAAAGTGTGGACAACAAGACAGTCCAGGGCTGGTTGGGGAATATTGGGACTGAAAGAATGCACAGCTCTGGAGTGACACTAACCAGGAAAGGTGCCCATGTCTTCGCCTATGTTCCCAACACCGCACAGGAATTGGAGATGAGTAAAGAAGCCGGAGTCTGAAATCAAGGTGGCTGCACCTCAGCTAGACCCCCATGGATTCTCGGGTCCAAAATGGGGCCAGGAACAATTTCCTGCTTTGTCAAAAAGTCTCATTTTGAGCTGTATAAAGTGATGATTCCTCCCCTCCATCACTGAACATTAGGGGTCAATGATATGAATCACATTCACAAACTAAGGGCTGTGGTTTATGTGTGTGTGTTCTTTGATGGATAGGAAGGCTTGGCACTGGACCTTCAGCCCTTCCAACCCACCCTGGAGGGTGTTTCTGTTGCCTCAAACGTTCTCCAGGTCTTTGATAATGTTGGTGCTTTCAGAAGCTTGAGAATTAACTTCTTGGGAGCTGACCTCTGTCCACACAGCTTGCAGTTGGATGTGTGAAAGGCAGAGAGTGGAAGAGGAAACACAGGAGCCAAGTACATGTTGGTTGTGAGTTGACTTTGGGGTATATTTAAATTCACTGTGATGGATTAGAGGAAAGGAACCCCATGGCCACCACTGGCTCCCTTTGCAGAGAGAAGTGGTCTTTGCAGATTTCCACATGTGCCTTCGACTTCCAGCAGCTCAGACTCCGTGTTAAGGAGTTCCATGCTGCTGAGTACCTGGGGGAGAGTTGGTATTTTTCACAAAGAAGGAAAGGCCCTCCTTCAACTTCCCTTTTTACTACCCCCTACCATGTTTCCTTCCCCATGTCCTATTCCTCTCTTCCCCAGACAATTTGTACACACAATATGTTATGTCCCAGGAGCCTAAATGAGAATACACCAGTCATCTCCGTGCTTCTGGAAACCAGAGGGCCCCATTCCCACCCTCCACGGGCACTGCCTGGGGAACCGCGCATGCCCGGCCCTTAATCTCCATACACTGACGTGTGGCAGCTATTGAGAACTGCCCAAATTTCGTCAAAGGGCCGTTGTGAGATGTTTTTGTGAGTTTTTTTTTTTAATTAGAAATGCTATATTCTTCTGCTGGACAGTGTTAAATAGAGCAATACATGAGAGTTATCTGCTAGATTGCAGTACTAATGGTAGCGGGTTAGTTACTGGTGATGTTATGATTTATTTGAACAATAATGATGAAGAAGTGGTTCATTATTTTTTAATTAATGCACTTTAAGAGTGGAAAGGAAAGAAACATGCAGAGAGCTGAGTGCATTACTTAAAGGTGCAGTATATGCTTTCCTCATTTTTAAACAGCACATATTTATTAAAAGAAAAAAGTAATTTATGATTATTTAAAATAAAATTTAAAAATTATAATGACCGTTGGGTTAAAGACGTTTCTCTACAGTTGCCCCTCCCTTGCCCCTCAAGGGCAGGGCATACCCACCCCCCCCTTCCCCTCACTTCTGCACTGAGCCAATACAATCTTGAGGGGGTTCAATAAGGTCAGGTCCTTTCCAGAAATGTGTGGCCTATCTCTGACCAAACAAAAGCATCTCAGATGAGCTGGACTAGGATTTCCACCGGGAAGTCTGACTCCTCCCTGCCCTCACTTGTGTACTTTGGGACCATGCTCAGCTCTGTCTCTATTCTGGTCTCTACTTTCCACTGGCACTTGTCTTGACAATCACTGAGTGCCACAACTCTCCCCGAAACCCCCAACCCTTACCAGCCCAGACACTCTTAAGTCATGAATCCCAGAGCTGGAAGGGACTTAAGCATTGATCAGATCCAACTCCCTCTTTTTATACATATGGAAGCTGAATCCCAAAGAAGAGATATGACTTATGCAGGGTTATATGAAGAGCTAGGACTGACACCCAGGGTTGATGACTGCCAATCCAGTGCTCTTTCTACTTGACCATAAATGATAGTTTGCCAGGTGTTGTGGCATCCTTCCCCCTTCAACTTGAACACGCCAGGGCAGATTGGAAGTCAATCATTGGTGGTAAGCCATGGTAGCTTAAAAAAAAAGTAGACAAATGCCACCACTTGATGACACCCTGCAAGTCTACAGAGTGAACAGAAATTGCCATGCTGTTCTGTTCTCCCCTTTCTACCACTCCCCTTATTTCCCTTGTCTCTTGGACCAACCATGACACCGCCTAGTCCCTAGAGAGGAGCCAATATGAAGGAAGGAGCTGGAGGTTTCATTACTTGAAGTTGAAGACAGGTAGGTATGAGGATCCCAGTCTTCCTTGGGCACACCCATACCAGCTCTGCCAGGTCAGCCAGACTCAGCCGGAGTCCCTTCACTCCCAGGCCCCAGCGCAATTATTGAATGACCTGTTCTGGGAGAGCAGAGGGCATCCTCTGGAGGCAGATGAAAGTGATAGCCCCTCACTGTCAAATTCTACCACCTCCCTTCCCCCAACTTTAAAAAAAATGTTTTTTAATCATATCAGAATCCAACCCTAGTTTTCCATTCGATCAATTGAAAATGTGAAAGGCTGTTATATTGCTGTATACTGCAACTTTAATAATGATGAGCACTTCTGAGGTCGTTATTGATGTCTGTATAATGCCTGAAAAACTTCACTTGATCATTTGTTTTTGTTTTTACTTTAAAGTTATTTTCTATTTTTTTTCTTTAAGAGAAGAAACAAAAATAACTTCCTCTCTGATTCTCCTACCATGTCCAGCTTCAGAGGAAAGGTTTTCCAGGTCTCTGGAATCCTCTGCTCTGATCTAATGAAGAGCTGGTTCTTACAAACTGGCACTTTGAATTTTAAAATGGACACCCCATCCCCAAGCACCCACAAAAGGGAATGACTTTCCTTCTGGGGAGTGAGTTTTAGGGGATGCTTTCACCCAAGGCTCTTCCATGTTCAGGTTTCTCAGTTTCAGACAGCCCTAGAGCAGGAAGGGCAATAGCCCAGATCCAGCCCCAAAGAAGTTCTTCCTATCCTAACTTGCGGTCCTGACGAAGGCATTATATAATTGTTTAATCAGTTTCAGACTTTTGTGCTGCGTATTTTACTGTAATCTGTATCCATTTGCTTTCCTCTGCAAAACATGTTACTGCTTATATCACCTAAGGAGAAACACAAGGGAATTTGGGTAAAGCCTTCATTATTTTCATATTACTAGTATTTGCAAAGTAGACATAGTGCTATTTAAATTTAGATTTTGGTTGGTAGCTTTTTTTTTAAGAAAAGATAAAATTATTCTTACTTTCCTGTGTTTATATTTTACTAACATTTTATCCTGTTAGATTACTCTTCCTGCCCCTTTCCCCCTTCCCCCATACTTTGCATTCTCAATTAAAAAGAAAAAATAATCTGAGGAGAGAGAGGGTAAGTGCAATATTGAGGTGAGAAGCACCAGGCCTTGTCTGGGACCTTGGGGTGGCATGTGCTGCCATTTGAGAGCAGATGGAGCTGAAAAGAACCAGGCTTAAGGTCCTGAATGGGTGTGTTGTTGGCTGGTTTTGGATACTCTTTTCCTCCTCTCCCTACCCACCACCCTACATCCCAGTAAAGAAAAAGGAAGGTGTCCACCATTTTGAAATAAACTACAGGCCAAAACAGCTGCAAGGGCAGTGAATTGAGAATGGGTAGAATAGGGCTAGGAATAGCTAGGATGCCCCCAAGATGCTGGCTTCAGGAACAGAGGCCCTTTGGAGGGTGGAAGGCAGATATAGATAGATAGGCAGCTGATGGGCTACTATTTTGGTCACTGTGGCCTAACTAAACAGGAAGATTATTTGCTTTAAGTAAATGGGGTGTCCTGAAAGGTTAGCTAGAATATCACCTTCCACCCAGCCCTCTCTCAGACCCCAGGAGCCTGTAATACCTAGGCTACCAGCAGTAGTATAGAAGGGACTTCTTTTTTCCCCCCACCTCAGCCCCTGTTTTCCTTTTTAAACTAAGTAACCTCAGTTCAGCTCATGGGCAGGAACCGTAAGAGCAACAAAGTCCTCTCCTTGGTACTTTTGATAAGCCTGAGTGCCATTGCAAGGAGGCTGTGAGGCCAGAATGAGGCACTGATTGATGTTCACCAGAGCACCCACAGCGTGACCCAGTGCTGGCCCACCCTTCGTGTGTTCATCTCAGCTGGAATCCTGCTGCGTGGCCCTGGAGTTCTTCTGGTGTATAGTGGGTTTCTGAGAGACCTTAGAGACCCTCCCTGGATCAGTCTGGGTCTTCCTGGAATTCTAGTCTGTGAAGAGGAGGCTACATATCTCCTCAGGTGTTCTGTGTGTGGATAACTTGCATTCCACAGGTACAAACCAGACCACTGCAGCAAAGATTCCTCCTTTTAATTACAGGGCAGCGCTGGGGTGGACGAGATGGACAGAGTGAAGGTTCTTCTGAGGTTCCATGGATTGGTTCTTTGTGATCCGGGATCACAGTGGCCATTTTGAGTTGCTGGTTAATCCCATTCATATTCAGTACTGTACTGGTACTCCAACTCCTCAGTCTTCTCTGTTTGATGATACACACACATACACATACACACACACATATATATGCATACATATATACATATGTATAAAAATATATTTGTGTATATATTATATGTGTGTATATATATATAAAGTCTTTGATAAACTCAATACAGGGATCTTTGGAGAGGGAGTTGTCCACAACGCTAAAGAATTAGATTCCCTCATTTTTTGGAGGGTCATGTGTACATGTATATGTATGTGTGTGTGGTATGTATGTGTACTGAATGTGAGTGTACATGTGTCTGTATACATTGAGTCTAAGAGAATATTGGGGAGAAGGTCTATTCTAGGTCAGTAATTTTCCCACTTGAATTAAATAATATGGAGTTAGGGGGGAAAAACCCATTACCAAGATGTCTCCATGTAAGGCCAACAGTGTCGGGCAGGTCCCACAGGGCTCTTGTGTGTTGAGTCCATACACTATTCACATAGGTGATTCTGGCTGGAGAGTGCAATGTGTCTTTTTTTTTTTTTTTGTAATTATTTTATTAATTATTTGGTTGAAGACTTCACACTGGTGTTAGCAGACCTGCCTAGAGCAACCCAAGTCACCCCATCTGTATGGAGCCCCCTGTTCTTTATGGGCTCATTGAAGGTGTAGAGTGGGAGTGGTAGAGAGGAGTGGTCCTGCCACCATGGTATCACAGCGGAAGTAGAACACCCTAATAATCTGCCCAGTGCCATGTATGGCCTTTTTTGGTTTGTTTCAGAATCCCTCTTCTGTAGTGAATTTCTACTACAGGTCAAGTTCCAAATGCCCATGTAGCACAAAATCCCCACCTAGTGAAAGGATTTTCAAATTTGGACCCTGCTTAAATCTTTTTTTTTTTTTTTAGCTTTTTCGTCTGGGCCAATGACCTTAGTGATCTGGTTTCATCCCCATCCCTGGCCCATTTCTCTTAGGAATGAGCAATTAAGTGTTGTTTCCTCCAATTGGTCTAGTCCCTGTTCTGGTTTTTGGATGATGCTGGCAATATCATGGATAGAGGATGAGTATTTCCATTCCAGAGAAGGTCTAAAAGAGCATGTTGGTAGGAAGAGAGAGTCATGTCTGACTGAGATGATGGTGTGCATGTTTGAGGTAGCTGAGAGCACCTACCTGTTGCTAGGAAAGGAATTTCCTTGATGGGTTGTGCTTTAGGCACAAGATAAAAAAGAGGAGGAGGAGGAGGAGGAAGAAGAAAGAGAAGGAGGAGAAAACAGGAAGGGTTTCAAGAAAAGATGAAAGAAGGAGTCAATTTTGTGTGTTTCAGGAAGGTTTGTTGTTGTTTTTTTAAGTAGGTGGGAAGGTAGTTAAGTGACTTGATATGGAGGGGGACCAAAATAGGTTGGAAAAATTCTAATGACTGGCCATCTACAGGCGATTTCTAAATTAAGGGGATAGAACTAGATAGTTCTTATGGGGAAGCAGATTTTTTTATTCAATATTGCCCAGTTTAACATGACTAAGTATTTATCAATGATATTGTAGAGGGAATTCCTTCATGGGATTGGCCATTGAACTTAGTGACCTCCATGGGCCTTGCTGCAATTCTGAGATTTAACAATCTATAGAGATTTCAGGTCCCTGCTTAGTTCTGGTGCTGAGACCTCCTCCTGGGAACTTGTCAGCTTTGTGTAGGGGTACTGCCCTTGAACCATTTACGTAGTACCTGCCAACTCTACCAAACACTCAATGAATGCTCCTTGACTAGCTTAGCAAGAAAATGGCTCAAGGTGCCACATCAGAAGCAGTAAACCCAAAGGTTTGAGATAAAGAAATCCTAAGAGATACCCATCCACTTGTATCAGGGATTTGGCCAAACCATACCACATGCTCCTCCAATGTCTGCCTTGGAGGTGTTTCATAGTGGTTGTCCAGAGCTTTTGCTTGGTCCCCCCAAGCAGATTCTAAGAGTAGTATCATATGCCCATCTCTACTGTTTCTTTAGCCTGGACACTTGTGTGAACTCCTTAGTTTGTGTAGCTAAGAATAATCCGTCTGTTATCCAGGACCCAAGGACATACCACTTGTCTTTCCTGGGCAACCTGATCCAGGTATCCCAACTTTTTTCTTAACCAGTAACCATGATAAGCATTGTTCAAGAGGCCTATCATCCTCAGTTTAAGACCTCAGAATCTAGAGACAATCCACCCAGTAGATGGAAGATAAGGGCATAGCTAAACTAAGAACTTAAACTCATTGCTTATGGGGTCATTTGAACTTCAATGGTTTCTCCTAATGGTTCTAGCCATGACGACCTCCAGTTTCTTTTTAATGACCCTAAGGATATAAGATTGGTATTCATGGTGGAGAACATAGTCTTTCAGGTCAACCACTGGGTCTATCAGCCGTATGGATGCTTAATTACTACAGGGAAGAAAAAAATAGCAGACTCACTGTGCTTCCACTGGCATTCCTATTCTCAAAGCTTATGATATACATATAAAATTAAAGCCCTTTGCTTGGATCAGAGATGTTAATGAAATTGATGGGCTTGCCTGCCCATTGTGAAATGCAAGACCCAGAATATCAAACATAAACCGCTTATACTTTAATTTCCTAAGGCTCATCACTCTTGACTAAATGAACAATTAGCTTTGGGAATAGACATGTCAACAGAAACACAATTCATGAATATGTTGCTCATTCTTCCCTGCAGTAAATCTTTTCATTGTGTCCATTTGGGGTATTGAAATCCTGGTCTCATTACTGGTTTCAGTAAAAATCTGCTTTAAAGTTTTATCCATGGAGTACTGAAGAAGATAGAAATTTCCGGTCCTAGGAAAAGGGAGTAATATTCCATGAGTTTGTCAGGTGTATTTCTTGAATATTCTATCCAGGACCTTACAAAATTCTATCTGGTTTCCCTCCTCCCTTCCTTTTGAGTTCAGAGCAGTTTCCAAGGATAAGAACTACTGGGTTGAAACCCCAGTGCATTGTCTCCCACCTCAGCAGAGGATACTTGAAAATAGGAGTTATCATGTGTCATCTCTGAGCTTTAGTGATTTCTTCAACCAATGGTGGTGCTATGTGACTCCCATGTTTGTAATGTGGCTGAGATATTTTTAAATGTTATCTTCATCAAGATGCAGCACTTTTGGGAAAGGAATTTTTGTTCCTTTCCGAAGGCCCCTGTCCCATCCCCTCAGCCACCCACTTCCCAGATACTTTGTGTATATTCATTCTGATGGGGCTTATTGGTCTGCAGAAAAGATGTTTCATCTTGGGATGCTTGTCAACTGTAAGGTTTGGTTTGTGATTAATTTTTTTTTGTATTTTGTTTACATTGCATCTTATACTGCCCTCAAAACCAAATAAAGTTTTTGACCTTTTTAACTGAGCACAAATCGTCTCTTAATTTCCCCCTCCAGATATCAGCAAAATGAAGCAGAAAGAGCTTCTGTTATGAGCCTGCTGGTCAAACCATGAATATGCTCTCCCCAGTCACCATCTTTGTAGAAAGCAACCAGCCCAGTCAGGAATGGAATGCAATGTTGAGGGTAACAGAGATCAACAGAGAAGCCCTTAAGCTCCCACCATTAGCAATTGACATTATTAGAACTAGTATGTCAATGTAGTCAAAGCACTTATATTGGTTATTTCATTGGAGCCTCATAATTGCTGGGATATAAGTGCTGTTATTCCCATTTTACAGAAGAGGGAACTGAAGTTCAAGGTGATGAGATACTTTGCCCATGGTCACATATCAGGGCAAGACTTCATGATTCTAGGTTTAGCATTGTAGCCTGGCAGTAGGACATACTGCCTCTCAAAGTATATGCTTTCTCTTCCCTGTTTCAATACTGTTTACGATGATAATAATACCAATATCTCAAATGAAGTGTATGGGTATGAAGATGATCTCATTTTATCTACAAAGCAGATGAAGAAATGAAGTGACTGCATCAAAACAGGACACCTGGCAGTGGTAGAGGGATTCAAAGCTAAGTCTCCCGATTTCCAAGTCCAATGTTCTTCCATCACACCATATTACTCAAACTTTCTTTGGTGTGTGAAGATCAAAGGAAATTTGAAGCAAAGGCCCCCTGGTTTAAGACTCAACAAAGTACCCTTGCTTCTCAACAATAAACTGTCAATTCCCCATTACTGAAATTATTGGAACAGAGACTGAGTGACACCTTGTCCAGGTTGTTGTAAAGGGCATTCCTAAATGGAGTGGGAGAATGGACTAGACAACCTTAACATCTATTCCAACTTTGAGATTCTGTGAGGATCTAACATGTCAGTTCTGTACTTCATTCTGAAACTTTGTTATGGAAATACAGTGGAAGGACAGAATGTTAATGTGACCTGAGCCCAGCACTCCATACGTAAGAGTCACTTCCTCACAATTAGAACTATTTGAAAGGAGAATGAAAGGCTACCTTAGGAGGTCTCGGGTCTCCTATCACTTAAGGTCTTCAAGCAAAGGCTGGATGACCACTTATTGGGGACATCCAAGGAGGGTTCTTGTCAAGCCAGAGCCCAAGATAGCCTGAATCCCTTCCAACTCTGAGAATCTGATTTGACAGTTCCCCACGTTAGTGGAGGGAGGATGATGAGAATTAAATTGGGGGGGGATGTTAGCATTTATGAAGATCAGAAATTGAATCTGAGGAGGGAAAATTAAAATTTGAAGAGTTATAAAGTGATAACTTAGAAGTTGAAAAATGGAGGTGAAGATGAATAGGTTATATTAAACTGAAGGAGGACTCAAGCAGAAGGACCTTAGGAAAAAATCTCTTAAGGAGAAGGAAGTTAGTAAGACATTGCAAGAAAAGTCCACAAAGCGAGAAGGTGCTACCAAGGTTGGGACAGTGATAATTCCAGATCTAAAAATCCCTACAAACCATGTGCCATGGTTTTTTATTAGCAGGAACAGTCAAATAGTAAAAATCTGGGAATCCAACTTACAGCAAGTGTGGAAAGCAAGATAAACTTTTGTAGCCACCAGTATAGAGTGAGATGTTTGTCTTTCTGCCAGGACCAAGGAACTTAACTATGCTCAAGTACAGACTAATTGCCCTCCTAGCAAGTTTCAAGGGATTCGAGATTTAAAGAATATAGTTCGTTTTCAGGTCCTCAAGGAGATTAAATTGTCCCCCCCCCTTTTTTTTAATGGAAAGAGGACTTCAAATTATTTTAAAAAAGGATAGAGAACCATGACCTATTTCAGGAGGTTGAAAGGAAAATAGGAGCAAGGGAGAAAGAAAGACAACTGAGCACTTGGAGGGAAGGTAAAAGATTCAAGACTCTTCCTGAAGAGCAGGGAGCTGGGCCATCCAAGGAAGAATCCATAGATGCCATCAAATGAGAGATGATCTAGTAAAGGTCAGAGAAAGAAGAGATACTCCCAGAAGAAAGGTAGTAATGTTGAGAGGACCCACACTAAAGGGTATTGAAGGAGCTATTTGTTCAAATAGCAAAGAGGTCTGCTGTTGATTTTGTACCTATATCCAGAAAGTAACTGAGAACTTCCCAAGACTTTTTACACAAAATGACTACTACCTTTTGGTAGTAACTCTTGACAGGTGCAAGAGATGTGGCTCAAAGAAATTTAAAAAAACAAAAAACAAGCATTATTAAAAATTACAAAGCCTCAGGCAAGAAACCGAAGACCTTGGGGACAGAGGTGGGGTTTTCACCACTGTTGTTGATGGAATGCAAGGGTTTTGGAAGAGAAGTAAACTATTGGTTAAGAAAAATGGATGAGATTTGAATTTCTGGACCATAACTAAAAATACAGATATGACAAACTTCTGACTTGTGCTAAGGTGCATTTAACAAAGAATAGTAAGACTGTATATGCCTAGAATTTTTCAAATCTAATTAAAAAAAAAACGTCCAACTGAAAAGGAAAGGGGAGGAAGAAAGTTATATCCACTGAAGTAGATGACCATAAAGAGCAGCTACCGTGGAGGAAAAGTTGCTGCAGAAACTCTCAAATTCAAAGGAGACTCAGCCCAAGAAAGACCCAAGCCAAAAACTCACGGCTTCAGGTGTCGATATACAAATACACAAAGTAACAAGTTAGGTAGAAAACCTAATACGAGAAAGGAAACTTGCCCTCACTGATACCTAGGCTGCTCTGGATGAGTGTGTATGCCCTAATTCTAAAGCAATAGTTTGTGTTAAAAGGGGGAAAAGGTGGGAGGGTAGAGGAAGTGGCCAGTGCTGACTAGCGTTGTATATTAAGGGCATATACTTATGTGAGGAAATCCAGGAGTCATATGGGGAAGGAGCATTAAAGTGGAGATCAAATGAGACAGAAAAAGAAATGACATTGTCCTCAGAGAATACTACAGAGCACAGGAAAATCAATGTGGAATTTGCGAAATAGATCACCAGCCTGGCCCCCATTGAGCAGTGATCATCGATTTCAATTATCTGGACACAGGATTACAGATGGAGATCTTGAAGGGACCTCAGAGACCATCTAGTTCAACCTCCTCTTTACAGTATTTTAATGGGAGCTCTCTATGTCCATAGTAGAAACACCTAATGACTTCTTGATTTGCCTTAATGATAACTTCATCTTTCAAAAAGTGGAGAAACCGAAGGGAACCTCCATTGTGAATCTGATTCTGCTGGGCAGAAATGATAGGAACCTTGAAGAGGCAAGTTGTCTAAATAGATCTGTTGAATACAGATGAAACTCATTAACCAAAAGATTTGTTTTCAAAGGTTTGGAGAGATCGAAGTAGAGACAATCAATAGAAAATGATACAGACGTAGTCCAAACAGTTCTGTAAGAATAGTGTCAGAAGTGCTTGGGCTTACCATACCCTAAGTTGAGTAAATAAAGGTAAGGGAGGGTGAGGGTGGGGGAAAAGTAGGTGTAGGTAGGTAGGGGTGTGTGTGTGTGTGTGTGTGTGGAGGAGGAGAGAGATTTTTTTAAAGACTGTATCAGGGAAGGAAGTCATAAGATTATAGTACAATTTAGGACCATATGGGGTTAGAGAGATCATTTAATCCAACCTCTTTTTTACAAATAAGGAAAGTAAGGCTTTAGACCAGTTAAGTGACTTGCCCAAGGTCACAGAGCTTATATGCCTCTGAAGCAAGATTTGAAACATGTCTTCCTGTTTCCCAGTCCAGTGTTACATAATGGACACATTCCTGAGGGAAGCTAGGTATCACAGTGGATAGAATGTCTGACCTAGAGTCAGAAAGACTCATCATCCAAAATTCAAATCTAGCCTCAGACCTTACTAGCTGTTGACCTTGGGCAAGTCACTTAACCCTCTTTGCCTCAGTTTCCTCATCTGTAAAATAAGTGGGAGAAAGAAATGGCAAACACTCCAGTATCTTTGCCAAGAAAACCCCAAATGGGGTCATAGAGAGTTAGGACTGAAATGACTGACCAATAAGATAACTGATCTAGGAGTCCAGAAGAACTCGATTTCAGCCCAACTTCTGCCACATACCAGCTGTGGGACCCTGGGACAAGTCAACACCCCAGGCAACTTTCTGAAGACTTGCAGAAAATCTGACAACTTGCCCTGATAATTGTAATTCCTCATCAAAAACTTTTTGCAGTCATGATATCACAGGTCCAGTTAAAAATCCTTTTTTGGAGGAATAGGACCACTTGCTCAGTGTGGGTGGGATGAGAATAACAGAGGTGAGTGGGAAGGCAAACCTTCTATTTTGCTTATGGTTTTGCTTTTTTTCCCCCCACCCAGCCAAGGACTGGAAAAAGGCAGAACAGAAATGACTAAGAGGGAGTTGATCCTTAAGACAAGTTGAGAACCAGTAAGAACGTGTGTGGCACTTAACACCGTGCCTGGCACACTTTGTTATTCAGTCCTGTGTGACTCTTTGTGACCCTTTTTGGGGGTTTCTTGGCTGGTTTGCCATTTCCTTCTCCAGATGAGGAAACTGAAGCAAACAGGGTTAAATGACTTGCCCGGGGTCACACATCTACTAAGTGTCTGAGCCTAGATTTGAATTCAAGATGATGAGTCTTCCTGATTCCAGACCAGCACTCTATCCACTGCACCACTTAACACTAGTGTGTTCATCCTTTGTTGCCGAAGAAGACCATACCATCAGAGAAATAATGACATGACTTGTACTTGACTTTGTTTTGAGTGAGGGAGGGCTGTACAAGGTCTCCAGCCTCACTTCTCTTCCAGAGCCATCTGAATCCAGTGACCAGATATTCATCAGAATGACTGGAGATGACCCAGGATGAGGCAACTGGGGTTAAGTGACTTGCCCAAGGTCACACAGGTAGTGAGTGTCAAGTGTCTGAGGTGAGATTTGCACTCAGGTCCTCCTGACTCCTGCACTTGTGCTCAATCCACTGCACCACCTAGCTCTCCCTACCTAACATTAATATGCACTTAACAAATGCCGAGGTCAAGTCACCAGGTACAGAAGTATTGGAGGATATTGTCCCAATCTTCAACAAAGGGAAAATAGAGTCGGATAGCTTGATTTTAATTCAGAGACATCAGGGGAGGGTTTGAGAGGAGGTGGGGAATTTAGAATTTAATATTAGAGGGATGATTAGCAAACATGTAGAAAAAAGAAGTGGTCTTCAGGAGCCAGACCAAGTCATCCCTTGTTTCCTTTCTTGATTGGTGTCACTAGAAAAGTAGATCAAGGGAATGTTGCAGATGTAGTTTGTTTAGATTTTCACAAATAACCTGGCAAAGTCTCATGTTATTTTTATGAACAAGGTGGAGGGATGTGGGTTAGGTGATAGGGGTTAGGTGAGTTCAGAGCTCGTTGAATGGCAAGAGTTAAAGAGAAGGGAATAAACACTTATTAAGTACCAACTATGTGCAAGGAGCTCTGCTAAGAACTTTACAAATATCTCATTTGATCTTCACACCCACCCTGGGAGATGAGTGCTATTATTATCTCCATTTTATAGTTGAGGAAACTGAGGCAGACAGAGATTGTGACTTGCCCAAGATCACACAGCTAGTAAGTATCTGAAGTCACATTTGAATTCAGGTCTTCCCTGACTCCAGTTTCAGTGCTCTGTTCACTGTACCACCTAGCTGCTTTTAGCTAAAAAAATAGTCATTAGTGACTGGATGGATGTTAACTCCAGTGGAGTGCCCCAGGAATATGCACTTGGATAATAATGATAATTCACTTATGTAGTGCTTACTATGTGCCAGGTACTGTGCTAAACACTTTTTACAAATAATTCATTTGATCCACCCAACAACCTTGTGAGGGAGGTGCTATTATCATCCCCATTTTACAGTTGAGGAAATTGAGGCAAACAAGTTACTTGCTAAGTGTCTGAGGTCATATTTGAACTCTATGTACCTGGTCAGACCACTCCTAGAGGGAATATTATGCTCCATTTTGAGTGATGTATTTAGTAAGAATATTGAGAAGCTGGAGATCTATAAAAAAGCTGCCAGGATGGTGAAGGGGCTTTGATTTCATGCCACATGAGGATCTTTTGAAGAACTGTGGATGTTTAGCCTGGAGAAGACCTATGGAGGAATGAATACTGGTCCTCAAGTATTTGAGGGCTACCTATCACCATTATCATCTTCTCCCATAAAGAAGGTGGTCGTGTTCTTCCTAATATATTTCTCATGGGCGTCCTCAGGTCCGAAATGGGGCCTTATCCTTCCCCCAACCTTATACACCTGTAAAGAGGAAGAGACATTCTTTGCTTGACCCCAGGGAGAAGAAACAAGCTGGAGGAATGGGTGCGATTAGACAAATTTAATCTTGATTTATGGAAAAACTAACTATGAGAGAGATTCCAAAGTGGAATGGGCTGCCTGCGGTATTTATGGCTTTCTTTCAGGGGAGGTCTTCCAATAAAGGCTTGAAGAATACTTGTCGGCCATGGACAGGGTGGATTCTTATTGGACTGAGTGGTCTGGAAAGTCTCTTCCAGCTCTGAAATTCGTGATTCCAATCTCCACTGTCTCCAAACATAAGATCCAGGGCTGGAAGGGACTCCAAAGACCATATAGTATAACCACCCCAATTTACATATAAGGAAACTGAGGGCCAGTGTTACACGGTAATCAATCATCAGAGATAGAATTTCAACCCTGGTCTTTAATTCCGAAACCAGTATTACTTCTCACCAAAAAGCAGTAACCTTAGAAATCTGAATGCAGCCCTCCTGGGTCCCTGATCCTTTGGCCCGGAACTCTCTCTGGCCAAACAAAGCAGATACATCGGAGGACTTCTACATGCCCCTGCCCCCACCTCCGTACTATCCCAGGGGCCTCTCTGTCCTGTAGGCCAAGCCTACCAGAGACTAAGCCCTAGGAAGGATGATTGAGTGACTTGGGATAACCAGGCTGGGTCAGGTGACCTGCTAGTCAATCAGAAAGGATGGTCTTGAACTTAGCAAGCCCCTCTAACTGAAGCCAGGAGATCATCTCCTTGAGCGGACTTGGTATTTCTTCAATCCTGCTATTTCTGTCATTGGCCTCTGGATGGTAGCATCTAACCTCACAAACACAGACAATACTGAAGACTGCAGAAGCCACCCTGTCCATTTGCTAGTTGAAAGAAGCCACATCCTTGAGCATGAGTCCTATTTCTCAGTGACCCCAATTCTGCGAATCCTCTTCCAAGACCCCTCCAACCGTTACAGAACATGAGCTGCCTCTCCCCCCAATTCAACAAATCACCAAAACTCACCTGGAAACCCTGACCCCTTGAGCCAAATCCTCCAGGAATCTGTCCCTCAATGCCCACTTTTGGGGGCAGTCTTCTCCTCCCACCCAATCCCCACCACATACACACCAGGAGGTAGTCATGTTTCCCTACTGATCCATTTTTCCCAGGCTTCCTCGGGTCGGAAATGGTACTTTATCTTCCTACCATCTTATCTCAGATTCTTTCACAGCAGCATTTCTCAGAACTGAGGCAGAGGAGGTCAGTAAATTCTTGTAAAACAAATTGCGGACACGTGACTAGTCTGCGACTCCCTTCCCCACCTTCCTTCTGTCCTGCTCAGGGATATTAATATGATACATGAAAACAACAGCTAACATTCACACAGCACTTAACTTACTACGTGCCAGGCGCAGTGCGAAGTGCTTTACAATTATGAGACAGAGCCATCTTCGAAAGTTTGGGATGCTCCTTCTCGGGCACCATCCCTGTTTCATCCCGCACAGTCCTGCTATTTCCTAGGCAGAACAGGGATTATCGTCCCTATTTGGCACACGGCAATGCAGTTACCCTCTTGTACCTCTGCCCCCCTCCACAATCACAAAGCCAGGATGATGTCATCAGGGCTAGACTCCAGGTTTCCTGTCTCCAAAGAAGATGCTCTTGCCCCTACACCAACAGTCTTCTCTGAATAAGCAAGCATATATACAAACACACATGTAGTAGAATTTAAACTCCTTGAGAACAGGAACTTTTTTTTATTTTAGTCTTTCTCTGTGTCTGGCACATTGTGGGTAGGGGATATGTGAAGGGGGTGTCTAGATCTGTGATTTCTCTAGATAAGAAACCCCTGGCAGACAAAAGTCCCTCCACTAACATAGATAGCAACTCCCCTCTTATTCAGAGAGTTACCTAGGCACACTGAGAGTTTAAGTGACTTGCTTATAGTCACAGACCTAGTATGATTCAGAGGCAAGGCTCAATTCGAGCCCAGGTCTTTTCTATCCACCCTAATAGATAGCTAGCATGCATATAGTACTTTAAGGCACATAAAGAACTTTACGTATGTTATCTCATTTGACCCTTATAACAATCCCGTGGTGTAGATACTATTATCTCTATCTTACAGGTGAGGAAACTGAGGCTCACTCACAGGTTGTGGAAGGTCATGCAGCTGATATAGTCTGAGGCAGGATTTGAACTTATGTCTTCTAGACTCCAAGTCCAACACTCTATCTACTATTCAGAAGTGGGGAACATGCAGCCTGGAGGCCACATGTGGCCCTCTCAGTCCTCAAGGCTGCAGGTTGGTTCCCCACCCCTACTTTCTAGCTGCATTGTGCTAGGTGGCACATAATATGTGTTTAATAAATGCTTGTTGAATTGGATTTTCAGATAACCCAGAGCTTAGCACCGTGCTTGGCACATAGTAGGTGCTTAAATGTTTAATGAATTGAATTATTGGATTGGATCTTTTCAACCCAGAGCTTAACACAGTGCCTGGTACACAATAAGTGCTTAATAAATGCTTGTTGATGGATAGCACTTACCCCACACTGACAGAACAGAACTGGCCAGCTGAGAGGTTGGATAGCTAAATCACCTTTATTCACAATCAGGGTGACCCAGAGGACATCTAACAGAGCACAGCATCAGAAAGAAATGAAATAGAACATAGTAGGTGCCTTCTTTTCCTCCTTTATTCCCAGCACCCCATGAGAATAGGACCCAGACCAGAACAAAGTTGATTGAACCTGCCCCACCTCCCTAAAGTTGCCCTAATTTGGAATCTTAAAGGGGTCACCCAAAGGAGTCCTTGCCTCCAGAAGGCCTGGAGAAAGGATTTCCTTCACACACCTCCCCATCTCTAATCCTACTCCACCCCCACCAATCAGAATCTTAGAATTAAGCCCAATCTAACTTCAGAACTGGAAGGAATTTTAGAAACCATCTAGTACAATCTTCATGATTTAGAGAAAATTGACATACAACACAGAAAAAGTGGTTTGTTTAGGCTCACACAGGGATGAGTGCCAGAGAAAAGAGGAGAATCCAGGTCTTCTGGCCCAGGGCTCTTTGCACCGAAAGGTGACGCTCCCCCTCAAGCTCTTGTCTGTGCTCAGCAGCAGAGGTTGATCATGATTGGATACGGGCACATAGGGTAGCAGCAAAGGGAGAAACAAAAGCAGTTGCTAACCCTAAAGGGTGGGAAAGACTGACCCCAGTGAATTCAGAGAAGACCCAGCCCTACTCACTACCTCCATACCCCCTAATATCCCTGAGATCCTAAAGCCCAGCTAGTGGTTAAGGATGGACTTTGGGTGAGATGATTGTGGCTTGAGACAAGTGCTAAAGACACCACTTTCCCTAGACCCCTTGGCAATGCAAATCACAGGCATTCTCCCAAAAGAGAGCTCTGGACCTCTAACCCTGGCAGGAAAAACTGAGGCTGGGCAGATATCAAAAGCCTTTAAGCATCTCCACTTCCTCTCAACTGACAACCTATTTCATGAGGTCCAGGTCTCTTTTTCTGGCCTTCCACTGGGTCATGGAGAAGAGGATAAAGAGGGAAAGTCTCTTACCCCAGGTACTCTTACCTCAGATCTGAGGTCAACAAACAAAGCTTTCCTAAACAAACCCTCCTTTCTCTGCCTCTGGGTGTTCTCTACCAGTCTCAGAATCATAAAGAACTGGAAAAGAACTCAGACATCATCTTGTCCACCTGTCTCATTTTACAGATGAGGAAACTGAGACTCAGGTGAAGTAAGCAAGGCTGCACAGATAATAGCAGAATTGGGGCTTGAACTCAGGTCCTTTGCCTCAAAATCCAGCACCAAACTGCCTCGTGGGTTCTAGAATACCTGAGAGCCTTTCTGGGAAATGGGAGTGAATTGTCTAAGCTTTCAATTCTCCTTTCCTAGAGACTGGGTTTTGATGGGAGAGAGGTGGACTGAGCCCGAGGGGGCTGAAGTTGTCCTTGTCACCCAACCGCCTTCTTCCTGGCACATGTCACAGGCACCTAAGGCTAGTCCTCCAGGTCATGAGGCAGGGAAGGGATACTATGGGGAACAGCAGCGCCACCTAGTGGAAACAATAAGTTAATCAACAATAAATAAGGCCAGAGGGTGGTTCGAGGCCAGGATGGAAGCAGCTGCTGGGCAGGGAGGGCCTATGTGGGGGAGAGTCTGGGTCACAAACACACCCGCTCCTCATAGGACTCCCAGAGCTTCCATAATGAACTGTCCCCCGGCACTGAGATGACGGAAGTGGGGGTGGGGGAGACAGGGAGAAGCATTCCCTACCCCTGCCCCTGGCTGGGGGCTGCGATGATGGCAGGGTGAGATGATTTGTGTCTTAGGAGGCCTCTCTCCATGGTCACAGGGACCTGGGGTAAGTCTGGAGGCACTAAATCCACTTCTCAAAAGTCAAAAGGAGATGGTCTCCAATCTGAGTGGTCCCTCTGTCCTCATTCCTCAGAGTGGTCACTTCATAATTCCACACGTACCTGAGGAGCTGCCTGAGATGTGAGGCTCATCATAAAGGAAGAGGAGGGGAAAGTTCAGGAGCAGATGTCCTTTCTTCCTCTAGGTCACAGGATCAGAAATCTAAAGCTGGAAGGAACGCCGAAGGCCACTCCCTCATTTTACAGACGAATAAACTGAGGCCCCCCAAAAAACTGTTAAATGACATGCCCCCAGGCCATACAAAGGAATGTGAGGGAGGATTTGAACTCAGGTCTCCCCTGACTCCACCTAGTTGCCCTCTATCTGATAGTGAAGCTTTCCAAAGAACTCCAAATCCTTCAGCCAAACACTACAATCTGTGAGAGGAAAGAGAGAGACAGAATGAGACAGAGAGAAAGAGAGAAAGAAAAGACAAGAGAGGAAGCAGCCAGTGCAGAGAAAAAAGAGGAAAGGCGATCTGAGAGAGAAAAGAGGAGAGGCTTTTTTGAAGGGGTCAGACTGGTCAGGTGCACTCTGGAGTGGGAGGAGCTTGTCCTCCTCCCCAGAGCCCTGATCAGACATGGCTTGTGAGAGTGGGAGCAAGGAGAGATATTCCTGGTTTCTTCAAACCCTGGATTTGCCCTGCCCCTCCTCTTCTCTAGAAATCACCAGACAGGGGCCCAGGCTTTCACTGAGTCAGGGCATCCCCAGACAAATCAAGGTCCAAAGCATAGGTCTGTCTTCTTATGGATTCCAGAGATAGTAGCCAATGAGGTCACGTGGAGGGGCTATCCTTCTACCCCATATTCCCTAAAGCCCCCGGAGCCTTTGCTTTGCTTTTTTTAATGGAGGAAGGGAAAACAAATTTCCAAAAAAGAGGGAGAAAAGGGTTCCCTGTTTGCTAGCCCTCTGCTTGGGAAGGAGTTGGTCTCCTGATGGCTAGAGTCCCACCATGGGCAGGGTTGGGGGGCAGTGGGGGGAGCACCAGATCTAGGTGCTCCGGTAGGTCTTAATGATGTCCTTGATGACTCGACGGCAGATGGGGCAGCAGGCGTGGACAGTCTTCTTCAGGCGGAGGCCACAGGAGTAGCACAGGCACATGTGACCACAGGTGTAGATCACCGTGTCCACTGTGTTCTCATAACAGATGGTGCACTCATCACTCCACGGCCCTGGCCCTGGCCCTGGCCCGGGACCCGGTGATAGAGGTGACTCAGGCAGGCTTACAGGTGAGTTGGGGGCTGTGCCTGGTGGGGAGGTGGAAGGCAGAAGGAGGCAACTGTAAGAGGAAGGGGTCATGAGAGGGGTCTGGGCAATCAGCTAACTCCACTAATGAGCTACTGTGGGCCCTTGGGAGGAATACCAAACTTTTGTGAGCCTCAGTTTATCTCTTTGTGAAATAAGAGGAAATAATAAACAGGGTGTCCAGGAAGTTTTCACAAGCAGATGACCTGTTGTTAACAAGGGGCTGAAGGCAATGCTAAATAAATATTGTGACATAGGATTCCTCAGGGTTTGGAGTTGGAAGGAACCTTGGAAATCAGTTAGCCAAGACTCTCATCTTATAGATGGGGAAATGGAGGCCTATAGAGGTGAGGTGACCTTGCCCAAGGTCACACAGAGGCAATATCGAACCCAGACCCCAGATCCCAAATTCAGTTCTCTTTACACCATAGGACACTGAAGAGGGGTCCAGATTAATACAGAGTGATAAAGACTATCTTTGGGTCTATTTCAACAGGCCCACCTTTCCCTCTGCTCCAGAAGGGGCTGCACGGAGAGAGAAATGGGATGATTGGTGAGTAGGGAATGAAAAGGAAGGTCCTACTCACCACTGAGAGAACTGCCGGGGGGGCCAGAGCTGCATGCACTCAGCAGAGGGTCAGAGAGCCGGCTGCACAGACCCGTAGGAGAAGTGGGTGAAGATGCTGGGGAGCTCTGAAGAGATGGGACACCTCGCTCAGCCAGGATGGTGGAGCCTACAAGACAGTGAGAAGGAAGGAAGAGAGCGCCATATCTGGTCACCTCCTCCTCAGCCCCGGCCACCATCCCCACCTGTTGGAGATGGTTACAGCTGATGAGGAAATAGGAGCCTGAGGCCCTCCTGAGTGGGGCTTTCGGAACATCCCTCACATGATTCTGGAAAAAGTGCTCTAAAGCATCACTCCCTTGCTCAGAAACTTTCCATGGTTCCCAAAGGCTTACAAGACAAAGTTTAAACATCTCAGCCCACAGCATAGATTTCCCTTTATATAATTGTGTTCCAAGGGTATTATGAATAAAAGCAATCTTTGTAAATCGAACCCTGTTTCCTGAATGGTGGGTGGCTACCTCCCAGTTAAGGTCTATCTCTATCCCTGGTGGCTTTTCAGTGGGTAGATGTCTTTCATTCTGTGCCTGGTACCCGTGGCTGCTAATTAAGGATCTGTAAACAGATGCTTCTTTGCAAAAAAAAGGAGGAGGCAGCCTTTTGTAGAGCCTAACGTTCTTCTATAGCGTGAACAGCTACCTGGCATCTCTGGGTGATGCATTGTCTGCTAGGTCCCGACGGCAGCAGCTTCTATGTATCTCCTGCCCCAGAAATCCCTGGCTAAGTCACAGAGCCTTGGAGTCCAGCTCAGGCAGCCCCTTCCCTTCTTCAGCACCCCCCTGAAGCCAGCTCTCCTCTGCAATCTAAAAGAAACCCTCCCGTCTCTTTCCCCATCCCCCACCCTCACTCTTCCCTACTAGGCAGGCTCTCACTCCTTAGAGCAGCAGCATGGACCCCTAGGAAGGGCTATTAATAGCCAGAAAAGAAGATATCCTGTAGTAACATAATAGTCTTCCTTAAAGGTCCCATAAGAGACTCAGCATGACCAGTTCTTTTATTTTGACAGCCTCCCTGGGAGGTAGATGGCTTGGAGGTATGAAGTGAGGGAAAGAAACATTTTGGCCCAGAGAGGCCGAGTGATTTGTCTGAGGCCAGAGAGCAAGGACCCCTTTCCAGTGGAAGGAAATATTACAGAACCACACCAGGGCCATGTGGATTTGGGGAAGGGTTTCTCCCACACTCTGGGAAAGCAACAATTGTGAGTGTTGGGAAGCGTGCTCGTGGGGCCTGGGTGGGAAGCCTTGGTCTCCCACCACTCCATCCATTCTCCATGCCATGTGCATTCCTCCATCCTGCCATGGAGACCTCTTTTTCATGGGAGTCCCTGGTAGGGGACTGGGGCTAGGAAAGTGAGTGCCCATTCCTTCTCCATTTGTTCTTATCTCCTCCCACCCGAGTTTCTTTCTCAAGATCCTTTTGGCCAGTTCTGATGTGCACAGCTGCTGCTTTTAGCCCAAGCAGATGACTGCCTGCACTGTCCACTTGATCACTCTCTCTACACAGAGAACAAAGGGCAGACAGATGCCTGCAGCATACCTGGACCAGGATTAGCCCTGCAGCCGCCAGCCTAGGAATGAGGAATGGGGCACCTTCAATTCCATTCTCTGCTTGGATAGTCACAGCAGGCATTACTGCCCACTGCCCACTTTGGAGAAACTGAGGTAGCCTTAATAATCTAATTGAAGAGACTTCCGCCCTACAAGAAAACAATCCCAAGACTGGCACTACATAGTGGGGAAGGAGGAGGGAACCCCTTCTGTGTCTAAAATTCACCCTAGGTTCCGAGGCACCCTCTGTTCTTCTCTGTCCTGAAAGTCTCACGATGTGAAACACGAAAGGTTAAACAACTAAAGGCAGCCCCTGTGAATAGCCCCATAGGTTCTATCTTATAGATGTAGGAGGGCAGGGATCATGACTTCCCTAAATTTTGTATCTCCCTAGCATTTCACATTGAACTGTAGCCAGCAGATACTTAAATGCTGGCTGAAGAATTGGAAAGCAGTTAAGACTTCTTGGCAGGGGTTTGGCAAAAATCCTGCATAGAGGTGGGTGACTGGATGAGAGGACCCCCCCGCCCGTAGTGCCCCAGCCTTCCCCTCCTTCCTCCATCTTTCAACATACACACACAAACACATACACATATACACGCACTCACATAAACACATGCACACACACAAACACATACATACTCACACACAAACATATACACACATACACACACTCACATACATACTCATACACACACACAAACATATACATATACACACATACATATTCACACACATACACACACTCACACATACACTCACATACACAAACACATATACATATACACATACACACTCACACAAACACATGCACACACACTCACACACACAAACACACACTCACACATACACACAAACACATACACATACACTCACACATGACCACATACACACATACTCATACACACAAACACATACACACATACACACACATTCACACACATACACTCACACACACAAACATACACACATACAATCACTCACACAAACCACACTTACATACATACTCACACACACAAACACATGCACACACACTCACAGACATTTGCTGCTTGGACTCCATGGATAGACTCCAAGGCTCAGCCTCAGCCTCTCCTCTGGGAAGCCTTCCCTGATGGTCCCTGGCCCACCTGGACCTCCTCTCCTCTGACCCCTCCCTCTGTCACCACATTCAAGCTCGTGATGCCATCCACCATGATTGGTGCAAGTCCTGTCCCTTCACTAGACCATGAACTCCGCAGGACATGGCCTGGGCCTGCTATTTTTGCCTTTCCTGCAGGAAGGCCAGGCCCAGAGCAGATGCTTGGGAAAGACTTCTTTCTTTATGCAAAAAAAAAAAAAAATGATGAGACAAAAATATGACCTCCCTCAGCTTTAATCTTACAAGTTCAATTCATTAAGCATCTATTCGGTGCCTACCATACTCCCCAGGCACTGGGCCTAGCCGCTGGACACGTGGACAAAAAAGAAGCACCCTGCTCTCAAAGAGCTGCCATTCATCCTAATCTTTCCAAGGTGAATTCATCCAGCTACCCCTCACAAACATATATTACTCACACTCACACACAGAATTACACACCCTTCATCATACACACACTCCCACACATTCTTAGAAGATATTTCCAGAAGACTCAGACTGGGTGGCCCACTTTCTCATACACACGTAAACCCGGCCACACATACTTGTGTGCATACACACACAGTCAAAGCTATCTGGGAGGCAGTGGGGGAGAGTGGAAATAGCCCTGCACAGAGGCTCTGCCCCTGACTGACTGCATGACCTTGGATGAGTCATAACCATTCAAGGTTTCCCTTTTCCTCATCTGCAAAATCGGGAAGTTGGCCTATGTCATCACGATGGTCCCTCCCTGCTCTGACAGTTCACAGACAAATAACTTCCCTTTTAATAGACTTCCAAGGTTTACAAAGTGCTTTTCTTAGCAACAACCCTGTACAGTAGTAAGAGGTACAAGGATTGCTAATTCCTATTCTTCCAGAGCAAGAAAATCAGGTTCTGAAATGCTGTCACTGAGGCCCATGGTCACACTGGTCACTTAGATATCACAACCAGGATCTGAATACAGATCTTCCAAGTGCAAGACTAGCCCTTTTTCTGCTATGTCATATTTTTTCTAAAAATGAGGCATAGAAGAGGAGGCAGGTAAGGGTAAGGCATTCAAGACAAGCTCTTACCTCTTTCTAATTTTCCCACAGCCGACAGACTCCTGTCATCACTCTGTAGGTATATACGGGTTTACAAGACTAGAAGTGAGGAGGCTATTTGTTTCCTATTCCTGTAACTCAGGACAGCTGCCAACAGGTATGCATGGTGTGTCTGCCCTATGGCCTTGTGGTCCAGAAGGCCAATATTCCCCAAAGCACAGTAAAGTAAGTCACAAATTATCTGCAAACAGAAAAACCTTCTGGGGAAAGGGTAAGACCTACCAAGGACGCGAATCTGTGTGATGGCCCCATGCAGGCTAAAGAGCATCCAGAGTGGCTGGGAAACATCTACGCAGAGCTGCATGCCAGCGGCTGCCCCATTGTGACTCAGGTGCAGCTCCCCCTCAGCAGTCACCATGAAGCCCAGGATGTCACCACTGTGGAGGGGCCCTGGGACCCGGCACACGGCCCAGAATTCCTTCCTGTCTACCAAGGCCTCTGGGTTATAGGGGAGGTCACTGGGACGCAGCGTCCCAGGATCACAGGTTGTGACACCGTAGGACAGGGTTCCAGGGCGGGAGGTGTTGGATTTGTTGACCTTGACGAAGATGGTCTCACCCACATGCAGCGGCCGACTGGTGAAGACCAGTGTCCGCTCCTCGCGGGCATGCTCCAGTCGGGCCACTGTCTGCTCATCCAGGATCTTGATGTGAGCACCACGCAGCTGGTGGAAGCGAAGGTCGCTCTCTAGCTGTGGGGGCAACAAGTGGCAGTTCTGAGAGTTGAGAGAGTTCTGTGGAATGGAGCAGGCCGACGCCGCTACAGCTGCCGCCTGGAAGCCCCCATCCTGCACGTTGAGGTCGCAGAGGCTCACGGACAGGCGGGCATCCTCAGGGTCTCTCCGCAGGGAGGGCCTTCGGATGGCAGTGAAGGAACGGGGACGAAGGCAGTCTGGGGGGACAATCTCGCTCTCTTCAGGGAGCAGAGAAGGAGGGGAGATAAAAGATGAGAGAGGAAGGGAAAGGAGAAAAGAGAAGAGACAAATCAGACAAGTTTATACACATCACAAACCACTCCAGAAGGTCAGGGCCAAAGGTGGCCATGTTGGGGCTCCTTCTTGGCCAATTGTGGAAGGCTAGAGGAAGCTGAACCAAGGGACCAGGAGGGCAGGCAAAGGCCCATGGAGCCAGGGGTGGAGGCCCTAGCTCTGAGACTAGAAAGATAGAAGGGAGGGGCCTTAGAGCCGGGGGCTGCTGCCTTCTCCCAGTAACAAACACACAAGTTCACTGAAGATAGGGATTGTTGTTTCCCTAGAACCAGCGTCTTGGACCCTGACTAAGGAGACTTTAGAACCCATCCCATAACTAAATATCCCATGCCTTACTTCTCTCCCCATGAGTGGGTGTTCATCTATTCAGTCTTGTCTGATTCTTTCCCTGGACTATACTTCTCCACTATCTCCCAAAGTCTATCCAAGCCCATGTTCGTTGTTTCCATGACACCATCTATCCATCTCATCCCTCGCCATCCTCTTCTCCTTTTGTCTTTAGCCTTTCCCAGCATCAGGGTTTTGTACAAGTCCCATCTTATCATCCTGTGGCCAAAGTATTTAAATTTCAGCTCCTGTATTTGTCCTTCCAATGAGTAGTCTGAATTAATTTCTCTCTGTGAATACTGGTGAGCATTTGTTTACAAGGTAAACTATATTCTCAGATTTTCAGAGAACTAACGGAAACACTAGAGAGGGGGAGAGAAGGTGGGTGACCCCAGTTTTATGCCTGAAAGCCCAGGATTCAGGTCCCAGAAGTGCTACGGGACAAAAGATGAGTCTGAACTCATTGCTCATGTCTATTCCATCCTCAGCCCTCACCAACCATCTCCCAGCGTCTCTTCCCTGAAGTGGTCAGACCATCATACTGTCTTAGGGGCAGAATACGCAAAGAAGGGAGCAGTCTGGCCCTCTGTCTCCTGAGACTGCTGCCTCTTACAATAAAATTCCTCGAGTGGCTCTCAAAGACATCACTCATTTATTTCCCTGTAGTCTAGGGGCTGGGGGGATGGGAGAAGAGATTCAACTGGAAAACTCGATCATTCTGGGGAATTGACTTTGTGACAGTACAGTAAGTATTCAGAGAAGCTCTGGGGCCAGGAGTCTCATTCAACCGAAGGCAGAGCTTTGGATGTATTCCTGATGCCTTCCTGAAGACAGTTTCATCTCCTGGGAAGGAGAGAAATCTAGGAGTAAAGTGGCTCTAATTCTATCCCACAAAGAAAAGAAGTAAAAATGTGGGGAAATGGTGGACATGTCATCCTAAAATCAGTGAGAGCTAAGGAGTGGAGCTTCGGGCCTGATCAGTCAGACCTGCACTCTAGATTTTAGGGGAAAAGGCAGGTAGGATCTGTGGCCTGATCCTCTAAAAAGGGAAGTCTACTCCAGAAAGCCATTTGGGTCTGAAAAAGTGAAATTCTCACCATGCAATTACTCAGGACTCTGACCAGAAAGAATGCTTTAAAGTCTATAAAAAGAATGATGTTACGGCATAGGGACTCTTCATTGAGTTCAAATTTAAAAGATATATACAAAAGCACAGCACAGGGTCTAACACGTTAAAAAAAAAAAACTCAGGTGTTTACTGACGGATTGACTTGACTGATAAAAGAAAGAGGCTGGGGATAGTAACAATGGATTGACATGGTCCTATAAGTACATTGTTAGAAAAACTATCACCCACAAGGAACTAAGTGGCAAGGGAACTTTAGGAGCTGTGCCCATGCCATTCCCCCATCACCACCACCATTGCCAAGCAAAGTGTACATAAAGAACTCTGGGGCTATGTCGGGGGCATGGATGCAAGCATTTTGAAGAAAGGAATCACTTTTTAATTTTTGTATACCCAACACCTACCATGTTCAGTGACTTATAACAGGGGAGATGGTGTAATCTTTACAGCACCAGCTATTATATTTTCTTTTCTTTTCCATAGTGATTCTTGGACTGGAAAGGTCAGAGCTAACATGGTTGAGAGGGAATTGAAGTATAAGATGATGAATAAGACAGGAAGGAAGGACTGACGTCCTAAAGTTGCCTGAGTCACCATGGCCTTGGGTAGGGAAAGAACTCCATCACTCAGAATTGATCACTGAACTACTGTTGAATATCTTTTAAAAACTAGAAATCAGGAGGCGTGGTAGAGTGATAAAGATAGGCAAGTGTCCCCATTTGTAAAGGAATGAAAAGGGAAATAGGAAAAACATAGATCCATGAGCTTGGACCACTAATTCTAGGGCACATTACTGAATGGATGGCTTGTGAATATTTAGAAAGGAAAGTAGCGATCACTAAACATTGCATTGCAAATAAACAACCAGTTTTGCCAAACTAAATTAATTTTTTGTTGATAGGGTTAGGAGATAGATCAGGGGAATGCTGTGGCCATACTTCCATTTCAGAAAGAGATTTGATCAAGTTTCTCTTACTATCTATCTGCACATTGATAAAGAGAGGCGAGCTAGATGGTAACACAAACTATGAAGATTTGTAACTGACTGAATGAATGGGTTCATGAGGCACTAATGAATGGATTGGTTAAGGTGAGGGAGGGTCCCTAGTGGAGGGCTACCAAGCCTGATCTCAGTCCTGTTCTAATTAAGATTTTCATCAATGATTTGGGTAAAGATACAGAAGGGGAAAAGCAGATAGATGAGGACAAGGAGAGGAAAGTAGAGAGAAGGGGAAAGAAAGAGAGCAAGTCATCTTCTTTTCCTAAAACCATTTCTTTATCTATAAGTGTCCCCTCATGGTTGGTTGGTCTCTAAGCTCTGGGCCTCATGTTGGATTGTCTATGACTGCCTCTTAGACCCTTCTCTCCAGACCCTCTAAACTGAGCCCAAAGGCAGCTTTCCAGGGGTAAGGAGGTCCAGATGACAGAAGAAATCTAAACTTGGACTCTCTGGAGACAAATGTGTCTGCCCTCTCCCCCACGCCACCCCCATCCTCACCCCCACCAAGGTCACTGAGCAGCTGCAAAAGAGCAGCCTTCCCTAAAATAGTCTATCCCAAGCATAATCCCAGCTTCCCTAGGGGCTAAAATAGAAGGAAACTTGAGATGGGGTAACTAGTTGGCATGGCCATGCAGGGAAGGGACTGCAAAGGGTCACCTCTCAATTCAGTGCAGTCCCTCCCCTGTCTACTGCCAAAGCTGTGGGAAAATGTCAGAGGGATGCCAGGGAGCTCATCTCTCTGGCCTCAGTGGGGGTGGGGCTGGGGATTCTGAGGATAAAATCACCTCTTCCAGGCAGCATGACTACCCAGTAACAGCTGCTATTTTCCCATAGGATTTAATCGATGGATTTGACAACAACTCTCAGAGAAAAGAAGGAACCTACTCAAGGTCACATAGCAAGTGTGTCATAGATTGAGAACCTGAACCCAAGTCCTCTGCCTCTGCCTCCACTGTCCTTTTCATTCTACCATCCTGGCTTCCCTGGCTTATATTGGTTTACTTAGTAGAAGTAACCATTTAACCCCCATGACAAGTTAAATGGGGCCTGTTACATGTATTTCCTTACTTGGGAATAAAGTCTTTGAGTGCAAAATGAAAGCTTGGGGATTTTCTTAGCAACTAAGTAATCAATCGAGTTCATACAGAGTCACCTATGGACTCCACCCTATGAGAAAAGGAAGTTCTCACCCCCCCTCAGAAAACTCCCAGTCTGGTTGGGGATATAAGGCAAAGTCACATGAAACTGTGATTTGATCTGACCCACCAAATGTTGGGGTGATCAAGAAAGACTTCCTGGGGGGGGATAGAGCTGGAGCTGGGCTTAAATGAGCTAAGAGGAGGCAATTACAGGAAAGGCCAATAATGTAAGCCAAGGCATTGGTAGGAGCCATTAAAAAAGAACCTTACAGAATGTCTGGTCTAATATCTTCATGATATATTTGAGAAAACTGAGACCCAGAGAGGTTAAGTAGATACAAGATCTCAGTAAGTAATAGTGCCAACATTTAAATGAAGACCCTTGGAGTCCAAATCCAGTGCCTTTTCCACTCACTGCATTTTCTGTTTCTATCTAACACATGTGGGTTGGTGAGACCTTGAGGATTCTTTCTGTAGTGGTTAATAACAACCATATAAAATAGTAATAGCCACAACTCGTTAAGGTTTACAAAGTGCTTTGTCATCACAAGGACTCTGGGAGATCAGAACTATTAGCCATCCCATTTTACAAAGGAGTAAAATGAGGCACAGAAAGGTTAAATAACTTGACCTGGGTCACACAGCTAATAAGTATCTGCAGTCACATTTGAACTCAGATCTCCGTGACTCAAAGTTCAACATTCTTGCTGCCCCTACACAGATAGAGGCAAGACTGTACAAGGAGGATAGAGAGTTATGGAAAGTGTTTCTATGAAGACATGCTTACCCTTTGACTAAGAACCTTGTTTGTTTGGGTTCTCACATCCGGGAGCTAGTGCTGGATCAATTGTTAACTAGGGGTTAGCCTGCAGCTGGTGGGCTGGACGTCTCTTGGCGTGGCAAGTATCATTCTTGGGCCATTTACTGTCCATAAACATCCGCCCCAAGCCCAAGCATCTGGCATTGCAGGAAGAAGTAAGGGCTCCTTACCCGGAATTCACTCCTTTCTGGCCCTTCCCTGTATACTCTTCCAACTAAATAAACAAAGACTTGGGGTCACTCTGAAAAGAGTCGATTGGTTGGCATTGGGGTTAGGAGGGCTGTTAGGTGTGTTAAAGCCTTGGCGGGAGGAGGGGTTGGAGAGACACTGATTAAAGGTCTTAAATTTTTGAAGATCTTTCAATTGTGGGGATCTTACCATTCATTATCATAGGACCTCTGAATCTTAGAGTTGAAAAGATGTTTGGAAGAGACCATAGAGGACAGCTAGTCCAACCATTCTTTCAATACAGGAATTCCCTCTACAGAACCCTTAACAGGTGAGTTTGATTTAGAGCACTATCGCGGTTTTCTCTGGTTTATTTTTGTTCTTAAATTTTAAGGGAGTTCTTTTCAAGTTAATAATACGAACTTTTTACTCTGTTCAAAGGACTCAAGAAGGGGAGAGAAAGCTGGGAGGCAGGACAGAACAGATAGGGAACATGCCAGGAAGCAAGACATAGCTTCTACAGCAAAGGGTCAACCAGGTCCTTCGCTTGGCCATTTGGACAAGTACAAGATGGAGGAGATACAGCTAACATTTTATGTGAAAAAGACTTGGGGATATGAATGGGATGTAAGCCCAGAATGAGTAAAAAGAAGTCACGTGGCAACCAGCAAAGCTAATGTGACTTGAATTAATATTAGCATAGCGTCCAGGAGTAGGGAAGTTATAGTCTATCTGCACCTAGCATGGTGACAAGTCCCAGTCATCACATTTGGGAAAGCACATGGAAAAGCTGGACCATATCTGGAGGAGGTCCAAGAGATCAATATGGTGGAAGAACTGGAAGCTGCCATACAAAGATCTGTTGAAGGAACAAGGTATACTTTGACCTGGAAAAAACAAAGTTAGGTGGAAATGCTTTCAAGCATTTGAAGGGATATGACTTGTTCTTCCTGGCCCTAGGGTAGAAGGGTGGAAGTTACAGGGAGGCAGATTTTAGTTCAATATAAGGAAGATCTTCCTAACATTTTTAGTCTTTTTCTTGTAGATTTAATTTTTCTTTTATTTTTTCTTAATTACATGTAACCAAAAAATTTTAACATTCCTTTTTTAAAATTCTGATTTCCAAATTCTCTCTATCCCTCCCTCCTTCCTTTCTTCCTTTCTTGAGAAGGCAAGCAATTTGATATAGATTATACTTGTGAAGTCATGCAAAACATCTCCATATTAGCCATGTTGCAAATGAAAACAGACTAAAATAAACCCAAGAATAATAAAGTTTAAAAAAAGTATGCTTCAATTTGCATTCAGACTCCAGTTTTTTCCCACCCCCCTCTGGAGGTGGATAGCATATTTTCCCACTAATATTTAGAGCTGTCCAACAAAGGAACAGCCTTCTATGGTAGTAAGTTCCCTGTTATGGGAAGTCTTCAAGTACACGTTGTCTGGTCACTTGTAGAAGAGATTCCTGCTCAGCTGAGGTTTGTACTAGGTGACCAGGATCTCCACCCCTTCCCTCTCTTTTACCCTTGTATCTGAACATTCCCTGTCAATTTGACTTTTGTCACATCTTTCATAGATGCTGCTCCCTATTCTCTTCTGATATTGCTACCTGGGCCCCGCCCTGATCACCTGCACTCATATAATAACTGCCTCAATAGTGTCCTCTTTTCAGGGCATCATCTACTTAGCTATTAGACTGATTTTCCTAACGTGCATGCCTGACCATATCATTCCCCTAGCTGATAAACTCCAGTGACTCCCTATGACTTCCAGGATCAGATATATAATCCTCTGTTTGATGTTCAAAGTCCTTCCTAATGTGGCCCCCTCCTAACTTTCTAATCTCCTTACCCCTTACTCCCCCTGTCCCATATACTGTGGTCCAGCAACACTGGCCTCCTTCCTGTTCTTTGCACAAGATCCTCTATTTCCCTACTCCAAACATTGGTTGCCCTCCATATCCCTGGAATACTCTCTTCTGTCTTTATCTCCATCTCCTGGCCTTTCAGGAGGCAGGCAGGTAGCACAATGGTTAGAGCGCTGGAGCTGGAGTCAAGAAGACCCAATTTCAAATCCAGCCTCATATATTTATTATTTTTGTGACCCTAGACAAGTCACTTAACCTCAGTTTCCTGAACTGTCAAATGAGTATAGGAATAGCACCCACTTCACAGGACTGTTGTGAGAATCAGATGAGAGCCATCCTCCAACAGACCTTCAGGGATAGAAGGGTGTCTTCCACCCAAAGGGAACATTTCTGAGGCAAGACTTAAGATCTTTGGAAAACCAGGAGCCAGGATTATCTCTACCCAATATAAATCACCCAATGAAGCTCATGTTTATTTACATTGTCGGTTCAGGCTGTCTTCCTGGAAGCAGGAGGCTGCTATTCTTAGAGACTGCAATCCCATGTCCTGGCAAAGGAAAGTATGTTATTGGCATGATCCCCAACATACTAATGTGACCCCAAGATGCTGAGAAAAACAGGAGTCCAGCCTGACTTTGCCACATTTATTCCATGAATGTGACCACAGGCTACTGGAGATGGGAATGGGGAAGCTCTGATCTCCCCCAGTAGGAAATGGAGGTAAAGAAAGGATCCTCACTTTGGAACAGACCCCAATCTGAGGGTAGAGATGCTGCTCTCTGCCCATCATCATCATCACCACAGTTAACTTATATGTGTATATATGGGTGTATATACACACGATGTATATATATGTACCTGTATGTATATACATGCACATATATGTGTGTGCATATATATATAGTGCTTTAAAGTTTGCAAAGCACTTTGTAAATAAATAAGTTCATTTTATAAAATATGTAAATAGGTTTCCTCATCTGTAAAATGGGGATAATAATGGCACGTAGGGTGGTTGTGAGGACCGAATGAGATAATTATTATAAAGTACTGTGCACACTGCCCGACACTTAGTGAGTACTATATAAATGTTAGCTATTATTATTATAACAACAAATATAATCTCATTCAGTCCCTACAACAACCCTGAGAAGTAGGTAATATCATTATGTCTATTTTACAAATAAGGAAACTGAGGCCAACAGAGGTTAAGTAACTTGCCCATATTTAAATAAGCCTCTGAGGCTAGATTTGAACCTAGGCCTTCCTGACTCCAGGTCCAGTATTCTTTTCTCAGCTGCCAATCCTTAAGTACTGCCCACGTGACATGCTTGGCATATTTCACCCAACCCAGTCTGAGGTAGGGAGATATGATCCCCCTCTTTGGTGAGCCCAGGTCTGAGGTGGAAGACATGACATTCTCTCTGTGCATCCCTCAGACTCGGGAAAAGGCAGCATGTCTAGTGGAGGGAGTCCAGGACTCAGTTCCTAGTGTCTATTGTACCACAAATTCCCTGTGTGCATATGAGCAAAGTCACATCCCAGCTCGGAGGAAACCTCAGTTTCCTCATTCAAAAAATGAATGGATTTAATGAGATCCTGGTCACTGAGGTCATTTCTAGGTCTCAGTTCTATTACCTCTATGAGCTCACATGCGTGGCTCCATGCTTTTAGGTGTGGTAGTAGAGATAACTGTTGCCTGAGGAAGCCAAAAATCTCTCATGAGTCCGTACTTCGGTCATCTGACCATCATCATCCTAGTGAGGGCCCTGCTTCACAAAGGATCCTGGTCTTAGTGAGACTTGGCCATTGGTCCTAGATCAAGTACAGGCCATGATGGGGGAGTGGGGGATAAAACCAAGAAGTGACTCCCCTGCACTCATAAAGGAGTTGGGTAGCTAAGCTTAAAATCCACTGGGAAAGGCTGAAGATCATATATATAACTGGAGAGGGGGAGGAAAGAGAAGAAAAAAGAGAAGAGGAAAAAAAGAAGGAAAAGGGAGATGGAAGAACATGAAGAAAAAGGAGAAAAGAGAAAGAGGGAGAAGAGAGGAGGGGACAAAAAGAGATGAATTAGGGGTAATGGAGAGATAGAGAAAGGAAGTAAGAAATGCATACAGAGAAACTAAATAGAGAAAGAAGGACCATTTTGGAGAGAAACACAGACAGGCAAACAAAAAAGAAACCAAAAAAAAGAAAACCAAAAACGAGCAGAGGGACATACATACATAGAGGGAGAGACAGAGAAATAGAAAGAGAGAAAGAGGAAAGGTCCTGGCCGAAGGCCCTGAGCTGTACAGAGGATCAAGTTCAAGGGGCTGGGGCCAGAGCCCCTTAGAAACAGGGCTGCCTTTGAAAAAACCCCTCTAATGGCCTTGCAATTGTTTTAATTAAGAAAAAACAATGACTTTAGGGAAAACAAAAAATAGAGTAATTTTCATCTGCTAATTGAATTTCAGAGCCATAAACAGCCTTGGAGAATGCTGGGATTACAATGATTTATAGCAGGCTCAATTAAATCAGCCTGGCCTTATCTGAGCTTTCAGTGGGGAACATGGTGATGGATCCAATGAAACTGAAAATACATTTTGGAAACCCATGTATAGTCAAACCAGGCTGACCTCCCCGCCCCTCCCCCCACCTCTTGCTGACCAGACTATGTCAGGGTTTGGGTCTCTGGAGCATTCCAAATATGCCTGGGGAAGTAGTGAGCAGCCATGAAGCAAAATGGAAAGGGCACAGTATTTGGAGTCAGAAGATGGGGGTGAATCCTATTCTACCACTTACTAGCTGTGCAAGGCCCATCAGTTCTCTAAAACTCAGTTTGCTCCTCTGTAAAATGGGCATGACAATGCCTACCTCACCTATCTCCAGAGCTGATGGAGAGAAAAAATATTTTCTAAAATGTATACTGCTATAAAACTGTTTCTAATGAAGTCATCATGGGCTATCCTTGAGAAGTGAGAAGAGAAGGAGGTGTTTAAGAGGTTTAGCTAGTGCTAAACACTAGCAGGCTCCTCTTCCTTCCCACCCCTCCCATGCAATCTTCAGGACTTTTTCATCATGCCCATTGGAACCTCATCATCCTGTAGGATCAGGTCTGCCCTGGTATTCTCGTTTGTCAGGACTCCCTGCTCCGAGGATCTCAGGCCCCCCCCCAAACCTGGACAGCCATCTCTCCGTTCCCACCGGGCTCTTCTCCTTTGGGTTTCTTCATCATGGGTGCCCAGGAGCCAGGTATCTCCTCCCCCTGCTTTTTAGCTTCCTTTGTGTGCCATCTTCCCCCCAAGTATGATTCATGAGAGTAGGAGCTGTCTTTTTCATATTTGTATCCCTGGTGCTAGACATAGTGTCTGGCATACAGTAGGAGCTTAATAACTGTTCCCTGACTGACCAGACCCCAGTAAGGCAGGTTATATAACATTCTTGGTACTCCATTCACACAAATACACACACACACACACCTTTCAGCTCATCACCACCCCTACCTATCACCCTTGTTCATACCTCATTCCTACCTTTGTCTACATCGTTCTTCCCTGGGATTCTTTCTCTGCCCAACTCCACCCCTCTCCCATGCCAACCCTATGCCTCCGTAAAAGCCTCTCTGATTCCCAGAGCAAACACTCTCTTTTCTGAACTCCCAGAAGACTTAGGGGCTATGACCAGCAATATTTTACTAAAATGATCAATACTTTATTATTGTTAAGATATTATTCATATTAAGGTATACATAAATAGGTATATATATTCTTATCAAGGTATACATATATACATATATGTACATATACATATACATGTTGTGGTCAGATGGGTGATTTGTTCACTTTTAAAAATTTTTTGACTTTGATAACCCTTTCTTTCATACACAGCAGTCGCTAGAAAGCTGGCAAGACCTGAATTCAAGTCTTGCCTTTGACATATACTCTCTATGGGAAGCTGGATAAGTCACCTAGTCTTCAGGGCTCTGGCAATCCCCTAATACTGGAAGCCAATCAAAATAGCTAACGTTTAGGTAATACTTTAAAGTTTGCAAAGCACTTTACATGTCTGATACTCATAACAACCCTCGGAGGTAAGTGCTGGTATTGCCTCCACTTTACAGATGAGGAAACTGAAGCTGAGAGAGGTAAAGTGACTAGCCCAGGGTCAAACAGCTAGTGAGCATCTAAGGTCATATCTGAACTCGGATCTTTCCAACCTGAAGTCTAGCTCTCTCCACTGATGACTGTTCGGTATTGTTCTCAAATGAGTACATATGTCCCCAGCTAGACTGTCAGTTCCTAAGAGGGGGGTACTGCTTCCCCTCAGGGTGGGGATGGGGGTGGGATTGAGGCCAGAGGTCTCAGAGGGCCAGAACTCTCTCTCCTTGCTCACAGTGGCGGTTCCCTAAGGGCTGAGCTCTCACACAGTAGGGCTCCTAATCTGATGGAGGAGAGTCATTGCGGTTCTGGAGCTCCTCTGGATTGACCCTTTTCATGACTCAGTCTCATTACAGGACCACTAAGCTGCTAAGGTCTCTCAGACAGACTATATCCCAGACCCACAAAACCACACAAAGCTGGATTCTGAGGAGAGCCCAGTCCACGGTTAGAAGAGAATCTCGCCCTGGAAAGACACAGTCCCTGCTGCACAGGGGCCAGAACATGGGGTGGGGAGGATCTGAGGGGAAGGAAAAACTACTGGGGGAGGGAAAGGGTGTTCCCCTAGGAAAGGATAGGACACTCTGGGACCAGGCAAAAATCAGAGACACTCCATCCCCTCCTCAAGCCCTTAGATATGTAGAACAGAGAGGTTTGGTATCTGGACTGGCATTAGAGGACCCTTAGGGAAAAGGGATAGAGATTTTCCTTTTCTACCCAAACCTCATTTCCATCTTGATCCTTCCATCTCCCCCTCCCCACCCGCCCAGTTCTCTTCATAGTCTTTTCAGGTTCCTATCCAGTCTCCAGGCCCCACCTCCTCCAGGTGGCCTTTCTTGACTTCTCATAAGTCAGTGCCAGCAGACAGATATGGAAGGGTTTTATCACAAAAGTTCAGTTGCTTCCTCCTAGCGTATCACATCATGGCTTTTCTGGTCCAGTTTTTATATCTGTCAAAGGAGCATGCTGTATGTATAAAGCACTACACATCCTTTTGTTGGTGGTGGTCAGTTCTGTCCAACTCTTCATGACATTTGGGGTTTTCTTGGCAAAGATACTAGAGTGGTTTGCCAATTCCTTCAGTTTATAGAGAAGAAACTGAGGCAAACAGGGTTAATGACTTGTCCAATGTGACTTAGCTAGAAAGTGTCTGAGGCCAAATTTGAACTCATGAAGATGAGTCTTCCTGATTCCAAGCCCAGGAGTCTATCCACTGAGCCACCTAGCTGCCCCTTACAGGGCAGCTAAATGCCCTGCTATAGACTATTTAGCATTTAGGGCTCTGGCAATCCCCTAATACTAAAAATGCTAAATGGTCTATAGCAAGAGCTCTCAACCTTGTTAATGACAGAGACCCCTTTGACAATCTGATGAAGTCTTTCTCAGAATAGTGTTTAAGTTCATAAAACAGAATGATAGTATCACAATAAAGAACAATCATTTTAATATGTAATTATCAATTTTAAAAATTCACAGATTCCCCCCCCACACAGATTAAGAACTCCTAATCTATAGGAACCTTTCCATCTCTAACAATCTATGATTCTAAGTCAACTAGATGGAATGAGATTTCAGATGCTTGTGAGAAGTGGGATGGGATACTCCCTCACTTCCCCTGGTCCCTGCCTTTATAGAGTAAAGGGACCAGGCTGGCCCCAAGAGCCTCTTCCACCAATGATCAGTGTGTCCCTTACCCTCTGCTCAGGATTAAGAATTCTGACTCCCCTCCCCCATCTCCACCTCTGGTTCTCTCCTGCCCCTGCCAGTGGACAGACAAGGGTACCATATTAGAAATCTTCAACTGAACTGTGAGGCCAGAGCTTATGGCCAATAAAACTTTATGAGGAGCTAAAATTCCTTCTCCCACTTGCAGCTGAGGAGCTAGGCTAGAGAGAGGAGGAGACTGAAGAACTGGGACAGAGCTTTCTGGGGAGATGGTTTCCAGGTATATCACCTCACCACAACTTGTGGTGTAAAACTTGGGGCTTGTAAAAAGCCCCTTGCAAGCACCAGCCCCGGCCTTTACACTGCATTCCATGTAGGGGCCAGTCTATCCCTCACAGCCACATAAGGAGAGGAACCAGCTCCCCCAGCTGGTTTCTCTTTAAAAAAAGGAGAGACCAGGCAGCGAGATGGGTAGAACTCATTGGCCCTGGTGTCAGGAGGACCCGAGTTCAAATCTGGCTTCAGACATTTAACTGGGTAACCTTTGTCACTTAACCTTGATTGCCTCAAAAAAAAGAGACAAAGAAGGAGAGAGAGAGAGAGAGAGAGAGAGAGAGGCCCTTCTTTCCCCAACATGACTAGTCCCAGAAAGTCCAAGAAAGTCAGAGTTAAAGACCATAGAAATACACTTGTCTGAACCCTGTCCCCAATGGTTAGTTTCTGTCTACACAAGCACAGAATATCCAATATACAGTAAAGGAAGCATTTTACACTCAGTGACTTCATCGTCTCTGATTCTCCATCACCTTTAGAATAAAGTCTAAACTCCTCAGCTTCTCGTTCAAGACCCTCTCCAGCCTGGTTCCTGCTGTCTCCGGCCTTAACCGCCAAGTTCTCTCAGCTCTAGCATGGCAGCCCAGCTTGGTGAAAGTCAGCTGATGTAGGGGAAAGAAAACTGATCTTGAAAAGTTCTTGCTCTGATATTTACTACCTGCGTCATCCTGCACGCATCACAACTTCTCTGAATCTCATCTTTGCTATCTGCAAAATAGGAATACGAGTGCCTGCAACATCTGCCTCACTTGGGTGATGTAAAGAAAGACCTTGGGAAGCCCGAAAGTCTTATATGTAAGTAAGAGTTATAATGAATTCCAGCCTCATTTCTGCTTCCACACCTTGGTGTGTGCTTTTCATTGTGCCTGAAGTATCTTTCTCCCCTCTCCTCCCCCATATAAACCTTACCCATTCCTCAAAGCCTCATTTGCAAGAAGGCTCTAGGAGCCTTCCTTGCTAACACTAAATGTTGTGTTGGCAGGGGCCTTAGAGATCGCCCACTCTTACTACTAAACTGTACTGACAAGGAAACTGAGACCCAGACAGGGGAAGTCACACTGGCAAGCCAACTCGAGAATTTGGGTCTCCTGACTCACACTTCACTCCATAAAGGTAAAATGCTTGCCTGTTCCAGCTCAGTAAATCCTCCCTCCTCTGAACTCCCACAGTGCTGAAGTCAGAGAGCTCAGCTGACCCCTGATCACAAACCATCTTGCCTGGTGACAAGTATTTGCATGTGTGTGTCTTGTTTCCCTGCTAAACGGCCAGTCCCTTGTGAGCAGAAGCTGTGTTTTCTGGTTATTCTTCTCCTTACATAGTTGAGAATAGGACTGACTATATAGCAGGTACTCAGTAAATGCTTGCCAAAAGAAATTATGGATGAATGATGCTAAGGCAGCCTATAGCTCTAACACAAAGTACCCCCTGAAGGGATGAAAGGATAGGCAAGTTGCTCCCTTAGTTTCTGGCTCTCAGCACATAGAAAAAAAGAAAGGAAAGATGAAAGCAAAAAAGAGAGGGACAGAGAGGAGGGAGGGAAGGAGGAAAGGAAAGAAGGAGTAAAGTGGAGAGAGAGAAAGAGGGAGGGAAGGAGGGATGGAGAAAAAGAAGAAAGGAAGGAGGGAAGGAAAGAAGGAAGGAGGGAAAGAGAAAAGGAGGAAGAAAAGAAGGAAATTAGCATTTATTAAGCACCTACAATGAGTCAGCCACTGAGCTGAATGCTTTACAAATATTATCTCAGAATACAGCCAGAATGATGGCTGTCTAAACTTCAGTCAGCAGAGTGACTTTGGAGTATATCAGACTAAGGGGCCGCAGAGCCTCAGCTGAACCTCTCCCTCCCCAGTTCTGGTCACTACCTGAGCCCCCTTATTAAAGCCCCCTCCTCAGTACTGGCCTGATCTCTGTGCCATAAGAGAAGGAAGATGGCTGTGAACAGTTTCAGGAGAGTTCAGGGACATAGCTAGGGATACCCACAGAGTGGAACGAATGGGGAAGGTCACAAGTCATGGAAAAAAGTCTCATACTCTAGTGGGTGCCTGTATGAAACAGAACTGAGAAATGTACATGTTCAGAGAGAGACGATTCCAGGGCTCAGAGACACATAGCCAGGATGGTCTTGGATAAGAGCTAAGTAGGGCCTTCTGGCCCAGCCTAGGTCCATAACCTGGAGGCCTTGGCTCTCTTCCCTAGCTTCTCCAGCCTCATCCCATCCTCTCCACTAGGACTAGCTCAAGCCTTTGTAAGAATAAGATACTCAATTTTCATGTAACAGATAGCGTAGTAGCCAGAATCTTCCAAAAAATGTACATACAAGGTATACTTGACATGTACCACTAGACACACACATGTAACATACTAGAATGGGAATCACATGCCATATTGGAGAACAAAATTATAATGCACATTACAGTTTTCACAGCACTTTTCTCACAACCCTGTGAAGTAGGTTGTAGGAGTGTTCTCATTCCCATTTCACAGATGAGGAAACTGAGGCTTGGAGAAATAACGTGCCCATAAGCAGCAAAACCAGCACTCAAAGTCAGTACTGTCTCTTTTCAGTGTAGCTAGCTGCCTGTTTGCCTCATTCAACCTGTCTGCACACTGTTGATGTAAAGTAGACCTTAGTTTGGGGCTTATGTAAAACAGAAAAGACTAAAATTAATTAAGAAACACATTTATTGTGCAAAAGAAATGCTGACCTCAGTCCCCAGCTACTATGCTAATGAAATATCTTCACTCTCTCTAGGGCTTGCAAAAAAAAGAGGTTTTTATTGATACTAATTTCATTATCTTTACCTATGTCTATTCATTCGATTACAACATTTAAAAATGTTTTCTGTGCTTCTGACCTCTCTGATTTGAGACCCTGAAGCATACATTTCTTGTTTTTTAAGTTGACTTCAGTGTGTTTTTTAAGGCCTAAACCAAATTCTTTTCTGCAGGGAGCCAAGTCCTGACTTTCAATGTATAAATGGGCAGGTTCTTAGCCATGGACCTGAATGGGTGTATGTGCCTATGTATAATTAGACAACATCATGTATACATATATACATACCCTCCACACGCTCATACACATTGAGATCTAGTGGAAAGAACAAGAAATTGGGAGTCAAAAGGCTTGGCCATGACATTATTGGGTGATCATAAGCAAGATTATTGCCCCTCTCCGGGCCTCAGTTTTCTCTTCAGTAAAATGAAAGTTAGAAGCTCTCCAAGGATCCCTACAGGATTGAATGTTCCATATAGCTGAGTTATTCTAGGAATTATGGGAGTCTATGAATCTTTTCCTTCCTTGCCTGGGGTATGGTGAAGGGGAATAGGATGGGAATCTTTGAAATAACCTTAGTGACCTTGTGTCTTCCATAGTATGGCACAGGAGATCTGGGCACTGAATTTGTTCCCAAGGGAGAAAATTCCCTTTTGCCGAAGTCTGCCCAACAATCTTTCACCCCCATCTCCTTCCATGGCCTTGTGTGTCCTGCCTGTATTACCCTAATTACCTGGCCTAATCAACCACATGCTGCCTGAGTCCTCTCCTCCCCTGCCAGATACTTTATACAGACAGCTGGCTATAGGAAAGAGGGGGTGGGAAACAGGGAAGGGATCCAGGGACCACAGATGGCAGTTGTGACGTAGTGGAAAATAAGGCTTGAGTGGGTGCTAGAAAACTCAGGTTCAAGTCCTCATTCCAACCACTGAGTAGCTGAATGATGTTAGGCAAGTCACTTCATCGATCTAAATGTCAATTTCCTCATCTTTAAAATGACAGGATTAATCCCTTTCCTGTCTACCCCTCATGTTGATGTTGGGGCTGGTGAGATAATGTTGGCAAAAGCGCTTTATAATCTGTAGAGCACTTTCCAGGCCTACTTTCCATAGTGTTGGCCAAGGTCAACGCCATTTTGTTTTAAAATAACAATATGCTTATGTTAATAATACTAAATAATAACAAACATTTATATAGTGCTTGCTACATGTTAGGTACTGTGCTAAAGTGCTTTACAATTCTTATCCCTTTCGATTCTCACAACTACCCTGGGAGGTTGGTGCTATTACCCCCATTTTACAGATGAGGAAACCAAGGCAAACAAAATGAGGCCTAGGATCACACAGCTTTTAAGTGACTGAGGCCGAATTTGAACTCAGATCTCGCTGACTCCTAACCTGGTGTTCTATCCATTGTGCCATCTAACTGTCCCCAGTACTATAACTAAACTACTCCATAACGGCAAAAAACCTGATGTAATGTCATTTGGCCAGTTGCCCACTGGTAAGATTATTCTCATGGAACTAATAGCCCTGTGAATTCTGTTTCACCTAAACTTGTGTTTTCATGGAATCAGTTAATGATGCTAAGGGGGTAGGAGAAGGAAATGCCTGTAACATAGGCAAGCACACAATTATTATTAGTACTGTGATTTCTGAATATCCAAGGTCTTCTCTGAAGATCTTGACCCTGGGTGGGTGATGGTGGAGAAAGGTAAAGGTGGAAGATGGGGAAACAAGGACTTACCAAGCAGCTGGACTCCCCTCGTGAGGCCATAGACGTCAACCAGGGCCCACAGGGGATCGGCAGTTCGGACCCCACTGAAGAACAGCATGGCAGCAGAGTCGTTGACCCGGTAGAACACCCGGCCCTTCTTGTCCACCCAGAAGGCAATGATGTTGCCCTCATTAGCATACTCCTCAGGTAATGCCTTGGCCCAGAAGCCACTCTGGGACACGAGGTCAGGACAGGCATACTTGGGCAGTGTGTCTGGGTTTATTCGGGATGGATCCTTGCATGTGAACCCCAGCCGGAGGGCCCCACTCCAGCAGCATTGCTTCTTGGTGATCTGTGGAAGTCATGGGGACAGAAGACTTAATTATTCAATTCGGACGCATATAAGGGCCTCCCTTCCCCAGTCCCCAGCTTGATCAATCATGGTAACCTTCCTGAAGGAGGAGGTGAAGAAAGAGACCTTAATATAGCTCACCCTTTTCTCAGACTTTCCATGGCTCCACATCTGAACTGGGAAAAGAGAGGGGAAACCCTGCTCTCACTCCTAGTGTTTTAACAACCACTTGACATTCCCTCCAATATGCTAACTCCAAGAAATCTTCCCTTATGGATCCTACCAGAGAGGGTGGAGCGTAGCCTGTTCCTGTTCTGGATTGAGACCTCCCAGATTTGTTCCCACCTCTGGCATCTTCCCCTATTCTTTAGGCACAGCCGGAAGGAATGACTGAGAAAGAAGGAAAGGAAGGAATTGGAGAGGACAAGGGTAAGGAGGAGGAAGACGCTGGAGCGATGAGGGCAGGGAGGAGGCAGGGACTAGAAACAGGGAGGAGAGTGTTTGAGGGTCCAGGAAATGGGCCCACCTTTAGCCTGACTTGTTCATAGATGAGGACGGGCCGGTTGCTGAAGGTGATGGCGTTACAGAAGCTAGCCTGCCTCTTGACAGCCTTGTGGCTGAGGTCCATCAGGATCTGGGAGCCCTTGGTGTGTGGATGGAAGAGGAGCGGTGTGGCAGGGAGGCTCCCACCTGGAGGCGTTGGCAGACAGTGCTTCTGTTTGTGGTGACATCGGTGAGAGGAGGCAGGGAAGGGGCCACCAACAGAATCTGCAAGGGAGTGAGTCATCTATGAAGGGATATTGTCAAGAGGTTCAGCTTGGCCTGAGATGGGGAGAAGCCACCAAGATGCCACCCATCCGCCCAAGAACAGTCTAAGCCATGGGGACAACCACCACTATCATCACTGTCAATCAGGCATCACTGTCACTGCCATCACCACCACCATCGTTATCATCATCACCACCTACCATCAGCTATCATTCATTCAGTAGACGTCATCATCTCCATCATCACCATCCCCACCAATCCCAACACCCTCATCCATACCATGACCAGTATCTTTCTCTTACACTTACAAAATCCATAGCTCTCCTTTACTGAGCAAATACTCCCCATTCAAATACAATACAAAGTCCAAAAGCTTATTAAGGGTGAATTCTTTGAATTATAAGACAAGTTTCCATTTTATAGATGGAGCTCCCATAAAGAGTGAATTTTTGAAAGTCTATGGTAGCCTTGGTACACACTCGCAATCTCTGCAGCCAACGAGGCTAAGGATGGCAGATCTCTTGAGTTCAGATTTCTGAGCTGCAGTGGACTACACTGATTAGTTGTCCACATTAAATTCATCATTAAAGATGGTGAGCCCTCAGGAGCAGGGAACCACCAGATTACCTGAGAAGGATCCCACAAGCCCAGGGTGAAAACAGAGAGGCCCAAACTCCTAGGCCAATCTGAATGGGATCGGGCCCTTGAGTAGCCCTTTCCCTTCCAACCTGCTCAAGATAGGGAGATTCAGTCTTCAAAAAAAAAAAAAATGTAAGAGTCTGGTAGACCTTGGGCAAATCAGCTTGCTCTCTTTAGTCCTCAGTTTCCTTATCTATAAAATGAGGGCATCAGGTCAAATGATCTCCAAGATCCTTCTCATTTTCATTTTATTATCTAGTAGCATACATGAGATGAAGTTTCTATGAAAAGTAAAAAATAAATATTGTAAATAGTAAAATCTATGGTGCATAGACATTCTTGTTAAAGAGTCAGTATGATGTAACTAGGGGTGTACTAACTAATGTTTAAAAACTGGCTCTTTGAAGGGGGGGAGTGTAGACACAACACACTTTTAAATTTAATCTGCATTGTTCACATTTTCCCTATTACCTCCTGAAGTTGAGATAATCAACAGAACAATAAACCAAGTCCTAATCTGTAGCATTTGTCAATTTCTGTGGTATAAATGCTCACACTGAAAATTTAACAATCAACTCTCAAGAGCTGTTTGGACTTAGTTCTAGTATATCTCTTTGTTGCGCTTCAGTCCTGTCTGACTCTTTTTGACCCTATTTGGGGTTTCCTTGGCAAAGACACTGGAGTAGTTTGCCATTTCCTTATCCAGCTCATTTTGCAGATGAAGAAACTGAGGCAAACAGGGTTAAGTGACTGGCCCAGGATCCCACAGCTAGTGAGCCTCTGAGGCCAGATTTAACTCAGGAAAATGAGTCTTGCTGAGTCCAGGCTCAGCCCTCTACCCACTCCACCATCTAACCCATTCATAGCACAGGTCCAATGGAAAGCATATTTGACCAGGGGCCACTCCAGGCTCTAATACATATTCTTCTACAAAGTCTTTGGGTCACTTGGACAAGTCACTTCCTTTTAGGTGGGGCTCAGTTTCTTCATGATATTGATCTCTAAGATACTTTCCAATTTTAAAGTAGTCTTTGTAAGCATCCTATTAGATAGCAATATATTCAGACCCACTAAGAATAATATTCTCCAAGTCCAGCACTGTAACTGCCATTCCACACTACCTAAAGGGTCCATAGAGATCATTTGTTCCAGGGATTCTTAACCTTTTCTATGGCATGAGCCCTCATTGGCCAGCTGGTGAAGCCCTTTCTCAGAAAACATTTTAAATGCATAACATAAAATGCATAGGATTCCAATGAAAGGAATTATGCTGAAATGCAGTTAGGGGAAGGAAAGGAAAAGGGAATAAGCATTTGTTAAGCACCTACTTTGTGCCAGACTGTGCTAAGCATTTTTTTTACAAACATTATCATCAAAATATTTTTAAAATAAGGTTAACAGTCTCTGGTTAACCTTAACCAGGTTAACAATCTCTGATCCAATCCAACTCATTTGTTTTAGAGATGAGGAAACTGAAGCCCAGATGGTTGGGATAAGCTAGGGCAGGCTGGGGAACCTGCAACCTTGAGGCTACCTGTGGTCTTGGGCTACACTTAAGGATCTAGAAGGCCACAGGTAGCCTCAAGGCTGCAGGTTCCCTGCAGGAGCTAGCGTACAGAGGGAGCAGTGTCTAAAACTGGCCTTGTGCTGAAAACAAGAGGAGGAACAGACACAGTCACTCAAGAAGCCCCTGCCATGCCAAGCTGGTAGAACTCACACACAGATCATAGATTTAGAACTGGGAAGGACCTTCAATACCATCTAATCTAAGCCCTTATTTTAACACCTGAGGAAAGTGAGATTAAGTGAGAACAGAGGCACAAAGACTGTAACTGGCAAGGCTGAGATTTGAACTCAGGTCCTCTCCCTTCAGATCCGCCAAACTGATGCTTTCAACCAGCACAAGATAGTGAGAAAATTGCTAAACCATAGGATACTGTAGGAGATATGGACATAGGCTGGAGCAGTGTGGGAAAGCTTTCCAAGATAAGTACTTGGGTGGAGGGGGCAGGGGATGGGGAGAATGGGGATGTAAGAAGAGGGAAATAACCCTCTGGGTCAGGGATCAGGAATATTAGAAGAGCCCTCCCAAGCCAGATTGGGAAAGTGCTCTGACCAGGAGCACACACTCATCCAAGACTCCAAGTCCTGGGCTACACGTGGTTCCTAAGATCCCTCTCAGCTCTAAAGCCGATTCTAGGAGCCCTAGGGAGGCTCTCATCGCCCCCTGTCTCCCCCACGTTCTCCTGCTCCCTGGAGAACTCCCTCAAGCTGCTTTGTCCCACAGGGGAAGGACCACCCTTCCCTGCCTCGCCAGCACTGACAGCTTTACAAGCCTCCGGGAGCTTCCAGAGGCAGCTGGGGAGAGGCGGGGAGGATGGGGTCACCCAGAAGGGAAGCAGGAGAGGCTGCTGCTGACACAATGGAAAACTCTCTCTGCGATTCTCCCATCCCCCCAGCCCTGCCTACCTCCCAGGGCTGTTGTACTAGGTAGGTGTGACTGCCCTTGGCCAAGCATTTAACACCCGACCGAAGTACTTCCTTAGCCTGTGTTCTTCTGCCATGTGGTTCTCATGGTCACGTGTCTGTTCACTGACCACCTAGGATCACGGCATTCAGAGCTCGAAGAGGCCTCGGAGATGCTCCCTGCAATGACTGTCACAGATGAGACCCTGGGGGCTCGCAGTGGAGCCCAGGAGTTAATGCTGTATGTAGCAGGGCTGGGAAGTACACCCAAGCCTTCTGACCCTTCTGCTGTACATTTATAACAGCCCATCAGGGGTGGGGAACCTGCAGCCTCGAGGCCACATGTGGCCTTCTAGGTCCTGGAGTGCGGCCTTTTGACTGCGTCCAAGTTTCACAGAACAAATCCTTTGATTACGGGGATTATTCTGCGAAGTCTGAATGCAAAGAGCCATCACTATAAGGGAGTTTCCTTGGTTTAATTCGAATTAGCACCTGCTCAATTTACTGGGGGGTGGGGAGACACTGAAAGACTAAATGACATGCCCTTGGTCCCACAAGCAGTTTTGTTTCAGAGAAAGAAAGTGAACCCACATCTCCCTAATTCCAAGAAAGGAAACAAGTATTAAGCACCTGCTATGTTCTAGGCACTGTGTTAGCACTTTGCAAACACTTACTCCTCAGACCAATCCTGAGAAGTAGGTGCTATCATTATTCCCTTTATACAGTTGAGGAAACGAGTCAGGCAGTGGTCAAGTGACTTGCCTAGGGTCACACAGAATCTGAGGTCAAGATATGAAGCCAGGTCTTCCTGACTCATTCCAGTGCTCTACCTACCATACTGCCATGCTCTAATTAGAATTGAAATAACTCATATTTCACATTTTCCATAGCACTTTAAGGCATACAAAGTACTTTCCTTTTAACAAAGCTTTGAAAAAAGGAAGGAATTATTACCCTCATTACACAGATGAGGAAAATGAAACTCAGGAGGTAAATGACTTGCCCACAGTGGCAGAGCAAAACTTAGGTACAGGTCTTGGGATTCCTAGAAGAGTTGTTCCATTGTATGAATGCTGCTTTTTGAACCAGGAAACTAGGGCATAGGTCCCAGCTTTTATAATCATCACCCTAGGCATGACTCTCTGGAGTAATCATTTTCTCATCTGTAAAAATAATAATATTGTACTACCTATGTCACAGGGTTGTTGCAAAATTATGGCCATTAAATGACATGTCTCAAAGGATATGGAGTCCAAATCCCTTAGCCCAGAGATGAGAGTCAGGAAGACATTCAAGATTTGAACCCAGAGCCTCTGACCCCAAAGCTGCACTACCATGAAATGCAATGGGAAAAGTCCTGGATTTAGAATTTGAGATCACAGGTTCAAATCCTGATTTTGTAAACAGCTACTTTTATATAATCATGGGTCTCTCATTAAGGTCCTTCAGCCTCAATTTCCTAAGCTGTTAGATGGGTAGGATTTTTCATAGATGGATAGGGAGGAGGAAAGAGAGGACAGATTATTTCAGACCGAGGGCAGATATGACCAAAGTTGCAGAGGTGGAAAATCACAGGAAAAAATCCAAGGAAGAAGTATGTGGGGAGTAAATGTATCTATAAACGGAGGTTGAGGCTATCTTGTGGCCAACGAATTTGGACTTTATTTTGTGGGCCCCCAGGAACCACTGAAGACATCAGAACTTTGTCTCAGGAGGCTTGATCTGAAAATGTATGTAGGATGAATTGGAGGGATCTCACTTTAGATGGTTTCGGTCTTTTCAATGAAGTGGGATGGGGTCCTCTACTGGGTTGGGGATTTGAAAAGCAGACTAGATTTTGATAAGAATAGTCGCTAAGAGACAGGTCCAAGTCCTGCAGCACACCAAGAAAGCTCAGCCGAGCCCAGGAAGCAAGCACGCTTTCATAGCACATTGGCTAGGCTTCCATTGAGTAGCACGCCTGCCTGCATCTCTGGCTTCCTTGAGAGAGCAATCAGAAGATCAACGAAGACCTCTGACAGCTGATTTCATATTCTCTGCCATTTATGCACGTACTTCATTCATTTACTCATGCATACATACACATAATTAAAACGTTAGGTGGCTTAGTAGATAGAGGACCAGACCTGGAGTTCGAAAGACTCAACTTCCTAAGTTCAAATCAGGCCTCAGACACTTACTAGCTGTGTGACCCTGGGCAAGTCACTTAACCCCTGTTTGCTTCAGTTTTCTCATCTGTAAAATGAGCTGGAGAAGGAAATGGCAAAAGCACTCTAGTATCTTTGCCAAGAAAACCCCAAGTGGAGTCATGAAGAGTTGGACACAACTGAAAAAATGACTGAGCAACAGCATTGTGAGTGCTATAGATAGTAGAGAGCTGACCTGGGTTCTAATCCTCCCCCTGACCCATCCTAGCTGTGTGGGCCTAGGCAAGTCACTTATCCTTTCAGTGCCTCAGATAACTTTCTAAGAACAGAAGTTTCAGAGAAGGTGTTCGTCTGCTTTCCTCACTGGGAGTTCCTTATAAAATCACAGGTTCAGTCCCAAATATATGTCTGTGTGTATCTATGTATAAGATACACACAGACATATATAATGTATACATACATATACAGGTGTGTGTGTGTGTGGGAGTGTGTCTGTGTGTGTGTGTGTGTGTGTGTGTGTGTGTGTGTAGCCTGCCCGGTGACCAGAGCTATAACCAGCAAAGAATGGACTGACATTCTGAGAATGGGGGTAGAAGTGGTATTATTCCTCTCTAGGGGATCACCAACCTGGTGCCCTGCCTGAGATTGGACTAGTGTTATGGGGTGCAGCTGCTCCCAGCCACCACCCCTGGGTCCTATCTCCATAACATCTCTACCCTGAGTATTACCTTCCTTCAATCAACTCTCAACTGAAATTTCTCCAGGCAGTCACCACTCTGCGTGGTGCTTAGGGTGCTGAAGCATTTTCTTGTTCTAATAACTAACAGTACTTCATCCACTTATTTCATTTGTTTCAGCTCTGGGAAGGAGGTGCTATTCATGAACACACACACACATACACACACACACACACACTCTCAAACATCCATTTTACAGATGAGGAAAGTGAGTCTGAGAAAAGTTTAATGAGTCTCCCATAGTCACATAAACAGTAACTATCTGAAGAGACATTTGACCTCAAGTTTTTCTGACTCCAGGTCTACTATTCCTTATCTCTCTCCTCCTTTTTATCAAATTTGCAGAATGTCTATATGATCTAAAATTGCCATCTCCCTTCCTAGAGGAAAGGTTTATTATCCCCATCTAGAGGGAGCATGCTCAGGACAGGACCACTGTGTGAAGTGAAAGCTGGGTGAGTGTTGGGAATGAGGGCAGGGAGGCCTCTGCCACGGACTGTCTCTACAACTTGGAGCAAGTCACTCTGGGCCTCAGTTTCTTTCTCTGTAAAATGAGGCCATTGAACCTGATGCCTTCTAGGGGCCCTTCTGGCTCTGAATCTATAATCTTATCAGATTTGGCTGCCCAGAAAAAAAGCTGACAGACAGACATAGAATCTCTGCTTATTCATAGGCTGAAAATTACCCCCACTCTCCGCACCCTTCTCCCCCTTCCTTCCCTCCACAGACTTTACTTGAGAAGAGCCACTGACTGTCCTGCAGTCTCCTCCCAGATTCTCCCAAAGGGAAATTTCAAAGTACCAGTTTTGTGAATGCTTGTGTGTGGTTCTGAATTTTGGTTTCTCTCCTTGCAGCTGTGTGTGTGTGTGTGTGTGTGCCTCAGTATCTATAGGTACTGCAGTCTACGTATCTCTGTGTGTGACATCCCACCTCATGCTGTCTGTGCCTGCCTGTGTATGCACATCTCTATCTTGGGTTTTGTGTTTCAACACGTATCTCTGGGGTGGGAAGGCAGAAGAGAGCATCTATTCTTACTATTTATCACAATGGAGATGAAGGGAGTTGCTGAGAATCATGGAACATTGAGTATCAGAGCTGGTTGGGATCTTAAAGATCATCCCAATCCTCATTTTACAGATGGGAAAACTGGTGCCAGAAGGGGAGGAGGGGAGAAAGCAAGTGGTCCAAGATAACACTTATTTAAGGAACCTGCTTAGGTTACCTGCCATGACCACCACACATGTGAGTGGATGTACTCCCAGCACTGAATATTAAATGCAGGGTGAGGGTGGCATCCAGATGAGGGGATACAGGGAGGCAGGAAGGGATGACAGGACAGAGGGACAAGTAATACATTGAGTAGAACATTAGACCAAGTGTAATTGTAATTCCTGGCATCCAGAGACTATTTAATTTTTTTTCTCTTTGTCTCTAGCACCTAGCACAGGGCTTGCCTCATAGTAGGAACTTTAAACACTAGTTGATGGATTGATTGATTATCACCTTTATACCTTTTTTCATATCTTGAATGCCCTCCCTCAATTTATCCACAAATCTAAACCTATCTTTCAAGGTCTCATTCAAGATCTACCGCTTTACATTAAAATCAGAATTTTAGAGCGTCCTAGCTAGAGGTCATCTCAGCTTAATTGTCTTATTTTACAGAAGAGAAAACTGAGGTGCAGAGTGGGGAAAATAGATTCTCCTGGGTCACGTGGATAGAAATTAGCTGAGAAGGAATTCAGACCCAAGCCCTCTGGCACTAAAACTGCCTTCTTTCTTCTCTTCTTTCTTTTCTTTTCTTTCTTTTTTCCTTCTTTCCTTCCTCCCTTCCATCTTCTTTCTTTCTTCCTACCTTTCATTCTTTTGAAAAACATTTTATTTAAAGCTTTGATTTACAAATTCTATACCTCCTTCTCTTCCCCCCTCCCTGAGACAGGAGGCAATCAGATATAGGTTATACATATGCAATTATGTATAACATTTCCATATTAGTCACAGCAAAGCTATTTTCACAAAGCCTCCCTGAACCACCCCGGTCTACAGTGATTGGTCTTTCTCTGAGCTGACACCATCAAATCAACAAACGTTTGCTAGACATCTACTAGAGCACTCTGTGCTAGGCACTGAGGGAGCTGATATAAGGCATAGTACCTGCCCTCAAGGAGCATACACTTTAATACTGGTCTAAGGCACCAGCACTGATAGATAGGCACAGGGTAACATGCAGTATTTACATGGTAAATATGTAAGTTACAAAAGAAAGCAGGCAGCTAAGTGGTACAGTAGTTGCAATGCTGGGCCTGGAGTCAGGAACACTGAGTTCAAATACAACCTCAGACACTTAGTAGCTGCGTGACCTCGGGCAAGTCACTTTACCCTGTTTGCCTCAGTTTCCTCATTTGTAAAATGTGCTGGAGAAGGGAATAGCAAACCACTCCAGTGTTCTCTGCCAAGAAAACCCCAAATGGAGTCAAACTGAAACAAATGAATTATAATAGAGTTAGGGGAAAGGAGTGATATAAATAACAAATCTGAGAAGGCAGGGTGGCATAGGCTCCCAGGAAAGCCTTGAATACTAAGCAAAGGATCTGAACTCTCCTTAAGTACCATACAACTGGAACTTAGCGTATGAAACCTGGTATCAGGGGAATAACATTTAGAAACCTAGGAAACCATCTGATCCAACTTCTTCATTTTTACAGATGAGGAAAGTGTGGCCCAGAGAAGCCATACCACTTGCCAAAGGTCACACAGGAAGTAAATGGCAGAGCCAGGATTTGAACCCAGGTTGTCTGTCTCCCAACCCAATGCTTATTCCAGAGTATCCAATTTAAGAAATATTTATGAAGTGCCTGGGATTGCTGCTCCTCTTCCCCAGACAGACTCAGCCTCTCCTGCCTCTCCATAAGGGACAAACACTGAGTGGGCATAGAGGTGAACTTAAGATAGATTTGCCAACTACTCAATTCCTCTTTCCGGATATGAAGCCAGTGTGAGCAAAGGGTCCTCTCTGAACCATCAGACACATACAAATACAGACACAGACACATGCACACACACCATGTGCACTCAGACATTGAGAGCTGATGCTTCCAAGTGGAGGGCTGGCGGCTGCCTCTGGACCTCCTAAGGGTTAGGTCTGAAGAAGGAAGGGGGCACCTGTTGCCCCCACACACTGTCACTAGATGCTGAGAAACAAGTGATGACCAGATCCCATCCCCAGAGTCACCTGACATCCAACCAGTTGCCTGTCTCCCAGCTGGGGAAGTCCTAAATCATAGGCAACATGTGTGCCATTCTCACCATCGCAGGCCCAGGCCTGTGTACATGGGTGTGCAAATAAGCCTATGTATCTGGCTCAGATGGCTCTGTGCACACCAAAGCTTGGGTGAGGACATTCTAGCCCAGACTCAGGGTTCACTCTGAGGGGTCATGAAAGGAAAGCAGAAGCCATGGGAGGGAAGGGCCTGTCTCCATCCTTCTATCTCCAAACATCCCACTCTGCAGAGGTCCAGCATGTAAATGCTGATACTGCCATTTGGATAGGCGTTCAAACATATGTTCCTTCTCTCTCCAGTTCAGCTTTGCCCATTTATGCCCAGCATCAGGTCCATAATACACACACATACACACACACAGAGGGACATATAGACACAAACATACAGAAACACATATACAGACACAAAGGACCACATCACACACACACACACACACACACACACACACACACACACATTCTCACACACACACACTCTCGGATGTTCTCACCAATTACTCCTTTCCAAGCAGTCAATTTCACCCTCACGGGCCTCAAAAAACAAAAAGCAACCCCAAACCCAAAGACTCAAAATAAACAAACCTCAAGTCCCATGATGAAAATACAATTGAGAAAATGTCTTCAGTGAACAAGCCTTAAAGGCATACGAAATTCCAATCTTTTTACCCCAGATCCACAGTGAGGAAGGGAGCAAAGGCAGAGGGAGAGGAATAAACCACGCAGCCCCTGCCCTGGTTCCCAGAACCCCCTTTGTCTGCCCTCTTCCTCTGAGTGTCTAACGCTGGGCTCCCTGGGGGTCGCTAACAAACTAAGAGCTGTCCTCCCCTCTCCTTGCCTTCCCAGCCCTACACCTGCACTTCCTTTCTCTACTCTGTCCTTGCCTCTCCTTTCTTCTTACCTCCTCTGTCCCTCCCCTCCCTCTCCTCCTTCCCTCTCTACTTCTCTCTCTCTCTGTCTCTGTCTCTCTCTGTCTCTCTGTCTCTGTCTCTCTCTGTCTCTGTCTCTCTCTCTCTGTCTCTCTCTGTCTCTGTCTCTCTCTGTCTCTGTCTCTCTCTCTGTCTCTCTCTGTCTCTCTCTCTCTCTCTCTGTCTCTCTCTGTCTCTGTCTCTCTGTCTCTGTCTCTCTGTCTCTGTGTCTCTGTCTCTGTCTCTCTCTGTCTCTCTCTCTCTGTCTCTCTCTCTCTCTCTCTCTCTCTCTCTCTCTCTCTCTCTCTCTCTCTCTCTCTCGTCTAATTCCCTCGTCTCTGGCCAATCAACCGCAGAGTGTTTCCAAGGAAAATCGGCCCAGAGCTGAGGGGTTGGCTAAGGGGGCCAGGGCCTTGGTGGTGAGGGATTGAGGAAGGGAAAGGAAACAAGCATTTATCAAGCACACACTATGTGTGAGCTACTGTGTTAATGGCTTTACAAATGTCTCATTTGATAATCTGAGCTGGGCTAAAGTGTCAAGAGACAGAAATGTTGAGGGGGATGGGAGGGATGAGGCCCAAGGCAGAAGAGGGATAAAGAGGAGGAACTGTAGGATGCCTTATGGCCTCCATCCCATGGGACTCAAATCCCCAAGCTACTGGCAACTCCTAAAGATGCCTCTTGTGTCTTCTCGGGGGAGAAGGCACCTGGAGAAACCATCCCTAGTCTCTCAGCCTGGTCTCTGAGTTCCCCCTTTTCCCACCCCACCCTTCCCAGTGCTGCCCCTGAAGCTCAGTCTCCCCACTTTCTCTAGCCCTCAGCAGGCCTCCAGTCCTTAGCTGTTTTCACAGAGCCCTTTCACATGCAAAGCCCTTATGCTAATGTCGCTGGAGGCCTGCCCTATGACTCTAATTACTTCTCCTCCCCTCTTTGCTGGGGGCTGGCCAGAAACTGACCTATGAGATTTGCCTGAAGTCTCAATCCATAATAGGCCTTCCATCTGGGCAGTGACCCTATGGCCACTCTCCCTTTGCCAGTCTTTTGGGACTAGAGACTACAGAGAGGAGACCTACCTGCGTTATATCTCGTTTATCTTGTTCCTCCGGCTCTGTGAACCCCTCTCCTAGAGCCAAGAGCCAATCCCAAGCCAGGCCAGGCCTGAAGGGATCTGGGCAGAGGCTTTTGGTACTGTCCCCTTAACTAGCTCCTGGATTCTGAGTCTGCCAGGGCCACCCATCTGTCACTTTCTCCTTTCCAACCCTCAAGATTAAATTCATTGCCTTTTAAGAGAGCCAATCATCTGTGTTTTTCTCTTCTCCTCCCTGTCTCCCCCCACCCCCACCTCCCCAATCAGCTTTTCCTTTTCTTATTAGAAATTAAACACCCTGGAGCTTAAGACTTCCAGAGAGAGACCAGGGCTGGAGGGCAGGAATGTCCAGTCCAGAGAGAACCACTGGTGTTTGGACATATCCCTTTTCTCCTCACCAGCCCTGAACTCTGTTCTTTGGCTTTTTCTAGGGCGCTAGTGGAAGTTTATGAAGCTAACTCTCCATCTACCCTAGCATCTACTCTGGCTACCCCACTGATTCAGTACCCAGCTCTCCTAGGGTGCCCTGTCCAAGGCCATTGACCCCATCTGGCCCAGGACACAATGGAGAGATGGAGTAAAACAGCCATCCCATTACCCAAAGTCTTGTTCAAAATGGGGGACAGGGAAGGCCAGCTTAAGCCCCCTAGGGCTGGAGAAAACTCAGTTCCAAAGGGATCTGATGACAAAACATAGGGCTGCAGTGGGGAGGGTATCCTTCCCACTTACCGTGACTGATGATACAACATCAGCCATGTTGCTACCAAAACAGCCAGTGCCTTACAGGAAGCACTGTGGAAGCTTTAGGATATCCTGGCACAGTCTAGTCCAGCGCAGCTGAGCTTGAAGCTGCCCAGGGTAGCCCAGCAGAGCTCTCCTTGCTCTCTGAGATGGCAGAATCAACCTGTTCAGAAGGCTCCCAGAGCCATCTGCCCTCCCTCGAAACTACAATTAGATCTTCTCCCCAGCTCAGAGAGAATAAAACCAGGAAGAGCATAGCCGGGATTCAGAGGCCTGGTGGGTAAGACTGGAGAGGGCAGGACATGGCACAAGCTAGCCATCCTTCTGCCTTAGTGTGTCTGGCTTTAGACACAGAGCCTGAAGTATGTGTGGCTTCACTGCCCAACGTACTCACCCTCGGAGTAAACTTCCCATCCTTCCCTTACAGTATGTATGAACACACATACATATGTACATGAGATCACATACAACCACACCCACAGAACATGGCGTGCAAACATGCAGATACCAAGGCATATTCATATCACACATGTTCAGACACACAATCCACAGCTACACATACATGAACACATACATGCCCCCTCACGTCCTTCTGTGCCATAGCCCAGTATGATATCCAGACAGTGCAGCACCAGGCCCAACACCCATTTGTTTCAAGTTCCTGTGGTTCTGTTATCATAGATATAAAATATCCTGGAGCTCTCACCCTACTGGGAGGGGGCATGGATACCAACATGGGGGAGGTAAGTAAGATGATAAGGAGATTTGTCGGCCATCTGTCTGCCTGCCTCTGGGCTGGCGGCTGCCAGGGGAGCCTGGCCTTCTCCCTTACTCTCCCTCTCTGCCTCCGCTTTTCCTCTTGTCCCTGGATCAATCAGGGTTCTTCCCAGAAGCCCACCACCCATGCTTCAGTTGTCTGCCCCCTGCTCTTACCCCCTTGCCCTCAGACCCTGAGACCCAGCACACGGTCAACCAACTCTGGGGCACGGAAAAAGCATGACAATGACAGTAAACCCTGGCACAGTACACGCTGCCCTGGGCCACCCTCCCTCCCAGAGCCCGGTGCTTTACTACAGGAGACTGGGCTAGGCTGGGGGACAAGGGCTAGTGGGGTTGGGGGGTGTCTGCTCCTTACCATAGAGGGTGCTCCGAGTGATCTGTCCCCCCATGGCCGGCAGGGTGCAGGCACTGCCACCTCGGGGCCTCTGTCACAGAGGGTTGGTGCTGGTGGGGACCTCCCTAGGGGCAGGCATGACCAGCAGCTGGCATCTCTCTCGCGCACACACGCAGACTCACCTCCTGAACAGCTTAGTGCCTGCTCACAAACACACACACACACACACACACACACACACACACACACACAAACACACCCCCGCTAGCTATTGCACTGCTCACCGTCTCCAGCAGCTTCCACCCACTTTCAGACCCTCCCTCCTTCCTCCCCTCCCTCCCCTGGTACAGGCACTAGGCGCTGTCATGTTTATTTACATAAGGAGGAGGAGACTGGAGTCTTCCTGAAATAGACCGGGAGCGCAGAGCCTTCTGTTGATGCAATGGCCCCTGTGCAGACACCAAACCCAATGTGGGAGATGCTTGCACACCTATCCCCTCCACGTGGAGTCACACGCACAAAGACATCCCATGCTACCTACCATGACACACATCCACACCTGCTCCACACCAAGGCTCACGCCTTTCCTGTGCAAGCACACAATTACACACACACACACGGTGACACATGTTCAAACACAGCTGTATACTCCTATGTGCATGTATCTTCACATACATGTCACATGCTGTACTGTCAGATATCCAGAATTATAGCATATTCAGGTTGGAAGTGACCTCAGAGACCAGTGTTACTGTGACACACAAACACAGTCTCACACACACATTCATTGCATCCATATGATGCATTGCATGCATCACACTGCATGCATTTACAAGGAGTCTCAGGTTCTCTCTCACTCTCCCCTTCACTTTTCCTTCCCTTCCTCCCTCCCTCTCTTTTTATCTCCCTCTCTCCATGTTTCCCCCTCTCTCTTCTGTCTCCTTTCCCTTTCCTTCTCTTGCTTTCTTTACACACACACACACAAATATACATATGGGCTTCCAAATCTTCACTCCTATATTCTCAACAGAATCACCCCAGGAACAAGGCAGGGTATCCCAAAGCAACAGGCTCCTGAAGGTGGGAAATAGAGTCAAGGGAAAACTGTTTAGGGTGGTACAGAGCCCCCAGACCTTGGCAGAAGGTGACAGACATCAGGGACAAAATGGGATTGAGAGACTGAGAGTCTAGCTCCTATGCCCGTTGGCAATACTGAAAGAAAGAGGAAGAGAGGGATCCTCCTCTTGAGGCAATAGCATACCTGCACCCTAGGGTCCCTAGGCACCTTCCCTTTCTTCTGCTCTCTAAGACGGCTGTGACTCTGCTGCCCCATAACCCGGAGAGCTCAGTGTTAACCAGAAGCTGTCAGATACCCAGGCAGATGGCACTGAGGAGTCCTGGGGCTCACTTCCCACAGACATACACCATGTCTGGCCCCATCCAGCCCCAACCTCCTCCCCAGTCCCAGCACAAACTCTGGAGCCAGAATGTTTCTGGGAGAGGCTGAGTGGGTGACAAATGGGGAACCTCTGGGGAGCAGAGGGCCGGAAAGGGCAGGACTGTGTTATCAGATAGATGGTCCAGGTCTCTCAGCCCAACAGGGCAGGACAAAGGTAAGGAGCTGAGTCAACATTCTCAAGGGATGAGGAGAAATCAATCAGCCACCACATAGGAGACATAGGAGGTTCCTGTGACTGTGTTCTCCTCCCTTTTCCAGGGAAGCCAGTGAGAAGGAAGCATCAGGGCACTGGATGCCTGTCCCTGGGAAACAGACTGTAAGCCAAGTCGAGATAGGCAGGAGGGGAGGAAACCAGTTCATTCATCATCCTGATTCACTCGCTGACCCCCTCAGCCTGGCGATCTATCAGTACCGGTTCTATCCAAGAGCCAGCTTAACAAACCCATTGTTAAATTCTCAATGGGAGCATATTTACACCTCAGAAATCCACAAAAGTTACAAATCAGGGCTTAATTTATTGTTTTGTGATTTGTCTAGACTTAAGAAAGTGACGGAACATCAATAATGCAGATTTAAATTACAAGGGTAATATATTATATATCTACATACCTATTTGGAGAGTTGATTGTTAAACATTTACTAGCATATCACAAGTTACATGTTTGAGGTTTTGATAGCTAATATTCTCATTCACCAAACACCCCTCACCCACCAACCTCACCCGAGAAAGAAAATTCCCTCTGGTACTGAGTAGAAACCAACTGTGTCCAGATAGAGATACAGATATCGATACAGACAAAAATAGAGAGCTAGAGAGACAGAGACAGATAAAGAGATGGATAGATAGATATAGAGAGACAGAGATGTATACACACATCTTCATCATCATTAGTAATATTTATATAGAACTTTAAGGTTTATAAAGCACTTTACAAATATTAGCTCATTTTATCCTCACAATAACCTTATCATTATCCCCATTTTACAGATAAGAAAACTGAGGGAGGCAGAGTTAAGTGACTTGCCCAGAGTCACATAGGTAGTAATAAGTGTCTGAAGCTGGATTTGAACTTAGATCTTCCCGACTCCAGTCTAGCACTCCATCCATGGAGCCACCTAGCACACATGAACACATGCCTACATATATGGAATATAAGCTCTTTGAGGGCAGAAACCAACTGTGTCATTTTTTATTTTGTATCCCCAGAGCTTGGCATGTAGTAGGTATTTAATAAATGCTTATTGATTTACTGCGTGATTGATATGTACATACATGCACAGTTTTCTTTTCTATTTTTTTATCTTAAATGGTTTCAAGTGTTTTCATCCTATCTACCTAAGTTTTGCTGCTAATGCTGTTCAGTCATTTCACTTGTGTCTGACACTTACGTGACCCCATCTGGGGTTTTGCTGGCAGAGATACTACAGTGATTTGTGGTTTGTCATTTTACAGATGAGGAAACTGAGGCAAACAGGGTGAAGTGACTTGCCCAGGGTCCCACAGCTAGTAAGTGTCTGAGGCCAGATTTGAACTCAGAGAAAGGAGTCTTCCTGACACTATCTACTGTGTCACCCAGCTGCCCCCATTTAAATTAGATAAGGGCTGAACTCTGTCTTATGTTCCTGGATCTACCCTCGATCAGGGCCCTGTCCTGAGTACATACACTTATTAAGCATTTGATGTATGCAGAGCACTGTGCTAGGAGGCTAGGACAGATGAAAACTTTACATAAATAATATACTAACAACCCTTGAGAAGTTTATAATCTACATTTGCTGAATATTATTATTATTTTGCCTGGACTTGTGATTCCACTGATGTAAGGAGTTCCTGGTGAGAAAACTCTCCCTACAAATACATATCTACCCCCTTACAGTCTTAGAGGGCTGCCTTAGGTACTGAGAAGTTGTGTGTCTTACTCAGTATGAGCACAGTATGAATCAGAGGCAAGGCTTAAACTGAGAGCTTCTTATTTCTCTGCCCACTAAGCCACACTCAACATCAGTATCATCAATAGGGATTGTATTGATTATTTCTTTGGTACAGGGAACACCAGGGAAGGAAACTTCTTCTTATTGATGTAAGCCAATACCCTGCCTGCAATTTATAGTCAGAAAGTGTCAAACTCCCCACAACACAGGAAAGGCTAGAATCTGATTGAAATGTAATTGGAAAATTTTAACAAAATTTTAAAAATACGATATGACTTAGTTAATGTTAATTTGTGGTTTTCTGAGCAAGTATGCAAAGTCAGTATTTGACTTTGGCACCAGTATGAATATTAAAGGGCTAAGAGATTCACCCAGGGTCACATAGCAAGAATGTCTCTAAAGCCAAGACGTGAACCCAGGGTTTCTCTATCCAACTTGCCACAGATTCTGGCTGTTATATTATTATCATTAACCATTATTAATAATAATGATTGATAGTAATAAACTATTATTGTTATGACACATACTGGCTGTGACCCTGAGTAATAAAGTCACTTAACTTCTCCATTCTCTAGAGTCTGACCTAAGTTTCCAGTTTAATTGGACATTATTCCCCTTCCTCCCACACTCTGTGATCCAGTTAAATTGACCTTCTCTCTGTCTCACACATATAGCACTCCCTCTCCCACCTCCAAGGCTTTGCACAGGCTGTATCCTATATGCCTGAACTGCATTCTTTCCTTACTTCCCCTTCATACAGTTCTTCCCTCTCTTCAAGACATAGCTCAAGTACTATCTTCTCTATGAAGCCTTACTGATTTCTCCCAAGCACTAGTGCCCTCCCTCCCATGCTACCCTGTATTTAACTATGTGTGTATATGTTTATATTCATTCATTCATGTAACACTTATGATATATGTATGTATACACTCACTCTTTCTTTGTACTCATATCCCTAGTGCTTAACAAGGTGCCTAGCTCACGGAAGGCATTTAATAAATGCCTGTTGATTGACTCATTGATATGAGTTTCCTCACTTGGGAAATTGCCTATAGCCACGAAATCATAGCTCCAGAGCCTAGCCTTCTAAATGGTACTGTATCTCTGTAGTTCTATACACTTTCTAAGGGCTTTCCCATAGGATATCTCACCCAACTGCAAACCTAGCCCCCTCTCCAAGGCATGTCCCTGCTGCAGCTGAGACAGGAAGTAGCACCATCATTACCAATGGCATTCCTCACTGCTTCTGAGTCACCCACTTCTTCCCTCCTTCCAGTCAGAGGCTCCAAGGCTGAGCAGATGAAAACCTTTGGTTTCCCCCAGGGACACTTTCTCACCCTTCTCTCCTCCGAACTTGCCTCCCCTTGGCCATTCTCACAGTTCCAAACTGCCTCAGGCCCTCATCCAGACCCTTCTACCCATTCTTCAGAGGAAACAGAAACTCAGGGTTGGCTTGCTTCTCCCATCACCCTGAACCCTTCCCTCTTTTACTCAAAGAAGCAAGATCTGTCTGACCACACTGTAAGCAGGCCGCAAAAGGGAATTACTGGCTAGGAAAAGATATTATCCCAACTCACGAAGAGAGCAAAGAGTGAGGTTTTGGAAACAGCATCCTGAAAATGAAACTAAAATGTACCTGGCAGGGACCCCTCTCTTTAAGAAAGACTGAAAGGAGAAATCTTAGAGTAGTGAGGCCCACCTGCAGAGCCAGGGATGACCCTGGCCCTACCTTTTGCAGATCCCAGGAGGGGAGGCAGCTACGGCATTATTGTCCCATTCTATAGATGAGACAAGGGAGGACAACAGGGTTAAGTGATCTTTCCAGCTAGTTAGTAATAAAAGATGAACTACAACTCAGGGATCCTCCCTTCCAGTTAAGAGTCAGTGCATCTGGAGTAAAGTGGGGCGGGGAGATTAATCATGGAGACTAGTAGGGGAAGACAGAAGATACACTCAGAGTGAACATGCAGAGAGGCACATGGGGTGATGGAGGAAGGCCTAGGTAGTAATACTATCCCCTGAAAAATACGGCCATTAATTGCTGGAGTCTAGAATAGGGCTTGGGATTAATTATTTATTTATTCCTTTTCAAAATCTGCAACAAAAGAAAAATGGTTTTTGTCTATGAGTTACGTCTGAAGAGGCCGAGGCCTTTCCTCTCATCTCTGCTGGGCCGGAGCCCAGCTTTACTAACCCCCTGTTTCTCCTCTCCCAAGGTCAGGCCGAGAGCCAGTGCCCAGATCTACAAAGATAGTGTGGCTTCTCTGACAAGGACAAAGTAGAGATGGCAGAGCCCAGGGATGTTCTCATCCTGGAGACAGGAGTCCCATCAGGGAGAGCTGCCACCACCCAGCTCAATGAACACCCCCCCACCCTACTCCCACTCCCCAGGTAAACAGGGACGGAGGGGCAATGGCTATGGGAATGCAAGAAGCAACTTGAATTCTGAAGGCCTTCTTATGATACTTCGTGAGGGGTCCAACAGTGGTGCAAATAGTGACTACCCAGAGAAAGTTCCACCCCAGCCCACACTCACTGTGGCAAGTCTAAGCTCAGGGGAAAAAGGAGAACCAGGATCGATTAGTGCACGTTTTCATTTCTACCTCTGCTCTGGCATCTTCAGAGCCTCTATTAATAGTAAACATTTGTTTGTGACAACACCAACATGGATGGGATCTAAGAGCTTCTTGGTGGGGATGGATAAGTCTGGTTTTAATCTTGCTCAAAAGCCTAGCTGAAAGGGGGTAGGGGGCATGGTCAGAGGAGACATTGGCCCCAAAAAGAAGATATATAAAGATATGTTCCCCCACTTAGTCTGTATTCTAAAGCAGAGAATATTTATTTTAATGTAATTCTACGATTTTTAGTTATATACATATACACATTTATATACACAACACATAGTAGTACAAGACCAAGGAGAGGTACTTAGGGGGACTGCTTTAATGAAAAGTAGAGTAGTTTGTCTGGAAATGGTAACTCCTAATGCTGGACGATGGTTCTTTTAGATAAGTCAGTTTACAATAATCCAGTCTACACTATAGCTTACTCAGCCAACATGAACTTTTTCACAGTACAAACATAAACTTGTCCCAGTTTTCATAATGGCCAAATTACTGAAGTCTTTAATGAATTAAATTTGACTGTTTTGAACCTGTAACATAAGCCCATGGAGTAGAAAGGGAAAGTGAGAAGAAGAAAATCTTTATCTTTATGAGAAGAAGGAATAAGAGTCATATTCTCCTTGGGGAGCCCCTGATAGGGAGGGGCTGTGGAGAGACATGGCTTCCATCCTTAGTCTGAGGGAGACAGACACAAACACTGACACAAGACAGAAGACACACACCAGAAATGTGTAAACATAGGCATGACGGATTCCGGCTGTACATGCTACAGATCTCAGAATTGGCTGGAGACTTGGGACTTTGTACTTGCAGCCCAGCTCCAAGCAGCCAGGGGTCCCTCGTTCCAACCTCAGCTTTTCTCATAACTCCCCTTGTCCAGCCCCCTCAGGCCGGCCAAACCACATTCCAGCTGCCTTGACAGGTTACACCAGCCCATTTAGCCTCTCTTGGGCTTCCATAGCTCTGGTGGAAAAGGGTGGACCCAAGAGGGGCAGGGACCTCTCTCCTTAGCTGTCTCCAAGGTCTGTGGGCAGAGAGCAGTCACATGCAAATAAAGTATCCCCCCTTCCCATCTCCATCTCCCTTCTGCCCCCTTTCCCAATGGGAGTTTAGGTTCTTCTCTAGAGTAAATGCAACTGAGGACAAGTGAGGCCAGAGCAGGCAGCTCATTCCAGCCCCTTCCCGTGGCCTCCCTCAGCACCATTACAGTTTTGCTCTCTAATATACCCTGTAGCCTGTCTCCCCAACAAGACTCACACTGATGGGACTCTAACTTCCATGACTTCAAGGACTCCAATTTATCCAACTATTTAATAAGTCTTTCCTGAACTCTGTTCCTGACCAAGTTATAAGGAGATAGAGATGGTGGGGAGAGGGGGAAGGGAGGGGAGAGAGAGAGAGAGAGAGAGAGAGAGAGAGAGAGAGAGAGAGAGAGAGAGAGAGAGAGAGAGAGAGAGGGAGAAAGAGAGAGGAGAAGAGAGAGAGAGGGAGAGAGAGGAGAGAGAGGGAGAGAGAGAGAGGGAGAGAGAGAGAGGGAGAGAGAGAGAGAGGGAGAGAGAGAGGGAGAGAGAGAGAGAGGGAGGGGAGAGAGAGAGAGAGAGGGAGAGAGAGGGGAGAGGGAGAGAGAGAGGGAGAGAGAGGGGGGGGAGAGAGAGAGAGAGAGAGAGAGAGAGAGAGAGAGAGAGAGAGAGAGGAGAGAGGGACAAAAAGGCAAGGGAGGAGAGGAAAAGGGGAGAACAGGAGAGGGAGGGGAGGGGGGAGGGGAGAGCAAGACACAGAGAGTCACTGAGAGAAGGAAAACCGCCAGGAAATAATCATAACTGACATTTATATAGCACTTCAAAGTTTTCAAATCACTTGACCTACATCATCTCATTGGAGCTTCTCAGGCACCTTGGGGGAGAGGTGTTACAGGCATTATTAAGGAGGCCTCCCTGAGCCTCGACGTTTTCAACTGTAAAATGGGGAGAAATGAGAGCATCTACCTCTCAGAGTTGTCATAAGGATCAAAAGAGATAAAGCACAGAAAGGGTCTTGCCAGTTTTTATGTTAGCAAAGAACTGGAAACAAAATAGCTGATGCCCATCCAAATGGTGAATGGCTAAAGAAATCATGGCACATTCATGTAATGGAATATAACCATGCTACTAAGTGCTAGATTGGATCCCGGATCTTCCTGACTCCAGGTTCAGTGCCCAAGATCTATCACATCCTGGGAGACGAGCAGCAAAGGTAGAAAGTAGAAAGGGGGGAAGAAGGACCCGATACTCTCTGATGCCAAAACTGTTAGCGTAGGGTTCCGGGACCAGGGCTGAGTCTCCAAAGAGGAAATTTGGAAGGCGGATGGGAGTGATTCCAATCCATGAGATGCTGAAGCACAAATTGGAAGACAACCAAACAAAAATCCTAGGCAAGACTGGAGAGGAGGGGGGTATGAAAGAAACTAAGAGAAAGGACCTGCCTTCGTTACCTGTTCCACTTTTTCTCACCTAGACCTGGGGATTTACCTAGGAAGAAGCCAGATTTGTCCTGCATTGGTCAGAGTAGAAACAAACACCAGCGCGTGTAGGGGACTGAACATGTGATCTCAGTCTCAGAGGATCCAAGCTCTTAACTACTAAGTAACTAAACTACCATTAGAGTAATAACCAAGATGGTCCTGCCTAGATTTCCTGCCTCCCACCTTTCCTCATGTTTGCCCCCCTGCCTAGAGTGCTGGTCCTTCACCCTTTCCCTCTACCTATAGGAACCCTCCCCCTAGTGAGGGCCATGTCAATATAGAGGTTGATTCATCTCTGCCCCCAAACTGGTCCTAAATGAACAGAGAGAGCTGGCAGCCCAAGGGTTAATGCAGCAACAGAATAACCAAATAAAACTTCAGCTCCCACTCCCAGACATTTTCCTCCAGAATGGCTTCCTGCAGCTGTCCAATCTCCCTATTTACATATTCAGTCATTCACTCCTTGGTCTCTGCCCCCTCCCCTCTCCCTCCCCACTCCCTCCTTCCTCCCTCCCTAGTCTTTTCCCTCCTTGGTGCAAGCTTCCTGTTCCAAGATGCCAGGCCTGGACTTATCTCTGGCATCTTTCCCTCTGGCCACCTAATCAGGGCTGGCCATCTAGACCAGGGACAAGGACAGAGAACATAGGGATCCCCATACTACTCTAGAAATCTGGATACCTGAGCTTCTAGCAACCTAGGAGCCATCAGTTTGGTTGGCCAGGGATTCATATTAAGTAGTTCTCTACCAATCAATCAATAAAAGCATTTATTAAACACCAAATATTTACCCAGTACTGCGCTAAGACATAAGGATCCAAAGACAAAAGTGGATGGCCCCTGTCCTTGAAAAAATCTAGACAAGGAAAATAGCTTATACCCAAATATATCCAAGATAATTTGGGGAAAGGGGAGGCACTGGAAATTAGAGAAATCAGGAAAGGCATCCTATAGAAGGGGGCACTTGAGCTGAACTTGATGGTAGAAGCAAGGAGGGAGGGCAAACCAGGTAGAGGGCACAGCCAAAGCAAAAATCCAAAGACAGAAGATGAAGTGCTATATGTATGAAGAATAATAATAAAGTCAGATTCCCTGGACCATAATGTTTCTGAAGAGGAATAATGTACAATAAGGTTAGAAAGACATGTTGGGGTCAGGCTGTGAAAGGCTTTAACAGTGAAGCAGAAAAGCTCATCTTTTATCTTAAGGGGATAAGAAATCATCGGAGTTTATTGAGTAGGAAGGTGACAAGGTCCGATCTGTGCTTCAAGAAAATCACTTTGAAAAAAAAAAGAAAATCACTTTGGAAACCAAGTGGAGAATGTACAAAACAAAGACCAGTCTATTACCAAAAATGCCTAACTGGGTCAGCTAGGTGGTGCAGTGGGTAGAGCATCGACCCTGGAGTCAGGAGGACCTAAGTTCAAATCCTGACACTGACTAGCTGTGTGGTCCTGGGCAAGTCACTCAACCCCATTGCCTCCCTGCCAAAAATACCAAGTCTATTGTAATGATCCAGGCAAGTGGTAATAGGTGCCTGAAGGAGGGTGGTGACCATGTGAGTGGAGGATGCATGCCCACCTACCTACCCTTGGACTCTGACACTTCCCCAAGATCTATTGGGAGGCATCCAAGCTCCCTGACCTTCCCTCCATTCCCCCAGCACCACCACCAGTGAGAGCAGCCATGTGTACCCTAGAACACGGAGCTCCGGCAAGCTTTTAGAAGAGGAATGGGACCTGAGGGGAAATAGCCCATGGGACCATCATCTCTGTCAGCCCACAGCTCAGTCATTCTTTTTCCCTTTGCCCCCCTCCCCACTCCAGGTCCTCAGGAAAGTTCACCCACAGCTCAGCTATAAGTCTTTAATCCTGGGTCCTTGGTCACCTCATTAAGGTCTTTAGAGGCGGCTTATTTGTGTAGTTGGTCAGGACACCCCTTAGGTCTCTCTGATGAGCTGCAAGTTTTCTAAATGAGGTAGAGTGGTTGGAAACGATGTAAACTTCATGGTCTGAAAGAAAGTAGTGTTATTTTTAATCCCTCTTTGTACAAATGAGGAACCAGGGAGACAGGTTAAATGAATTGTCCAAGGTTACTCAACCAGTATCAGAAACAGTATTTGATATTTCCTTTTGTTTTTTTGGGTTTTTTTGAGTCAATCAGGGTTAAGTGACTTGCCCAGGATCACACAGTTAGTAAGTATCTGAAGCTGGATTTGAACTCAGGTCCTCCTAATTCCAGACCTGTTGCTCTATCCAATGTACTAACTAGCTGCCTTTCCAAGTGACTGTTAAAAAAGCAAGACTCGATTGTGTGTTTCTAAGGACTCAGGGCAGGCAAGGCATACAGCTTTGGAGAGCTGATCTCAGGAGAAAAGAACCAGCTACTAGGGAGATCTTGGCTCTTGATAAAGAGTGTCTTTTCCTAGAGGGCAGTGAAGGCTGAGAGTTTTCTCTCTTGGCCCTCCCTCCCTTGGCAGACCTCACTCCCAGCAAAAAGTAGGCCCAGCAGAGGCAGGGAGAGCAAGAGGAGGGCACCGTGAGTTTAGAAGGGACATTCTCTAGGAGGGTGATTCTCTGCTAGCAACCTCTGCCTATGTGAATGCTCTTTCCAATGACCTTGCATTTCAGGGTTATGGGAGAAATGCTGTGTCCTTTTACTATTCTTACTGTGCTATTACAACAAATGCCTTTTTTTGGAACTGTATCCTCTGACTTACTATTAAAGGCATGTGTATCACTTGGGGCTTGTAGAGCATAATTTTTGGAGTTTTGCCCCTCAGAGTACCTTGTATTTGAGGTAGTAATCCCCCTAGAAGCTCCCCGGTACACATGAGTTGATGGGGGAGACAGCTTGATAGACAAGGAAATCTTACTAATCCTTAGGATCCTGAGTTTGTCTCTTTGGAAAAATGTCTTTTCTAATTATATATAGAAACAGATAGATAGATAAATATATAGATGATAGATAGAGGTATAGATAGAGGTATGGATATAGGTTTATATCTATTTGTCTATAGATATATAGATAGATGTAGGCCTTTATCTATATACCTGCCTAGAACTATATCTGTAGATAGATATAAAATATATAAATATTAAAGAGATTTAATAGATATATACTATATAAATATAGCTATAGATTAATATATAGATATAGGTATAGATAGAAGGCTATATATATCTACCTATATATCTATACTTATATCTAAATGATATAACTAGATATATCCATACCCATATCTATCTATCCATCTATCTATCTATCTATCTATCCATCTATATCTAGGAGACAGCTGGGTAGCTCAGTAGATGGAGTGCTGGAGTCAGGAAGACCTGAGTTCACATCCAGCCTCAAGACACTTACTAGCTATGGGACCCTGGGCAAGTCACTTAACCTCTGTTCACCTTAATTCCATGGGAGATGGAAATGGCAAACCACTCCAGTATCTTTATCAAGAAAACCCATCGATGGCACTGGCGTGCTATGGTCTGTGGGTCATGAAGACTCAGATATGACTGAACAATAGCATACATGTATCATCTATCTATCTATCTATGCCTATATTCGTCCACCCTGTGTGAGCTCGTCATTCTCAGAGTTGCCATTGTGGTTGAAGCTCTCTCTTTCTTTTCCTGATCTGTTGCCACAGCCTCCAAACTGGCACCCCTGCCTCCAGGCAATTTTATGGTCTCTTGATATCACTGCATTTTCATATAAATTGATCCATATGAAATGAATAATGTAACATATTTTTATTTCAAAGTTAAAGGTTAATCTTAAGCAAGGTTCACCATAATTTTACCAGAACATAAATATACAAAAACAAAAATGACCAACATCAGGCATCTGAAACACGACATATCCAAAACAAAATTCGTTATCTTTCTCCCCTTTCCCATAAGTCTCTTTTACCATTGAAGGTATCACCATCCTTTCAGTCAACTGGGTTTAAAACTCCATCCTTGTTGTCCTTGACTCCTCATTCTCCCATTCCATATCCACTCAGTTGCTAAATCTTGTCCTTTCCACTTCCACAGCTTTTCTCACAACCTTCCCTTTTTTTCTCTCATCTCAGGGCCTGGGACAGGAACCCAAGATGGAGACAGGTTAAATGACTTCCCCAGTTGTGAAACGACGGAAAGGATGGCATTGTCCTAACACTGACTCAGGTTTGCCAAGTGCACTCACATGGGCAGAAACTTGGACATGACCTTCAAAAGGGGACAATTTGGGAAATTTGGTGAGAGAGAAGACCTATGGGGAGTAAAGGAGGCTACACACAGAGACTTAATTCCCTGGAGATTAGGGTTTGTGTATCCATTTAGTTCCACTAAAGAAAGTGAATAGGACCAGGGAAGCCATGTTCATCAAGGACCTGGCCAGATGGAGATCAACTCAGAGACAAAGACTGATGTGGAATCAAAGACACCAAAGGAAAGAAGGAACAGTCATCAAACTGGAAGGAGGAGAAAGATTGGGGTGACAGGGAACCACAAATTGGAGGAACAACTCAGAACCGTCCCTTTGAGAATACTAAGAATCATGCGGTATAACTCTCCAGATCCCTGTGGACAGTGGGACCTAGCAGAAGACAAGGTTGCTATATTCTCTATCGATAACTTTCTCCTTGTGTTGAGGGACACCCAGAATAGTGTTGGAAATTTGAAGGATTATATAAATCCTTAGTTCCTTTTTCTTTTGGATTCCCCTCCCTTCCCCCACCTCCAGAGTGGTGCTATAAGACCTCAAAGATCTGGGAAAGATGGAGAGTCATTGAAGACAGTAAGAGAGTTATACTGAAAGTTTATGGTTCAGATATGAGTCCTTTGGGGTTCTGTGTGCGTGTGTGTGTGTGTGTGTGTGTAGATCTAGGTATACACCAGGTTCTGCTACTCCCACAGGAAACTCTCTTTGGGGACATGAAACACAGAGATTTGTGGAAGAAACCTCCTGAATTCATTACATAGGAGGTCAGAGCTTCAACAATGGCTCATGGGTTACAAAATCCATGTGAGTAAAGTAAATTTTCAATTTTTGTTTTCCTCATTATATAATGGTTTCATATGAGACATCTTGAAGATTATAGACTCTTGTGTCACAGACTCCTCTGGAAATCTGGTGAACCCCTTCTCAATATAATGGTTTGCCACCTACTTCATTTTGAAAGAAAGTGCTAAATTTCAATTAGAGGTTAGTAAAAATAAAGATATAATTTTGTTTTCTCATCCAAGTTTCCAGACCCCCCTTGGAAACTATCCATGAACTTCTTCAGGGTCTTTGGCCCCCAAGTGAAGAATCTCTGAGAAAAACTGTAAATTCCATGAGATTAGGGGCCATATCTTATCCATCTTCATCTGTCCCCCCTCCCCATGCCTAGACAGAAGGTTCTACACATAGCATGTACTTAAATTGAGTCAAATTACATTGATAATGAGACCTCTATTCAACCCAGGGCTGGGCACAAAGTGGGCATTTACAGAATCACCATCAGAGTTGGAAGGGAACCCAGAAGCCAGCTACAACCTATAGCAACCCAGAATCTCACCTTTTCCATCCTCAACAATTATTAATCCAGCCTCTACTAGAAAAGTCTTAGGGAGGAGGAATTCACTGCCTTCCAAGAAAAAACATTCAACTTCTTGACATCTCTGAATGTCAGAAAGTTTTCTTTATATTGAGTCAAAACTTCCTGTTCTGCCCATTTCTCCTTGTTTTGACCTCTTAGACCAAACAGAACAAATGTAATCCTTGATATATCTTCAAATATTTCAAGAGAGTTTTCTGTAAAAGCAAGCTACCTACCCTACCTACAGAGGAGGGGCTGCTATCACAGGTTCTTAGATCTGCTTTTCTCAAAGGAAAGATAACTTTTGAGGGGTCAACAATCACTTTAATCAAGCCCATTGATCATTCACTTAGTTCAGAGGGAAAAGTCAGCACCCTGAACTTCAGAGAAAATACAGAGAAATAAAGATCAACAGACAGTGGACACAATTCATACATGCATGTATCACAGATCAACAGACAGATAACTGTCTGACCATATATACATAGTTACCAGAGAGAGAAGCACCAACATCTGGGTTTTCAAAGGGAGGGGAGGTGCTTTAGCAGCAGTTTTCTAGACTAAACCCCAGTTCATTCAAACAATCCACATATGGCTTGATACTCTTTGTGAAAAGATGATGGTGCCCTCAATGGTAAAAAGGAATTTATGAAAGAAAAATAGGTTTTGGGGAAAACATAATGAGTTTAGTTTGGGACATGTGTTTCAGATGCCTATAGGACATTTAGTTTGAAATGTCCACCCTCCTCTGAATATTTTCCAGTTTGCAAATGTCTTTCCTGAAATGTGAAGTCCAGAACTGAACTCAACACTCTATAGGCCACAAGGGCAGTGTAGCAGGACTTCCACCTGCCTCATTATGTAATCTAAAATCACCTTTTCTTTTTTCAGTTACTGTGGCACACTATTTGGTTCATATGGATCTTGCAGTCTACTGAAACCCCCAGATTATTTCCATGGTTAATTTAAGAATTATCTACTGAGCACCTGCCATATGCCCAGTCCAAAAGGGAAAGATGCAGGCCTCCCATTCAGGAATGTATGAGTCATCTGGGGAGAAAACACAGGTGAAAAAGAGGACAAATTCCAGACAAAATTTGCTAAGGGCCCAATGAGCAATGCAGATTAAAATGATGTAAGTTGTAAGAAAGGAGTCATCATCAGTGTGGGCTAGAATGGACCAGCAGCAAATCAGTCATATGGAGGGGAACACTTTGAGCTGGGCCTGGAGGGATGGGGTGGGTCATATTTAGACAAGCAAATAGCAAAAGCAAGGTTACAGAAATAGGAAAGTACATGATGCATCTATAGGATACTGAAGAAATTAACCTGGCTGGAATGAAGGGTATGGATGTGTGTATATACATATATATTTTACACACACACATATGTACACACATATACACATGTGTATATGTATACATATATCAATATATCCATCCATATGTGTGTCTACACACCATCAATAGAACTTTGTCCAGTCTGTCACTTGGAGGTCCCACTTACTTCCCAAGGGCCAGTGTATGAATTGCTTACAGCCTCTGCAACCCATATACACACACATATGTATACATACACCTACATCTACATTTACATGTATATGTAAAAGGAAGTAAAACTGGAAAGGCAGATTAGGCCAGACTGTGGAGGTCCTCAAATGCAAAGATTAGGGGTTTGAATAATAATAGTGATGGTGAAATGAAAGATAAAGCTACAGAGATCTGAAAACAAATCTGCCTTACCCCTACCCCAATCTTCCATTTTTCCTCTATCTTGTTGAATGGGTTGCAGAGGCTGAGACCAATCCACCCAATGGCCCTTGGCAAACAAGCTGTGCCTCTACCCCAAAAGAACAGTTGTATACAGTTGGCCTGCTAATTAAATATTAACATAGTTGCACCTGGGGTGTGCACCTGCACAGGACCATAGCTGCTTGCTTATCTGCCTCCTCTGCCCTTCTCCTTGCACAGTCTCCAGGATGATACCACCCTTGCATGTGCTCAGGTACTCTCTGAGTCTCTGCTTTTTCTCTCATTCTATCTTCCCATGTCTCTTTTTTCCCCCCTATATCTCTGTATATACCTGTCTTTATTTTTGTTTCTCAGATGCTCTTTCACTATCTTTCTCACTCCCATACTATCTCTTCATTTCCCTATTACTCATGTTCTCTCTCTCTGTCTCTCTCTCTGTCTCTCTCTCTGTCTCTTTCTCTCTGTCTCTCTCTATCTCTCTCTGTCTCTGTGTCTCTGTCTCTCTCTCTCTGTCTCTGTCTGTCTGTCTGTCTCTCTCTCTCTCTCTCTCTCTGTCTCATTTTGGGGAGACAATGATTTTAACTACCTTATTTCCACATACTCCATTAGTTGAGGGATGACTCAATAGCTGGTTTAAATTCCTTAACCTCAGGACTGAGGTCAGTAGAACCAGACCTGGGTCAAGGCAGACTGGCAGAACTAGCATCTAAGGGACAACTGGGTCTGCTCTGCTGATCCAGATCATGTTGCAGAGATGTATCTAATTCTCTCTCCCCACTGGCAGGTGGGATGGCAGGATACTCCACTTCAAGAAACAAAAGAAAGGTTCTGCCCCTCCAGTGCCTGAATTCACAGTTGGAATTATAAGCAGTCCAAGGTGAATTAGAGCACTAAGCATCCTCTTAAGAGTGGATGTAGGTAGCAGAGTAAAAGCAGGGACTTGCTTGAGCTCTCCTACAAGCCCCTCCAAATACCTGTAAAAAAATAACTCTAAACAAAGAGTAATAGAACCCACAAAATGACAGAGTGAAATAAATTTCCGACCCAAGACAACCTGGAAGGTTGACAGGAAAGATCTGTTGCACCAGTCAGAGAGAGGAATGCATTCCAGGGCAAAACACACCAGCATAGACTGGACCCCAACAAACCTGAAGCAGGCCTCAGTGGGACTGAATCACTGGCAGCTCTGGTGGTTTCCAGATTTCTCAACCACAAAGACCAAAGACAACTTAGAACGTCAGTAGGAAAGGTCTGTGAGACCTGGGTGAAAGAGGAACATGGTCAGATCCCAGTCCAGGGTGGTGGCAGTGGTGGCAGTGGAGGTGGTGGTAGCAGTGGCTGCTTTCAAAGCTCTTGGCCCACAGACCAAGGAGGGATCCAACAGCTGATCAGACAGAAATTGCAGCAATCTCTTTGCTGGTACCTAGGCTGGATTTTCTTACTTTGCCTGTGCTTCTATCTGGGTCACAGTTCTGGGTGGTGGTCATGGGGCAAGGAGTAGCATTGATGTGACAGAGCTTATGGTGGTGGAGGAGAGGGAATCTTCACAGTTTGAAGGCACAAAAGAGCGCTTGTGGTCACTCAGGAGCACAGGCCAGGAGAGGACAAAACATCTGTCCTCTGATTATACCATCTTGGAAGAACTGAAAATTTATAGGTCTTTACAAGTATCTCTGAAAACAGCTGCACAAAACCCCTGAAGATTGGGATAGTACACCCTCCACACTGGAAGCAGAGTACCTACCTTAACAAATTTTAAAAAATCATATAATGGGTTGGGAAAATAAGCAAACATTGGGAAAAAACTCAGACTATAGAATCTTACTTTGGTGACAAAGAAGATCAAAGCATGCAACCAGAGGAAGATAGCAAAGTCAAAGCTCCTACATCCAAAGCCTCCAAGAAAAATATGAATTGGTCTCAGGCCACAGAAGCACTCAAAAAGGATTTTGAAACTCAGGTAAGAGAAGTAGAGGAAAAACTGGGAAGAGAAATGAGAGTGATGCAAGAAAATCACAAAAAACAAGTCAACAGTGTGCTAAAGGAGACAAAAAATACTAAAGAAAGTAACACCTTTAAAAATAGACTAACGCAAATGGCAAAAGAGATCCAATGGAGAGAAGAATGCCTTAAGAAGCAGAATTGGCCAGATGAAAAAGGAGGTCCTGAAGCTCACTGAAGAAAATAATTCCTTAAAAATTAGAATGGAGCAAATAGAAGGTAATAGCTGTATAAGAAATCAAGAAATTGTAAAACAAAACAAAAGAATGAAAAAATAGAAGACAACTCAAATATCTCACTGGAAAAAGAACAGACCTAGAAAATAGATCCAGGAGAGAGAATTTAAAAATTATTGAACTACCTGAAAGCCATGATCAAACAAAAAAGCCTAGACATCATCTTCCAAGAAATCATCAAGGAAAACTACCCTGATATTCTAGAACCAGAGGGTAAAATAGAAATGGAAAGAATTCGATGATCATCTCCTGAAAGACATCCCAAAAGGAAAACTCCTAGGAATACTGTAGTCAAATTTCAGAGTTCCCAGGTCAAGAATATTGCAAGCAGCCAGAAAGAAACAATTCAAATATTACAGAAACACAATCAAGATAGTGCAAAATTTAACACCTTCTAGTTTATGGAATTAGAGTACTTGAAATTTGATATTCCAGATGTCAAAGGAGGTAGGATTAAAACCAAGAATCACCTACCCAGCAAAACAGAGTATAATCCTGCAGAGGAAAAAATGGATATTCAATAAAGTAGAGGACTTTCAAAAATTCTTGATGAAAAGTCCAGAGATGAAGAGAAATTTTGACTTTCATATACAAAGACTCAAAAGAAGCATGGAAAGGTTGACAGGAAAGAGAAATCATAAGGGACTTATTAAAGTTGAATTGTTTGCATTCCTACATGGAAGGATGATATTTGTAACTCATGAGACCTTTCTCAGTATTAGGGCAGTTGGAAGGAATACATATGCATACACACACACACACACACACACACACACACACACACACGCACCCAGATGGCACAGGGTGAGTTCAATATGAAGGGATGGTATATAAAAAATAAAATCAATGAGTGAATGTACTAGGAGAAGGAGAAAGGGAGAGGTAGAATGGGGTAAATTATCTCACAAAAAAGAGGCAAGAAAAAGTTTTTAAAGTAGAGAGGAAGAAGAGGAAGGTGAGAGGGAATGAGTGAACCTTACTCTCATCAGATTTGGCTTAAGGAGGGAATAACACACTCAACTGGGTATGGAAATATATCTTACACCATAGGGAAAATAGGGGGAAGGGGATAAGAGAGGGGGGAATGATAGAAGAGAGGGCAAATTGGGGGAGGGGGTAATCAGAAACAAACACTTTTGAGGAAGGACAGGGTCAAAGGAAGAAATAGAATAAATGGGAGGTGGGATAGAATGGAGGGAAATATAGTTAGTCTTTCACAATATAACTATTATGGAAGTGTTTTGCATGACTACACATGTATAACCTATATCAATAAGAGTGGGTGGGTGAGGAAGGAGGAAGGGAGAGAATTTGGAACTCAAAGTTTTAAAAATGAATGTTAAAAATTGTTTTTACATTCAACTGGGAAATAAGATATACAGGCAATGGGGCAAAGAAATTTAGCTTGCCCTACAGAAGAATAAAAGGGAAAGGGATAAGGGGGGGTGCTGTGATAGAAGGGAGGGTAGTTTAGGGGAAGGGGTAATCAGAATGCACGCCATCTTGGGGTGTGGGAGGGATGGGGAGAAAATTTGGAACTCAAAATCTTGTGGAAGTGAATGTTGAAAACTAAAAATAAATTAATTAATAAAAAGATTTACAACTTCCTAAAGAAAAAAAAAATAAGTAAGTCATTGATGGCCTTCAGGAGGGGAGTCATTTCTCAAAAGGGCCAGCTAGGTGGTGCAGTTTATAGAGTACCAGTGCAGGAGTCAGGAGGATCTGAGTTCAAACCTCATCTCAGACGCTTCACACTCACTAGCTGTGTGACCTTGGGCAAGTCACTTAACCTCAACTGCCTCATCCTGGGTCATCTCCAGTCATCCTGATGAATATCTGGTCACTGGATTCAGATGATCTTGGAAGAGAAGTGAGGCTGGTGACCTGCACAGCCCTCCCTCACTCAAAACAAAGTCAAGTGCAAGTCATGTCATTATTTCTCTGATGGTATGGTCTTTTTCAGCAATGCAGGATGAACACATTTCTCAAAAATCACTGTCATTAAATAAAGGTTTACTGGTACCAAAAAAATCACTTGTTGAAAAAAAATGTGTTTAGTGCATAGGATTTAAAGTGGATACCATTTGTATTTTTAAATTATTGTAATGCTAAGACACATATGCTGTGTCATTTTTCAAAAAATATTTTTTTAAAAGTTCATAAACCCCAGATTAAGAATTCTTCCCTGATATGAGTTGGATATTCCAAGAAAAACAACAAAAAGGAATCTTGTTTGTTTAATTAAAATCATAGAAATTAAGAGAAAGAGAGAGTGTGTGTATCCCTGTGACAATGAGTCTTCTGTACATTGACCCATGGTCCTTTCCCAGTCTTTGATGCCCAGTGGAACAACCTCCACAAGACCACTCCTTCCAGATCCCCTAGTCTTCCCCACCAATCCCCTTGAAGTCAAAGGTCAGAACCTGTAGGAACTCTTCTGTTTTGGACCTGTCCTTCCCACACACCCCAAACAGACACAAATAACTTTTTTTGGCTTGGTGAAAGAATTTATAGTACCAATTTATAGTTCCAATACCAAAATCTGAGTTTCACCCTTTAGCAACAGGGCATTGACTCCTCACTCCTTCCCCCAGGCTCCTCTTTTAAAAGGTAAACTACCCCTTTAGGAGAGGATACTTCTCAGAGGCTTTATCAGAAGCTCTGAAGGAGTTGAAAAACAGGCCAAAGATGGAAGAGAGGGAGAGTAGGGGAGAAGGAGAGAAGGGAGGAGAGGAAGAGGAAGGGGAGGAGAGGAAGAGGAGAGAAAGGTTTAGGAGAGAAAGGGGGAGGAATGGAGGAAATAGGAAGGAGGAGAAAGGGAGAAAGAAAGAGGGGAAGAAGAAGGAGAAGAGAAAAGGAGAGTGGAGGAGAGGGGGAAAGAGCCAGAGGAAGAAGAAAAGGAAGAGAGGGGAGGGAGAAAAAAGGGTGGGAGCTTTATATTCCTCACAGCACGGCTGGCAGTGGAGAAGGTCCATACTTCCCCTCTCTCAGCTCAGCCCCAGCAATTCTTAATCTGCGGTTTGGAGAAATCCAACACCACACTCTAAGAACCATCAAGCCTGATCAGGAGCAAATAACCCAACCCAGCCCAGCCCATCATAAACACAGCCGAAAGGTCTCAACTGAAGAGGAGACCTATTGATATACCAGGACCCTGACTCTAGCCTGAGAGATTAGCCAAGATTTCAGTACCCCGTGCCTCTACGTATGGCCTTTAGTCTGCTGCCTGAATACCACAGAGAGTGTTTAACTTTACAAAATGTGTTTATAAATGAAAGGATTTCTGAAGGGGAAAAAAAACCCCATTCTGTTTCTTTTCAGAGCAGATCATAAGGGAGAGGGGCTGAGAAGAATGTGATATCATTGCACACCAAAGCTACTGACTAAAGATGAATTCTTGGCCTCCTGTTCCTCAGTGGCAACACTAGCATTCCTTACCCAATTCAGAGGTCAGCATGATGAACATTTCCAAGGAGACTTAAAGCCAAAGCTGACTGACTGCAGCAGCTCTCTAGAAGAGAGTGAATTCTAGACTAGGGGACTCAGGTTTTGGTCCTAGATCTGACCTTCATTTAATGTTTAACCTTGGCCACTAAGTCACTTCCTGTCTTAGAAGCTCAGTTTAGTTTTTCCCATCTGTAAAATGGGAATAACAGTACCAGTCCTACCTACTTCATGTGGATGTTATGGGAATGAAAGAGGTAGAAAAGGGCTTTGGAAAAGGTTGGTCACTTTTTACCTTCTCGATGAGTAGAGAAAAGGAACAGAGCAGGGAAGAGGATTTGGAACTGGAATAAAAAATGTTTGAATTTAAAAAAGAGAAAAAAAGTTCAGCAATTTTATTATTACTGTGTTAAATTTAATATACACTTAAAATATCGTTAGGTAACAGAAGTCCATGATTTCATTTTTTAAAATATTAAAAGAAAATATCAACCCTTTTAAAAATGGAAGGTAGATTTTCTTTACTCAAAAAAAAGTCTTTCAATTCACTCACTGGAATGGAACCAAAGACAGAGGCATAAAAACAGCCCTCAGAAAAATGGGAGCCACACTTAGAGAATGAATTTAGTCACCAAGACAACAGGAAGGCTTCATTTGTGGGGTGGGGGAGGCACCACACTCATTCCCTTGGGCTTTAATCTCTTCTTAAAAACCTCACAGACCCCATTTCTTCCCACGGATGCTCCTAGATCTGACTCAGTGCCCTGATATGCATAAACATGTACAAGAGTGGCACATATGGGACAGCACCCAAGTGGAGCACATACAACACAGCCTGGTTCAGGGCACAAAACCATAGGATGTCACAACTGGAAGGAACCTCCAACATCACCTAGTCTAACTATCACATTTTACAGATGAGAAAATTGAGGCCCAGACAGGGGAAGTCACATAGGTCATTAGTAAAAGAGCAAGGCCACCTATTGCCCTGGAAGGTCCAGGAGGAGCCATTGTCAAGGGTCATTTTTAGGGTCCCTCTCTAATATATAACCCTCACGTCTGTAAAGTGCTTTATGCTTCCCAAATCATTTCCACTGATGTTATCTCATTTGACCTACACTGTGAAGGAGTAGACAGAGGTAAGTCAACTTTACTATATGAAAGAGGAAACTGAGTCCTAGAGAAACAGGGCAAACAGTAAGTGAGATGCTCAGCCAGAATGTTCACCCAGGGCTCCTGGCTCCTAGAGCCTAGTCTCATCTTGGCCTCCTTTTCTTTCCTTTCTCTCTCCTCATTTCTTCCCTTTACTCCCCATGCCTACCTATCACCACTCAGACCAGCTAGGACCCATCCAACCCCAAGTCAGCCCTTCCAAGAACCTTCAATCCTACCAAAACTAAAGGTCACATTCCTACCAGCAGAGCCATGACCAGGACTTCCCTGCCCCCCATACAAATGCCACACACTTCATCTGGATCATGTAGCCTGTGAATTCTCCACAGAAGCAAGGCAAGTCACAGAGACAGCAAATACCCATCAGTGGGAAGCTGAGGCCACATCATTTGGTAGCTTTCTACTTTAATTATTCTTGCTAACTAGGTGCTAAGTCCTGTCGTTTCTACTCTGTTAAAGGACTGAAAGTGCTAGTAGCCAGCCTCTAAATTCAGCACCCTGAGGAAAATCCCCAGTTACCCTGCTCTAGTTACAGCTTTGATCCTTATCTCCCTCCATGTGACCCCAATTCAGCGACTTCCTGGATGAAAACCACAGCCCCGGGGAAGGGGGAGAAGGGGGCCGAGTAGTGAGAGCAAGGAACACTTAACACATTATTCGAGTACTAAGTCAGAGTCCTCACTTGGCCACTGACTTGCCTGGGTGACTTTGGACAAGTCATTTCTTGCCTCAGTTTCCTCATCGGTAAAATAAGGCCTAAAATTGTCTGATCCATTTAAGAGAGGCTTTGAGTTCCTGCTGTCTAGGCTATGGACTGAACACCCAGACTGGAGAGCTGCACCAGGGGCATCCCTTAGTGCCACCTGGGTTGACCCTAATATCTTAATTCCTGTTTGGATGGTCTAGGCTAAGATAAACTATAAGTACCACAGATCCAGCCTTGCCCCCTGAAGCCCCACTGAATCCCCGCGAGAAACAATGAATGTCATTCCAAATAAGGAAACTTCTGCAAACTCCCCCGGAGCAGCCCTGTTCCGGCTGGTTTATGTTAGCAGGACAAGACTAAACAGACCTTCACATTTCCAATATTAACCACTAAAAATGAAAAAGTGATTGTTTGTCTACAGAACCCAGAGATGAGGGAGAGTTCCCACCATGCTCCCCCATGGCCCCTGGGCCTGCCTGTTTTTATCAGATCTCTTCCTGTCTTCCCAGGCAGCTTCTCCCAGGTTACCTGGAGACCAGAGGAGGTTCAGCTCTATCTTTGTTCACCACATGCTCTTCTTCCAAGCACTCTTCCCTTCCCTCCAGACAGATAATGAGGGCTAATTATGGAGCTGTCTTAACCATCACTCCCCCTTTCCCCTACAGCCAGTACTGTAGGACTCCTTCTCATCTATGGTACTTCTTTGTTCAAGAACCTACAATGTTGTCTGCTTCCTGATAGATGTGCTCATCATTAACAAGCATTTATTAAGCACCCACTGAATGCCAGGTACTGTGCTTGGTGCCTGGGATACAAAGAGGAACAGCCTTTGTCCTCCATGAAATGGAAGTTCCAAACTCTACACTAATTGTCAGAGTCCAGACTTTTAACCACTCAGGGCCTCAGCCTCTTAATCTGTAAAATGAGTAGATTAGACCAGCTAGCCGATCATGCAATCACTTCTAGCTCCAAATCCTAGTATCTTCACTATGACATTCAAGGCTCTCCACAAGCTACTTCCTATTCTGCCTACTCATAACTATCTTTAGGGGCAACCCTAGCCACACTTCAGCTGGTCGCTTCATTTGGTTCAGTCATCATCAACAGATATTTATTTAGTGCCTACCAGTGCTTGGCACAGCACTTGCCACATGGTAGGTGTTTAATAAATGCTCACCGACCAACTGACCATATGCATGGCACTGTGGTAGGTACTGGTGATACAGACAAAAAAATGTTGTCCCTTCCTTCAAAAAGATTACATTCTACTGGGATTGAAGGAGAATTGGATATTTTATATATACATACATACATACATATATATATACACACACATATACATACACACATGTATATACCCATGTATATATACATATACATGTGTGTATGTATATGTGTGGGTATGTGTGTGTGTGTGTGTGTGTGTGTGTGTGTGTGTGTGTGTACAAAAGGGAATTTGAGGAGGGACAAAGCATTAATTAATTGCTGTGAAATTATTACAAAGTTTAGCTCCCAAGAGTATAAAGTAAGTACAAGTAAGCACCTATGGAACACTACACATAATTTCAGTGTGGAGTTAATGGAGTTAAGTGACCTGTCCAGGGTCACGCAATTAATAAGTGTCTGAGGCTGGATTTGAGCTCAGGTTCTCCTGACTCCAGGGCCAGCACTCTATCCAATGCACCACCTAGTTATGCTCCAATTTCAAACTTTTTCAATAGGTTTGTTAGTTTTGCTGAACTTTCTTTTCCTCTTTTTTTTCTTCTTTGTTATAAGCAATGACTCTCTGGGAAGAGGAGGGAGGAGGGACATGTTAGAAATTGTAGGTTAAATGAAAACAACAGTCACCAAAAAAATTTTTTTAATAAGAACAATAGGGAGGAAGGTTTTTAGAGGAGGGGCCACCCAAGCTGAGCTTTGAGGGAAGAGAAAGAGTTGAGGAGGAAGTACATGAAGGACAATTTGTATAACACAAGAAAGACGGAACTGGAACAGTGAATTTGTGGGTGGTGTAAGCTACTAGTTGAATTTGGTTGAAATATAGAGCAGGTAAAGGAGTTAGGGTTTGACTAGTCTGGCCTAGAAAAGATGGTCTGGGCTAAGATCGTGGAGGGCTACAAATTCCAGAATATCCTAGAAGCAATAGGGAGCCACTAAAGTTTTTTGAGCAGGGGAATCACATGGTCAGACTTGTTCCTTAGAAACATTTTGGCAACTGTGTGAAAGACAGATTGGAAAGTGGAGAAGAGCAAAGAGAGAGACCAATTAGGTGGCTATTACCATTGTCCAGATAAGACTAGGGTCATGGCTGTGTGAGTGGAGAGAAGGGGACATACATACAAGATGTTACCAAGGTAAATTGACAAGATTTGGCAACTTATCAAATATTGAGGGTAAGGGAAGGGATGACTCCAAAGTTTAAAAATTGAATTCCCAGGAGGATGGTGGTGTCCTCAACAGAAATAGAGAAGTTTGGAGGAGGGGCAGGTTTTGGAGGAAAGACAAATTATTTTTTTTGGATGTATTGAGTTTGAGAAGCCAATGAGTCATCCAGGTAGAAATATCCAGTAGCCGGTTGGTGATGAGGACCTGGAATTCTAGTGAAAGATCAAGGTTGGACATATAGATTTGACAGTCATCTCTAAGGAGATGATTGTTAAAATCAGGGGAATGTTGATATCACCAAGAGAGGGTGCAGGGTGGAAAGAAAAAGAAGACAAGCCATACCAAGGTCTGAGGGTCGCTCATGTTTGGAAGGATGGGGAGGACAGAGGGTGAAGCAGCAGTGGTGAGTGGCGAGGGGTGGTCAGATGGTTAGGAGGATGTGGAGAAAGCAACATCACCAAAGCCAGGGAGGGGGAGGACACATGAGGGGGAAAGTGGGAGAGGGATGACAGTGTTGAAAACTGCAGATCAAGAAGAAAAGCTGAGGAGGCCACCGGATTTAGCAGCTAAGAAACCATTGGTAACCTTGGAGAGAGTTCTTGTTTCAACAGAGTAGTGGTATCAGAAGCCTGATTATAAGGGGCTGGGAAGTGAGTGGGTGGGGAGGAAATACTGGCATCCAGAGCAGGCCACTATTTCTAAGAGCTTGGCAGTGAAAAGGAGGAGAGAGGAGAAACAGGATAATAGCTTAGGGGCTAGGCACCAAACCCTATCCCCCAGGCTCCCTTCCACCTCTGTCCTCCTCCCCTAGAATGACTCTCCTCTTTGCGGCTCCAAATCCTACTTCCGAGGTCCAATTGAAGCCCAACGTCTTCCTGGGAGATTTCCCTGACACCCGCTCTCCCTTAAGGAGTTTTCTGTCCTCTCTACTCCCAGGATGAGGTCACAAAATAAAACACTTGCTTTCCTTCTTCTAAAGAATCTTCCTCCTCAGCCTTCCTAGAGATCCAGGTTTCCCACTGAACTGGGGGGTGAGGGGTGGGTGGGACTGGAAGGCTTGAAAGCAAAAGTTTGGGAAATTGTTCGGTCAGAGGTACCCCCCCACCCCCACTCCCCGATCATGCAAATTATCCTTTACTACTGCCCGTTTCTCATTTGGATGAAAAACAGGAAGGTCACTGGAGAAAGAGAAAGGGAAATGCCCTGAGGTGATGGTGAGAGGAGAGGGCAAAGGGGTAGTGGAAAGACTCTAAGACTGAGAACCGGGCTGTGTGGATTCTGGTATTAGACGTACCTAGGAAACACTCAATGCCCTAGGGCAAGTAACTTCCTTTTTATTGGCCTCTGTGTCCTCTCTATAAAAGAAGCTTAATAGCACTAGCTCTGCCAAAGAGAGAGCTATTCCAAGAAGGGAACAGATACAAAAGAGTTTTAAGGTATGGAGGAAATCTGGTGCTATGGAAAGAGCAGGATGAATCGTGATTGGACCTGGGTTCTCCAATCTAACTCTTCCATTGACTACTAGTGTAGGCCAGGCTCAGTCATTTCCCTTGCCTGTATCTTTACTTCTACCTCAAGAATATGAGGGGGCTGAGCTAAATATAGTTCCTAAGATCCCTCCCAGCATTGACATTCCATGAGTCTATGAAAATGTCACATAAATGGAAGACAGCCTCTGTTATTTTTTTTTTTCAGTAATGACCCAAGGAGATGGACCCTGTCAAAGGGAACAAGCATTTTCTGGAGCTGAGGGCTAAGGAGCTCTATCTATGAACTAAAACCAGGACTAGGGGAATGGGGCTTTGCCTCAGGTACCAATACCTGGTGGGGTGTTTCCTCCTTCCTGGAGTCTAGAGACTGTCATACCTGAGCCTCATGCCCCTCAGTCTTCTCTTCAAGAGAAATCAAGGGAGGAACAAGTCACCCCTTCTCTCTCTATGACTATATATGAGTTCCAACAGCCTCTCTGAGGGCCCACCTGCCCCAGGTGCAAGGACTCTTCGTCACATTTCTGATTGAAGTAGACATTTCTTAGCCAAGCTCCAATCTAAACAAGAGCTAGGGGATTGGGGATGGGGGGCAGAGGGAAACGCAACAAAGATTTAAATCCCAGAACCACCATAGAGGGAAAGTAGAGCCAGCAGGGCCCTCTCAAATTATGGTTTAAAATGTCTTATCTCCCCACGCCTAGTTTGTGTGAGATTCATCCAAACAGCTGTCAGGCAGCCAGCTCCTAGTCTGTCCCCAGGCAATCTGGCCAACTTGGGTTGCCCCCCCTTTGCCCTTTCCATTCCATAAGACAAGACACATTCAGTTTATGCTCCTGTTCCCAGAGGCCTCTCAGTGCAAATTAAGGTCTGATTGATGCTAATCAGATGTAACTGACAGGGCCCAGGAAAGCCCGGCTGATGTCACTGTTCATCTGGTTCATGAAACAATCCTGGTAGCTGCCTGCAGATTCTACCATCAATACCTGGTTTGGACACCACACCCCAGGGTGAAGGGATGCACCAAAAGAGCGGAGATCACAGATCTAGACTTGGAGGGGACCTTAGAAGTCATCTAATGCCATCCCTTCATTTTACAGATGAGGAAACAGAGGCCCAGAGGAAGAAAGAAACTTAGAGCTGGGATTTGAACTCAGATCCAGTGACTCTAAAGTTCAGCACCCTCACCACTGCACCAACCTGCCTCCAGCCATTGGCCATGAGCGTCATTCCTTTAGGTGAAGCCTTGCGCTAGGGCCTTATGTACAACTGCTTATACGCAGCCAGCCCTCCTTTCTTTAAACACAGTTCCCCCAGCATTTAGAGTCTAGCACCCAATTTGGCTCAGGATTATATAACATCTTCTCTAGGTGGTGCAGGGGATAGAGCTCCCAGCCTGGAGTCAGGAAGACTCATCTTTGTGAGTTCAAATCCAGCCTCAGACATTTACTAGCTGTGTGACCCTGGGCAAGTCACTTCACTCTGTTTGCCTTGGTTTCCTCATCTGTAAAATGAGCTGGAGAAGGAAATAGCAAATTACTCCAGTAACTCAGCCAAGAAAACCCCAAATGGGGCCACAAAGAGTTAGACACAACTGAACAACAACTATTTTCTAATCATTTCACTCCTATAAAATCTCTCCATTAGGCTTTAGAGAATTTCCTCCTCCTATTCCCCTCAAGGTCTAGCCCAGGAGTTTGCACATGGTAGAAGCTCATGAAATATTGAGTAAATGATTGATAGTCACTGCCTCTCCAGAGGAGAGGGCTTCCCTTTCTTTGGGGCCATGTTCACATGTATACTCCTTGGCTCTCTCCCCAGTGCTCCTCATCTCCCATGAGAAGCCTACTTCCTGTTTGGTTCTAGAGCTGCCTGGCTCATGCAGTAAATTTGGAGAATTAACCCCTCCTCAATCACTAAATCAACAAGCTTCTAGGTACTGTACTAGGTGCTGGAGACATAAAGATATAATTGAAATAGTCCCTGCCCTCAAGGAGCTTATATTCCTAGAAGGGGAGATAATATGTATCCATATTAGTCTATTCATATAAGCCTGGGAAGATAGGTTTGAGCTGAGCTGTAAAGGACTTTAAATGTCAAATAAAAGAGACTGTGTTTGATCCTAGAGTTAATAAAGAACCAGTGTAGTTTGCCGAGTATGGTTAGATGTTTGCTTTAAGAATGTCTGTATTAACAATGCCTTGCAGAGGGGAGAGACTAGAGGAAGGGAGTCCTGTTAGGAGTCACCTGCGGCAGTCTAGGTGAGAATCTATAAGGAATTGGTGGCCATATTAGAGGACACAAGGGTACGGACACAAGAGATGGTGCAGAGGTGGGTAGAATCAAGACTGGCTATGTGCACAGAGAATGTGGGTCTAAGATGGCTTCAAGCTTGGGAACCTGTGCAACCAGAAGGACAGAAGTCCCCTTGGCAGAAATTGCAAAATTCATAAGAAGGGAGAGTTTGAGCAAAGGGTGAGGGGTTGATGAGGGGTAAGATAATGGGTTCTGCTTTGGACATGGTGAATTTGAGATGCCAATGGGACACCTAGTTGGAAATGTCCAGTTGGTAGCTGGTGATGCAGACCTGGAGCTTGGGGTAAAAACAAAGGTTGAATATGATCGTGGAGTCATCTGCATAGAAATAATTAAATTCATGGGAGATGGTGAGGTCCCCCCTCCCATCCAAGACTTCCAGATTAGCAGGAAGTGTCTACGCTTATGGTGGTTCATAATGTGCTAACCTGTAGGAGGGCTGAAAGTCTGAGGAGTTCTTATTACTTTGCTCCTGCTATCATGGTAGTCCGTTTTCTGGGACTTAGTGTCCCCCATTCTGAGATGGAGAAAATAAAGTCCTTGCCCTATCCTTGAATCAAAATGGGTGATCCAGCAGACTAGGATGATGGGATCATAGATTTAGAACTGGCAGGAACTATAGATAACATTTAGACCAATCTCCTTATTTTATAGATAAGGAACAGAACTTCAAAAAAGTTAAATGACTTGTCCAGGGTCTCATAACCAGTGTATGTAAGAGATAAGACTTGAACCCAGGACTGACTCCAAGGCTAGTTATCTTTCACAAACCAGCTACCACTAGTTTATTCTTTTTCCCCCAATTTTTTAACAATTTTATTTAAAGTTTTAAGTTCCAAATTCTATCCTTTCCACTACCTTCCTCCTTCCCTGAGTTGGCAAGCAATCAGATATAGGTTACATATGTGCAATTAAATAAAATATTTCTATATTAGTCATTTTGTACAAGCCTTAAATAAAAAAAAATTAAAGAAAAAGGTGAAAAACAGCATAGTTCCATCTGTATTCAAACAACATCAGTTCTTTCTCTGAAGGCAGATAGTATGCCTCATCATTAGTCCTTTGGGATTATCTTGGGTCACTGTATAGCTAAGTCATTCACAATTCTTCATCAAACAATATTGCTATTACTGTGTACAGTGTTCTCCTGGTTCTGCTCACTTCACCTTGCATCAATTCATATAAGTTTTTCCAGATTTTTCTGAAATCATCCTTCTTGTCACTTCTTATAGCACAATACTATTTCATCACAGTCCTATACTACAACTTGCTTAGCCATTTCACAATTGATGGGCATCTCTTCCTTTTCCAATTCTTAATCACCACAAGAAGAACTGCTATAAATACTTTTAACATACTTTCCTTTTCCTTTGAGCTCTTTGGGATACAGACCTAGTAGTGGTGTTGCGGGTCGAAGGGTATGCACAGCCCTGTGGGTCTAGTTTACAATGGACTATTCCACCAGCCTCCTAATTCATTGCCTTGCTTCTGGTCTCTCCCCTCACCAAGCACTGACTCTACCTTTGCCCTGGTGGCACCTTCTCAAGCTGCCAATGCTTCCACCCCATGGTCTTTTCCTCTGATTGATGAGTTCTTCTCCATTTGAGGAAGCACCCTTGCCAGTCATCATGCTCTCTTCAAATCCGGAACAACCCATAATGTTCTAGACCACTTTTCTACCTTCCCTTCTGCCCCACATCAGTAGTTAGGAGGCAGTAGATAGAGTACTGGGCCTGGGGTCAGGAAAACTTGAATTCAAATCCAACTTCAGATGTTTACCAGCTGTATGACCATGGACAAATCACTCAACCTCTGTTTGCCTCAGTTTCTTCATCTGTAAAATGGGGATAATAGTAGTACCTACCTCCCAGGGTTACTGTTAAAGCTTTTAGTACATTGCTTGGCACAGCAAGAACTATGTAAATATTAATCATTATTACCTTCACAACCCCAACCTCTTTTCAGTTCTCTCTCATGTGTCATCTTCCTCCAATTTAAGGTAAACTTCTTAAGGGCAGGGATTATCTTTCTTTGGCACAATGGATAGAGATCAGGGCCTGGAGTCAGAAAGACCTGGGTTCAAATCCTGCCTCAGATACTAATGGTGTGACTGGACAAGTCACTTCACCCTGTTTGCCTCAGTTTCCTCATCTATAAAATGAGCTAGAGAAGGAAATGGCAAACCACTCCAGGATCGTTGCCAAGAAAACCCCAAAATGGGTCATGAAGAGTCTGACATGACTGAAAATAATGAAAGAACTGCAATCTGCCTAGCCTGGCACATAATAAATGCTTAATCTTTTCATTTCTCTATCCATCCACCCCCTCCATACGGCTGCCAAAATCATCTTCCTCAAGCATGGCTCTAATCCTATCACTCTGGAGTCTTCTTTAGCTCCCTAACAGCTCCAGGACAAAATTACAAAGGCTTTGTTCAGAGTCTACAGACCCTCACTCTTTGACTCCAGCCTGGCTTTCCACATGTCTCTTACCTTTTATACATTCTCTGTTCCAGTCAAACCAATCTACTTACTGTTCCCCAAACTCTCCCTTCTTTCCTTCTCTTGCCGCCATGACTTTGCACAGGCTCCCCCTGCCTCCCTTCCTTACCTCCCCACTTTTAGAATCCTTGGTTTGCTGCACAGCTCAAAGACTTTCCTGGTCTCCCTAATGCCCTTTCAGGACTCCAGTCTCAAACATCTTGATATGTATTTATGTGAAACAGTTTGTACACCCCAAAAGCCTATCAGTATCATGAGGGCATTTTTCAGGGTTTTTTAATCTATAGCACCAAACACAATGCCTTTCACATAGCAAAAACTTGATAAATATACCAAAGGCAATCAGACCTAGGTTCAAATCTTGCCTCAGATACTTCCAATTAGTTGTATGACCCTGGGCAAGTCACTTAACTTCAATTGTAAAATAGAGATGAGACTAGCACCTACCTCCCTGGGTTCTTGTGAGGATCAAACAGAATATTTTTTATAAAAAGTGCTCAGCACAGTACCTGGCTACAGAAATGCTTATTTCCTTCTCTCTTCCCCTTGTAAAACTGAACCTGAATTGATTAAGTAAGAAATTCACACCTTATCAAGGGGGCATCAGCATTTAAAGAGCAAAGCCCCATCAGTGAAAGACACCACAATATATCAAGGTATACTCAGGATATCTTATCCAATTCACTCATTTAGCAGATAATAAAATGAAGGGAAATGACTTGTCCAAGGCTATCCAGCAAGTTGCAGAGCAAGGTGAAGCCCCTCTCTTACTCCTAATTCTCTTTGTACTGCTGTCTCCTTTAAAGTGGTGATTTGAGAGGTCCAGGAAGACCTTCCTACTACATACACACTTCCCCCAAATAATATCCCTGACCCTAGTCTTACAGTGCCTGAAATTCCACCATCAGATATAGACTGGTTTGGGTAAAATCATTGCTCAGTGAGCATGGTAATCCTTCCTCGGGATGGAGATTTAAGTCCTTATGGACCATTTATCCCTTGAGGACTCTATGATCTGATTTGGAAGCTGTCTGTCAGAGGACAGATGCTGAAGGAGAGTTGAACGTGAGTATCCAGAGGCCCAGGGAAAGAGCATCAAGGAACCATGGTCAATTCTACAACTTGACTGTAGCCTCAACCCCAGCCCTAGTCTTAAAGGCACCAGACATGGAGGAAGTACACTGTACTGTGCTCACCTTTTGTATGGAGGAGGAATCTGACTATCACCTGGATCTGGGATTTCTAGACAGAGGAAATACAGGCCTCTTTGGCTGTAGTGGGGATAGTAGGTGGTAAGCTCAGCAACAGAGTTAGATCCCCATTTACTTATGGAGTGATCTCCCCTTGGGGCTAGAAGACAGGAGCAGACACCCCAGAGGGGAAGGAGAGATACTGAGTCTGTGGCCAGATCTCTTGGGGGAGGGGAGAAGAGGCAAGACTTCCTGTTTTCCCCAGCAGGAAAGTATGGACATTATACGCCAAGGCTGGAGACCTGACCTATTTGCTTTCAATTTCCTCTATTTCTAAGTATCTGTCATTCACCCTTACAATCCAATGTGAGATAAGCTGAGCTGCAATAATCCTCCCCATTTCGAAGGAGAAGAAATGGAAACCTGGAGAATGTAAGCAGCTTATGTCGGGTCATTCAGTAAAGCAAGGGCTGCCCTCCAGGCCTCCTAATTCCTGGCTGAGGAAACTTTCCATAGAAGCAGAAAGGGCACAGCTGATTCTAGACTGGCCATGGTACAGTTGGGGGAAGGAATCAGAGGACTTAAGTATGAATGCCAGCTCATTGGTCACTGCGTGACCTTAGCTAAGTCCCTTGATGGTTTCCTCTTAGGTAAGAATGAAAGGGTTGGACTACATGATCCCGAAGATATCCTCCAGCTCCAAATCCTATGATTCAGTCATTTTCTGACCCTTGGGAATAGAAACTCAGTTTTAGGCCCATGACTAAAATTCTCACCATGCAGCCTCCAATGTCAGAGCCTTGGGGCCACTGAAGCTGGAAATGGAAACCCAGTCCCAAAAAGGTATAAAACCTAGACTCGGACCACACATGACTGACATGGGGAATGCAGTCTCAGCCCCTACAAAAGATGGTGTTTGCTTGGCTGGGAGGCATAGGTCACCCTTTACTTCATCTATTTCCTTAGCACAATGAAGACACAGATCCAGACACCAGACAAGTCCAAGATTTACATCAGCTTGTGACAAAGTTGTTTTTTAAATGTAAGCTTCCAGTTCAAGTTAGGCCCCTACATAAAAGCTCTGAGCTTCTGAGGGTTCTTGATTGGGGGCATCAAAGACAAAAGACACTCTCATTGATTCTAGCCATCCCAGTTTCCTGATTCCCAATTTCCCAGTATGATTGATTTCACTGTCCAGGACTTTCAGCATGGCATCCTAAGATTCATACCTGCCAATGGCTTCCATCACCTGGCTTTCTGCCAAAGTCCCTCCCTCCCCCTCCCCACATCCTTGTTTCCAGCCCTGGAGCACCTGCCAGGGCAGGGGGGAGGGGAAGAGGAAGAGGAGTCCTTTTGTGTTCTCCAAACCTCCTTTGTGTCTGGCTAGTTTTCTCATTACTGAAAAGAGCTCTGGGGATTTCCTCTAAGAGATGCTGGCAGGGTGTGTTCAGGCAAATTCTCCTGGTCACAGACAGCAGCAGGCATACAATTGGGACCAGTGTCCGCCCTGGCACCTGGTGAGAGAACATACTCTCCTTCATCAAAGTCAAGACCTCTGGAAGGGGGAGAGGGATCAGGAGATAGGTAGAGAGCCTGACCCCTGTCCCTCTATAGGGACTGAACGAACCCAAAGGAGCAGAGTTAAGGTCCTTCTCTTACCTTCAGTACCTATGGCTGTAGGATAGGGTTGTCAGAATTGGGGAATATTGCCAGTCACTTAGTTCCTTTCCCCGAACCTATTTATCACCAGTTTTGATCCATTCGTGACAACGTTAAAAAAAAAAAAAAAAAACAACCAAAACACTAGAAACTGGAGACCTGGTTTCCAGCCCTGACTCTGTGACTAAAAGTGTATGACTCTGAGTCAGTCACTCCCTGGACCTTTGTTTTTTCTTGGAGATCATAATCCACATCTCGCCTCTCTCACAGGGCTCTCATGGAGAGCTAATGAATGCATGAGAAAACCCCTTCATCTGCCAGTAGAATGTAAGGAGCTTGAGGGCAGGTCTTGGCCTGCATTACGCAGGGCAGTGCCTAGAACATAACACGTTAAACATTAACAAGGCTTGTTAGATTGGATTGGACTGGACTGGTTGTTGTGTTCTGAGACCGATAGTTGGGTGGAGAATAACTAATCATTACACTTCAAAACAAAGGAAAAAAAATAAACCAGCGTAAGTGATTACTTTCAACTCTGAAAGTACTGAGTACCAACTGTGTGCATCAACCTCTGCGAATAGTTAACTGAGTTCTTAGGAAACTACAGGAAGGCCTTTCTTATTCCCATTCTCTGTCTGTCTGTCTGTCCTCTCTGTGTCTCTTCCCCCCATCCTTCCCTCCCTCTCTTCCTTCTCTATCTCTTTCTTTCTCTCCTCCTCTTTGTCTCTGTTTCTTTCTCTCCATCTCCCTTTCTCTCCTCTCCCTCCCCTTCACTCTTTTTCTTTCTGTTTCTCTCTCTCCCATTTTTCTCTTTCTTTTTCCCTCTTTCTTGCTCTTGCTCTCCTCCCTCTCCCTCTCCCCCTTCTTCATCTCTCTCTCTTGTTTCTCTCCCTCCTCTAATTCTTTTTCTCCCCCTCCCTCCATTTCTCTCTCTACCCCTCTCCTTCCTCTCTCTCTGTTTCCCTGTCTTTCTATTACTCCTCCTCCCCCTTCTCTCTCTCCCCTTCTTTCTTTTTCTCCCTCTCTTTCTCCTTCTCTCTCTCCCCCCTCCATGGTACAGTCATCAATCCTGCCCTTTCTGCTTCTGTTGGACAGTTTAATAATTGAGTAAGTCCTAAGCCCCAGGGTGGGAGCTGGGTGGCTGCCTGCCACGGTTCCCCCGCCCTCTGTCTCTGCTGATGTACAACCAGGCTTTTACAAGAAAGGGAAAAACACACAAGTGAAAACCTTGCACCTGCCCTTTCTACCCAGGGAAGCTAAGCTACTTGGTGCCTAGACAGGGACTGGTGGCTCCTCCCCTAGAAGCCTGTGGGGATTTTGAGGGAATCGGGCTCTAATGCTCCTGCTTAGCACAGGGAGGCCCAGTAACTACCTGTAGCCAGACAGATGGGGGCATGAAATATTTATTGCTGGAGATCGTACCCACATTGCAGGGAGTGTCTATCACTGTGTATATCACTCAAGGCCAGCAGTGAGATAATCAGGTTGGGGCCAGATGCTGGGCTCATCTGTGTTCTGCTCCTATGACTTTCTACCAAAACCCCACCAGCCTCAGCCCTAACCCCACCCCCACACACCTGCCCCATGGCCTGACTGCCTCAGACCAGCTCCCTCTGGTCAAGGCCCTTCCTCCCACATGGGAGTGCCCTGGCACAGAATTTTCATTCAGATTCAAAGGAACATTCACTAATACCTCTTTTGTCAGGCTGCGTTCTGCATCAAAGCAGGGACAGAGATGAGTAAGAAGGGAGAAGCCACTAGCCATTTTTGCACCTGGAACCTGAGGGGAGTTGGGGGGAAAGGAGGAGAGTGTGGAAGATACAGGGACATTGAACAGTGCCATAGATATCCTCCAGATGTCCCGCCCTAGGGCAAAGGTCTGGTGACCCCATCATAGTCTGGTCAGGCTATAAGAAAGAATAAGGCTTAAGGAGTTTACTGTCTACTAGGAAAGCTAAGATAAATACACATATAAAGACAATAAAAAGGAGAACAGGAGGTAAGGAACTCTGCATAAGTCCCGTCCCCTCCCAGGGCCTCAGTTTCCCGGAATCTCAGAGTTGGAAAAGGTTTCATAAATCATCTAATCTATCCCAGAACAAGCGCTGCTGAAAAAGGTCATTCAGCGTCTACCTGTGTGTGCATGGTTTGTCCTTCCTTTTTCAAGAGAACCATAATATCAGGAAGGTGATGCCATGACCTGCAACTTAACTGGATTACAGTGAGGGAAGGCTGTGCAAAGTCACCAGCCTCACTTTCTCCCCCTGAGCCATCTGGGTCCAGTGGCAAGTTATAGATCAGGACACGTGGAGATGTCCTCATATACAAGTCAGTTAGCTTCTGTCTACCTTAGCTTCATCCTCTGTAAAATGGGGATGAAATTAGTACCTCCCTCAACACAGAAGAGAGGGACACAGGTCCCCCAAGGAGAACGGAGATGAGGAACTATAAACTGGGGTAGACAGGGTTATTAGTTGAATCAAAGATACTTGTAAATCACTTAGCACAGTGCAGGGTATTTAAGCATTTAATGAATGTGTATTTCCTTCCTTCCCCTAAACTTTCTTTTTCCAGACTAACTATCCCAGGTCCTTTGACCAATCCTCATATGCCATACTCTCACCCTTCTAGTCACACTCCAGGTTATTCATCTACTTCCTAAAATACATGTGTGTGTGTGTATGTTCGTCCTTTGTTGTCGAAGATGACCATACCATCAGAGAAATAATGACATGACTTGCACTTGACTTTGTTTTGAGTGAGGGAGGGCTGTGCAGGGCCTCACTTCTCACTCTAGAGCCATCTGAATCCAGTGACCAGATATTCATCAGGATGACTGGAGATGGCCCAGGATAAGGCAGTTGAGGTTAAGTGACTTGCCCAAGGTCACACAGCTAGTGAGTGTCAAGTGTCTGAGGTGAGATTTGAACTCAGGTCCTCCTGACTCCTGCACTGGTGCTCTAGCCACTGCACTGCACCATCTACCTGCCCCCCTAAATTACATAACCTAGAACTGGCCACCATACTAAGCATGTGATTGGATCACAGGGGAGCAATAAGTAACAGGATAACCATCTCCCTCATCCTGAACGCTATATTAATATTAGGCCTCTAATAATGCAGTCTTAGATCAAGGTAGGGATTTTTTTGGGGGAAGGGCAGCTGGATCATGTTGTTGGCTCATCTTGAGGTTGAAGCTCATTAAAGCACATCCCCCAATATTGTGCAAATGAGTTATTGTCTATCCATGTTTCCCCATCCTGTATTTATACACCTGATGTTTTAACCCAATTGTAGGAATTTACATTTATCCCTTTAAAAACACATCTATTTAGGGGACTGCTAGGTGGCACAGTGGATAGAGCCCAGGCCCTAGAGTCAGGAAGACCCGAGTTCAAATCAAATCAAAGTATCAAGCATTTGATACTTAATTGCTGTGTGAGTGGCCCTGGGCAAGTCACTTAACCCCATTGCCTCGAAACCAAAAGAAAAAAAAGAACCAGCTCATCTATTTACATATGGTTCTGGTCATTGCTCTAGCCTTTCAAGGTCTCTGGATTCTAACTCTGTCATTCACCATATTTGCTCTGAGTCATTTACAAAACTGATACATACCATCAGTTCTTTCATCCAAAACATTAATAAAACTCTTGCACAACAAGGGGACCAGGACTGGGGCACTGCCCTCGAGGCCTCCCTTTGGGTTGACACTGATGTCACTCAATCATTCAACCACCTCTGCATCATCTAGTCTACTAGTTCCCAAACTTTTCAATTACTGAGGACTCCTTTCTACAGTATTATTTTTCATAAATTCTCATATGATGGTAAGAAGGAAATGTGCATGCATTAAGCATTTACTGTATACCAGGCACTGTGCTAAGTGCTTTGGAAATATTGCCTCATTTGATTCCTACAACCACTCTGAGAGGTAGGTGCTATTAGAGGTTAGGTGACTTGCCTAGAGTCATTCATACATAGAGTCATACAAATAGCTAGTAAGTGTCTAAGACCAGATGTGAACTCTGGTCTTCTTGATGCCAGGCTTAGGACTCTAGCCATTGTGCTACCTAGCTACTAGAGGGTTAGTACTTATACTATCACTACCCTGAAATGTTACCAAGGATTTAGGAGGGCTTTTAAATGAATTTGTGTTTTATTCATCTAAATGGTTATCAAAATGCATTTTAAAAGAGTAATGCATATATGTAGAAGACATGATTTAGTACACGTATAGAAAGGTCTCTTCTTAAACATTAAATTTCATGATCCTTTATAATACCCTCAGGGCCCCCCAGGGGTCTATGGGTCCCCCATCAGGAATCACTGATCTAAGCCATATCTCTTCATCTTGTCCACCAATTTCTTACGAGAAATTTTTTTTCAGATGTTTTGCTGGAATCTAGTTATTCTAGACATTCTCCCTATCTACCCACCTAACAACCCTGTCAAAAAGGAAATGAGGTGAGTTCTGTGTATCCCATCTTTTATGAATCCAGTGGCTCTGAGCAATCACTGCTGCTTCTCTTAAATGCACTTAAAATATTCCTGTAAAAATGCCTTCTAGAATTTTGATGGCGATCACAGCCAAGCTCACGGCCCTTTATTTGTAGAATGCACCCTCTTCATTCTTCAAAAATTGGAGACATTTTCCTGTCTCTAGGCATATGGCAGAACCCCTCTCATCTGTAAAATGCGGGGGTCAGCTGACATGGTCTATAGGGTCCCTTGCAGCTCTAACAGTCTATAACAGCATACTAATAAAGTGCTATTGGCGTTCAGAGGAGGCTGGAATACTTTCATAAATCCTGAAAAACTCAGGTGCCTCAGAGATATTGACTAGAAAACACTCGCTGCCCCAAATTCTCAAAAGGTTGCCAGGATTCCAAGGAGGGCAGAGGCTGAAATCTTCACTTGGCCTGGACTAGGATAGGAAGAGTTAACGACTGACTGGAAGAGAGTAACCTACGTGGTGATGATTGAAGGGGGTGGCAGGATATTAGGTGTGAAAGGACAAATTTTTAAAGCCCTTGGAGCTTATGAAGAAATGACTCTTGGAGAAAGACCCTTCATAGTGGGGAAGGAAGCCTCACCTTATGGCCTGTGTCTCTAGAATGGGTCCATAGGATCCAACCCCTTTACTCTTTGCTGCTATTCAGTCATTTCAGTTCTATGCTAAATGCTAGGAATATCGCTGCTGTTAGTTTTTTTTCAGTCACATCCAAATCTCTGTGACCCCTTTTGGGGTCTTCTTGGCAAAGATACTGGAGTGGTTTTCCATTTCCTTCTCCTGTTTTACAGATGAAGAAACTGAGGCAAACACAGTGAAGTGACTTGCCCATTGTCACACATGGCCAGATTTGAACTCAAGGTCTTCCTGACTCCAGGCCCAGCAAATGCTCTATCCATTATACAACCTCACTGCCCCATCCCTTCATTTTTACATATAAGGAAACCCAGACCTTTAAAGATTAAGCGACACGCCCAAGGACATAGAGCTAGTTAAGTACCAGAGGTGAGATTTGAACCAGGTCCTCTGACAGGACAACTAGTGATCTTTTCACTGCACCATGGTTGATAAGCTTGTGTTTCTTCACAGTGCCTATCAAGTAAGTCACAATCCGTTTTGCCCCTTGTAGGAAAAGGCAGAAGGGACGGGTATGATATCCCTTGAGAAGAGGGGAATGGGAGGCAGATCCCCCAAAAGGAATGGAGATGGGGAATTGGAACTGAGACATTGTAAACTGGACTAGCCAAACCCATTGCAAGCAAGACTGTAGATATAGACTCACTAAGCGCACCACATTTGTCCTTGCCATCTTTCCTAGAGTTTCCTTGAAACTGTAGCTTCTTTCAAAAATTGCCTGTATTTTCTTCAGCATAGCATAGTAGGGACAGAAAACCAGCCAGAAAGAACTGGGTTCAAGTCTCATATCTGCCACCTGGCTGTGTGACCCTCGCCAAGTTCCTTTACCCGTCTCAGGGTTGTAGGCAACAGAGACAGTGCAGACCAGCATTCATAGAGGGAATCTCCTATGCACCTTGGTCAGGATAGTGAGAAAGTCTGAAAACTCAAAGAAGGGGAAGGAAAAAAAATAAACTTACATGATAATTCTATTACATTTAAAAGGAATAGCAAGCTATATGTAATAGGTTTGCATTTCATGTGTAATCATCTTTTTAAAATTATACTGTTATAGAAATGCTTATTTTATTCTATAAACTAAAAATAAAACACTTTTTTAAAAAAAGGGCAGTGGGGATAGCAGGATGGTTAGGAGGAGGTCAGAGCAGCTCTAGAGACAATAGGAACTAGTCATGGACCTTAGTGAATACAAGCAAAAGGGATGGGAAGAAGGCATGTATGAGAGAGACCTGGAAACAGTTGAAGCCCTCACACAAAATGGAAAATCTACCACCACCATGCCAACTTCACCAAAAGCCAGAGGTAGCTCCTCTGGTGGGGCACATAACTTTGAGAGTGTGGCAGGCACCTGTCTCAATGTAACAGACAGAGGCATGAAAAGAAAGGGCTGCACCCACAGGGAGACCTTGTTCAAATGAGGGAGACTGAGCTTATGAAAAGAATTTGTAGTCAGATGTTAGGAAGTACAGGGTCTACCACCCCAAGCTGTATCTCTCCTACCTCCCACCCCCAGGCCATATACAGACCACATCAAAGACTTTGTGACCAGGAATTTCATACCTTCTCTACAAAGCAGGTAGAAAATTGGGGGAGGGGGAGGGGGTGGGTATTTAAGGAATTAGCATCACCCTGGAGAAAGCACCAGGCATGGAAAAGCAGTGGGCTCATAATGACTTTGTGCTGAAATCTTCTTGGATATGAATGACCAGTTGGCATCTGGAGTGGGTTGGCTAAGGTTGGTCATCAAACATGAAACCCAAAACCTAGCAAGCCCCCAGCTTTGGACACAGAAACTGCTTTTCAACACTATGATCCACAAAGCCTTCCTTCCTCTCTCAAACACCATGGCCAGAGTTTCACCTCTCAGATGGGATTCTGAGGTCCCTAGAGCTCATACCCCTTAATCATGTTCAGAGCCTCAAATTTGGTGGAGACCTTAAGGTCCACAGAGCCCTCCTCCACATCACCGAACTGGGGACAAGGATCTGGAATCCTGCCTGCCAGTTAATGCGCGCTGCAGCTCTTCTTGGCCCAACAGATCCAGTCCCCAGACTAGAAACCAGCCTTGTGTTACCCTTGGCTACAGGGTTTCTAGTCTTATTTCTCTCTGTTTTATCCTTTCTTTTTCTTTCCCTCCATCCCTCTCTTTCTTCTATCTCTCTTTCTCTCTCTTTCTTTCTATCTCTCTCTTTCTGTTCCATCACAACTCACCACCTGCTCATTTAGATAGAGCAAAAGGATATGGGTAATAACTGATGATAAGTATCTTTTAATAAACCCTAAGTGATAAAGTTTCTGATCCAAGGTTTGGCCATCATCCTGGCCTGGAGTGCCTTCCTGCCTTCCAGTATCTCCCCCTCTTCCTCCTACTTCCTAAGTCTTTTTTGGGAAGGGGTCAGCAAGGTCCATCTCCAGGATTCAGGAGCCTGGGGCTCAGGGGAAAGAAAGGATGGAATGTTGAAGAAGAAGGACCAAGGCTGACCTAGTGATACATCAAATCACAATTCTGGTCCTCTGGGAAATGGACTTTTTCTTTTTTTTGCTTTTGACAAAAACAAAGACTCACAAACACCAACCTCAACCCAACTATGGTTCCCTCACTCTGTCCTTGCTCAGCGTCACTCCCAGCTGGTGTGACATGCAGCCTGACTGGCACACATTCATCCCCCAGCCTTCCTACCACCCACCAACCCAGCTCTTAAGTGTTACCAAGGAAACCCATGCGCATCCTACATGGAGTTGCCACAGCAACCAGCTCAGCCAGACATAGCACCCAGCCTCTCACCCCTCTGTGTATGTGCAAGGCTCTGGTACTGAAAGCATCATTGATGGAGGGAAAGATGAGGCCACAGACCGCAGTGAGCCAGAATACCTGATAAAGGCCTTCCTGGAAGTCCACAGGCCACCCCCTTAAACTCCTTTTCTCCTTCCTTTTTCCTTCCTCCTTCTTTTTTTTCTTCTACCTTCTCTTCTCCCATCCTGTATCATCCACAGAACCTCAAGTACTATTCAACATTTAGTAAGCTCTTACTATATGCAAAGAACTAGACTAGACCACTGAAGGAGATACAAAGGTGAATGAGAGATGAAAAATACAGCCCTTCCCTCCTCCGGGAGATTCTAATTGAAAAGGAATGATCATTCTTGCACATAGCTAAACATCATACATACAAATTAGGAAAGCAGGCATTCGTGGAATACAAAATTCTATGGGAACAGATGAAAGAGAGATCACTTCCAGGTAGGGGAAATCAGCAGAGACTTTACAGAGGAGGAGACATTTAAATTAAGTTTTGAAAACTGATAAGCAGAGATGGTGGGGCTGGGGAGGGAATATTCTTGATGTAACATTCAGAGTGAGCCAAGATGGAAAAGGGAGTGTTCCAGTCTAACTTGGGCAAAGAATATATGAGGGGGAGCAGAAGGAAGTAAGTGAATCTAGAAATGCTGCTTAGAGGCACATTGGAGAGGGCCTCACGAGTTTAGACTTGATTCCATACAAAATAGGGAGCTATTAAAGGTTTTTGAGCAGAGGAGTAACCCTGATTGGACAGCTGACTTCCCAGATCAAGTACTAGAGGAGACTCAGATGCTATCCGACACAACCTCCTCATTTTACACACGATAAAACTGAGGTTCAGAGTGACTTGCTGAAGGTCACACAGGCAGTAAGTGTAAGGCAGAGTTTGAAGCCAGGTCACTGGTTCTTCCACTATATCACTCTGCCTCTGTTTGCATTAGGGAGATTAATCTGGCATTTGCACTACTTTGGATTCGCCATTCCTCTCCTCCAAGTTATAAAAACTGGACCTAATAATACATTGGACATAGGGAACTCCCAGGTGAAGAAACTCCCTCTACCATCACAGGCTAGCACCTTATTGTCTTAGAAAGTGACCTAAATTAGTGAGAGATTTCCAGGATGTGTCCGAGCTGGGACTCAGACCCCTGTTGCCTTGGCTTTAAGGCTGGTTCTCTATGTGCTACACCACCCAGATTCTCAATGAGGACAATTCTCTGGCGTTTCCTGAACTTTCTCTCATACCTGCCCCTCATGTCCATCCTCTCTGGAAAGGCTTGCAGCTCAGCTCAAAGGAAATTCATCACTGCCATCGGCCCCCCCCTCCCCCAAGCAACAGCAGCCCCTGATAACCCATTTCTTCTGCTTGGGACAGGTAGCTCTATGAGTTAATTAATTAACCAGAATTTATGAAACGCTGGCTAAGGTGGGGGTTGTACTAGTTTTTGGGGATAAGAACACAAAATAAAACAATCCCTGACCTCAAGGAGCTTATATTCCATCAGAGGAGATACAAAGGACTGCCTTCCCCATTCCCACAGGCACTGGGGACTCCAAGCAACTCCCTGCTTATTTCCAGGCCTTGGGGAAGTACAGAGTATTATTGGCAGTCTGAAAGGAAATTCCACTAGGTCTTGATTGGATTAGACCTACAAAGAGGACTGAGCAAAATGCAGAACCTTACAGAACAACTCCCTCCCACCTTCTATGCCAACTTCTGGCATGACATAGGGAAGCTCTTCCTTAACCCCTACCTTACTGCTCAGAACGGGTCAGGTGGGTGAAGCCAGACAGCCGCAGCTGAGACACCCTGGGACGCACAGATAGGTTATCTTGTCTACCCTCCCATCTCTGGGCAAGATGGATGAATATTCCACTCTTTAAATCCTCTGGGGACCTTAACCTCAGAGAAGCTCAGACCTGTATCTAGCCCACATCTGTCCTGCTGTTACTGAAACCCATTTCTGACCATTCAGGGCCAACAAAAAACCAAGGATCCCAGATTTAGAGCTGGAGGAGACCTTAGAGGTCATACGAGGTAGAACACAACTTGATCTTGCATGGAAACCTATCTAGTGTCTCTGATACTCAAAGGGTTTTCTGGCCCATGTTCCTTTGCCCCAGAATGAATAAAGCAGCTTCTAAACCAGTTTCTCCTCCTCTGGTCTCTGTCGTATTCACCTTCCTCATTAAATGTTTTCCTTTAAATTGAATGGCTCTAAAATCCTGCTCGAACACCTTCAGGAGTCCCCTCTTGTGGCCTACCCAATCAAGCCCAGACTTCTCAACCTGGCACTTGAGACCTCCACCCACTCTCCCAGCCTTGTCTCCTGCAGTCAGAATCATTACTTCACATTCTTAAACATGGAGTTTTCACTCTGTGGTCCTTTTGGCAAATTCTATCACGCATGCTTGGAAGAAGTGAAGAAGGACAGAAATGGTCACACATAGGAAATCTCAGGAACTAGGTTTAAATCCTTGCCATCATCTGTGTGCCCTGGCATCAGTTATTCACCTCTCTTGCTTGCTGCAAGCCTCAGTTTACATAACTCTAAAACATATGGAGGGAGTGGAACAAGGGCATCTCTAAGGTCCCCTGTGGCATTGATGCTTACGATTTTATGGATGTCCACATTTTTCCTGCCTCCTTCTATGCTGGATTCCCAATTGTGCCTTTTTTTCAAGGCCCTGCTCCAGTGTCATGGAGTTTCTTACGGAACCTTTCCTGACCCCTATCCTCTGACCTCCCACAGCACTGACTGTGCTGCTTATTTCTTCTCTTGCCCTGACTGAGTTGTTATTTTTACATGCCTCCCCAGCAAAGGTGTGAGTATTGCAAAGATGAGGACCATGTATTTTCACACACACACACACACACACACCACATGGCCCCCATAAATACTAAGCAGTTAATGCCTCATCCACAAAGTTGCCGAAGAGCTGTGAGTGGTTCAGGAGGGGCCAAGTACCTTGGACAGAACCACTACCTGGTGCTCTGGGCAGGAGAAACCAAAGCCCCAAGCCTCAGATTAAATTAGGAGTCCTAGCATGATCACAGAGCTCTCTCTTTCACTGTCTCTTCTGAATCCTGTGTACTTGGAGAGGAAGAAGAAAACCAGGTGGAGTTAGCTGGCAGAGCAGAAAGAGATCTAGATTCAGAGGCAAAGGACCTGGGTTCAAATCCCAACCTTACGTTATCCCCAATGTGATGTTGGGCAAGTGATTTCACCTCTCTCTGGTCCTCAGTTTCCTTATCTGTAAAAGGAGGGGGCTGGACTGGCTGATCTCTGAGGTTCTGAGGAACTCTACATCTCTGTTGCTATAACTTGCACACAATACAGGAACAAGTGATTTCATGAACATATAAATGGATATTAAGAGTGTGAACTTCAGACTTCCAGGGTGGTAAGAGTTCAGAGGAGATAAGCGTGACCTGGGGTGGTCAGGACGGGCACCTGAGAGGCAGCAGGCCTTGAGCTGGATCTTGAAGAATGAGGAGAATTTGGATCAGTGATTGGCATTCCAAATAGGGAGAGCTACAAAAATGAGCATGAACTTTTCAGGGACTCCTGAGGAAATTAGCCCTACTAGAATAGAGGGTGGCTACAGATTAAGGCCTGGTTTGGAGGTTACTGAAAGCAAACGTAAGGAGCACAGACTTCTACAGGCAATGGGTTTTGAACAAGGCAGAGACAAAGGTCAGAAATAGCCTTGTATAGAATCATGTATAGCAGTGGAGTCAAACTCAAATAGAAACAGAGGCCATGAAACCATGCATAAGGATCCTTGCAGTCAATTAGAAAACCATACATTAACATTATCTATGTTCTATCATATATTTATTTTGTTAAATATTTCCCAGTTACATTTTAATCTGCTACCCAATTGGACACCTCTGATGTCCAGGATAGGAAGAGTTTCTAGCAGGAGTTCTTAATTTTTTTTGTGCCATGGTCCCTTTGGTGGTCTGGTAAAGACTATATAGACCTTCATTCAGGATCACATTTTCAAATAATTGAAAGAAATGCTAAATTATAGTTAGAAGTTGAAATAAAGTAAAAATAAAGATGTAGGTTTTTCCCATCCAAACTCATGGACCCCCTGAAATCTCTCCCAGACTCTAGATCAAGAACCCTTGGTCTAAAGAAAATTTCAGAGATCAGTTAAAAAAGCCACTGAAATAGACCAGGTGGGAGGTGATAAACAGGCCAGGATAGATTTGGTGGAGGACCTAGTGTGGAAAGAGAAAAGTCCAGAGTCCTGTGCCATATGGTTACCTCCCACAGGAGAGCCCAGAGGATGATATGTCATTATAGATAGGCTGATTTTGTTAGCTTTTGGTCACAATGAAAGAGCAAAACAACTGCAGATAATTTCAAACAGGAGCTTTGGCTGTCTTGGGGAGAGACTCTGAAAACAACAGGTGTCAGATGGATACAACCTTCAATAGGCCAATCTGGATGGCAACAACCTGAGCCTACAAATGAGAGACCTTTGGACAAACAGTGAGTCATCTGGGAATGATGGAAGGGGAGGCACGCTGGTTTTTCTTTCCATTTGATATTAGTAGACAGAAAGATGGTACAATGAATAAAGTGCAGGACTTAGAAGCAAAAGAACTCTGTTCAAATCTGGCCTCAAACATTAGCTGTATCACCCTGGGCAAGTCACTTGACTTCTGTCTGCCTCAATTTTCTCAAGTGAAATGATGATGATAATAATAGCACTCACCTCAGGATTATTGTGAAGATCAACTGAGATAACTTTTGTAAAGCACTTAGCATGTAGAAAGTGCTGTATAAATGTTAGCCATCTATTATTACTAATAGGGTACCAGAAAAGGTAGTTATCCAGGCTGTGGTCCCCTGCTCAAGGACATTCAATGACACCCCCTCACAAACTATTCCACCTGGCATTTAATTCCAAACCCACATATTGGCACCTAGCATTGTGCAAAGCGCAGAGATGTCCCTATTTCTGTCAAAAGCACTCCCATCCTTTTGGCGTCCCCCATTCATCACCTTGGCATTATCCTTGACTTTTCTTTCTACCTCACTCCACACATCCAGTTGGTTGCCAGATCTTGCTGTTTCTACTTCCGGAGACTGTGCATCTCTCGTCCAATCTCTTCTCTCTAGTCACACAGCTCCCTGCTTGGTTTAGGTCCTTACCCTTCTCCCATGGATTATTACAACAGTCTCCTGATTGGTGTCTGAACCTTCAGTCTCGCCACTCTAATCTGTCCTTCACATGGCAGCCAACACTGTTTTCCTTAAGGACGGATCTGTCCATGTCATTTTCTTAATTGACTCTAGTAGTTCCTTATTACCTTTAGAATAAAATAGAAAATCCTCTGTTTTTCTTTTAAAGCCCTTCAGAAACTGGCCTCAATCTCTCCTTCCAACTTCACTGAACATTGTTCCCCCTCCCACACTCTTTGATTCAGCCAAACCAGCACACAGGACATGCCATTTCCCATCTCCCACCTCCATGCTTTTGCACTGGCCATCCTACAGTCCTGGAATTCACTTCTTCTTCAACTTCACCTCCCAGAATCCTTCTCTTCCTTCAAGATGCAGATCAAGCATCATCTTCTGTATAAAGTCTTTCCTAATTCCCCCCCAAATGCTAATGACTTTCCTCCTAAATTACCTAGTATTTCATTATATTTATTTGTATTTACTCTCTTTATACTTATGTATATTTTTATATTTGTCTTCCCCATTAGGATGTAGCTGCTTGCTATTAGAGATTATTTCATTTACTGTATTTGTATCTCTGGGTTCTAGCACAGAGCCTAGCACACAGGTGTTTAGTAACTGCTTATTAATTCGTTCTATGAATGAACAAAAATAAATGAGGAATGAATAAATGAATGAATGAATGAGCATTATTTCTCACTACTTCTCAATATGAACCCTTTACTTCTGCTAAGTCAGTTTCTTCATCGTTCATCCTTTCTGCGGTCCCAGATCAACCTTCCCCACCACCACCCCCTCCAATTCCAACCCTCTATGGTACTACCGGCATATATAGCTGACTTGGAAGGTTCCTATCTCTAATCCTTAACTGAACCCTCCTCTTTTCCCTACTTGGAGAGTGCCATCTCACCTACTCTTTATATGCCCTCAAATTTCCATTGAAGCCCACTTTCTCCAAGAAACCTTCTCTCACCTTCATTTGCCCTTCCAATTTATACTACACAACTTAGCATTTATTATTATTATCATATGATTAGCTTAGCCAGCCAGAAAGAGCCCCCAAGGGCAGGAAGCTTCCATGTTTTTCCTTCCATCTCCCCCACAGTACATGCCTGATTTGGGCCATCGCCAGTTCTCTTGACTTTTGTCTAGCCGCTGAACTTCATGGCCTCTGGAGGAGAAACTGAGGCTGATGACTACCCAGCTCTGCCTCACTCAAACCCAATTCCCCCACTGGTCCTCTGTGACAACATCCCTGAACTGAAGGCCTGTTGGCTAACTGATTGATTCCAAATCTATGACAAGACTGCATTCCTGCCCCATCTGTTTTCACACACCCTCCTCCTAATGTGGCACTAGGATTCGTCTTAAATCTACAGTTAAATCAGTAAGCTTACATGATCTTCAGGTAATCATGACTTTTTTATTACACAGAAAAGCTTAATAGCAGGAAGACCTCTGAAGATTGTATGAGGGGTAAGGAAAATGGCAATTTGAGTAGAAACAAGTGTAAAATAATATACTTAGGGGAAAATTTTAATTATACTTTGAGGGTAATAAACTCTTGAACTATCCATCGCTATCCTAAATGGGGGAGTTGGAAGCTATAATTAATTTCCTAAAGATATGGAGGACACAGGGGAAAGATTTCTGGTCTGAACCCCGACTTCTCTCCCTCTCAAATCCCTCCCCAGGCCATTAGAGCCTTCCCCTCTAAGATTACCTTACTTCAACTCTCTCTATATATTATGAACATAGTTTGTCTCCTCTATTAGTGTGTAAGCTCTTTGAGGGCAGAAATTATTTCTATATTTTTGCCTTTCTTTGTATCCCCAGCACTTAGCACGGTGCCTGGTCCATGATATATCATTAATAAATGCTTGCTGATGGATGGATTGATTATGCACAGGCAGGCAACAGCTACATGCACCCTCTGCCTCTGTTTTCACCCTCACACCAGGTTTCCTGCATTTTGCTTTTGTTAAAATAGTGAGAAATCCAGAAATGGTAATTACAGAAGAAGGAAGGAGAGACTGGAGGCGGATCATTCAGCAGCGGAATTCTGGGCCAGCCCTGATCCCATTACAGCCTGAATTAAATGAAAGTGCCCAGGTGGGATCTGGGGATCACCAAAAAGTGCCAGACTGGAAGAGGGAAAGGGAAGACTGCTAGGTTGTGCCAATAGACAGCCAGCCCCCTTTCCCTCCTTCACCTACATCTCAGCTCTGGAGAACAGAGGAACAGAAAGTACCCAGGCTTCCTCCATCTAAATAGCTATTGCAAGAGAATTCGGCAAAGGAGAGTTGGGGGAAGTAATTAGGAGAAAGAAGCGGGGGAGGTTGTCATAGATTTCTAAAGCATAGTCTGACATATGACCAGTCACTGCAAATCAAGCAAAAAAGTGAACAATTTCCCTGAGCAGGGCAGGGCAAGGGCTGGAGCTCTAAAACAGGTCATGGTGGAGACAAGAATGTATTGCTACCTCCTAGATCTTGTCCTGCTCTCTTCCCTTCCTGGCCCTGCAGGTGCCCCATGGTCCCAGTTCTTCCACAGAAGATTTTCTGAATCACAGAAACAGAATCATAGTTCTAGTGTGAGAAAGAACTTGAGATCATCTAGTTAAATCCTTAACTTACAGATAAGAAAACTGAGGCCCATCGAGGTTAAAAGACTTGCCCAAGGTCACACAGGTAGTGTCAGAGGCAGAATTTGAACTCAGATCCTCCAACTCCAGAGCCAGTGTGTTCTTCCCACTATATCAAGTAAAAGTGTCCAGTAAAAGTGTCCATCTTGTGACATCACTGTCCACATATGAGCCCAATTCTAAATGGTGAGTGAATTTAATTCATTGAAATAGCATGGGACAAAGAGAAAAGAAAACCTTGTGATATTCAGCCCCGATGGCCTTGAGGATGAGGGGCTGGAGGAAGGTATCTGTGCCCCTTCCATACTTGGCAGAACACAGGCCTTGATGAATCATCACCAAGTCAGAGTCAAGGGCCACCCCAGGCAGCACATTTATCTTCTGTACAGGACAATCACTGGTTTGAATGATGGCAGGAAAAGGGTCTTGTGGGGACAGGAGGGGCAAGGTTGTCTTGTCTTAGACCAGGTATCAATCGGTCATCTTACTACCATTATCAGCAATACAATGCACTTGATCAAAGAATCAAGAGCCTTAGATTCTTGATCCTGTTTCTAGGACTTGCTTTTCTCATTCATTAAAATGGGATCACAATAGATGCTCTGTTTCCCTCAAGACTCTTGTGAGGGACCAAAGGAGAGTGAATATGAACATGGCTGGTAAAGTATAGAGAGACAAACATGTGACTAGAGTTGGCCTTAAAGCCAGGAAGACCTGGGCTCAAACACTGCCCTTGACACCTGTTGGAGATAACTTAGCTTGTCAGTGTTCTAAGACTAGAAGATGCTGAGAAGGTGCCAATTTGAACTGGCAGAAGGTGTATCTTCACCCAGAGATTCCCTATACCTCATAAACTATTAAGCACTGTACAAATGACAACGGCCATTACTCTATGATCATTATAAAACTGGATGCCAGCCATCTAGGGATGGTAGGATGGAATCCTTTCCCTATAAAAACCCAGACTTCACTTCTGCATGTTCAGGAGGTTATAAGGAATTTAGAAGTAGCAGCAATTATCCAGTTCACAGTCTCTGGCCCATGAAGAAAACAGGAAAAAATCAGGACCCTAACAGAGGCCTCTAAGCCTCAAGAAACCTGCCTGCCCAATTTTCAGAAAAAGTAATCAAAGCTATCTATAGTCATATGAAAAATGCTTTAAATCACTATTGATTAGAGAAATGCAAATTAAACCAACTCTTGAGGTACCACCTCATACCTATCAGATTGTTATTGTGTCAGAAAGGCAAATGACAAATGTTAGAAGGGCTGTGGAGAAGCTGGGGCAGGAATGCACTCTTGGTGAAGTTGTGAAGTAGTCTGATTATTCTGGAGAGCAGTTTGGAACTATACCCAACAGGCGATAAAACTGCGCATACCCTTTGACCCAGCAATGCCACTATTAGGTCTGTATCCCAAAGAGCTCAAAGAAAAAGGAAAATGAGCCATATATCAAAAATGTCTACTGTAGCTCTTTTTGTGGTGGCAAAGAATTGGAAATTGAGGGGATGCCCATCAGTTGGGGAAGGACTGAAGAAGTTTTGGCATATGATTGTGATAGATATATTATGGTGCTATAAAAAAAATGACAAGGGGGATGGTTTCAGAAAAACCTGGGAAGACTTAGATGAACTGATGCAAAGTGAAGTGAGCAGACCTAGGAGATCATTGTATGTAGTCAGTTACTATACTGCAATGATGATTATATTCTCAGCAATATAATGATCCAAGACAGTTCCAGAGGATTCATGATGAAAAATGTTGTCCATTTCCAGAGAAAGAATCGATGAACCCTGAATGTTCATTGAAGTATATTTTTAAACTTTATTTGTCTTGGTTTTTTTTTTAACAACATGGCTAATATGGAAATGTTTTGCATAATTTTACATGTTTAACCTACTAGTCTGTTCAATGTGTGGGGGAAGAGTGAAAGGGAGAGAGAAAAATTGTAATTCAAATTTTTAAAATAGAATGTTAAAAATAAATAATTTTGGGGGAGAAAAAAAGTGCACGCCATGTGAAACTCCAGGGCATCGCACAGATGGACTACAAAATAAAGTCTAAGTTTCCCATCCTGGAATTCAAAGCCCTCCATTATCTAGCCCCAGAATGCCGTTCATAGATTTTAGGATTAAAAGCAGGAATGGACCTTAGAGATCAAAGTTCAAAACTTTCATTGTGCATATTGGGAAACTGAGACTCAGAAAGCAGGAAGTGATTTGCCCAAGATCATACATTAAATTCAAATCCAGGTCCTCTGCTTAATAAATCCAGAAGATCACACTGCTTTCTGGGTTCATTTCTCAACTGCCATGGACCCTTAACTATATCCAGACCAGTCTTCTCACTATCATCAAATATACATGATGCAATGAAAAGAGCTTCGGAATTAGCATCAGAGAACCATTATCATCTGAATCAGTGTCAGAGAAATCCTGCCTCCACCATTTACTATCTGTGGGATTTTGGATGTCACCACCTCTTTGGGCTTTAGTTTCCTCATCTATAAAATGTGAGGAATTGGACCAGTGAGGTCCCTTCCCACTCCAGATGCCATGATGCTATGCCACATAAAATCTTATCTCTGCATCTATGCAGTTTCTTCCTCCTGGAATCCCTTCTCCTCTCTTCAACCCCCAATTTTTTCAAAAAGCCTTCTTGACCACTCTAAGCATCAGTGATCCTACACTTACTATCTGTAACACTCTACGGGCGCTGAGCCACACTACTTGATATTGTTAGCTATTTTGTATGAAGATCTCTCCTCTCTCCAACTATCCCATGGGCTGAGTACCATGTCTCAGAAATCTCAATCCCCTGAAGGCTAGAAAGTAGCTGGGGATCTTGTTACAGCTGGAACACAGGTTCATTGATTCTTTATCTATGGTCCAAGTAAATTCCAATACCATGGGATTCAATTGTAGCTGGAATTTATCTGCCAAAGTAGTTGTTCCCTTTGTCCCTATACCCTCCATGGCCACTGAGACTGGTACATGACTCACTTGTTTTTCCTGGGAATGAAAGGTATTGATCAATTTGAGAATGGAGCAAATGCAGATGGACAACTAGTCAGAATCTGAGGCTGAATTTGAACTCAAGTCTTCTGGACTCCAGGGCCAGTACTCTATCCATTTTGTGACACTTAGCAGCTCTCTGTGTACATGCAGCTAGGCAAGTCACTCAACCCTGTTTGATTCAGTTTCTTCATCTATAAAATGAGTTAGACCAAGAAATGGCAAACCACTGCGGTAATCTTTGCCAAGAAAACCCCAAATGGGGCCACAAAGAGTCAGAGAGGACTGAAAATGATTTAACCTCACACCGCATATATGCATATGTGTATTTAACTGACATATATGCATATATGTGTGTATATGTATATATATACATATACATACATACATACATACACACACACACACACACACACACACACACATATATATATATATATATATATATATATATATATATATAATCAGGAAGAGGGCAGCAGACAGATAAGCAGGCACTTGATCACCCACTCTCAGAATCCTAGGACTAGGAGTCAGAAACTTGCAAGGGGCAAATAAAAGCTGTCCCACTTGTGTGCTGTAGGGAAAGTATTTATGGAACTCCTTCCCAGATGGCACAGACCAGAAAAACAAACAGGTTCCAGAGGATTTAAATAAATACATTGTTTCAAGGTGAAGTCCATAAGAGCTCCTCACAGGGAGCTGGGAAAGTCCAGGTTTCTCCACAAGGTCAGAAGGAGAGACTTAGAGCAGGAACAGACCTCCAGGCATAGAGTGGAACTCAGACCTGAACAAGGGGCCCTTCTCCAATGACCCCAACAAATGGTTACTGGCTAAGGCTTCGAATCAGAGGAAACTCTAACTCTTGAGGCAGCTCATTCCGGTTTTGGACAACTCCAGTTCTGAAGAGGTTTTTCCTGACACGGAGCAGAGACCTGCCTCTGCATCAGAACATGACAGCCCTTCAAGTATTGAAGGCAGCGATTATGCCTCCTCTAAATTTCTTTTCAACAGGCTAAACGTTCTTGGTTCTTCCCACTGATGCTCACTTTACAGTCTTTTTTAACATCCTGGTCATGCTTTTCTTGACACTCGTCAGCTCTCTATGAATTTCTTAAAATGTGGGGCCCAGGACTGAACACAGTATTTCAGATGGGGCCTGAGCATAACTTAATGCAGCAGTAGCCTTTTGGCTGCCATGACTCACTGTTGATATATCAAGCTTGCAATCCACTAAAACTCCCAGATCTTTCTCACAGGGATTGTCTAACTGGCCATACCTCCTTCCATCTATACTTGGGTCCAACTCAGGGGCCACCAGAAACAGAATCCTGAGCTGGTGAGGAGGTGGAAGTGACATTTCAGGAGGCAGAGAAAAATCTTTGTCGTTTGAAAGTTCCAACTTCCAAAACCTGGCTGAATCTGGACTGGACTTGTTCATCTCTGGATGAACAAGAAACCTTCTCAACCTAGTGGAAGTACAGGGAAACTGGCTGTTTAGGAGGTTCAGAGATCTGATCTTGAACCCTAATCCAAGGAAGGTCTACCAGGGGTGAGGAACCTACAGCCTGGAGGCCACATGTGGCCCTCTAGGTCCTCAAGTGCAGCCCTTTGACTGAGTCCAAGTTTTATAGAACAAATTCTTTTATTAAAGGGATTGTTCTGTAAACTCTTGGGGTCACACTTGAGGACCTAGAGGGCTACATGTGGCCTCCAGGCTATAGGTTCCCTTGCAGAGGAATTGTTGTCAGTAAGTGAACAGGGATGGAGATAAGACTAGGGCTCATGAGAAGGGCAGTTGAGACTACAGGGATAATGCAGAGGTGATTTAAGTGCCGGCCCATTTTCCTCTCTGTTCTGCAGATAACATGCCCGACACCAGAATTAGAAAGATGCAGAGAGACGGGCCACTGCGATCTACCACCCTGAGTCCTTCAGTGCATTCCAGGAGCAGAATCTCAATTCTAAGAGAAAAGCCTCTTCTTCAAGTGGTACAACAGGTGGCAGCTTTCTCTCCACTGCCTTTCATCCCTAGTAGACTATCTCCCTTCTCTTTCCCTTCCCAAGCCGTTCCCAGACCTCGGCAACGAGCCCCTGCCCTTTCGGCTCCCCGCCCCCAGCTGTGCCCAGACCCCAGCGATGCCCACAGTCCCTCTTCCCTCCCTCCCGGAGCTTCGCCTCGTCCCCAGTGCACAGAGCCCCCACCTCCCCGCCGTGGCTCCGCTTTACCTTGCAGGTGCTGGCGATGGACGCGGGGGCCCCTGTTGGGGCTGCCCCGGGGCAGGGCGGGAATGCTGGAGAAGCTGTTACCCATCACATCCAAAACCGGAGGGTTCGCGAGGGTGCTCTAAAAGGGGAGCGGGCGCAGCCGAAAGGAAGGAGCTGGGGCTCCGCGCGGTGCGTGTGCGTGTGTGAGGGAGAGTGCCCGTGTCCGTGTCCGTGTCCGTGTCCGTGCCAACGAGGGTGCGCGCCCGCGGAGGGAGGGGGCCGCGCTGCGCTGCGCCGCCGCCGGACCGCGCTGGCTCCCGGACCGCTCTCCTTCGCAGCCTTCCTCCTCCTCGGCGCTTCTCTGGCCGATGAACCGGGACTGCCCCTGGGACAGCGCCCGCTCCGCTCCGGTCCTCCCCGCTTGGACAGTCTAGCCACCTCCCATTCCCCAGGGCTGGGCCGGGCAGCTGGCGGTCAAGGGCTTGGGGTTTCAGTGCCGGTCCCGGGCTGCTCGGTGGCCGCCTGCTAGGCTCCGGGGGTCCCTGGGCCGGGCCGGCAGAGCCCCCCCGCCTTCTTCTGCTCCTGCTCCTGTGTCTGCCCTTGGTCCTGCCCCAGCTCGTGCTCTGCTCCCGCTGCGCGGCGCGGCGACTCGGGCGCGCTCCCCCCTTCCATAGAGTCTAGGGCCCCCGGCCTCGCCTGGGGTGCTCAGCTTCGCCCCCGTCGTTTCTCTGCCACTCTCGGGCCATGATTTCCACCCTCCCGGCTCGCCTCTGCTGTGTCTTCCTTGACCCCCTCCAGCCGCGGGGTCTGCGTGGAGTAGGGGCGGCTGGTGTGGAGCCTCAGGGGGTCCTCGGGGCGGGGCTGGGGCTGTTGGTCACTCCCGAGTCAGATCTTCTCCCCCCTGCCAGCCGCCGCCCTCCCTCCCTCCTTTCTTCCCTCCTTCCTTCCTCCCTTCTCCACCCCCACCCCCACCCCGGGCCCCCAGTTCCCTCACTCGCGTTGTTATGGTGACAGCTGCGCCGGTGAATGAGCTACTTAGCGACAAGTGGTCCAACGTTCGGCCAGATGTGGCACCGTTGCAGCGCTGAGTGCAGGGGAGACACTACCTGCCCTTCAGCCTTGGCGATTCTGGCGGTGCGTGGTCAAGGGCACAGGGCTGACTAGGCCCCCTCCCGGAAAAGAGATAAGACAGCTCTTTCTCGCGGGAACGACTTTTGGGGCAGTGGGCCTAAGGACAATGGAAAATAAGGCATGAATTGACCTTTGGACATGACGCCGGCGAGGAGCAAGGCTGTCAGGGTCATGTATATGACATGGAGCTGAAGAGATGGGAGATGGGGAAAATGGGATGAGGGTTGGACAATGAAGAGATGGGAATGAAGACAAAAGATATAGGTGATGGAAGCAGTGGTAGAGTGGATCCAGTACTGGACGTGGAGTCAGGAAGACCTGGGTTCAGATTGGAACTCTGAAACTTATTTACTGTGTTATGGACACAGCCACTTAACCTCTTTGGCGGGTTTTCTGATCCATAACGCACTTGGACTAAATAGCCTTTAAGGTGGCTTCTAAATCTTTGATCTTAGGAGGAAATGAAAGTGTAGAGCTGGGTATGGAGAGATGGGGAATTGGGAGATGAAGTAGATCCATAAGGAGATGTAATGATTAGGGATGAAGAAAGGATATGAGATGGGGCTAGAGAGATGGGAATGGTAATATGGAAGAAATAGGGAATAATGTGGAGGATGGAGAAGGGGCACGGAGAAATGGGGAGCTGTTAAATGGAATGGTAGGTAGGTAGATGTAAAGTGGGAGGAGATGATAATAGAGAGGAAAAGTTTCCATTTGTCTAGGGCTGGAGATTGTGGAGTTCTTGGCTAAGAGGAAGAGGAGCCGGGAGGAAAAATGGGGAAAAGAGCAGATGAGAGCCTTCTGTTTCCTATTCTGTTTGCTGAGGACAGGGAGCTAGCGTCCAGGGCCAGGAAGACAGGTCTTTGTGAAGGTAAATGGGGGTGGAGGGAGCAGCAGGGACAACTGAGGCATAGATGTAACAAAGATCTCAAGAATAATAGGGAGCAACTTGTGTGATTCTTGGTTTCCTTTCAGACGTTAAGGCTTTCAGCATCTAAGAAACTAAGTGTTACCAACCAAGGTTATGTGTGTATGCATGTGACACATATATGCATATACCATGTATTCAGGCATACATGCTTACATATATATATATATATATATATGCAAAGGATGCCTTTTGTCACAGAATACTTATTGAAGATAGTCAGATTTTCAGTGATTCTGCTTCTAAATGCCCACTCTCTCCTGGATGCAATTGGGTGAGCAGATGCCAATGTCTTTTCATCTGTAGATGCCTGTTTTTGAGGAGTTTCTGGCATGAAGTTCTTCCGGCTTTCAGTTTTTTTCCCAAATCCCTCTTATTTATTTTGGGGTACTCAGATGAGATAAGGTTGTGCCCTCATTCTCATCTTTCGATTCAATTCAAAGCAACAAGCATTTATTAAGCATTTACTTTGTGCCAAGCACTGTTAGGCGCTAAAAATACAATGACAAAAACGAAATCCATTCCAAGGAGTTGATATTCCACTCAGAGAGAATGACGTATATACAGCTTATGTAAAAATATGTAAATTTTATGTAAAATGTTCATGTAAAATTGTGCAAAATTTTACATAGCAATTTAAAGTATATATATATATATATATATATATATATATATAAAGTAATTTGGTGGGGAGAAGTGTAAGAGATTAGCAAAGGTCTCATGACATTTGAGCTAAGTCTTGAATAAGGGCAGGGATTCCAAGAGATAGGAGTGAAGGAGCAGAAGATGCCTTGGAACAGCCTAAGGAAAGTCACCAAGGCAAGAGGTAGAGGACAGCAAGTAGTCCGGTTTGCCTGGATATGCCATAGAGTTCATATGAGGGGGAGTATCATGAAACAAATCTGAAAATATGCTTTAGAGTCTGATTGAAATTGTATTTTCCAATCCAAGAAACATGTCACACTTTATCCAAGAGTGGCAATCAATGACTCTCTCTCCTCCACCCACCCCTCCACTTACCCATACACACTCCTAAATGAAGTCCTTCAGTGGCTACTCATTGCCTCTAGTAGCAATGTGAAGACCTTTTCAGGGGATCCACAAGCTCAAAATTATTTCCACGGTAATGCTAAAATGTATTCATTTCTAATACAATAAATATCACACAGATATAACCAGGGGTGTGCTGGAGCCAGCTCAAACCATCTCAGAAGAGCCAACTGTTACATTTTCAATGTAATCATTTATACCTCAAAATTTGGTAAATGATACAAATTGGGGTTTGATTTATTGTTTTGATGATTGTCTAGACTTAAGTGATACAGAAAATATTAATAATTCAAATTTAAGCTTAAAAGTATATCATGTATATGGAGAGGTGGGGGGGTTGGAATTGGTTGTTAAACATTTACCAGCATTAAAAAAAAAATCTTCTAGGGGAAGTGGTCCTCAGTAATTTTTAAGAATGTAAAGGGAAGCTGAAACCAGAAAGTCTGAAAACTGTTTGTTTCAGGAATCCAAACTCATTGCTTTTCAAGATCTTCTACAATTTTTTTTCCTCAGGAGACCTTTCTAGCCTTGTCTCCCATTTCTCCCCTTCCTGTACTTACTACCCTCCCCACATACTCTGTGCTCCAGCCAAAGCAGACTACTTGCCCTTCCCTCATCATGATCTATGCTTTCAAATCCTAACATCTTTGCCCACACAACTCCCTTTCATCTCTGTAGAAACCCTACTCATGACACAAGACCTAGATCAAATGTCAGCTCCCTGAAACCTTCCCTGATCCCCCTACACTTCAGTCTTAAAGAATTTATATTACCTTGCACCATTCCTCTATATTGATTATTATTATTTTTTTTTTTGCTATAGTACATGCCTGCTTCATCTAGGGCTGCTCATTTGCTTTGAATTCTCATATGCTATTTCAGGTGAACTATATGGTTAGAGGGGATGAGTTATTTCCACAGGAGCAGTATTATAAGCAGGGGATCATTTGAAGGGTGTTACAAGAGGGTTGTACAGCTTTATGATAAGGTCTGGTTCTCATATTCATACTCAGTCTACTCTATATACTCAGTGGCATTTGAGAAATTCTTCAATTGGAGTTAACTTTATGTGGATATACCTGTGTACTTTCTGTGCATGTTCTATCCATACACACACCCTTGCCCCCATTAGATTATAGGGCAGAGAGGACATTTATTTATTTTTATATCCCCCAATAACATCTATCTTGTACTCTTTAAGTGAATTTTGGGAAGGGAAGGGAAAAGAGGGGAAGGAGAAAAGAGGGGATGAATTTAATTATATTAAGGAAGCTGTTTGTCTAAATGAGGAGAGGAAAGGGAAGATAAGAAAGGAAAGGGAAAGAAAGAGAGGATAGGAGGGAGGGAAGGAATAATTTCACTGATGGTGTCCAAAGTAAGGAAGCTAAACAATATTGTAGCTGGGGCAGGGAGAGGCGGGAGGGAGCACAGAGAAACCCTTCAGGATCCAGATGCTATTTTCCAGAATATACTAAGAAGTTAAAAATTCATTCAATCTGGAGGGTAGGACCTGGGACCCTGTAGCAATGAAATAATAAACCTTTATTAAGTGCCTACCTACTCTATACAGGACAAGGGTCTACATGTTGGGAATACAGGGAGGTGGCCCTGAATACTTAAAGGATGATTCATTATGTCTACTTTTCACCCTCTAAGCAGGGTAATAATTCACTACCTGCACATTCTTGTTAACAGTATCTGTGAGATTCCTGGTAACCAGGACCACTTGCAAGATCCCATTCTTGCAGAAGCTAGAGTTCTTTGAGTTGTCACTACTCACCCACTGAATATGGGAGCATCCTCTCAAGATGAAAAGGAAGTAAACTGGGCCAGAGAAAGAAACCAAGGATCCAAGCCACTTGACCATCAGGCTAGATAAAGTCTCCAGGGGTGAACAGTCCATGACTGTTTGAGATGGCATCAGAAGTTCTTGGATTGGATTCATTCATGCTAATTACTCCCTTTTCTTATACTTTCTCTTTGTGAACTATTTGACAGATGGATGGCTATATCCAGGACATGACTATATGCAGATGTATGAACATACAAGGCATCTGTCTACTTGTGTCTTGATACTCAGAAAACCCAAGCTATCCATACATCACCTTGGGAGATTGAGGAGACAGTTTCTTCCAGAAACTTCTTCCCAAGATTCAGGGCCTTGCCCACTGAGTATTGGGCCAATCCTTTCAGGGCTACTGATCCTCATTATGGAGGTAACCAAGCAGCCAAAGGAGGAAGGGACCTGGCTGGAGCCCCCATGCCTAGTCTGTTCTGTGAGTACCAAATAACCCAGTTCTGTAACAATATTCTACCCAAAATCTAGCTCAGCATGTCTGTCCCTGAAGATCTTGTATTGGGAGTCAGAGGATTTGGGTTCAAATCCTCTCCCTGTCACTTAGGGCTTGTATAACTTTGGGGGAGGCATTTCAATTGTCTGACCCTCAAGTTTCCTTATCTGTAAAATGAGGGGATTGGTCTAGTTGGCCTATAAGTTTCCTTCCAGACCTAAAATTACAATCCTATGATGTATGTGTTCCCAGTACTGTGCTTAGTTTGTGTTTCCAGGAGACTGTGTTCCTTGCCCTCAGCTACTAGATTTTAAGCTCCTTGAGGGCAAGGATCTCATGTTATTTTATTCTTGTCCCCTCAGGACCAAACCTAGTGCCCTGGATACAACTACAATAGCTAATACTGATGGAGCAGAATTAGAGGAGGCCTCCTTTGTATAGGAAGGCCTCCAATGTGCGGTGGCAGGAGCTTGTCATCATAGTGTGTGTGTGGTGTGGAGGGAGGCAGAACAGACATCTCTAACCCCTCCTCTCCTCAAGCTTCTCCAAGGGAGACTTTCATCCTGCCAGGTGGGGAAGCAGGAAGTCAGGAGTCAAGGCCACTAAGCTCTCTTCAAAAAGACAGGGTTAACAGACTTGGAAGTATATCCACTCCCTTAAATGTTGTTGGCCTTGATTGGATTCAAGCTAACTTTTGATCACTTTTAGAGAGCCCTAAGTACTATATTCAAGGCTCATCCCCTTTCTCATCAGTTTTGCAATGAACATACATAGCAACTAGTCAAGAAATCTATTTATCTGAATGAGATAGATCTATATAGGAGAATACCAAAGGAAGGAACTGTCCCATTGGGAGTGAGATAACTGCTCAAGAAGAAGGATGAGTCCTAGATCTCAGCCAAGAGAAGCTCCCTGAAGTCTCTGCAATAGCAAGCTGGAAACAGGGACATGGTGGAGACAGCCAGCTCCTCTTCTTCCCAGAGTCTTTTCCTTCGGAAATCTGTAGTGGGGGTGGACTCTTCCATCTTCCTTCTCGAACTTGGAAGCCTGAAGCTCCTTGAGGTATCCCCAAACAGAACTCTTACTTGAACAGTCCCCAAAGGAGGACTCTTAGACCTGAAACCCTCTGTCTCTTCCAACTCTGCCCCTGAAGGGCCTTTATCTCCACCAGTAAGGAGATAGTCCCGTGGCAATGGGCTTTGGTTTGGGACAAGGGTTGCGTTTCTAAAATGCTTTAAGATTTGCAAAGTACTTTACATATGTTACCTATGTTATCCTTACTACATGGTGTAGGTACTATTGTTATCCCTAGTTTACGGATAGGGAAACTGAGACTGGTTAAGTGACTTGCATAGGATAATACAGTGAATATGTCTGAAATAGAATTGAAGCTAGGTCATCCTGATTCCAAGTCTGGCACTGTCTACCACATTACCTATATACTATTGTCTGCTGAATTGAATTGAATTAATAGAGCTTATAATCTAATTGGGGAGATGAGACATACTCAGGAAACAGTTAACATACCAGACCCCACATAATTAAACCCCAAAATGATTGGTAGGCACACAGCCCTGCAGAAGCTCAGAGGAAGGAGAATTAGAGTCAGCATTGACCTTGAAGAAAGATAAGTAGGACATGGGGGAGGGGAGGGGAAGGAGCATATCCTAGCACTGGGGGCACTGTGTGAATGAAGATGGTGATACAATACATCTGCTAAACTCAGGGGATGGAGAGGAACCTGGCCTGGATGAACCAGGGGATCTGCTGGGGAGTAAGGACAAGAAAAGTTGTGTTTCCCTCTTCCCATTCCTGTGATACTCCAGTTCCATGTCCATAGCAATGATAATTAACATCATTCCCCCCCAAAAAAAAATTTGCCACAAATATTTTGTGCCCTACCCAACCATTCAGATCTTAGGACAACCTAAGAACCCAGTCACTACCCCAAAACCCAACTTGCCTCCAGTTAGAAATAGTCCAGTTTGCTTCCAACATTAAGCTAGTCTTGCAGGTTTCTTTCTCTCTGGTTGAGCGGGCAAGTTAAACACTATAATCACCGAAGGTTCTGCTTCCTTTGTGAGCCAGTCCTGTGGGCAATGGGCCTTGGCTTTAGGGGACAGGCACGGAGCATGGGCCCCTCTTCAGGCATTCCTAGTCAACTCTCCCTGTTTTCCCATCCCCAGATTATCCTAAGGGATTAGGCCATAGGGTTGAGAATCCAGAGGCTCAGGTTTCTAGGTTTCTCCCTCTCCCCTGCTTTCCTCTTTCTATCTAAAAGCCATGTCATCCCAAGAACCCCACCTGCCCCTCATGTTTTATAGAGGAGTGGTAGGAAGTGTTTAATGGGAACAAATTCTTTATCACTACACATCACCTTCCCTCCCTCTGCCTTAGTGCAATGCAGGAAAAGAGCTACCATTTTTGAGACCTATAGGGGTGATCGAAAGACTGTGTCTTAATTTTAACTATTCAAGCCCAAACAGAGCTTTAAATGCTGCTAAGGGAAGCCTGGCTTGGATGCAATGCTCCAGAAAATGCTAGATCAAGCAAGTAGTTTTAAGGAGCACCTAACCAGGGTTCTTATCCTAAGGTTCATGAGGTGGAGGTTTTTCAAAAATATTTTGATAATTGTATTTCCACATTCCTACTTCAATGTATTTTATTTTATGCATTGAACACTTTCTTTTTTTTAGAAGAGGTCCATAGGTTTCACCAGACTTCCAAAGTAATGAACACAAAAAATGGTTACTAATCTCAACTCATTTCATAGAAGAGGAGACAGAAGCAGCCAAAGAGGGAAGTTATGTTCTCAAGGGTACAAGGTGAGTTAGGAGTGAAGCTGGAACCAGGATCCAGGTTTTCCAACTCCTAGGCCAGGAACACTTTCTATCAGACCTTACTGCCTTTTCTTCAGTTGATTCCCTAGGGGGAAAGGATTCTGGCAGCTGGACCCACATACACCCCACCCATCCCTACCTCTGTTCTTGGCTCTGACACCCTTAAATTCCTGGGACTTCCCTCATTCCAGAACTACTTCTGACAGCCATTTCAGTTCTGGGCTAGAGGAAGACACCCCTTCTGACATGAGCTTATGATGAGTCCCAAAGCCTTCCAGGAGGTGAGTTAGAAGGCAGCCAGGCCTTATCTGCTGGCTGTATCTTAATGAGACTCCCAACCCATGACTCATCCCCTCAGAAATCTGTGAGCTCTGAATGGGAACACTCTGACACTCACCCACACATACTACTTATACTCACATACTCAAGTCAAGTCAACAAACATCTATTAAGCACCTAGTACATGCCAAACACTGTACTAAACTTCTGGGGAGACAAAAACAAAAAATGAAAATAAATCCTTTTTTTAAAAGAACTTTTCTTCTCTCTAAGAAAAGCAGCATGCATGAAGGTAAGTGTAAAATATGAACAAAGAGGTATTATGGGATAGTGGATAGAGAGCTGGCCTAGAAGCTAGAAAGATCTAAATTTAAATCCTACCTCTGACACTTGCAGTATTACCCTGGGTCCCTCTCAGTGATCCAAGCCATTCTATAGAAGTATAGACGCTGGAGAAGATGTCTACCACTCTTGGAAGAGTTTTTTCACCTTCAGAGCTCCCCAGGCCAGTAAAATTACAGATCCAGTCCCTATGCCAAATATAAAGGCTAAAAAAAACCAAAATGAGAGTGGTAATGAAGGTTTGGTGTTTTTTTAAAGCATTTATTAAGCATTTACTGTGTGCCAGGAATTATGCTAATACTCTATAAATAATCTCATTTGAGTGCTATCCACTGGGGAAATACTTTATCTGGGCCTTTGATGAAACAATACACCAAGAGGCTAAATGAATTGAGGAAGGAAAGCATTCTAGACAGGGGATGCCATAGGGAAAGATAGTTTAGAGCCAGACTGTGAATGGGAAAGTTAATGTCTTGTCCTTGAGGCAATGGGGAGCCACTAGCCTTTTCATTAGGGAATGGGTTGCTAGACCTATGCTTCAAGGATGTTCAATTTGGCAGCTGTGTAGATGACAGATTGGAAAGGGGAATAAGTGAAGGCAGGAGAATCAATATTCCTACCCATTCTTACCCAACCTCACATACATACATCCTACTTATCTACATAGACACACACGTACACTTTTATACTTAGACGGAAACACCCATTGTCATACATTTTACAGCTTCAAAACATACACCCCACATCTACTACCCCACAGACCCAGCGAATTTTAATCCTAGGGTGGGGAGAGAATTTAGAGGTCATGTCTAACCCTCTCAGTTTTACAGATGAAGAACCCGAGGCCACTTAAGTAAGGGACAGAGCTGGGGATTTGGATTCTGGTCCTCTGACTACACATTCAGGGTTCCTTCCACTGAGCAAAGCTGCATAAACACACACCACACACACAAACATACACACACAAATACACAAACATACACTCACACTAACTGCACACACACACACACACACACACACACACACACACACACACACACACACACACACCCCGACCCTGTTTCTCTCTAGAGTTGGATGAAGGAGGTGAACACAGCTGAAACCTGTCCCATCCAGCCAGACATCTGAACTTAAGCCTCTGGGGATCAGGCGTTTTATGAGCTGGAGTAAATCTTCCATCTCTTGCAGAGATCCTGCTAATTCTCCTTGAGTGTGAGTGAAGAACTAGGTCCTTCAGAGGATTTTCAGATCCTGAAAGCAAAGCCTAGAGGTGCAGCTGGGGCCCCTGAAGAATCTTGTACTGCAGCCCTTACAGCTCCTCTGAAGAGACTTCAAGACATTCACACTTCCTAGGATTACTGCCTATCCACCCACCCAATGGACTGCTCAGTGCCTTGGACCCTTATTTGGGGAGGAGGGAGAAAGGGAAACAAATGAGAGAGAGAGAAAGAGAAAAGGAGAGGAAGGGAGGGAGGAATGGAAAGAGAAAGAGGAAGGGAGGGGGAAAGGAAAGAGAGAGAAGGAGGGGGGAGAGAGAGAGAGAGAGAGAGAGAGAGAGAGAGAGAGAGAGAGAGAGAGAGAGAGAGAAAAAGGAGAGGAAGGGAGGGAGGAACAGAAAGAGAAAGAGGAAGGGAGGGGGAAAGGAAAGAGAGGGAGAGAGAGAAGGAGAGAGAGAGAGAGAGAGAGAGAGAGAGAGAGAGAGAGAGAGAGAGAGAGAGAGAGAGAGAAGCACCTAGGGGGGTTTGAGTAGAGGACAGAGGGGAAGGTTTTCCTCTCTGATCATTTCGAGGCAGGAAAAGAATGCCCAGGTGGAGGCCAGAGTGGAAGGACAAGTTAGGGCACAGAGGTAAATAAAGGTAGGGTAAAAGACAGAAACAGGAATTCATAAAGGAAGGAGAAGGAGTTTTCTGGAGAGAATGAAGAAGGAAAAGAGAGATACATTCAGAGAGACAGACTGAGGAGGGATGTGGGGAGAGGGGTGAGCAAGGACTGAAGAATCACAGAATATCAGAGCTGGAAGGAACCCCTTTATCTAGCACAGCCTCCTCTGAGCTGCCTATTGAAAGGGTTACAGCCACGAATGGAAGACAACATGTTATAGTGGAAATGGAGCCAGAGACCTGAGTTCTAGAACTAGCTTTGTCACCTTAGTAAGCAAGTCATTTCACCTGTCTGCCTCAGTTTCCTCACCTATAAAATGGGGATATTTGCACTATCTACCTCAGATGGGCTCAGATAGTACAGAATTTGTAGCACCTTAAATGGGATCAAATGACTGTCTTGACAATCATTCAATTCCTTTGAGTTCAACTATCATCTCTATGCAAATGACTTCCAGATGGTACAGCAAATAGAATGATGAACCTGGATTCAAGAAGGCTAGAGTTCAAATTTAACCTCATTTACTCACTAGGAAATAGGGAATAGATATATAGACAATAATGGCTATCATTTCTTTAGCACTTTAAGGTTTTCAAAGCACTTTACAAATATCTCATTTGTCCCTATTCCCAGCTTGCTACTCTAGAGACTTCAGGAAGCTAGATCTAGAATTCTCTCTCCTGATTGAGCTGAGTTATCTCATTCCCAGTGGGAGAGCCCCTTCGCTCTTTTTTGTCTGGCATATGTTGTCCCATGTATACCCTCTCTGACTTGGATGGATAAATAGACTTCTTGGCTAGTTTCTACGTGCATTCATTGTGGAACTGATATTAGATGGGAAAGCCCTGAATACAGAGCTTGGGGTTCTCCCTCCCCCTAAAATGAAAGATTAAAAGTGAGTTTGACCATGGACAAGTTACTTAATTCTTTCAGCCTCAGTATCCTCATCTGTAAAATGAGAGTAGCAGCACCTACCTGCCAAAGTGCTCGTAGGGATAAGATGAAATGTTTGTAAAGTGCTTTGAAAACCTTAAAGTGCTATAGAAATGCTAGTTATTATTATCTATGTGTCTATTCCCTGACTGCATCATCAACAAACTCCCTATTGACCATTTCCAACTGGATATCCTATAGACTCTCAAACTCAACATGTCTAAAGCATAATTCTCTTTCACCCAAAATTGTCTACCTTTCCTCACTTCCCTCTTTCTGTCGAAGGGACTTCCATCCTTCCAGTCATCCAGGTTGATAATCTGAGTCAGGCTATGCTGTCCCTTATAGTCAGTCAGTTACCAATTCTTGTTGATTCTACCTCCAAAAAATGTCTCACATTCATTCCTTTTTCTCCACTCGTGACTACTAACTCAATTCAGGTCTTTATCACTTCTTACATAGATGTTTGCTTTGTGGTGGCTTATTGTTGAGTCATTTCAGTCACGTTCGACTCTTCATGACCCCATTTGGAGTTTTCTTAGCAAAGATACTGGAGTGCTTTGCCATTTCCTTCTCCATCTCATTTCACAGATGAGGAAACTGAGGCAAACAGGGTGTAGTGGCTTGCTCAGGGTCACATAGCTGGGAAGTGTCTGAGACCAGATTTGATCCCTCAGGTCCTTCTGATTCTACTGCATCATCTAATTGCCCCTGGGTGTTTGCAGTGACTTTCAAACTGGTCTCAATGGTGCCAGTCTCAAATCCACCCCCTGCACCACTGCCAAAGTGATGTTTCCAAAACACAGTCTGACCATGTCGCTCTCAGGCTCAAGAAGCAGTAAAAGCTCTTCTTGTCTCCAGGATAATATGCAAACTCCTCCGTTTGGTTTTAAAAGCTCTTCAAAAGCTAACTCCAACTGGATTTATGTTCAGGGTTTATACATATTATTACTTTTCATTCTAGCCAAACTGGAATATTTATACCCATCTCCCATTTCCAAATCTTTGCATAGGCTGTTCTCCATGCCTGAAATGCTCTCTCTCATCACCTCCACATCTTGCAATTCTTAGCTTCCTTCAGTACTGACTTCAAGTTTTACCTTCTACATAAAATATATCCCACCCTACTCACAGTTGTTAGTGCCCTCCTCCTACCTCGCTAATTCATTCCATCTCTCATCTTTGTATGTCTACTTACTAGTTCTGTGATTCTGGGCAGATCACTGAACCTCTCTCAGTCTGTTTCTTCATCTGCTAAATGGGATCATTATAGCACCTAACCACAGAACCATTGTGAGGATCCAGTGAAATATACATATCAAATTCTTTGCAAACTTTTAAGTGTTATGCAATTGACAGCTATTCTCAAATTTGCCGTCACCTATCAATGTACACATTGCTTCCCCTCAAAACTCTGTGAGGTCAGGAAATGTTTTCTTTTTGTCTTTGTATCTCTAGCACCAGCCTGGCATTTATATAGCACTTAAATATGTGAGAGACTTACACATACATACACACACACACACACACACACACACATACACATATATATAGATATATAAATCATGTATATATAGATACACATATTATATGTATGTTTATAAGTGTGTGTGTGAGAGATCTCATTGGGTTCTCACAATAACCTTGTGAAGTAGGCACTATAATTATCTCCATTTTACAGATAAGGAAACTGAGACTGAGCTAGGTTAATTGACTTTTCCAGGGGCACACAAGTAAGTGTCTGAGGCTGAATTTTAACTCAGGTCTTCCTGACACCAAGTCCAGCTTTCTCACCTTTTAATCATCTATCTGCCTCTTGATAAATATTGAATCAATAAATGATGAATAATTCAATCATTATTTATTTTTATTAATGTTATTATTTAGTAACATGAAGACCAAATTGGTGGGGTTTTCTTTCAGGAAGAGTCTAGTAGGGTAGAAGGACACGTAACTCCAGTATAAGACAAACTAAGATAAGCACCATAGTAGAGGAAGGAAGGAAACAAACAAGCGTTTATTAAATGCCTACTGTGTACCAGGTACCATGCAGCAAGGTTTAAAAATATTGCCTCATTTCATCCTGGGAGATGGATGCTAATTTTATCCCTATTTTACAGTTGAGGAAACTGAGGAAGATAGTAGTCAAGTGATTTGGCCAAGGTCATGTAGCTAGTAGCAAGTGTTTGAGGTCCGATGTTAATTCAGGTCATTTCTGACTCTGAGTCCAATGTTCTATCCACTGCACTACCCAGTTGACTCTAAAGATAGAAACAAAGTGCTATGAGAGATCAGATATGGAGCAGATCATTGTGGCACTGGGAACTTTGATATCCAGGAAGCCTTCATGAAACAAACAGAACATTTTATTGTCTCAGTGGATCCTCCTGACAACCTTGTGAAGTAGGGTATTGTGGGTTAGATAAAAAAAAAAGAGAGTAAAAGGAGGAAATAGCATGACATAGTCTGAAACTTTTGGGGGTATTATGGCTACAGAGGAAAGGACATGAAGGAGCTAATGAATGGAAATGGGAGAACTATTTTCTTCAGTGAGCTTTTGAACCTCTTTTTCCATTTGGCTCATTCTGCTTTTGAAAGCATTCTTCTCCTCATTGGCTTTTTGAACCTCTTTTGCCAATTGAGTGAGCCTATTTTTCAAGGTGTTATTTTCTTCAGCATTTTTTTGGGTCTCCTTTAGCAAGGTATTGACCCGTTTTTCATACTTTTCTTGCATCTCTCTCATTTCTCTTCCCAGTTTTTCCTCCACCTGTCTAACTTGATTTTCAAAATCCTTTTTGAGCTCTTCCATGGCCTGAGCCCACCGGACATCCACCTTGGATGTCTGGGATACAGAGGCCCCGACCTCCACATCTTTCCCTGATGGTAAGCATTGTTCCTTGTCATCAGAAATGAAAGGCGGGAACATCTGTTCCCCAAGAAAGTAGCTTTCTATGGTCTTATTTTTCTTCCCTTTTCCGGGCATTTTCCCACCCAGTTACTTGACTTCTGAGATTCCTGTCCACCCCCACCTAGATCCACTCAGCTAGTGCTTGGGGTCTGAGATTCAAATGCTGCTCCCCAGCCTCAGGGCTTTCAGCTGTGGGCTGGGCTGCTATTCAGGGTAAGATTAAATCAGGTTCTCAGGTGGGGGCAGGGCTGCCTCCCAGGCTCAGTTCCCTCAGGGGGTTTATGCAGAGACCTTCAGTAATGGATCTGAGCTCCTGTGCGCTCCGGGAGTCCCAGGCCGCCGCTGCCTATGCCTCTGCCATTGCCTTCCAAGGGAGCCCAAGTCACGGAGACACCCCGCTCCCCTCTCGGCCAGCCCAGAAGTCTCTCTCACTGACTGTAGCGACTGTGGGTGGAGGGACCTTCGCGGCCGCCGGAGATTCCGTCCCTGAAGCCTGCTCAGATCTGCTCCTCTGGGGCCACGTGGCCAGGGCAGCGCAGGGGTGGGCTCCACTGCCCGGTGCGCGATGGACCCCTGGGGATGGCTTTCTAGGGCTCTCTGGAACAGAAATCTCCTCCACTGAGTTGCTGCACAGCTTGCACTGCTCTAGAATTTGTGGGGAGTTCTTTTTACAGGAAATTTATGGGCTGTGGATTCAGAGCTAGCATACATGAGTCTTTCTACTCCGCTATCTTGGCTCCTCCCCCTAATGAATGGAAATGGAAAGTTGGGATGGGCTTACACTTTTAAGAAGTTTTTGATGCTTTTTCTTTTTACATTGCAGTTATTTCTAAATGTAGGCCCCCACCCTACCCCACTTCCAGGGAGCCTTCTCTTTTAACAAACAAAAATGTATTAAGCCAAACCAACATACACACTCTCACATGCATACTCACGCATGCATGCACACACATATATAAATTGTGTTTGAAAACATATAAAATATTCCTTATCCATAGTCCTCTACCTCTCCAGTGAGAGGAGATGTATTTCCTAACTTTTTCTTGGATCAAGTTCGTTGTTCAGTCATTTCAGTTGTGTCTGACTCTTCACAACCCAATTTGAGGTTTTCTTGGCAAAGATATTGGAGTATTTACCATTTTCTTATCCAGCTCATTTTACAGATGAGGAAACTGAGGCAAATAGGGTTAAATGACTTGCCCAGGGCCACATAACTAGTAAGTGTCTGAGGCCAGATTTGAACTCAGGAAGAGGAGTCTTTCTGATTCCCAGGCTTGGCTTTCCACTATCTATCTATTCGCTGGGCTACCTAGATACAAGATTAATCAATATAATTATACAGCTATCACCTTTCCTTCATTACTCTTTTTGTTTATACTTTTGTCATCATTGTGCCTACTGCTAACACTTACTTCCCTGTGTTGGTCATACAAATCTTCCCATATTGGCCTTTTATTTTGAATCAAGGAACACACACGCATGAATATGGCTACATCTTTGTCCAGGTCTCAGACAGGCTTGTGACATGTATCCACATCACAGTCTCCACAGGACCCAAGGAAAGTACAGGCCACCACATCCTCAGAAAGGACCTGAAAGAAGTGTAAAGAAACAGGGCCAAGAGGAGGGTAAGTTTTTATGGGACTCAGGGATGAGAGGAGAGTAAAATAGAAAGGTAACAAAGAAAGATTAAGATAGAATGCACCAGAGTGTGGTGTAGCAGATAGAGCTAAGTCATTCACAGTTGATCATAGTACAATATTGCTGTTACTGTGTACAACAATCTCCTGGTTCTGTTCACTTCACTTTGCATCAGTTCATATAAGTCTTCTCAGTTTTATTTTCTGAAATCATCCTGCTTATCATTTCTTACAGCACAATACTAGTCCATTGCATTCATATACCACAACTTGGTCAGTTATTCCTCAATTGATGGGCATCCCCTCAATTTCCAATTCTTTGCCACCACAAAAACAGCTGCTAGAAATATTTTTGCACAGAAATTTCCCTTTTCTTTTCCTTTGATCTCTTTGACATATAGACTTGGTAGTGGTATTGCTGGGTCAAAGGGTATGCACAGACAAATGAAATATTTGTAAAAATACTTTGCAAACCTTAAAGCACTATAGAAATGTAGCTTTTATTACCCTACCACTAATTCTTTGTGTGAACTTTGAATGAGTCATTTCTCCCTGGACCTTAGTTTTCCAATGTGTAAAATGAGAGGCTTAGATTAGATGATTCTGAGGGCTCTTCAAGCTCTGACATTATAACTCGGAGTCAAGGGAAAGGCTTGTAAAGTAAGTGGAAATTCTCAATACGAGGGATGCAAGAAAGAGTCTAGGAAGTACCACCCTTGGCAGGAAGACTGTTTAGAGCCTAGACAAAATATTCCTAAGATTTTGAGCTAGAGGGGACCGTGAAGATCTCATCCAACGCCTATGTTTTGTGACTGGAGGAATAGGTCTAGAGAGCTAATGTGTTCTCCCCCCCCACCCCCCAAATGATTGTCTGCATTTCACCAGGGCCTATCTGCTGTATTATTGTTACTCATTTCAGTCATGTCTGAATCTTCATGATCCCATTTGGAGTTTTTTGGCAAAGATGTTGGAGTGATTTGCCATGTCCTTCTCCAACTCATTTTACAGATGAGGAAACTGAAGCAAATAGGGTTAAGTGACTTGCCCAGGGTCACATAGCTAGTAAGTTTTTTAAAATTTATTTAGTATTTTATTTTTCCCAATTACATGTAAAAATAATTTTAACATTCGTTTTTAAAACTTGGAGTTCCAAATTCTCTCCATTCCTCTCTCTCTACCCCATCCCCTCTATTGAAAAGACAAGCAATTCAATATAGGTTATACATCTGTAGTCCTGCAAAACATTTCCATATTAGTCGTGTTGTAAAAGAAAACATAGACCAAAAAAAACCTTAAGAAAAATAAAGAAAGCAAAAAAAGCATGCTTCAATCTGTATTCAGACACTATCAGTTCTTTCCCCAGGGATAGATAACATTTTTCATCTTAAGTCCTTTGGAGTTGTCTTGATTCTTTGTATTGTTGAGAATCGCTAAGTCACTCCCAACTAGTCACCTTGCAATACTGCTGTTTCTTCGTTCACAATACATTTCACTTTGAATCAGCTCCTGTAAGTCTTTTCAGGTTTTTCTAAGAGCATCCTGCTCACCATTTCTTATACCACAATAGTATTTCATCATAAATACATACCACAACTTATTCAGATATTTCCCCATCAGTGGGCACACTCTCAATTTGCAATTCTTTGCCACCAGAAAAGAGATGCCATAAATATTGTTGTACATGTAGATCCTTTTCCTTTTTGTTTTTTTTTATCTCTTTTTGTATACAGATGTAGTAGTGGTATTTCTAGGTCAAAGGGGATGCATGACTTTATTACCCTTTGGACATAGTTCCAAAACGTTTTACAGAATGGTTGAATCAATTCACAGTTCCACCAACAGTGCATTAATGTCTCGTTTTCCTCACATCCTCTCCAATATTGGTCATTTTCCTTTTCTGTCCTATTAGCCAATCTAATAGGTATAAGGTAGTACCTCAGAATTTTTTTAATTTGTATTTCTCTAACCAGTAACAATTTAGAGCATTTTTTCACAAGGATATATAGCTTTGATTACTTAATCTGAAAACTGTTCACATCTTTTTTCATATCCCATTTATTAATTGGTAAATGACTCTTATTTTTATAAATTTGGCTCAATTCTCATTTAAGAAATAGAGGTCTTTATTAGAGAAACTTGCTTCAAAATTTTTTCCCACAGTCATGGTTGCTAAATGTATTTCTTTCCATCCTATTTCTTGCCCCCCATTTATGCTGTCCTCTCTCTCCTTTTACTTTACCCCTCCTCAAAAGTGTTTTGCTTCTAACTACTACCTCTCCCATTCTCCCCTCCCTTTTATCACTCTCCCTTTTCTTATTCCCTTCCCCTTCTACTTTCCTATAGGGTGAGATAGATTTTTATACCCAATTGAGTGTGCATGTTATTCCTTCTTTGAGCCAGTTTAATAAAGTTTCACTCACTCTCCCCACCTCTACCTACCCCGTTTTCCTCTTCACTGTAAAAGCTTTTTCTTGCCTGTTTTATGTGAGATAATTTACCCCATTCTACCTCTCACTTTCCCTTTCTCAGATTGCTCCCAGAGCAGTCCTCTCTCTTATCCCTTAAATTTTATTTTTTAGCTATCATCCCTTCATAGTCAATTCATAGTCGATATATACTCCTTCTAACTGCCCTAATAATGTAAATAGTTTAACCTTATTAAGTCCCTTATGATTTTCCTTTCCTATTTATCTTTTTGTGCTTCTCTTGAGTCTTGTAGTTGAAAGTCAAATTTTCTATTCAGCTCTGGTCTTTTCATCAAGAATACCTGAAAATCTTCTATTACATTGAATGGACCTTTCTCCCCCTCAATAGATGATCCTAGTTTGTAATCCTAACTCCTTTGACCTCTAGAATATCAAATCCCAAGACCCCTAAACTTCCAATGTAGAAGCCACTAAATTTTGCATTATCCCAACTGTGCCTCCATGATACTTGAATTGTATCTTTCTGGCTGCTTGCAGAATTTTCTCCTTGACCTGGGAGCTTTAGAATTTGGCTATGATATGCCTGGGCATTTTCTTTTGGGGACCTCTTTCAGGAAATGACTGGTGAATTCTTTCAATTTCTATTTTTACATTCTGATTATAGAATACCAGGGCAGTTTTCTGAAATAATTTCTTGAAAGATGTTGTCTAGGGTCTTTTTTTTATCATGGCTTTCATGTAATCCAATAATTTTAAATTATCTCTCCTGGATCTATTTTGCAGGTGAGAAAATTTTTTTCCAATGACGTATTTCACATTGTCTTCTATTTTTTATTTCTTTGGTTTCATTTTATTATTTCTTGATTTCTCATGTAGTTATTAGCTTCCATTTGCTCAATTCTAATTTTAAGGAGTTATTTTCTTCAGTGAGTTTTTGTACTTCCTCTTCCATGTGGTTGATTCTACTTTTTAAGAAGTTTTTTTCTTCAGTGAATTTTTGTGCCTCTTTTTCTATTTAGCCATTTTGCTTTTCAGGGTATTCTTCTCCTCGCTGGATATTTGTATCTCTTACCATTTGGTCTAATCCTTTTTTAAAAGTGTTGTTTTCTTCAGTATTTTTTGTGCCTCCTTTACCAAGCTGTAGACTCATTTTTCATTATTTTCTTGCATCACTCTAATTTCTCTTCCCAATTTTTCCTCTGCCTCTATTACTCGATTTTCAAAATCTTTTTGAGCTCTTCCATGGCCTGAGACCAATTCATATTTTTCTTGGAGGCATTGGATGTTAGAGCCTTAATTATTTTATCTTCTGAGTGTGTGTTTTGATCTTTCTTGTAACCATAGTAACTTTCTATGGTCAGAATTTTTTCTGTTTGCTCAATTTGTCAATCTATTTCTTGACTTTTAACTCTTTGTTAAAGTGGGTCTCTGCTTTCAGGGTGGAGGGTGCATTGTTCCTAAGCTTCAGGGGTTTTATGCAGCTGTTTTCAGAGATTCTTCTAGGGACCTGTAAGTTTTTAGTTCTTCCAAGGTGATATGATCTAAGAAGAGGTGTTTACTTCTCTCCTAGTCTGTGCTCTGGTCTGTGAACAACCATAAGCACTTCTTTTCTGCTGTGGAACTGTGACAATGGTCCCTGCTCCACTATGGCTGCAAGTTTTGGTGTGCTAATGCTCCTCCCCACCCTGGAACTGCCACCCAGGACTGTGACTCGGATTCCAGTATGAGCAAAGCAACAGAGTCCTGACTCAGTGCTAGCAAAAAGACCCATGTAACCTCCTTCTGACCAGTTTGTCAGACCCCCTTACCTTTTGTGGACTAAGAGCTCTGGGAGCAGTAGCTGTTGATTCAGTGGCTCCCAAGGTCCCCTACTACTGGAATTGGGTCTGTACTGGCCTGGCCTGCAATAGACTATGCTCCACTTTCACCCAGATGTGACAGACCTTTCCTGCTGACCTTCTAACTTGACTTTGACTGGGAAATTATTTCACCCCATCCTTTTGTGGATTCTGCCAATCTAGGAATTATTTTGTGGTATTATGTAAAGGAGTTTGAGGAGTTTGAGGGAGAACACAGTAAAGCCTCTCCTTTTTCTGCATCATCTTGGCTCTCACCTCCCCAAAGAGGAACAGTTAGTAAATTCTGAGACTGCATTTGAATTCAGATCTTACTCCAGGTCCATTATTCTATCCACTGTTCCATTCATCTGCTGCACATATCTCCCAAAAAAGCCAACTTTGGGCTTCAAAATAGATAACAGCAAACCTGAAATTTTAAATCTAGGTTCTATGACTCTACAGTCATTGTTCATGTCATTATTTCATGAATTGCACTAGATTCTCAATCAGTCCTTTAGAAGTAGGTAGGATAGGGGCAACTAGGTGGCACTGACCCTAGAGTTAGGCAAACCTAAGTTCAAATTTGGCCTCAGACACTTATTAGTTGTGTGACCTTGGGCAAGTCACTTAACTTTGCCTCCAAAAAAGAGGTGGGGCAAGGATTAGTTATCCTCATTTCACAAATAGGGAAACTGAGACCCAGGGAGGACATTGAGACAAATTGGGGTTAAAGGAGGTCTTCTACCCTTTGAAAACTTTCAGAACAGAATTTTGAGAATTTTCCTCTCAGTCATCACCTCTTTCCACCTCCAAGCTTCATGAAAGTATTATATAGACTTGGGAAGGTAGGAAACATCGAAGTCCTGTACAAAGAAACATGGAGCTGAACAAGGCAGAAAAGCAAGCTAGGAGACATACTTTTGATATAAAAGGCAGTTTGGGACGACTGGTAGAAACAGGTTGGATCCACTGGACCCCCAGCTGTAATTGGCATTCTGTTGGGCCCTGGAGGGAATGGGGGTATCCTCTCCCAAACCGATAAAGTCTGATGAGTTTGCATAGGATTCTCTTCTAGACCTTTTCTAGGCAAAGAATCTGAATCTGGGGACTGGTGCTGATTCACACTAGCTGGGGGAAGACCCCTGGGGATTTGGGCACTGCTATTCAGACTTCCCTGCTGCTGGGAAAGGGGTTGGATACAGTGACTGCTGGTTTTGCTCTGATCAAATGAATTAGTTGGGTTTTTTTTGTTTCGGTTTTTTTAGCTTTCCTGGACTGCTTCTAGGGTAGTGGGGAGGATACTGGGGTCATTACAACTTCCCTGGAGGCAGCCGGATGGACTAGATTGCCTGTAACGATAACAGCTCACATCTATATAGCACTTTATGTCTTAAAACTGCTTCCTTCATAATAACCCTATGCAGTGCAGTAACACCAGAATGTATATCTGAGGAAACCAAGGCTTTATGAAGTTAAATACTCAGTGATATCACTGGGATGCTAACCCAGAGTTCTTTTCCATTCTACCTTGCTAGCTAACTTCCCAACCCCTCTGAGAACAGGGAGGTGCCTAGCCAGAGCCTGGGGGAGGCAGGAATGAAGTCACAGTCATGGTGACTTCCAAGTGAATCTATTTATAGCCAGAGGTAGTGCTGCAGCACCTGTTACTGTAGCAACCCACAGCTGGGGATGGATGCAGCCAGGCATGTTCAGAATCTAAGGATGTGAGCTCGGATGTGTGATTGTGTGTGTGTGTGTATGTATGTGTGTATGTGTCCTTGATCTGGAGGTGCGAATAGCCTCTTAGGGAAGCCTGCCCCACTGCATATCCTTCACATCATCAGAAGAGGGAGCTGTCAGCATGCTATGGAGTCGTTTTTTTTAAAAACTTTTTCATTTGAAAATGTGTTTAATAGAAATATATATGTAGAGCCTATATCAGATTGTATGCCATCTTGAGAGGGAGAAGTGAAGAAAGGGAAGAAAATTTAAAATTTATAGAAGTGAATATCAAAAACTAAAACTAAATAAGTTAGCTAATTAAAAACAAATAATTTTTTTCAAATTTTATTTTATTTTTGATTTATGAAATAACAGGCATTTCTACAGTATAGTAGAATTTTCTTTTTAAATATTTATTTATTTATTTAACTTTTTACATTCGTTTTCACAAAATTTTGGGTTCCAAATTTTCTCCCCTTTTATCTCCTCCCCCGACCCCAATACACCAGGCAATCTAATTTTCCCTATCTCCAATCTGCCTTCTCTTCTGTCATCCCTCCCTTCTCTTGCCCCCATCTTTTCTTTTCTCCTGTAGGGCCAGATGACTTTCTATTCCTCATTAACTGTATGTCTTCTTTCCTAGTAGCAACAACAATACTAGACAGTTGTTCCTAAAACTTTGAGTTCCAAATTCTCCCCATCCCTCCCTCCCCACCCATTCCCTTTGGGAAGGCAGGCAATTCAATATAGGCCATATCTGTGTAGTTTTTCAAATGACTTCCCTGATAGTCGTGTTGTGTAAGATAACTGAATTACCCTCCATCCTACCCTGCCCCTCATTGTTTCTCTTCTGTCTTTTGATCCTGTCCCTCCCCAAGTGTTGACTTCAAATTGCTCCCTCCTCCCTTTGCCCTCCCTTCCATCATCCCCCCCCTTGCTTATCTCCTTCTCCCCTACTTTCCTATACTGTAAGATAGGTTTTCATACCAAAATGAGTGTGCATTTTATTCCTTCCTTTAGTCAAATGTGATGAGGGTAAACTTCTTGTTTTTTTTTTTTCTCAGCTCTCCTCTTTTTCCCTCCACTAAAAAGTCTCCTACTTGCCTCTTAAATGACATATAATTACCCCATTCCATTTCACCCTCTTTCCTCCCACTACATTTCTCTCTCACCATTTACCTTAATTTCTTTTAAGATATGGTCCCATCCTATTCAATTCACTCTGTGCTCTCTGTCTCTGTATGGGTGTGCATGTGTGTATGTATGTGTGCATGCATGCGTGTACATGTGTGTGTGTGGTCCCACCAACTACCCAGATACTGAAAAGTTTTAAGAGTTACAAATATTGTCTTTCCATGTAGGAATGTAAACAGTTCACTTCTGGTGAGTCCCTTAAGACTTCTCTTTGCTGTTTACTTTTTCATGCTTCTTTTCATTCTTGTGTTTGAAAGTCAAATTTTCTTTTCAGCTCTGGTCTTTTCATCAAGAATGTTTGAAAGTCCTCTGTTTCGTTGAAAGACCATATTTTCCCCTGAAGTATTATACTCAGTTTTACTGGGTAGGTGATTCTTGGTTTGAGTCCTAGTTCCTTTGACTTCTGGAATATCCTATTCCACGCCCTTCGATCCCTTAATGTAGAAGCTGCTAGATCTTGAGTTATCCTGATTTTATTTCCACAATACTGGAATTGTTTCTTTCTAGCTGCTTGTAAGATTTTCTCCTTGAGCTGGGAGTTCTGGAATTTGGCCACAATGTTCCTAGGAGTTTCTCTTTTTGGATCTCTTTCAGGTGGTGATCAATGGATTCTTTCAGTACTTATTTTGCCCTCTGGTTGTAGAATGTCAGGGCAGTTTTCCTTGATAATTTCATGGAAGATGATATCTAGGCTCTTTTTTTGATCATAACTTTCAGGTAGTCCCATAATTTTTAAATTGTCTCTCCTGGATCTATTTTCCAGGTCAGTTGTTTTTCCCATGAGATATTTCACATTCTCTTCCATTTTTTCATTCTTTTGGTTTTGTTTGGTGATTTCTTGGTTTCTTGTAAAGTCATTAGACTCCATCTGTTCCATTCTAATTTTGAGAGAACTATTATCTTCAGTGAGCTTTTGACCCTCTTTTTCCATTTGGCTAATTCTGCTTTTGAAAGCATTCTTCTCCTCATTGGCTTTTTGAACCTCTTTTGCCAATTGAGTGAGCCTATTTTTCAAGGTGTTATTTTCTTCAGCATTTTTTTGGGTCTCCTTTACCAAGGTATTGACCCTTTTTTCATACTTTTCTTGCATCTCTCTCATTTCTCTTCCCAGTTTTTCCTCCACCTGTCTAACTTGCTTTTCAAAATTCTTTTTGAGCTCTTCCAAGGCTTGAGCCCACCCGACATCCCCCTGGGATATCTGGGGTACCGAGGCCCCACCCTCCACATCTTTCCCTGATGGCAAGAATATGTCCCTGTCATCAGATCCGAAAGTCGGGATCATTTGCATCTATTCGAAAAAACTCTCTATAGTCTTATTTTTCTTCCCTTTTCTAGGCATTTTCCCAGCCAGTTACTTGTCTTCTGAGATTCCTGTCCACCCCTGCTTAGATCCTCCCAGCTAATGCTTGGGGTCTGAAATGGGCTTTCCACCGGCAGGCGCGGCTGCTATTCAATGTGAGCTTTAGTTCTGGTGCTTGGGTGGGGGCAGGGCCGCCTCCCAGGTTCAGTCCCCTCAGGGGCTTTATGCAGAGACCTTCAGAAATGGAGCGGGTGGGGCAAGGCTGTCTCCCAGGCTCAGCTCCTTCAGGTGGTTTATGCAGAGACTTTCAGTAATGAAGATCCTGCCTGCTGCTGGGGGAGTCCTGGGCCGCCACCGCCACTGCCTCTGCCACCACCTCTGCCACTGTCCCTGCTTCCTGCCCCTGCCTCTGCCTCCGCCGCTTCCTCCCGAGGGGGCCCGAGTCACGGAGACACCCCGCTCCCCTCTCGGCCAGACCAGATGTCTCTCTCACTGACCTGTAGCGTCTGTGGGCGGAGGGACCTTCTCAGCTGCCGGAGGTTCCGTCCCTGAAGCCTGCTCAGATCTGCTCCTCTGGGGCCACCCAGCCAGGGCAGCGCTGGGGTGGACTCCGCTTTCCGGGGCGTGACGGACCCTGGGGACGGCTCTTCAGGGCTCTCTGGAACGGAAATCTCTTCCTCTATGTTTCTGCACACCCTGCAGTGATCCAGAACTTCTGGGGAGCTCTTCTTACATTAAATCTATGGGCTGTGGGTTCAGAGCTCGCATACGTGCGTCTTTCTACTCCCCCATCTTGACTCCACCACCCCATATAGTAGAATTTTTAAAGGATTATTGCATATGAAACTGCAATCAATTATGTATAACTTGCTATTCCTTTTAAATATATAATAAACTTATCGTGTAAATTTTTTCCCTTTTTTCCTTCCTTCTCCCTAACCTCCCTCCTAGAGATGGTCTTGTTCTCTATTGACAGAGGGAAAACTCACATATTTGCATCTCCTCAGGACTAAGTCTTTTTCACACTCCTTCATTCTCTTGTCTCCCAAACTTTCTTCACTCTTTTTGGCCTTTCATTCTCTCTTTTCCTCTCCATCCCTCTTTTTCCTTCTCTCCCACCTTCTTCCTTTCAGCTTCTCCTTGTTCTCTCCCTCCCCTTCCCTTTCCTCTTCACTCTTTTTGTCTCACTGAACTGGGATGGTGACAATGGGTAGAAATAAAGATAAAGAGATAGACTGGTAAACATGGTACTTTAAGGATTGCAAAGAATTTAACATATGTTTTATTCATTGATTAAAAGATATTTTAGCAGTAGGGCTTTTTAACTCTTGGAAAGGAATTGGATGTTCCAAGATAATAGCTGAGAATGGTGGTACCACTGACAGCCATGCAGTGTAAGTATTTTCAGGATAGGGTGACTTTTTCACTTTCCTTTTAAAAAAAAATATTTTATTTTTTCCAATTACAGGTAAAGACAAGTTTTAACATTAATTTTTAAATAAAATTTTGGGTTTCAAACTTTTTCCTTCCTTTCCCTCCCTCTCCTTAAGATGGCAAGCATTTTGATATGGGTCATAAATGTGCAATCACGTAAAACATATTTCCATATTAGTCATGGGCTTTCACTTTCTCTCTCTACTGCTTGTGTATTACATAGGGTCTTGCAAATAGGATGCGTTTAATAAATGATGGCTAGTTTGAATTGTAACAATAGCTAAGTGGAGGTGGAGATAAGTAAACAGGTCTGAGAATGAGAGATGAGTTTATTTTGGGATTCAACAATTCAATTTAAGAATCATATTAAAAAATTCAACCTTATGTTATTTTGGGGCTGCATTTCTCTTCCTCTTCTTCCTCCTGCTTTAATTGAAAAGGAGAGAAAAACAAAACCATTATAAACATGTAACAAAGAATTTATTAAATTCTGTGAAAAGGAAGAAAAAGTCCTGAGTTCAAGAGGGATACTCTGTTTGTACTCTGCTTGGAGATGAGGAACGTATGAAAGGATTTGTTTCTTGCCCAAGTACCTGCATCCAGAACTATGAGAACTGATAACCAGAGATGCTACTGACATTGTGGATATGGTATTATGGATGAAATGCAGTTGGGTGAGACAATCCTATGCATAAACTATTCCTTGTCCCACACCCCATCCCCCTACACATATACACCAAGGGGAAGATATCAGTGAACTTCCTTCTCCATTATCTCAAGCAAGAAGCTCTTCCTGTTGCCTGTGGTTAAACAAATCTCTGACCATCAGACTTTCACTGTGCTGACCAGCTCCTTAAAGCCATTTAATGTTTTGTTCACTCTCCCCTTTTTTGTTCTAATTCATCTTTCTTGATGCATGAAAATTATTTTTAGCACCCTAGTCTTGGTTATGTAGTTATTTGGGAAGCACTGAAGATTGGGGGAATCTTCAAAAAAGAAATTGAACAAGCAATCAGTGAACTTCCCAAGAGAAAATCCCTAGAATCAGATGGAGTCACAAGAGATTATTTAAAGAGCAATTAATCTTAATACTACATAAACCATTTGGAAAAATAGGTGAAGGAGTTCCACCAAATTCCTTTTTACAACACAAATATGGTGTTGATACCCAAACCAAGAAGAGCCAAAACAGAGAAAGAAAATTATAGACCAATTTCCCTAATGAATATTGATGCAAACATTTTAAGTAAAATACCAGCAAAGAGAATACAGCAATATATCACAAGGACCATACACTAAGACTAGTTGGAATTTATACTGGGAATTCAGGGCTGATGCAATATTAGGAAAACTATGAGCATAATTGACCATGTCAATAACAAAAACCAACAGAAATCATAAGCAGGAAAGCTCTGACATTCCTAGAGGGCATATGAATAAATGGAGCTTATCTTAAAATAGTAAGTAATATTTATCTAAAACCATCAGAAAGCATTATCTGTAATGGGGACAAGCTAGAAGCCCTCCCAATACAATCCAGGATGAAGCAAGGATAGTCATTATTACCTCTATTATTTAATGTTGTGCTAGAAATGTTAGCTACAGCAATAAAAGAAGAAAAAGAAATTAAAGGAATTAGAATAGGCAATGAAGAAAGAAAACTATCACTCTTTGCAGATGATACGATGTTATATTTAGAAAATCTTAGACAAGCAACTAAAAAACTACTTAAAATTATTGACAACTTCAGCAAAGTTGCAGGATACAAAAATAAATCCAAATAAATCATCAGCATTTCTATTATATTACCAACAAAGTCCAGCAGTAAAAGATAGAAAGAGAAATTCCATTTAAAATAACTGTAGAAAATATAAAGTACTTGGAAGTCTACCTGCCAAGACAAATGCAGGAACTATATGAACACAACTACAAAACATTTTTCACACCAAATCAGATCTAAATAATTGGAACAATACTAATTGCTCATAGGTAGGCAGAGCCAATGTAATAAAAATGACAATTCTACCTAAATTAATCTATCTATTCAGTGTCATACCAATCAAATTATCAAAAATGATTTTATGAAGTTAAAAAAATAATAAGATTTCATCTGGAAGAACAAAGGTTCAAGGAGGTCAAGGGAATCAATAAATGCAAAAGAAGGTAGTCTAGACATACCAGATCTGAAACTATATTATAAAGCAGTAATGATCAAAACTATGCGGTACTGGCTGAGAAACAGAGTTGTGGATTGGTGGAATAGATTAGGTATAAATTATACTGTAGTAAATGACCATAGTAATCTAGTATATAATAAATCCAAAGTCCAAGCTTTTGGGACAAAACCTCATTCTTTGACAAAAACTGCTGGGAAAATTAGAAAACAGCTTGGCAAAAACTACGTATGGACCAATATCTCACATCATATACTAAGATAAGGTCAAAATGGGTGCATGATTTAAGCAAACAGTGTGTGGTACTATAAATAAATTAAGAGAGCATGGAATAATTTATCTGTCAGATTTATGGATAAAGAAAGAATCTAGGACCAAAGAAGATATAGATAACATTACAAAATGTGAAATACATAATTTTGATTGTATAAAATTAACAAGTTTTTGCACAAACAAAACCAATGCAACTAAAATTATAAGGAAAGCAGAAGAAGGCGGGGGGAGGGGAGGATTTTTTGTGACAAATATGTGTGATAAAGTCCTCATTTCTCATATACACAGTTTATATATATACTGAGAGTGAAAGAAAGAGGGAGAACTGAGTCAAATTTCTAAAAATATAAGTTGTTCCCCAACTGATAGTCAACAGATATGAACAGGCAGTTTTCAAACAAAAAAAATCCAAGCTATCTATAGTCATATGATAAAATGCTCCAAATCTCTATTGATGAGAGAAATGCAAATTAAAACTCTGTGGTACCACTTCACACTTATTAGATGGGCTAACATGACAAAAAAAGGAAAATGTTGGATGTTGGAGGGATTGTGGGAAAACTGGGACACTAATGTTCTGTTGCTGGAGTTGTGAACTGGTCCAACCATTCTGGAGAGCAGTTTGGAACCATGCCCAAAAGGCTATAAAACTGTGCATATCCTTTGAATCAGTAATGTTACTGATACGTCTATATCCCAGAGATCCAAAATAGGGAAAAGGATCCATTTGTACAAAAATATTAATAGCAGCTTTTTTTGTGGTGGGTAAGCTTTGAAAAATGAAGGAATGTCCATCAGTCAGGAATGGCTAAACAAGCTGTGGTATATGATTGTGATGGAATAGTATTGTGTTATAAGAAATGACAAGCAGGATGATTTCAGAATAACCTAGAAGACATACATGAACTGAGGCATGGTGAAGTGAATAGAACCAGGAGAACATTGTACACAGTAACAACAATATTGTTCAATGAGGAACTGGGAAAGACAGCTGTTCTCATCAATACAATGATCTAAGATAATCCCAAAGGACTAATGATAAAACATATTATTTGCCTTCAGAGAAAGAACTGATATTGTTCAAATACAGACAGAAGTATGCTATTTTCACTTTCTTTCATTTTTTCCCTTTTATTCATGTCTTCTTGCACAAAATGATTAATAAGTAAATGTTTTCCATGATTGTACATTTATAACCTATATCTCATTGCTTACTATCTCACAGAAGGGGACAGGGCAGGAGAATGGGAAGGATAGAATTTGGAGTTCAAAACACTAAATAAAAATGTTTAAAAAAATAAAAGATTGGGGGAGGTAGAATTAGTCTAGAATGAATATGCTAAATTTACTCAGTGCCTCTGAGACTGAAGTGGTCAAGGAAACAATAAACCATTCCTAAGTATCAGTACCCATTGAATTTTAAGCCAGCAAAAATAGTAAACCAAGAAAGCAAATTAAAATTAGAGAGTGTGTTATATTAAACTTTCATTCACTCCCCTCAAATACATATGAACTTAGTAGCAAGAATGAGAAGGTTGCCAGGGGAGGGATTGCACAGCCTAGCCTTGCCCTAAATCTTTGTACATTGGCATACAATCTCTGCCCACTATAAAGGAGGCACATATAACTCATCACATACAAAGTATGCAATAGATGAATAAACACAAAATATATGGAGATGAAACTCCACCTCCACTCAAATCTGCAGTGTTCTCTGAGGGACAGCTCTGTGATCTGTGGCACATGCTGTATACTCAGAGAGAAGAGTTACTCCTAATTGGCTGAGAAACCACTGAACCTGAAAAAAAAATGGCTACACCTGTATAAGTGGGGAAGAGAAATTTTTAGATTTAGATTTTAGATTTTTTAGACTCTTGGCTGCTAGGAGAGGCAGAGGAGTTCAAGAGACAAGTGTGGACTTTAAATGATGGACCAGAAATCTCCCTGAAGCTGGAGACATGAGAAGCCAAATTTTAATGTGTCTCGACTTCTAGCACCCATAACCCTTGAGAATGCTAAGCCCCAAAAGGGTCATATCCCTAGACTACCAATACTTGAAGAGTGGTACAAATAATTCTAGCCCAATATCCCTCTGTGTTCCCCTGCTCTATGGGTGTTAAACAATCTTTTTACATTGACTGTGTGGCTGGAATAGGATATATCTTTAAAACTATCAAACTCTCTCTCTCCTCCCCTCCATTGCATCCAAAGCAGTGATGGTCCTGTTTACCCACAGCACAGGAGCTATGAATTGAATTGAAGATGGATAAGGAAAAGGCTAGTAAGACCTTCTCTATCCAATGTCACTTGCCTCACTATCTTAGTGTTCAGTCAATCATTTTTCAGTCATGTCCAGCTCTTCAAGAGCCTGTTTGAGTTTTCTTGGCAAAGATACTAGAACAGTTCGCCATTTCCTTCTCCAACTCATTTTACATATAAAGAAACTGAGGCAAACAAGCTCAAGTGAGTTGCCCATGGTCCCACAGCTAGTCGGTATCTACATCCAGATTTGAACTAGGAAAGAAGAACCACTGCACCACCTAGCTGCCCTGTCTATATTAGCATACCATGTTCTCCACACATACACCTTTCCCTAATTGATGAGCAACTAACTACTTTATTCCCACTTCTTGACTCTCACAAAGAGCATTGCTATGAAACAGAACCAAAAAAGCAGTATAAACAGGGATTATAATAGTGAAAATTAAAGTATTATTAAAAGATAGTTGAACTCTGCGTATGGGAGGAAAAATAGAAAGTCCCAGAGAAAAGATAATGAAACATGATGCTTTCTCAACAGCAGAGAGGTGGGGGATGATCATGACAGAATATTGTATATGTTGTCAAGCAATGTTTAATCATTTTTGTCACGAGGAATGTTTTAATTGAGTGACAACGGAAAATAATTACAATGTAAAGACAAAAGGCATGAATAAAACTTTTTGGAAACGTCATGAATTTCTTAGGAATCTACAAACCTTTAGCCCCTTTCATTTTCTTGATACTAAACCAATTTTGTACCAGCCTTCATTCTGCCCACATTTGTACTGAAATCACAGATTATCCGCTATCATGAAGACTGTGGTTTGAAGAAAGAGTCTGAGAGATGTTGCCTTATTCTTCACCGAATTTCTCTACTGCTCTAATCAATGCAATGATCAGCCATGATTGATGATGAGCATGTTACCCACCTCCCAACAGAGAACTGAATGGGCTCAAGGTGCAGAGTGAGACAGACGTCTTAGACATGGCAAGTATGTGGATTTGTTTTGCTTGGTTTTTTTTACAAGAACTCTGGGGTGTTTTATTTAGGGAAGTATTTGGGGTGTGTGAGAGAAGAAGAGGAGGCAGAAAAGGAAGAAAAGAAGAAGAAGAGGAGGAGGAGAAAGAGGAAGAGGAGGAGGAGGAAGAGGAAGAGGAGGAGGAGGAGGAGGAGGAAGAAGAAGAAGAAGAAGAAGAAGAAGAAGAAGAAGAAGAAGAAGAAGAAGAAGAAGAAGAAGAAGAAAGAGGAGGAGGAGGAGAAAGAGAAGATTCTTAAGGCATTGTTTTTGTCTTGGGATTTTTTGGAGGCCATTGGGGCTAAGTGACTTGCCCAGGGTCACACAGCTAGGAAGGATCTGAGGCCAAATTTGAATTCAGGTCCTCTGCCTCCGGGCCTGCACTCTATCCACTGTGCTACCTAGCTTCCCCAAAGCATTTTTTAATGTACGGAAAGAAGATACAGGGGGAAATTTAGGTAATATAAAAGCAAAAGATATCAATAACAATTTTAAATAATAAAATGCACAGAATGGAACAGACCAAAGTTCAGAAGGAAACAGACAAGCACAAAAGCAAGTTGCATACATCAGAAAAACAAAGTTTCACATGTAATCTTCTCTTTCTGTTTTAATTTCTACTTGGAAATATTCTGTTTTGTGTTCATGAAATTTAGAATAAGAATTTACAATTTTAAAAACCATTTCTCTACCTTTACCACGGCAAGTCCCCTATTTGCATTTAACTTCATGTTTGCTTATTCTCATCCTGAGCACTGCAAGTATCTCATGAAATGGCCCGTGAAATGATGCTATTTGCATTCAGCTCTGAGGACACCCAGATCGAAAGGCAGATGGTATGGCTACCCCTTGTATAACCTCCTGGTTATGAGAGGGCATTAGGACATTTTTCTGATCCTGGTGGAGTGGTCAGATGGGAAGGCCAGCCTGTAGGGATCGTGATTCAGTGTGTTGTCAGGAGGTGTGCTCAGGTGCAGTTCCCTAGACAATTTGAGGGTGTATTTCAAGCCTTCGGGTGAAGCTCCCTGGGGGAATGGGATTGTGGAGAGAGTGAATGTTGGGGCAAGGTGGAAGCAGGCATGCTCTGCTGGTGCCTGGAGCCAGTGTTCCAGTGCCAGTGGCCACAAGGTGACAAGTAGCATTTTCAGCACTGTGAATGATGGCAAAGCCCGGGCAGATATGATATCTGATTGGCAATATTTTGAGCAACAGTCTCCACAAGGAAAAAGAAGCTGCCCAGGGTGGTATGGGTGGATCCAGAGCCAGAATGGAGAGGTTATATCTGAACAGGGCCAAAGTCTAGGTCATCTTGTTTCTGAACACACATTCAAGTCAACTTCATTCACCTTTCTGAGCAGAACTTTGGAGCTTATCCTTCCATTTCATCAGTCTTCCTTGAACACCCCATATACTCCACTATCATTAGTGTGTGTTCATTCTTCATTGCCGAAGAAGACCACGCCATCAGAGAAATGATGACATGACTTGCACTTGACTTTGTTTTAAGTGAAGGAGGGCTGTGCAGGTCACCAGCCTCACTTCTCCTCTAGAGCCATCTGAATCCAGTCACCAGATATTCATAAGGATGACTGGAGACAACTCGGGATGAGGCAATTGGGGTTAAGTGACTTGCCCAAGGTCACATAGCTAATGAATGTCAAGTGTCTGAGGTGAGATTTGAACTCAGGTCCTCCTGACTCCTGCACTGGTGCTTTATCCACTGCACCATCTAGCTGCCCCAAACTATAGTTATTGAGAATGGTGAAAAGTAGGAACCAGTGTTAAAATAAAGTTAAAAGCCTGAAAGGGGATGTGGATTATTCAGTTTAATTTAATAAAATGACCAAAAGGCTACCCAGCAGGTAAAGGATGCCTTATGTCACAGCAACTCATTAAAGACCATCTTCTAGGATGTGGAAGGGTTATAATCAATCAAGAAGTACGTATTAAGCATCTGTTATGGGTTAGAGAAAGTGTTAGGATCAGGAGATAAAAACAAAAGTGAAATACTCCCTGTTCTCAAAGAGTTTATATTCTACCCAAGGAGAAAACATGTACATATATAAGTACATGCAGAAAATGCAGATTAAATTTAAGATGGTTTGAGAAGGGGGCACCAGCAACTGAGGGAAATTTGCATCAGTGGAGGAAAAACTCACTGAAATCACATATCCTTGAAAAAGGGAAATAGTTTAACCTAATAAGCATTCATTAAGTGTATCTATAGTACTATGTGCAAGACATTGTCCTGGGTACCAGAGATACAAAGATGACACCCAAGTTGAAACCACAGGATTTAGATCTGGAAAGGATTTCATTATCTGTGAGATAGAACATGGTGGAAAGAGAAATGGCTTTGAAATCAGAAGACATAGTTTCAAATACTGGTTCTACTACTTATTACCTATATGGCCTTGGGCACATTACTCCACCACTCAAAGGCTCCATCTCCTCTTCTGCAAAATAAAGAGGTTGCCCAAGTTAGCCAGGATTCACAATTAACCCAGAAACAATTGATGGTATTCTCCTTCCTCTCTTGTGAACGCCATCCCACAGGGCCCTACCCAATCTTTCTTACTTATAGCACCATCCTGTGGACTCCCACTTGGTATTGGCTAAAGAGGCAACCCTGTAACATTCTAGTGAGTCCCCTTTTTGCCCCAGGAACCCATAAAGGTTCATACTCTAGTTTATGATACTGCCCTAAAGAAACAAACAAAACTGCTAAAGAGGTCAACTTTCATTCCCATTGTACCTTGCACTATTCAGTCATTCAATAAACATTTATTAAGTACCTACTATGTGCTAGGCACTGTGATAAGCACTGGGCTTTTACGATGTTCAGATTAACTCCAGATAGTAGCAAGAAGTAAAATCCATATTTTTTGCTTCTTCATATTTTGACTTGATCCCTTGTGGCTTCTCTGGCTCTGAGGTCATGTGCCCAGTCTCTTTTTTCCCAAAAGAATGTCAAAGCCAAACCATTTCATTTTCTCTCTTTAGAAAATTAGGTCTCTCTCTGAACTTTCCATGAACTCAACAGGGTCTGGGAAACCTCTTCTATGCTGGAGGCTGGGTCCCGATCTTTGACCACTTGGTTTCCCTTTCTTGGTCCCATAAGGCTGTGTCCACGTGCTCCACCACTGCCCTCTCCTAGCATAAGATGCTCTGTTGCCATGTCTATGACTAAGGATGAGAGGGTGGTTAATTGATAGCTTCTTCAGTTTCTCATTCTCTGATCTGTGCTTTGGTCTTTATGGATTTCTCCATAAAGTAAAAACACTAACAGCCACAACAGAAGGACCATGACAGCAGCACAAAGGGATGGTTCCCATCGACAACAGTCTACCCACCCACTGTTCCCACAACGGCCAAAAATTTACCTCCCTGTAAAATCATGAAACTGAGCAGGATCAACCCCCTACATAAGTACAAGAGTACTCTCTTAAATAGTACTATTGTCATCCTGGGATGGTAGCAAATACCTATAATCCCAGCTATCGGGAAGACTGAGACCAAGGCTGGCATACTTCTCAATATAGTTAGAGTGGGCTAGGTATCTGTACTCTATTGAGGGTCAATAAGGTTAGTCTCCTTGGAATAGGAGTGCCAACAGGTTTACTAAGGAAAGGCAAGCCTGGCCAAGTTGTAAACAGTAGATCAAAGCTCTCGTGTGGATTAATAATGGAATTAGTCCTTTATACTTCCAGCCTGGGTGTGAGAGAAACCCAGTATTTAAAAAATCAATAAATATGTTGCTCAAAGAATAACCTTAAAAGGCTAAGTTATTCTGAGTATTATAAATATTCAAATTAGCTACAAAAGACCTAAGAAGGAAGATGTTATCCACCTCCAGAGAAAGAACTGATAAATAAAATTACATATATAATATGTTGCATTACATATAACATATATACATATATATAATGTATGTGCAAAATGATAGCCTTTACACACACACACAGGCACACACACCAAACACAATACCTGTGGCAAATGGTGCCCTTCACACACATATACATGCAAAAAAAATACATATATGTGTGTATGTATATATGTCAAATGTTGGCCTTTATGCATACACACACACCACATGTGTAAGCATATATCTGTGTCAGTAGTGGCCTTTATATATACACACAGATATGCACAGATAGATATAGATAGATAGACATATCTATCTATCTGTGTGTCTGTGTCAAATAGTGACCTTTTCTATTGAGGGGTAGGAAGGAGGGAGAAAGTTCAGAACTTAAAATGTAACCCAAAAAAGTAAAATTAAATTTAAAAAATCAATCAATAATATTATTTCTCCTGAAAATTGCATATTTCCTGTTATGAGCTGCAGTCACCCAAGGGGAACCTGGAATAGGAAATAAGTTTCTTAAGAGAATAGTACCGGGGGGCGGAGCCAAGATGGCGGAGTAGAAGGACGCACATTCACGAGCTCCGAACCCACAACCCATGGAATTGAGGTAAAAGGAGAGCCCCATAAATTCTGAATCTCTGCAGGGGGTGCACAAACATAGGGGAAGTGATTTCCGTTCCACTGAACCCTGGAGAGCCGTCCCCGGGGTCCATCGCACTCCAGAAGCGGACCCCACCCCCACCCCTGGCCGCGACCCAGAGAAGCTGACCTGAGCAGACTTCTGAGAGGAAAGCTCCGGGAGAATCTCCGGTAGCCGGGAAAGTCCCTCTGCCCACAGAAGCTAAAGGTCAGTTAAAAAGAAGCCTGCGCTAGGGGAGTGGAGCGGGCCCCCTCGGGAGGAAACGGCGGCGGCAGAGACGGGGGCAGGAAGCGGCGGAGGCAGAGGCGTGGGCGGGCGGCTAAGGCGGCAACGGCCGGGGACTCAGGAATCCCCCAGCAGCAGGTAGGATCTTCAATACTGAAGGTCTTTCCAACCTGAGGGAGCCGAGCAGGGGAGAGGGCCCTGCCCCCACCCCGCTCTACTGCTGAACGCCTCTGAATAAAACCCCCAAGGGAGCTGAGCACAGCAGGCGGGGCCCCCCACCCCACCCCCACCCGCTCTGTTCCTGAAAGTCGCTTCAGAAAGCCCCTGAGGGCCCAAGCTAGGAAGCGGCCCTGCCCCCACCCTGCGCCAGAACTAAAGCTTGCCGCGGGAAAGCGCATTTGAATCTCAGAGGCCAAGGACTAGCTGGGCGGATCCAGGCGGAGGTGGAAAGGAATCTCAGAAGTCAAGTAACTGGCTGGGAAAATGCCTAGAAAGGGAAAGAAAAATAAGACTTTAGAGAGTTTTTTCCAACAAATGCAAATGATCCCGACATTCGGATCTGATGGGGAGGACGAGGACGTATTTTTCCCATCAGGGAAAGATGTGGAGGGCGGGGCCTCAGTACCCCAGACACCCCAGGGGGGTGTTGGGTGGGGTCAGGCCTTGGAAGAGCTTAAAAAGGATTTTGAAAAGCAAGTTAGACAGGTGGAGGAAAGACTGGGAAGAGAAATGACAAAGATGCAAGAAGAGTATGAAAAAAAGGTCAATATCTTGGTAAAGGAGTCCCAAAAAAATGCTGAGGAAATTAACACCTTGAAAAATAGGCTCACTCAATTGGCAAAAGAGGTTCAAAAAGCCAATGAGGAGAAGAATGCATTCAAAAGCAGAATGAGCCAAATGGAAAAAGAGGCTCAAAAGCTCACTGAATTTAATAGTTCTCTCAAAATTAGAATGGAACAGATGGAGTCTAATGACTTTATGAGAAACCAAGAAATCACCAAACAAAACCAAAAGAACGATAAAATGGAAGAGAATGTGAAATATCTCATGGGAAAAACAACTGACCTGGAAAATAGATCAAGGAGAGACAACTTAAAAATTATGGGACTACCTGAAAGCCATGATCAAAAAAAGAGCCTAGACATCGTCTTGCATGAAATTATCAAGGAAAACTGCCCTGACATTCTAGGACCAGAGGGCAAAATAAGTATTGAAAGAATCCATCGATCACCACCTGAAAGAGATCCAAAAAGAGAAACTCCTAGGAACATTGTGGCCAAATTCCAGAACTCCCAGCTCAAGGAAAAAATCTTGCAAGCAGCCAGAAACAAACAATTCCAGTACTGTGGAAATATAATCAGGATAACCCAAGATCTAGCAGCTTCTACATTAAGGGATCGAAGGGCGTGGAATAGGATATTCCAGAAGGCAAAGGAACTAGGACTGAAACCAAGAATTACCTACCCAGCTAAACTGAGTATAATACTTCAAGGGAAAATATGGTCTTTCAATGAAATAGAGGACTTTCAATCATTCTTAATGAAAAGACCAGAGCTGAAAAGAAAATTTGACTTTCAAACACAAGAATGAGAGGAAGCATGCAAAAGTAAACAGCAAGGAGAAGTATTAAGGGACTTACCAGAAATGAACTGTTTGCATTCATACAGGGAAGGACAATATTTCTAACTCTTAAAACTTTTCAGTATCTGGGTGGTTGGTGGGATCACACATACACATGTACACGCATGCACACACATACACACATGCATTCACATGCAGAGACAGAGAGCACAGATTGAACTGAATAGGATGGGACCATACCTTAAAAGAAATTAAGGTAAATGGTGAGAGAGAAATGTAGTGAGAGGAAAGAGGGGGAAATGGAAGGGGGTAACTATATGTCATTTAAGAGGCAAGTAGGAGATGTTTTTAGTGGAGGGAAAAAGAGGAGAGCTGAGGGAAAAAAAAAAACAAACAAACAAACAAAAGTTTACCCTCATCACATTTGACTAAACGAAGGAGTGAAATGCACACTCATTTTGGTATGAAAACCTATCTTACAGTATAAGAAAGCGGGGGAGAAGGAGATATTGGGGGGGGGGGATGATGGAAGGGAGGGCAAAGGGAGGAGGGAGAAATTGAAAGTCAACACTTGGGGAGGGACAGGATCAAAGGACAGAAGAGAAACAATGAGGGGCAGGTTAAGAGGGATGGCAATTCAGTTAGTCTTACACAACACGACTATCAGGAAGGTCACTTGCAAAGCTACACAGATATGGACTATAATAAATTGCCTGCCGTACCAAAGGGAATGGATGGGGAGGGAGGGATGGGGAGAATTTGGAACTCAAAGTTTCAGGAACAATTGTTTAGTATTGTTGTTGCAACTAGGAAAGAAGACATACAGTTAATGAGGAATAGAAAGTCATCTGGCCCTACAGGAGAAAAGAGAAGATAGAGACAAGGGAAGGGAGGGATGACAGAAGAGAGGACAGATTGAAGATAGGGAAAATTAGATTGCTTGGGGTATTGGGGTGGGGGGAGGGGAGAAAAGGGGAGAAAATTTGGAACCCAAAAATTTGTGAAAATGAATGTAAAAAGCTAAATAAATAAATAAATTAAAAAAAAAAAAAAGAGAAAAAAAATAAAAATAAAATAAAGTTAAGAGAATAGTACCCTTTTGCTTTTGTGTGTTACAAGTGGTCTGGTCTTTGCCCAGAAGGAGGCCTTGTGCACAATAGGCACCTAATACAAATTTGCTGAACTGAACTTAATTCCAGGTTTTCTAGGTCTGTTTCACATATGGGGATAGGATGGTACCTTATGGGAATTTCCAGGTCTTTTCATCCAAGTTCGGGAGATGAAGCAGGTGTAACGAAATTCTCTTAAATCACAGCACAGACATCTGAAACTACTGAATATTTCTGTGACCAATAGAAAGTTTCTTACAAGCTGAGTGACTCAGGCTGGACTCCAGGATGCAACTTAGGGCAGTACACATCATATGTCTGACCATCACTTTCTTCCTTAATGAAATTAGAGTGTTGTACTAGATTAATGGTTCTTAACCTGGGGTCTATAGGATAGAGGATAGAATTTTGAGGGAAAGAGGAAGGGAATAAGCATTTATTAAGCACCTATTATGTGCCAAGAAATGTACTGTGTTTTACAAAGTAGGTGCTATTATTACAGTTAAAAAAACTGAGGAAAATAGAAGTTTAATGATTTGCCCAGGGTCACACAGCTACTGGCAGGTATTTGAGGCCAAATTTGAATTCAGGTTTTCCTGAGCAGCTATGTGGTAGAGTGGATAGAGTTCTGTACCTGGAATCAGGAAGATTCATCTTTCCGAATTCAAATCCAGCCTCAGATGCTAAATAACTATGTGACCCTGAGCAAGTCACTTAACCCTGCTTGAATTGGAGAAGGAAATAGCAAACCACCCCGGAAGCTCTACCAAGAAAACCCAAAGTGGGTCACAAAGAGTCTAAAATGACCAAACAGCAACAAATTTCCTGATTCTAGACTCAGGATTTTATCCTGTGCTGTCTACTTGCCATGGGGATGCATGAATTTGAATAAGAAAAAAATACATCTTTATTTTCACTAAGAATTATCCTGAGAAGGGGTCCCGGGAGGGGGGGGTCTGTGATTAAGAACCCTTGGACTCAGCAGTCTCTAAGGTCCTTTCCTAGTCTGACATTCCATGCTCAAGGCTACAGGCAACTCTCTCAGACTTCAGTTAAAGAAAAGGTGCCCCCTTGCCCTGGTAAGGAGAGTTCTTTCCCCTTGGAATTTCAATGAAATCCTGGATCCATTCCCTATCCTGAGATAGCTAAGTGGTACCATGGAGAGCATGCTGGGCTTGGAATCCGGAAGACTAGAGTTCAAATGTGACCTCAAACACTTGCTACTTGTTACGTGACCCTGGCAAATTATTCAACCTCTGTCGATCTCAGTTTCCTCAACTGTAAAAATAGGAATAATAAAAGCACCTACCTCCCAGGGTTTTCATGAAGATCAATGAGATATTTGTAAAGCACTTAGCTCAATGCCTGGCACACAGTAGGTACTCAATAAATGCTTGCTTCTGCCCTTCTCTCCCATCCCCTTCTGACTCCAGGTTCTGCTACTCTACACACTGTTCCACTTTTGTTATTATCGTTTAGTCGTATCCAATTCCTCGTGACCCTATTTGAGATTTTCTTGGCAACCAATGACTTGATACATGACCGCAGGACAGAACTATATCCATGTGGACACTTCCAATATACATGTGTAAGAGGGACAGGGAAATTTGCCATGGAGGTAGAAAGGAAGAATCAAGGTTGCCAGCTCTGTCCCTCTCCCTGCTGATTAACAACATTTCTTAGAGAAATTTAATTATTGGAAAACAGTTGCCACAAACGGTAGGACAAAGAGTACCTCAAACCACACTAGCTATCAAACCTTTAATCTCCTTGTCAAGTTGAGAAACATGGTAACCAAAGATAACACTAGAATACAACCATCATGAAAAAGGATGACAGAAATTTACAAGCAAAATTGGCAGACTGATACATTGGAAAGCAGGAAGGGGAATCAAAGAAATGCAAATTAAAACCACTCTGAGCTTCTGCCTCCGACACATGGATGGACAAAGATGATAAAAAGGAAAAATGACAGTCATTGGAGGAGCTGGGGACAACAGGCACAACACTGTGCTGTTGGTGGAGTTGAGAAATGGTACAACCAAGTCTTTATGTCCTAGAAATGAGATCCTTATCAGAGAAAGCTTCTGTAAACCCCCAGTTACCTGTTTCCCTTCAAATTTTAATTACATTGGCTTTGTTTGTGTAAAATCTTCTTAATTTTACGAAATCAAAATTGTCCATTTTATCTTCTGGGATTATCTCTGTTCCTTGTTTAACCATGAACTCTTATCAATAGATCAAAAAAGTAATTTCTTCTTTGCTCATCTAATTTGTTTATGTTGTCACATTTTAGGTCTAAGTCACGTATCTATTTGGAGTTAATTTTGGTATATGCTGGCAGTAGCATCCCAAGTGCTACCTACACTGATTCTTCAAAGAAACCCAACTACCCCACCCTCCCTAAGCCCCAGGGAGGGGACCGGGATAGGAACCAGGTTATTTGAATAGGCCTGGCTCCTGAGAGACAGTGAGTCATTAGGTCCTTCTTTATCTCCAGGTACTGCCAGTAGAGAAAAAAAAAGCTTCTTTACTGAAACCTCAGACCAAGAAAACACTCCAAAGAGTCAAGTGTAGACCAGAGGAGAAGTAAAGGAGGGGGGCTTGAGGCTGTTAGCTAAGGAAGCTATTGGGAAGAGACTGCTGGAGCTGGGTAGGACCTAGGGAGGGACAGACACCAACCTGAGAGCTTGACCCTGGGAGCCTCAGGACAGAAGAGCTACTGAGCTGGAATCTAAGAGAAGTCAGACGCTAAGGGTCCTACGTGACCCTCTTCATCCTCTGAGGTTTCTGCTCCCTAACCAGCACTTGGAACCATGGAAAAATTCCGTATGATCTTCCAGTACTTCCAGTCCAGCTCAGAGTCCGTAACGAACGGGATCTGTCTGATCCTGGCTGTGGCCACTGTGAAGATCTACTCCTCCTTTGACTTCAACTGCCCCTGCCTGCCCCGGTACAATGCCCTCTACGGCCTGGGTCTCTTGTTCACACCACCCCTGGCCCTTTTCCTCTGTGGACTCATTGCTAATAGGCAGTCCGTGGTGCTGATCCAGGAATGGAGGAGACCCACGGGTAGAAGGAAGAAGGACCCTGGCATCATCAAGTAGGTCACCTTCCTTCCTCCTTCCCATCCTCCCACTGTTTCCCTCTTTTCCACTCTTCTTTACATCCCCTTTTCTCTCCTCCTTCCCTCCCTTTCTTCTCTTCTTCTCCTCCCTTCTTGATATTTTGCACTGCCCACATTATATACGGTGAGAAAAACAACAGGAAAAGCTTTAATATAGCTACAAGTGCCCTGTGGTAGATAGAATTTAATAGATAAAATGAAAGCTCCTTAAAGGCAGGGATTTTTAAAAAACTGTCTTCTTATCTACCCTCAGTACCTATCACAGTGCCTAACACATGCTAGATACTTAATAAATGTTCATAGGTCAATTGGAATCAATTGATTAGAAAGTGTTATATTATTCACTGCTATAATGCACATTGTGTAATGATATATATATATACTGTATGAATTATTTTATTTTCATCATAAATAATAAGAATTTCAATAAAAGTAACCAAATAAAAATAAGGAAGAAAACCATGAATTTCAAATTACTTGGAATTTTCTAAAAGGATTTATATCTATAAATATATGTATTACACATACATACACATGTATATGTGTGTATATATATGAAAACAATGTCACACTTACTGTACCCCTTCCAGTATCTTTGACCATAATATCTTTCTGGGCACTTAGCAAATTTGGTTGCTTTTTTGTACAGTAGGAGTATATATGTTTCAGTTCTCTTCACATGGCATCATTTTGTCAAGTCACACTTTGTGTGAATCTTTCCACATTTCTTTGTATTCATATTTGCCATGGCCATGCATGTTTTGTACAATGCCCATGTTGTATTCCTCATTTCAATTCCATAAACTCTAGAACATGAGCAGGAAGAATACTTTGTATTATACATGTTATTTATTTATGTATAACATATTTACAGTGTTGTTACAAGCACAGATACATATGTTATGTTATCCATTCTATGAAGCTGAGGGATCTCATGTTGCACATGTATATATTATATTTGCTACATGAATATTGTGCTCTCTAGGGAGGGTTTTATAATCAAATGGCAGACCTTTTGAAGGGATCCCATTATATGTCTGAGCCACAGCCCTCAATTCATTCATGAAGTTTGGTTCCAGAATTGCCCTTTATGTGGAACCTTGGGCAGATCATTTCACCTCGGTACATTTGCTCATCTATAAAACAGAGGACCTATTTACACACGCTATTTCACAAGCTCGTAGGAAGGAAGGTACTTTCTAATCTGTGAAGTGGTCTGCGGAATTTGGATGATGAGGATGATATAAAAGTGAGTTTTCATTGTTGTGTAGTCATTAAGACCTCACATTGGAGTGGAAGTGACCGAGCTTCCCTCAAGACACAGCTCCAATCCCAGCTTTTGCAGGAGGTCTTTGCTGGTCTCTCTAGTCTTTCTCTGGTGTTTTTCCTCTGGGATTCCTTACCTCTACTCTGCACAATTCTCCCCGTACATAAATATTTACATGTTGTTTCCCTCATCAAATCGTAAGCTGAGGGTAGAAACTGGTTTTGCCTATCTATGTATTCCGAAGAGTTTAGCACAATGCCTGGACCCTAGTAAACTTTAATTAATACTTGTTAACTTCCTGTTGTTTTTGTTGTTGGGGTCAACTTGGCATACAGCAGCATATTTGGTGCCATGCAAAGAGATGAGTCTGGGGCAACAGTTGGGAGAGTGTCAGCTCTGGATTTTGGGGTTGGAAAACCCTTTAAAAAGGAGCCCAGAAGTGGAAGGAGAAGCCTAGAAGTAGAAAATGGTAGCCAAAATCTAGACCAAGAATTCCAAAGAACATGAGCAAGCTATGTCCTTTGTCCTGCTCGTCACTGGAAGCCAGGTTAGGTGAGTCAGTCACGTCTGACTCTTTGTGACCCTATTTGGGGTTTTCTTGGCAAAGATACTGGAGGAGTTTTGCCATCTTCTTCTCCAGCTCATTTTACAGATGAGGAAACTGAGGCAATATGGTTAAAAGACTTGTCTGGGGTCACACAGCTAGTAAGTATCTGAGGCCATATTTAAACTCAGGTCCTCTTAACTCCAGGTCCAGAGTTCTACCCACTGCACCATCTAGTTAGGACCTAGGGGAAGAGGACTTCAACCATCTCCCTCAGTGTTCTCTAGTCTGACATTGTACCTTCTTCATTGAATGTTGGGAGTGTAGGATGGGGGATGGAGAGTGTAAAGTGTTTCCTTCTATCTTCCCTATAGCTTACCATATATAGTTTGGATAGTATATTGGACTTGAAGTCAGGAAGGTCTGGGTTCAAATTTCACCTCTAACACATATTGACTGTGTGACCCTGGACAAGTCACTTAATTTCTCTGTGCTTCAGTTTCCTTATCTGTAAAAAGGAGGTGTTGGATTCAAGGGCCTCTACAGTCTCTCTAGTGCTGAATCTCTGACCTTATGGTCCCCAGCTGCCTTTTCTGGTGCCTCGGATACTCAAGACCTTCACTGTCTCTCTGCTCTCTTCCTTCCACAGGTACTTGTGCTCTTCTGTCCTGCAGCGGGCCCTGGCTGCCCCTGTGGTCTGGATCCTCCTTGCCCTCCTGGATGGGAAGTGTTTTATCTGTGCCTTTAGTAGTTCAGTGGATCCTAAGAAGTTTTCAGACTTTGCCAATATGACAACTAGTGATGTGCAGCTCTTCCTAACCAAGGTACCCTGCAAAGACGATGAGTTGGTGCGAGACAACCCTGCCCGGAAGGCTGTGTCCCGGTACCTGCGCTGTCTCTCACAGGTAGTTAATCTGGAGATGCTCCAGCCCTTTTATCTCACTTACCAAGCCTCCAAACCAGGTCAAGTACATTTGCTTAGCATTTCGTTGCAGGAGGTCAAAAAGCCAAGGACACAGACTCAACCCCTCCAAGATTCAGATAGCTTTACTATCTCTGACCTCAGGTAGTCACCCTGATCCTAGCCAGGATGCACACTAATGTCTGCCATAAAGGGGAATAAGATGAAATACTTGAAATGGAAAGTGTCCATCTTACTAAGGGTGGATCAGAAGTATCTTCAGTGTATTTGATGGACCTTATAATTAGATATTGGGGTAGCGAGGTGATACAGTAGATAAAGCGCTGAGTGCCAGGCTTGGAGTCAGAAAGACTCAATTTCCTGAGTTCAGATCTAGTCTCAGACACTAACTGTGTGACCCTGGGTAAGTCACTTAATCCTATTTGCCTCAGTTTCCTCATCTGTAAAATGAGCTGGAGAAAGACATAGCAAACAACCCCAGCATTTTAGTCAAGAAAACCCTAAATAAGTTCGCAAAAATCTGGACACGATTGAAACAACTGAACAAGGAAAACAAAATAACTAAATCTGATAAAGCCAGACAGTTCCCACACTGGTCTAACACAGGAGGACATCCCCTTCCCAGAACAAGACAAAAACCAAAACCAAAAGACAGCTCTGCCCTTAGAACTCTAAATCACATAGAAGGTGATGGATCCTCCTGTGTACCCAGTGCTGTGTGCAGAAGACAGAGGGGAATGAAACAGGGTCACTGGGATAATAGCTAGCTAGCATAATCATGCTTTACACATATTATCTAACCCTGTGCCGAAGGGGCTATTATTATAATCATTTTACAGATTAGGAAACTGAGGCTGAGGAGTTAAATGACTTATCCAGGGTTATAGAAATATTAAGTGTATGACACAGGATTCAAACTAAGGTTGGCCTGACTCCAAGTCCAGTGTTCTAGGCATTTTTCCTAAGGGAGGTGCAGAGCAGGAAGGGACCTTAGAAATCATCAAGTCCAGATTTGTCATTTCACAAATGAGGAAACTGAGACCTAGGGCAGTCAAGTAATTTGCCCAAGGACACACAGCTAGGAAATATCTGAAGCAGATTTTGAATTCTGGTCTTCCTGGCTCCAGGTCTAAGGCTCTTGCCAAGCATCCTCCCTTACCCTTAAGGAGCTCACAGTATCACTGAAGAGATGTAAAAACATATACGTGAAAAGAGAATTAGCCAGATAAGACTATATAGGCTAAGTGATAAATAAGTACATCCTGAAGTGAAGACAGAATAAGAATTAGGAGTCAGGAGACTGGGGTCCTGGTAAAAACTCATTGTGTGACCTTGGGCAAGTCATTTCCCTTCTTGAGGCTTAGTCTCCTCCTTTGTAAAATGAGGAAGGTCTAGACTAAATGACCTCTAAGTCCTTCCAATTCTGAGATTCTCCATCATTTACGGTTTACAAAGTTGTTATCTATACATTCATGCTTTTATGTACATTATTTCATTAGTTCCTCATAATAGCTCTGAGACATTGACAAGGATGGCAGTAATACCCCCATTTTGCAGATGAGGAAAAGGAAATTCAGGCAGTGAATTGATGTACCCAAGGTCACAGAGTTACTAAGTGGAAGACTCAGTGGTAGAATATGCAAAGTAGAAAGGGAAGGAGGAGAGTACACTAAACAGGGAGAATGGTAGGATCGAATGCTCTTTGTCTTGATGGGTTGGGTTGGGCTAAGCCAGGGCAAGTGTTTATAGGTCACTCTCTCCTCCTTCTCTCTCCCAGGCCATTGGCTGGAGCATCATGTTGACGCTCATCGTGATGGCCTTCCTGGCCCGTTCCCTGCAGCCTTGCTTTGACCAGACTCGCCTAATTCAGCGGCGTTACTGGAGTAATTATGTGGACCTGGAGCAGAAGTTGTTTGATGAGACGTGCTGCGAGCATGCTAGGGACTTTGCCCACAAGTGTGTCCTGCACTTTTTTGACAGCATGCGAAGCGAAATGAAGGCACGAGGACTAGCCACCACCCGACAAGATAGAGCCATTCCCTGGGAGAGTGGGGCAGAGGTCGAAGGCCAGGAGAGTGAGGAGGGGAAGAAAGATCTCCTGCGAGGCATCGTCAGCCAGCAGCAGGTGAACCAGCTGTTGACCACATGGTACAGAAGCAAGCCCCCCCTGGACCTCACGCAGTCTCTTCAGCCTCCACCAGGGGAAGGAGGAGGCAGCCTCAGCCACCGAGGGACCTTCTATCCTCCAGCAACCAGATTCTCCCAGCACACAGATGTGTAAGGAGAAGCTGAGCCCAAGGGACCAAAGGACCAGCTCAAGCCTTAAAGGAGCTGCTTACTGTACATTGTCACAAGTAGTTACACAAAGTTACACAAAGGCCACTTGACTAGTGGAAAGAGAACCAGATTTAGAATCAAAGGACTCAGTTTCAAAATCTAGCTCTGCTCCCTTTTACCTGTGCGTTCTTGGGGAAGTTACTTTTTCTCTCTGGGCCTCCATTTTGACACTTTTGAAACAAGAGAGTTGGAATAGGGCATCAATAAAGGTGACTTCCAGCTCTAAATCTTATAACCTACAAATTAGGAAACTCGGAAGGTTCCTAAGTCTGGACACCCTGGCTCCCCAAATAATGGAAGACTCATTCCTTCTAGGCAGTTTTCTATGGACACAAAGCAGATTTTCCATAGATGGACTCTCTCTAGGTTCTACATAGTTCTTGATGTGCTCTAAGGGTATTCCTGACTCTAGGTTTCAGATAATTCTTGTTGTACTCTAAGAGTATTCCTGGTTCTCTGTAGGTTCTAGATAGTTCTTGATGTTCTCTAAGGATGTTCTTGGCTCCCTGTAGGCTCTAGAAAATTCTGGATGTGCTCTAAGGGCATTCTTAACTCTGTAGGTTTCAGATAATTCTTGCATTCTAAGAGTATTCCTAGTTTTCTGTAGGTTCTAGATAGTTCTTGATGTGCTCTAAAGATTTAAGTTCAGCCAGGTCTTCAGTAGGTTTGATGGGGGTTGAGCTAAGTCCTGCTTGTTGGATTCTTCTCCCCTAATTTCCACCTTCCCTGAATTCATCATATAATCTCCAGTAAAAATCTTTCATGGCTTCATCTCATCTCTAGAATAACCCCTTAGCCTGGCATTTAAAGTCCTCCATGCACTGATTCCAACCTACCTTTCCAGTATCATTTCACACTAATTTTTTCCCACCCTATACATCCTGACCAAAATTTACTACTCTCTGAACTTGCCATTTTACCACCTCCACTCCCACTCCTGCCTTTGTCTTCCCATAAGTCAACTTGAATGGCTAGAATGCATCCTTTCGCCATCTCCACCTCTAATAGGATCATAGATCTAGAATTAGAAGATACCATCTAGTGCAACCCTATCCTTTTACAGATGGAGAAATTGAAGTCCCAGGAAGTGAAATGACTTACCCAAGATCACATAAGCAATGTATATCTTCCTTTGAGGCTTGGTTCAAGGGTTCACCTTCTCTGTCTGGCTTTCCCTGATCTCTACCTTCCCTACACCCCCAGTTCAACATGTTAGAAATAGAATGTATGCACCTTGAGGACAGGGATTGCTTTCATTGTTGTCTTTGTACCACCCTCCCACACCCCCAGGGCTTAGTTTGGTGTCTGGCACAAAAGAGGTTAAGAAATGAATCATCACATACTGTATGTACATCCTCTCACCACTGGCACACACCTCTGGAGCTGAGGTGCATAATCACAAGCCTAGCACTACTCCTGTACTTTCCAATTACAGGCTCTTCCCAAGACTATTGATTGACTGAAGTGGAAGACAATCTCTACTCTCCTGTCAAAGCCTGCAGTGGGGGCATGCACATGTTTACTGGGTCATTGGGCCTCCTTTCAAGTGGAATTTGAGCCAAGTCAGGAAACTGGTCCAGGAAGGAAGACTCCAGAACGTGCATCATGGACTCACAGGAGTTAGAGGCCTTTGATTTAGTGATGTAGAAGCCTTAGAAACGATCTATCTCAAACCCAGAAAAGTTCATTGACAGGTAAGAACTAGCAGAAATGAGATTCAAACCCAAGTTATATTAGGATTACAGAATCCTAGATTTAGGGCTGGAAGGGACCTCAGAGGGCATCTGATGTCCAGCTCCTTCATCTTACAGATGAGGAAACTGATACCCAGGAGGCAACTGGCAGAGCTGGAATTTGAGCAGGATTTCTCTGACTTCAGATCTCATGTTTGTTTTTCTCCACTATACCACATTTTGAGAATGCTCACCATAATAACTCACATTTATGTAGCATTTTAAAATTTGCAAAGCACTTTTTTCTCAAATATCCAGACCTTGTGAGATAAGTTGGGATGGCATATATATAAGTATACCTATATTATATATGATATAATATTATATATTAATATTATATGTGATATATTATATATGATATAATAATATTATAATGATAATATTATGCTATATATTATACATAACTATACCTAGTTATGTATAGTCATCATTCTCATTTTACAGATGCTACCACATCCCTTTAAGATTACCTTTAATTTCTCTTGCATATATCTTATGTGTATGTAGCTGTTTGCAAAATGCTATTCCAAATTTGGGCCCTAGACCGGTCACTCCTCCTTACATAGGATTCTGAATAGCTATTCCCATTCTGGGGTTTTCTCTTCATTCGCTAGACCACTCTGTTAATTGAGTGTTTGCCCTTCCTCACCAAAATGGATAATAATAGGAGCTATCACATACAGCTAACCTGTTTCCTCTCCAACAGAAAAGAGAGTAATTAATCCTGATGCCCAGTTCGCCTACTAAGTTTAGAAAAGACAATCTCTTTGGTTACTTTAAGTTTTAAAGGACTGGCAGCATTTCAGCAGATAGATATAAGGAGAAGGACATTCCAGGTGGAGGGAATGGTGTGAACAAAGGTGTAGAGGCAGGAAAGCACAGGGTATATTCAGAGTCAAGAAGGATTTATTAAGCACCTATTACATGTTAATGGACAACTTGATAGTAAAATGGTTAGAGCTCCAGGACTGGACTCAAGAAAATCTGAGTTCCAATCTGGCCTTAGACACTAGCTGTGTGACCCTGGGCAAGTCACTTGACCCTATTTGCCTCAGTTTTCTCATCTGTTAAATGAGCTCAGAAGGAAATGGCAAACTACTCCAGTATCTCTGCCAAGAAAACAGAGTTGGATGCTACTGAAAATGACTGAACTAAGCCTGGGGATGAAAAAAATGGGGGGGGCAGAACAGACCTTGCTCTCAAGGAGTTTAATGGGGAGAAAACAAACAAACAGCCATGTACAAACAAGATACATGCAGGAAAAATTGGAGATGATATTAGAAGGATTACAGAAGGGGAAACTAAGTCCAAGGAAGTTAACTGACTTATCCAAAGACACAAAAATAGTGGGCATTAGAGGAAGAATTTGAACAGATCAAATGACTGCAGAATCTGTGGTCTTTCAAGTATATTTTGCTGTTATGATGACTTTGGAGTGGCACCTAATTCCTTAATCTAGCCTAAGCTCACTAACATGTCTGGCAGAATCTTTGGCTCCCCAAGAGTTGACTTCTAGGATTTGACATTCCTCCTTGACCTTGACCATAGGACAAAATCAAGATGGCTTCTCTTGAAGCTACCACCACTACCAACATACTGGCCAGTTTGGGATTCCTGCTCGGGACAGAGCTCATCAGATTATTCTACAGTTCCTGGTTTATTTGACGGCTGACAGTCTGTGTGTAAATGTTTGAAACGACTAGGCAGCCTTTTTAAAACTATAAAATTTGGGGGATTTCTCCATCATTTAAATAATGGTTTTACACACACATGCGTGCACATGTGCACACACACACACACATACACACACACATATTTGTGTGCAATGGTAGCCATTTTTAGGGCAAGAGATGGGAGGGAGGAAACAAAAAAAAGAAAGTTCTATGACAATTTTATTGTGTATTTAAAAGCAGCAAGGTGTACTTAATAAATTTGCAGTTTCATATACAATCACCTTTTTTCTATTCTACTATGTTATTGAAATGCTTGTTTTATTTCTTAAGTTCAAATTAAAATAAATAAAAATATCTTAAAAGATATTCAACGATAAAATACATATTTACTATTTCTTACCTAAACTGAATGACGTGGAGTGTAAATGTGTGTGTGTATATATACTGTGCTTAAGCCTTATTTTACTGTTCATAGAAAGCTACCACTTTTTTTTTAACAAGCTAAATCTTGGAATGACAGACTCCTGATGGGTATTTAAAGAAAGATGAGACGATCTGGAGTCTGTCCATAATCTTTGTGTCTTGACATTGAGTGACTACATCCCAAATGACTGTCCCAAATGACTCAGTGAGGCCCAGTCCTTTGCTGGAGGAATCATTGAGGTGAACAGGTTTGAATGTTTTCCTCTTCATAAAATGAGTTTCCTAGAAAACTGTAGCTTTGGGGCCAAGTAAAAATATTTCTCTTCAGCATGGCATAGTGGTCCTTGAAAGTCTCACCTCTGACCCATTTTGACTGTGTGACTCTAAGCAAGTTAGTTAACTTCTCCATTCTCTAGTCAACTCTCTAAAACTATCCGTTGCAGAAGTGACAGCCTGAGTCTGATAAGGAAATATCCTCATCTGGAAATTTCCTGTACCAATGAAATCCTAACTCCAGTCCTGAGCTGCAGCCCCGTGATTTCTAATTGGGGTGACACTGAATGTCATTGGATAGGGCATGAGCAGAGATGCCCAGAACTGGGGACTTTGCCCCTGAAGACCTGAGGAGAGAGAACACTAAGAGAAGATCCACGCTATGGAAGAGGACACGTGCCAAGCCAGTCTTCCTAAGAACTAAAATCTAGCTCTTCTTTTCAGTCCTCCAATCTTCTTCCCACTACATTAAAAAACCTTCTAAGTATTCTACATCCTACCTCCCAAGTCCCCTCATAGTTCCAGATTCAGATGACAGGAAGTTGAGAACCATGAGCTATTCTGGTTAGAATTCTTATCTTCCCCCAAAGACTGATTTCTGCACAGGCCAAGCCTCATTTCTTGCCTAGACCACAGGGTGAAGCCAGAGCTGATGACCAGGGCTGATTTTAATGAAATTGTAGACCTCAGATTTGGAAAGAATTTTGGAAATTAGTCTTTTCCTATACAATACATGAATTTCATCTACTACAATGGTGATAGCAATAAAATAATAGCAATAGACTTTATATAGTGCTTTACAGTTTGCAAAATGCTTTATATACATTATTTTACTCTTATAACAACCCTAAAAGATAGGTGCTATTATTCTCCACATTTCACAGGTGAAGAAACTGAAGGGTTAAGTAATTTTCTCAGAGTTACTTAATATTGGTAAAGTGCTTACAAGTGTCTAAGGCTGGATTTGAACTCAGGTTGTGCCACCTTTAAGGCCAGCACTGTATTCACTGCCCCACCTAGCTTCCATTACATTCAGTAGATGGCCTTTCACCTCCCAGTTGAATGCCCTGGTGATGGAGAACTCACTACCTACCAAGGCATCTATGTCATTGTTAAATGTTAGAAAGTGTCTTCCTTATGTTGAGACAAAACTTGATTCCCCTGTTATTTTTCTGCTCTCTACAGCCACAGAAAATAGATCTGACATCTCTTCCACTAACAATCCATTCAATATTTGAGGTTAGAGAGAATACTATCTTGGAATAACATAAAATCATTCTATTTGGACTCAGAGGACCTTAGCTCAAGTCAGAGCTGCTTTATGTCACCCTGAATTTGTTACTTAACCATTCTGGGTTTTAGTTTCTATATCTACAAAATGAGGGTATTGAATTAGAGGTTTTCTAAAGTCCTTTCTAGCTTGCAGATCTAGATCTTAGGATCTATGCTCCCTCCCCCCTTCCAGTCTTTATGTCCCTAATACCTCATCTAGATCTCATATTACACTTGTTTTTCATCCCTTTACCATCCTGATCACATTGCTTTGGACATTATCCAACTTGTCGATGTGCCTGCTAAAATGTGGCTCCTGGAAAAAAATAGATTAGGGTTCAAGGGCCCTACCAAAACCCTTATTCTATTAATATAGCCCTAGATGGCATCAGTTAACGTGGCTGCTATGGCACGTTTATGACTCTCACTCAGTTACAGAGTCTGCTGGATGCTCCAAATGCAGAGCTCCCCAAACACGGCCAAAGGGCCTACCTGGCAACCTCTCTGCTAAGCAAATGGCACATTTTCCTAAAAGGCCAACAGGACAAGGCATATACCTGCTCTTCCTGGCCTCCTCCTTTGCATACTGCTTTTCCTTCCAGTCTTAGATTTTTAACTCCTTTGAGACTGGATGGAACAAACACATCAGCCCTGGAAGGGATTAAAGGGAGACACAGGAAGGAACCTCCTGGAAAAAGCAGAGGGAGGCAGGTATGTATCATTAAGGGAGGAATGATTGGGAAATGCATGGTTAGGCAATCATCCCTCTGAGATGCTTTGGGTCATTCTGTCAAAAGGCTGGATGATGTGTTAGAGAACAGTCTTCCCCCACTCCAGAAATACTGATTAAGTAGTCAGCTAGGTGGTGCAGAGGATAGAGTGTCAGACCTGGAGTCAAGAAGACCTGAGTTCAAATTCAGCCTCAAACACTAATTGTAACATTGGGCAAGTCGTTAAACTTCTGTTTCCCTTAGTTTCTCCCCACATAATGGGGATAATAAAAGCGCCCACCTCCCAGGGTTATCGTGAGAACAAAATTAGATTATATTTGCAATGCATCTTGCAAATATTAAGGTGTTATATAATGTTAGCTACGATGATGCACCTTCCGTGTGTGTAGATCTCTGAATGCTGCCATATGGTTGGGGAGACAGAAGGAAAAGATATGGCTCTGCCTTGGAGAAGTTTACAGACTGGTTAGAGAGACCAGGCTTAGAAATTGAATCATTGATGAATGAGTAAACTGATTCAGAGTAGCCAGGGGAACACTTGATACTCTTTTTTATTCAATTCAGCAATATGTACTGAACCCCTACTGTGTGTCCAGCCTTATCCACGGTTAAGCTGTGGGGTGAAGGGGTGTGTGGAAACTTTCATCAGAGTTCGTTCCTGCCTTTAAAGCAGCTAAAAGGTGAAGTGGCTAGAGTGTCAGCCCTGGAGGCAGGAAGATTCATCTTCCTGAGTTCAAGGGTGACCTCAGGCACTTACTAGCTGTATGACCTTGGGAAAGTAATTTAAGCCTGTTTGCCTCAGTTTCCTCATCTCTAAAATAAGCTAGAGAAGGAAATGGCAAACCACTCCAGGATCTCTGCCAAAAAAACCTAAATGGAATTGGACATGACCAAAATAACTGAACGACAATAACTGAAGCTCAAAAGATCTCAGAGCTCACACTCACACGACAAGAAGCTTTACAGGACCACACTGAAATGTTAAACAACAGTTGTTGGTTTTTATGTAGTGCTGTAAGGTTTATAAAAAGCTTTACATTTACCATCTCATCTAATACTCACAAGAAACCTGTGAGGTAGATGCTGTTATTATTCCCATTTTACAGATGAGGAAACTGAGGCTTGAAAAAGGTTAAGTGACTTGCCCAGGATGACACAGTTAGTAATTGTCTGAAGCAGGATTCCAACTCAGGTCTTCCTGACAACAACTTCAGCACTCTATCCACTATACCTCCTAAATGATGTGACTATAACCAAATATGAGAACGTGTAGTATAGGAGATATACGTCAGATGCCTGAAGGAAAAAAGAGAGATCTGTGAGGGTTGGAGTAGTCCAGAAAGGCTTCTTGGAGGAGGTGGAATTTGAGATAGGGTTCGAACAATAGGTAGAATTGGGAGAGGTGTCTAGAGCAGGGCAACCAGAATGATGAAGGGCCTTAAGTTCATGTCATATGCGGATCAGTTAAAGTAACTGGGTAAGGTTGACCTGGAGAACAGGAACTTGGCTAGGGGAAGAGGAGGAGAATGTAAGAGATGTCTTTAAGTGTTAAAAGGGCTCTCTTCTGGGAAAAGGTGAGAGACATGTTCTATGTAACCAAGAGGTAAGAACTAGGAGTGACGTGTGCAAATTACAGAGAGATAAATTTGCAGTCATAATAGGAGAAAACTTCCAGGTATTATTAAGACTATCTTCACATGGAATGGGTACCACATTACAGGAGGTCTTCAAGCAAAGGCTAGATGACTACTTGTTGGACATGAGGCAGAAGGATTCTTGTTCAGGTACAGTTTGGAAGAGATAACTTCCAAGGGACCTTCCAACTGAGATTCTGGGATTCCAGTTAAGGAAGGTCTTTCTAAACTGGGCAGCAATTTGTGCAAGAGACATGGGAATAGAAACAGGGAGGAGAAGAGGCATCAGCCCAACACTGAGGGGTCTTTCTTAAGAGCATCAGGTAACTTGGGAAGAAGTCATTTCAATGGTGAAGAGGGAGAGAAAACTCATTGAGTAGGCAGCTCCTTGTCCCCACACCCATTCCAAACAAACAAAAATGCTCACCGCCAATGGGTGCTCTCATTCCAAGAGGGCAGGCTCCACCTCAAATCAACCCCTTCTTTTCTTTTGCCCCCAGAACCTTACTTTCTTGATCTCTCCAGTAACCTTTTTTTCTTCAAATGAAATCTTATTTGATTTTTTGAACATATGCCTTTTCTCCTTTCCAGACCTCCTTCCCTCTCCCAGTTAAGAAAGCAGAAAAATAATCTCTATTACAAAATTTATATTCAAGCAAAACAAATTCCCACATTAGCCATGTCCTAAAAAATTACGTGTCCATCTTCTCTCTGAGTCAATCATCTCACTATCAGGTCACCTATTTCATCATGAATTCTCTGGGATTGTGGCTGGTCACTGAGATAGAGTTCCAAAGCCTTTCAAAATTGAGTGTCTTTACAATATTGTTTTTATCATACAAATTATTCTCCTGACACTAATGCATTGTTGGTGGCATTATGAACTGATCCAACCATTTTGGAGAGCAATTCGGAAGTATGCCCAAATGGCTATATAAATGTGCACAGCCTTTGACCCAGCAATACCACTTCTGAGGCTGTATCCCATAGAGATCATACAAATGTAAAAAGGACCCATGTATATAAAAATATTTATAGCACCTCTTTTTGTGGTGGCCAAGAATTGGAAATTGAGGGAAATCATTTGGGGAATGACTGAACAAATTGTGGTATATGAATGTAACATAATACTATTGTGCTCTAAGAAATGACAAACAGGCGGACTTCAGAAAAACCTGGAAAGATTTATGTGAACTGATGCTGAGTGAGGGGAGCAGAACCAGGAGAACATTGAACACAGTTACAACAACATTGTGTGATGCCTAACTTTGATTGACTTGGCTTTTCTCAGCAATGCAAGGTTCTAAGACAGTTTCAAAAGGCTCATGATATAAAATGCTATCCATATCCAGAGAAAAAGAGTTAGTCTGAAGGCAGGTCAAAAAGCACACTATTTGCTCTCTTTTCTGTTTGCTTTTCTTTCCTCTTTCTTGGGGTTCATTCCATTGGTTGTAATTCTTCTTTACAATATGACTAATGTGAAAATTAAACAAAAAGTATTCTCCTGGTTCTTCTCAATTCATTCTGTCTCAATTCATCCAATTCTTCCCACTGTAATCTGAGTCCCAAACCCCAATAGTGTAGGACTGTCTCCTCGTGGATGGAGATCAGTGTCCTCTATCTACACAAGAAGCAAGGGAGAGGGAAGAGTTTCAGGTTCCACAGACTCTTCCTTTCCTTCGAATCTCTTGAGTAGCTTTGGGTGCTTCTGGCTTCTAGCTTTGAGGGAGAAGATAAATTGTGACAACCCCATGTCAGGTTGCTTAAGAAGAAAATGAGACTCTGAGAAGAAACTGGCATGAGAAGAGCTAATAATTTCCATCATGGCCCTACTCCCAGCTTGCTACTCTAGAGACTCTGAGGAAGTTTCCCTTTGGGTGATATCTGGGACATTCTCTCTCAGTTTAGTTGATTACCTCATTCCCAAGAAGAGTGCTCTTTCTTTCTGTATTATCTGATATCTATTCTCCTGTGTGGTCTTTCTTCAAGCAATTCAGATAAATGGATTTCTTGCTGTTTATTACGTGTATTACGTGGTATTTGTGGGAAATGAATCAAACCTTGAATGTAAAGCTTGGTTCCTACTTTCCAATAATGAGCAATGATTGAAACTTTACCTTGAACCTGAAAACCACATCCCCTAAATTAATGGTATTTAAGGAAGCAGAGAGATGTAATTTAGTCTAGTACTCCCTCTCTCTGAGCAGAGCAGAGCTGCCAAGATTCTGGTCTCAATCTCCTACTTCCCCTTCTGGCAGGAATGAAAGTCTCCTTTGCAGAAAGGTGTAAGGAGAAGAGGCTAGAGATGTTTAGACTGCCTCCTTTTGAGCCACTCGATGACACCCGTATGTGACATGTTGGGCATAGCCTCATCACACCAGATTTCTATGAAACCATCTCTGGACAGACTTTGCATGGTAGGGGAGAAGTCACCCCACTCCAACCTATTCTGCCCAGAAACATTACAGTGTTTAAGCCCAGGGCAGTGGATCAGTGGCAGAACTGGAGATGCCTGCGGTAAGTACCAGGGTCAAAAGCAGCTTCTACCAGAAGAGTAGAGGTCTGGCCACAGGTGGTGTTAGCCCTGGAGAACTACACAAATCTACAGCTATATGCCCATGCACCCAGATTTGTATGGACACATAGGATCTATAGGTCAAAGACAGAAAGAACCTTAAAGATCATCTGATTGGTTGGTTGGCTGCTCTTCATCTGCAAAGAGGACCAAAATGACATCACCATGATAAAGTGAAATTTCAGTGTGTCCACCTGTGACTCATCAGACCAATACGAGTTGGGAATGCTCTACCACAGGTTGGCCACAGATAGTCCGTGTGAATATTTGGGGTAGACATCCCAAATTTGTGCATCCTGCGTTTACTTTGTGCTGTCTCAATTCTGCTTTGCTCAAAGAACACAGCACCCTTTCTGATGTGGGCACGCCATACTGAGTGGTCCTGTGCCAGCATCTCCCATGTTGCACAGTCAAATCCAAAGTTCTTGAAGGAGACCTTGAGAGTGTCCTTGTATCTCTTCTTCTGGACACCATGTGATCATCTAATCCAATTGTAGATGGCAAAACTGAAGTCTAGGGCACTGTGGATAGAGTGCCAGGGCTGGAGTCAGGAAGAATCATCTACCTGAGTTCAAATTCATCCTCAAACACTTACTAGCTGTGTGACCCTGGGCAAGTCACTTAACCCAGTTTGCCTCAGTGTCCTCATCTGTACAATGAGCTGGAGAAGGAAATGGCAAAAAACCACTCTAGTATCTTTACAAAAAAAAAAAAACAACACAATACCCTAAATGGGTTGAATACAACTAAACAACCACAAACTGAAGTCTTTGTGGAGGGAATTGACTTTCTGGTGCCACACCTTCTTACACACAATGGATCTGTAATTTTATTGATAACAGGGTGCCTCAGGCCCTTAATAAATGCATGTTCCATGTGGATATTGGACAACACAAATGCTAACTTCATGCCCTCTGCAAGTTTAGGACCCAGGTGTTCCTGAATCCCAGTTTAGTGATTTTTTTCTTCCCCACCACACAAATATACAGATACAGACACACGGATTGCAATATTATTACCTTGCATTTATATAGTTCTGTGAAGTTTGCAAAGCATTTTACATACATTATCTCCCACAGACAAACACACATGGGCACACCTACAGCACCTTGACACCCACGCAGAAGAGCCCTCAGGACAAGACTAGGAGAGGGCCGGGCCAGTCAGGGTGGGGCAGGTTGGGGCAGGGCCTTCCTGCTTTCCCAGAACCTTCCCAGGCTTCAAAGGGAGCCCCACAAATGCTCCCCCACCCCCTCTGAATTAAAGAATCCTTCAGGGCACTGTTCCAGCGTCCACAGAGTGTTCCTCACGAGCCAGATCTCTGGGTATGGTGTGTTTTGTTTTGTTCTTTTAATGTTAGAGCAGGAAGAAGATGGGGGAGGAGATTTTGGGAGGTACTGGGAGCACATATACAAAAACACAGAAAGACACACACGCACACACAAACACACACACACACACGCATACACACACCAGCATTGGCGGGTAAGAAGGCAGTTCCATGGCATATTTGAGTCAGGAAGATTTCAGTTCAAATGCTCCCTTAGACACTTACTAGCTGTGGGACCTTGGTCAAATCACTTAAGCTTCCCATCTGTAAAATGGGCACTCTCTCACAGAATTTTTGTGAGGATCAAATGAAGTAGTCTATGTAAAGCACTTTGGAAGCAGCTCTAGCAATGTTAACTATTATTATTGGCTACCTCTTTTAAGAGTATGACAATCTTTGCTGGAATTCATTTTCACTTTTATCCTCTTCCCTAAGTCAGATGAATGCATATTTGGGACCATTATTGAGAAGCAACTTTGCCTCTTGTCAACAGTCATCATCATTAACCAGTCTCAACATCACCAACAAGATAAACTGATGATGGAAAGAGGGACCTGGAGTCAGCATGTTGAGGTTTAGGGGTGCTGAGACCCTGAAATAGTTCAAATTCATAGGACAAATTAAACCTCAACAAGGTGAGACCTGAGTTCAGATCCTAGCTCCTACACTTCTTGGTTGTGTAACTTTGAGCAATACACATAAAGACTAGGAAACTCAGTTTACTCACCTGTCAGAGAGAAGCAGCGATGTTAGGAATACCCACCCCTCCGTGACTATGTGGGGAATGTACTCTGAAAGCCTTCAAGGGAATTGTGAGTCATTAATATCACCATCAGGAGATTGAGTCCCAGTGATGCTTCTGCAACCCTGTTTCTAAGTCACTATCTCTTCAGGTGTCACTTTTCCCATCCATGAGATGAAAGGATTGGATTAGATCAAGGATGTACTGGTAAATGTTTAACAGTCAGCTCTCTGGGCAGGGGGAAAGAGTATGTACACAACACACGTATAAGTTTAATCTGTTTTATTCACATTTTCTCCATCACTTTCTTAAGTCTAGACAATGAACAAAACAATAAACCAAGCCCTCATTTGTACTATTTTCAGATTTCCAAAGTATAAATGCCCATACTGAAAACTGAATAATTAGCTGGCCCAGATGAGCTGCCTAGGTCATCATTTAGCCCTTGGTGACATTAGCTGTTCAATAGCCATCATGGAATAGAGAAGGAGCAGTTACAGGTTTGTGGGTCAGCATGGAGATGATCCAGGGGGTGGAGGACAATCTGTCTGAACTGAACTGAGCTAAGTGTCCATAGCTTGGGTCTCTGACCATGCTGGCATCCCCTTGGGAAAAGTCCACAGGGCAAGGTCTCCTCTGTATCTGCTTACACCGCCACCCACACTCACACAGCAGGCACATGCTTCTGTTCTCTAGGAAACAGCTTGAGCCTCCTTACTACCCCCCACTCTCCGCCGCTCTCTCATGCTTTTTATCCAGACAGTCCTCATTGAACATGGACTTCTTCTGTCCCCCTACAAGTCTGTCCTTCTCATGCCTCCACCCCTGATCCTCACAGTGAACTTGTCTTTCTTCCTAGGCAGAGAGTGGCCCGGCCAAGGGCCCTGCCCTTGTGGTTTCCCTGTTTGCTGATGGCTACAGAGGTGACTGGCCTGGAAGGGGTGGAGAAAGGAAAAACAAGTGAGAGAGAAAGCCTCCCCAGCTGACTCGGGATTTGCAAACCAGCTCAGGGAGAGTCAGGGAAAGGGTTGGCAGGGGGGGCAGTACTGGAAACACAGGCAGTGAAGGAGAGACAACCATTGCCACCCTGAAAACCTCCACAGTTCTGAGGGACTCCAGGACCCTGAGACATGAGGCCAGGGGGACCCTGTGAGAAAAACCGAGCATTTGAGGCAGAGTGTGCTCCAGTCATTGTCCCGGGCATCCCCTGGGGACTAGGGGGCTGGAAACCAAAATACAGGAAGCCAGGAAGAGGGGGTCGACTCTGAGGTGAAGAGGAGCTGATTGAAAGCAGGAAGCCTGGACGCCTGGGTTCCAAGGCTGGGCAGCTGGTCCCCTGGTTCTTGAGAAAAGGAGAGCCAGGGTGGCCAGTGGAGCAGCACGATGGATAAGTTCCGGATGATATTCCAGTTCTTGCAGTCTAACCAGGAGTCCTTCATGAACGGCATCTGTGGGATCATGGCTCTGGCCAGTGCCCAGATATACTCAGCTTTTGACTTCAGCTGCCCCTGCCTGCCTGGGTACAACCTGGCATACAGCGGGGGCATCCTGCTGGTGCCTCCCTTGGTGCTCTTCCTGCTGGGCCTGGCCATGAATAACAATGTGTCCATGCTGGCCGAGGAGTGGAAGCGGCCCACCGGCCAGAGGCACAAGGACCCCGCTGTGCTCCGATACATGTTCTGTTCCATGGCCCAGCGGGCGCTGATTGCCCCTGTGGTCTGGGTGGCTGTCACCCTGCTGGATGGCAAATGCTTCCTGTGTGCCTTCTGTACGGCCGTGCCTGTGGCCACTCTGGGAAATTCAAGTCAAGTCCCCAGCCTGACCCAACAGGAGATAGCCAGGCTGCTGGCTCGAATCCCCTGCCAGGAGATCTACGATGGAGAGTGGCTGATTGCCCGACAAGTGGCCGTCAGATATTTGCGCTGCATCTCTCAGGTGAGCTCTCAGGTGTTCCCCTTACTTCCTGACCTTCTTCTACTGGGTCTTAGAAAACAATCTGTTCATTGTACTTTCTTCTGTGTGGCCTGAGACTAAAATATTCTCTGCCAATTCAGGAGCCTACCTAGCTGGACTAGGGTCATGACCTGGGGTATGATTCTGGTGCCTGTACAGCACCCAGTGGCATAGAAGGTCCTAGGAGCCCAGCCTGTCCCAGCCTGCCTGAAGAGTGATTGAAAGCCACAAAGGATTTGCATCCTTTAAAATGAGGGAACCTGGAAAGGGGGAGAAAGGGCCTTGCAGAGGAACATAGAAAATGGCCCTGGGCCATTTGGATACATTTCCCAGGCAAATATAGCCAGCAAGGCCCCTCTCCTAGGCGAGAACTAGGGGCTGATGTTGCACCCTTGGAGAGGGATAGTAGTAGGGTAGGATTAAATATATGCTGGCCTTTAGTATTTTCCCTCTTAGTAATCACTTCTGCATGGGGTGGAGTAGGGCAGTGTTTAGGGAGACCACTCTGGAGAATTAAAAAGGAAAAACCCTCCAAAAGGAGAATTTTAGTTTAATGGATACTACAGGAGACTTGGAATCAAGAGTCCTGCCTCATTTAAGGGCCTTTGGGCAATTCACTACTGAACTACAGTATTTCCATTTTGAAAGTGAGGAGGGTTTTCTCTAGGCCAGTATAACAGATTCACAAGTCAAAAATCACCTAGTGAGCCCTACTGCAGATCAACCCAGCGCTATAGGAGACATGAGCATGAGTAATAAGTTCTCTGGGAGCTAAAAGTTTAGTTGGGGAGCCAAGGAAAAGGTCTAAGTTCACTAACCATCCCGGGGAGAATGTGCTTAAGTTTCTTAAGAGTAGAATGATCAGAGGAGACTGAACACTGAGGGGTGAGAACTTAGTTAGAAAAGGTGTCTTGGAGGAGGTTGTTTAGTAAGATCCTATTAATGCGAAATAATTATAATTATAAAAAATTCATATAGTCTGTTTCATCATCTGTAAGGGGGAAGGAAGGGAACCGTCATGTGCCAGGAACTGTGTCAAACACTTTACAAATCTTATCTCAGTTTAACAACACTGGAAGGTAGGTTCTATTATTATTTGGGGGAGGGGGGTGAGGCAATCAGTATTGTGACTTGTCCAGGGTCACACAGCTAGTGTCAAGTATCTGAGGCTGGATTTGAATTCATGTCCTCCTGACTCCAGGGCCGGTACTCTATCCCATTGAGCCACTGCTCCTGGTAGATTCTATTATTATTTCCTTTGCAGTTGAAGAAATTGAGGCACACACAGGTTAAGTGTTTTGTCCGAAACTGCACAACTAGAAAGTGTGTGAGGCTGAATTTAAACTCAGATCTTCCTGATTCCAGGCTCAGCACTCTATCTACTGTGCCACCTAGGTTCTTCTCATCTGTAAAATGAAGGACAAATGTATTATTCCCATTTTACAGATGAAGAAATTAGGATTCTGAGGAGTCATGCAGCTAGTAAATATCTGAGGAAGGATTAAAACTCAGGTCTTGGGACTGTAAGTCCAAGATCTCACTCCCATGTGCCTCCCCATGAGCAGTGACAGGGGTCTATAGCTCCTAAAAAGAAAGGGAGGTGGGTCAAGGTAGAAAAGAGTTTCCATCATTCCCTCATGACTCCTCCACTTGGGGTCCTTACAGGCATTGGGCTGGACCTTCGTGCTGCTGACCACACTCCTGGCATTCATCATCCGAGCAGTTCGGCCCTGCTTCACTCAGGCTGCCTTCCTCAAGAGCAAGTACTGGTCCCACTACATCGATATTGAGCGCAAACTCTTTGATGAGACCTGCACCGAACATGCCAAGGCCTTCGCCAAGGTCTGCATCCAACAATTCTTCGAAGCCATGAACCATGACTTGACCTTGGGTCACTCTCATCCAAGACCAGCCAAGGCCCCTGCTGAAGGGACGGAGGATGAGCGGGGGAAGCTTCATGGCATTACTGACCAGGGTACCATGAACCAGCTGCTCAAGAGCTGGCATACTTGCAAGCCCCCGCTACGGCTGCACCAGGAAGAGCCACTCTTGGAGAATGGGTGGGCAGGTGGGGCACCTGGGCCTGGCCCAGCCCCTATCCTGAGGAAGGAGGTGGCCACCTACTTCAGCAAAGTATGAAGGAGCGAGACTTGGCACTCCAGAAATAAGCTACAGGTTTACAAGCCACATGCCGGGTCTAGGGCTGGGTTTATGAGATGGAGCAGGCATCTGATTCAAAGTTCAGGACCATCCTCATGCTGCTGCTAATCATAGGGGCCACTGAGTCTCTTGAGGTCAGCATCAACAAAGATTTCAAAGCACTTTATTGAGAATACTGCACAGTAAGGAGAAAATAAGGATCTTGGAGCTGCCAGTGATTGGTCCTATTGGCCCATGAAGCCCAGGGAGCTAGACTACCAGTCTGAATGCTCCAGGCCCCCCTCCTCCAACAAAAGGAGAAATTTCTGATGTGTGATCTGAAAGAGAGAGAGGCCAGCTTGTCCTAAATCAACCCAGTAGCTTTACTATCTCCCTACTCCTTAAAAAAAATTTCACTCACTCTTCATGGGGAGATAAGATTAGCAGTATTAATTAGAATAGATCAGAGTGGGGTTAATAAACTGCAAGGAAGGGTGGGGGAAAAAAGACAGAGAGAGACTTCTGTGAGTCCCCAGGCTTTCTCCAAAACCCCATTCCCTAACAGGCAGCCTTAGCCCTTGTCTCCTCTCAGCCAGAGCGGGGTAACCTGCTCTAATGTTCGAGGAACTTTTCTTGGGGATATCACCTGCCTGTAACTGAACAGTCACAGAAACTGAGATTTGTCTTGTGGGGTGAAGAGTGATAAGATGAAGGACTGTCATTCTGGACCTTATCTGCATATCCCCTACATGTGAGATAGCATCTGGAGACTGAAAATTCTGTACCAGGCAGGTGACCCACATGGTACGATGTTGGTCATAGTGATAATACTGTGACTTTGTGTTTGTGAAAAGCACTTTCTCCTCCCCTGAAGGTCAGGGAGCTTGTTGTATATTTCTCAGCTCACACTGCTACCTACCTTTGAGCCAGGAATCTGGAAGAATTCCCCATTTTACAGCCAGGGAAACTGAGACTTAGAATAATGAAACAATATCCTCCACCAGGTCTAAGCCCTCTGGAATTCTTCAGGCTCAAAGATTTTGAGATAAGGTCCCTCAACTTAATAATAGTCTATGAATGTGGCTAGGAACCATGACCTGAGCTTGGGCCAATTTCAAGCTCTGGCTTCAGTAGTGATGCATTGCTCCAAGCCATTTCCACTCTCTAGGTACTCTCTATAATTTGCAGTAGTTGGGGTGAAAGAGGTACTACCCTCCTTTTAGCCCCACCTCCTCCACATTGGACAGCACCCAGATAGATGTCACCCATCATGGTAGGTCAGCACATGGCTGTGCTGTAAGTCTGTGGTGACTTTCACAGAGGTACAGATTGTGAGACTTTATCTTTAGGATTTGGGAGTTAGGGGAAAGGATCTTTTTTTTTTAATTTTTTTTAAATTTTTTTTTGTTTTACAATCATTTCCTTAAAATTAAGATTTTATCCCCCCCGCCCTTTCCCCACTACCCCCCTCCCTCCCCATGACAGCATACAATTTTGTATAGGTTCTACATATACTTTCCTATTGAGCACATTTTCACTATAGTCATGCTATGTAGTCTAACTAAAATAAATGGAAGAAACCATATAACAAATCAAAACATGATACACTAAAACCACACACACACACAGGCATGATCTGCTACATTCTGCGAATGACTTCCACATTTCTTTCTCTGAGTGTGGAAGGCATTTTGCCTTAGAAGACCGACATTGGGATTTTTTTTTTCTCAGTAAGTTCTTGTGTTATTACAAAGTTCCAAGTCTACCAGAAAAAACTTTCGCACACTGTGGTCATTGCTGTGCACAAAGTTCTCCTGGTTCTGCTCCTTTCGCTCAGCATCAGATCATATAAATCTTTCCAGGCCTCCCTGAAGTCTTCTTGTTCATCATTTCTTATGGCACAATAGTACTCCATTACATTCATATACCATAATTTATTCAGCCATTCCCCAATTGATGGGCATCCCCTTGACTTCCAGTTCTTGGCAACCACAAAGAGTGCTGCTATAAATATTTTTGTACACGTGGGACCGGGAAAGGATCTTTAATGCAACCCTTACTATCTTCCCCAGTGGAAGCTACTCAGAGTCATGGAAGGTAAGAGGGGAGATAGGAAAGGCCTGCCTTGACAAGATATATACCCTATAAAATATTTCCCCTATAAAATATCAAAAGTGCAATAATTCCTTTGTGGATCAGAGTTGTCATCTCCATATTCCTAATTTAAAATGTAAATCCCCCTAAGAGAGGGCATGTATTCAGTTCTCAACCTTTCAGGGGGAGTTAATAAACTGCTTAATTAAATGAACATTTATTAAGATCTATTACATATATATAGGACCAAGCTAAATTTTGAATGAATTTATCTCTGATATTTCAGTCTCACCCACTCCCAAGCTTTGAGATCACACAATATATTTTCCCAGGTCTTCAGAATATCTTCTCACAAAGCAGTAGGAAGAAAGTGAGAGGAAGCAAAGCCATTACTAGAATCCAGGGAAAATTCAAGTGGCAGGAAGGGTTGGGATTTAAAGGCCAAACACCACTAGGCCCACTCTCTAGTAGAATGTGCCACACTATTAATCCAAATGGCTCACTATTTAATTCCTTATTCAGAATCGGTGATAGAAATGTTAAATATAAAAATCTTTCCTTAAGAGGAAGCTTATGAACTAGGTTCAGAGGATCACAGAGTTGGAGCTGAAAGGGCACTTAAAGGACATTGAGTACAATATCCTCATTTTATGGATGAGGAAACTGAAGAATATGCTTTGCTTTTGCCCAGGATCACACAGGTAATAAGTGTCTAAAGCAAGATTTGAACCCAGGTCTTCTGGACTCCTTGACATCTCTCAGTCAAGTAAGATATGTAGATTTGCGTAACTGAACATCAACTTTATTTATCAATCAGTATCAAATTTATGTAACTGGATGTCAACAACCACACTTCAATTGAAATTTTGCCTGGCTACAAGAATGAAGGTGTAGAGTGGGGGAAGGTCTTAGCAACCTGCAAGTTTGATATGAATCAACATTGTGTTAGGTCAAGAAATGCAATCTTAAATTACATTTAGAATGGCACAGTGGCCAGGACTAAGGAGTCCACAGCAAGGGATTCTGCTGTGGACAGACCACATCTGTAACACACTATTTCCATTCTAGGTGTGATATTTTGGGGAGGATCTCAATAAACTGGAAAGTGTTTAGATGAGGACGACTAAGATAAGGAAAGGTTTCAAGTTTATGCTATATGTGGATTAATTGAAGAATTGATTGAGATGGTTACCCTGGAGAAGAGAAGACTGGAGGGAAAATGGAAATATAACTGTGAGATTGCTTTCTTCAAGCATTTTTAAGGTTACTTATTCAATGCTTCCCTTGACTCTGCAGCTGACCATCTACCATTATAGGAGAGTTAAGTCCAAGATCTCCCAGAACAGCAATGCCCTTCCCTCTCCCCATTCCCATATTCCCATCCAAGTCTCTGAAGCAATAATTGAAAGTGGAAAAATGACAAATGTAACCTTGAGATAAGGAAAATTTTTCTCACAATTTGTCGTTGTTGAGTCATTTCAGTCACATCCAACTCTTCATGACCCCATTTGGTGTTTTCTTGGCAGATGCTGGAGTGGTTTGCCATTTCTTACAATTAGGGAAATCTCAAAATGGAATGAAGGGGCTCAGTGGCTAGAGCTGTCAGGAAGACCTGATTTCAAATCTGACCTCAGACACTTCTTAGCTATATGACCCTAGGCAAATCACTTAATCCTGTTTGCCTCAGTTTCTTAATCTGTAAAATGGACTGGAGAAGGAAAATGGGATCATAAAGAGTTGGACATGACTGAAAATGGAATCAACAAAGGTGGAATGGGCTTCCTAGGGAGGTAATGGGTTCTCCCTCCTGGGAGGTTGTGAAGCAAAGCTGGACCAGATGATGCAGTGGATTTTGGTTCAGAGATGAGTTGTGCTAGATGGCCTCCGAGGTCCCCTTCAATGTTAAGATTCTGGAAAGTTTGATGTTGACTTTGCCTAGGGCTTTGGCTGTTAGAAACACTCCCTTCCTCACTTTGGTATCTGGGGGTGGGGTGAGGAGAAGCTCTAAGGTGGTGGGGGACTGAACTGGGGGATCTTGGGACATGGAAGGAGAGGAAGATGTCAGCCCCAAGACTAGAAATGGTGCCTGACTGCAGCTGCAAGACAGAGCCGCACTCCTCCTTTCTCCAGCTGAGCTACATCTCACTTCTAGCTGCCAAAGAGGTGCGAGTGAGTCACAGGAAAGGAGGGGGAAGAGGGAGGGGAAAGTATCGGGTCTGGCAGGATGTGGCCTGTAGAAGAGAACACAAAACTCCTTCCTCCAGAACAGAAAATAGTGACCCCCCAAGAAAAATTCCCAAGTTTCGTGCCTCATCCACTGTACAATGCAGTCTCTTTTGTGCACAAATAACAACACAGGACTGAATGTTATGAGTCGATGACAGGCACAAAGTGCTGTCTTAGTTCCATGGATAAAAAAATCATACCCAACTTGGGGGCCAACAGAGAGGGGGGGGAGGACATAGAGGAAGGTTTCAGGAAGCAAGCATCTGACCTGGGATTTAAAGAATGAACAGGATTTGAACAGGTATTTGGGATGGAAGGGAGGAGCATGGAGTACATTTCAGATAGAGGGGAGAAAAAACCTGGAAAGCAGAAGATGGAAGGGGAAGTCTCTTAGCCTGGGCATGTGGCTCTCTTGATCCCCTGGCTAGAGGTATGGGAAGAGCAGGAGTGTGGATTCCCATGGTTATACAGTGTTTATGGTTCCTGAACAACTCTCCATCATCAAAATGGAAAGGAGCCCAGGGAGTCCAAAACAGATGACCCCAAAGTCATTTCTATTTCATTTGGGACTGCATCATAGCATACTACTGTTTCTCCCTCCAGCAACAATGACCTTCCTGATCCCTTCTACCTGAGGCTAAGGGTACTTCTGAGTTTGGCTTCCCTTATCTCTGAAAGATCCACAGTTCTTTCCATAGAGAATCCACTGAATAATCTCCACACCTCCCATATCCTTCCAGCACTGCTCCCTTCCCCCACATATACAGTCAGACAGCTAACTGAAAGTAAAGAGAATGTGACCAAATACCTTCCTAAAGCCTGATCCCCCAAAGAAATGTGGCTGTTGGCCAGTTAGAACAGTTGTGTAGGAAGGGACAGATGAACAATTTATCAGCTCTGGTCTCTATCTTCCCAAACTGAGGTTAGGAAGGAGTACATGGAAGCCAGCTTTTGCAAAAACATGGAGGAGACGGATTGAAAATTTGGGGGAACAGTAAACAGTTCTGTTTAGCTGGAAAGCAGATAATGTGAAAAGTACATAATATGAAAATAAGGCTGGAGAGGTAGACTGGAGCCAGGTTTAGAATGGCATTTTGGAAATAATTTAGGGTGGATTTAGATGAACCCAAGGGAGAAAAATTGGCAAAGAGAGGGCCATGGTCACTTAAAATGCAGAGTCAGAAATCAGAAGACAGAACCAAAGAGAAATTGGAGGCTTCCCCTGCCCATCTGGAAAGGTAGAGTAAAAAAGGTAGTCATAGCTGGACAAGAGTAATCGTTTCCTCTAAACCACAGAAAGCTCAGAAGGTCCTAGATCCCCTAAGCTGCCAGGTGATGGGTGAAGGAGGAGGCCCTGCATTCTCTCACTCTTGAACTTACTTAGTGTACAAACTCCTCCTCAAAGGATAGGTAGGAGAATACAAATCTCTCCCGTTTTTGCTGATGGGGTGACTAGGGGTGTGAAGCTCATCTGATTTCACTTGGCTGATGTGTTGATTAGTTTTCCTGGAATTTTTTTTTCTTTTTTAAAAATTTTATCATAAGGAATGGATCTGTAAAGGAGAATGGAAAAAATATGTTAGAAAATTTAGGTGATGTAAAAATGAAAATCACTAATACAAATTTATTAATAAAAGAAAAAAGAAATTACTTGGTATGTACTTCTCATTTACTTACTTGCTTGCCTGTTGTATCTCCCCAGTAGAAGGTAAGATCCTTGAGGGCAAGGACCCTACTGGTTCCGTCCTTTTTTCTTCAACTTCTATCTAGCCCAGTCTCTTGCAAATAGAACGCGCTTAACAAATGTTGGTTAGGTTGATCGGGAAGCACCTAGACCAGATCTCCCGGCAGACCCAACGGGCTCAGGCTCTCCTCTCCCTTTCTTTGCCCTCCCCAACTCCTAAATCTGGGAAGCCAGCCGGAGTCCTCTAGATCGCTGTCCCGGGCTTATGGGCATCTGGACCCTAGGTCCCCGAGGCCCTGGGCCCAGCCCTGCCCTAAGCTCCTCTGTCCCGTCCCAAAGTCAGAATGTCTAAGCCACTGAGAGCTGACCAGCAGGCTCTTAGAGCGCGGGACTGCCTTAGCCCAGCGGGGCTCAAGCTGGCTGGGCCGGGAGGGCGGAGCAGCAGAGCAGACCCGGGAGGGGCAGCAGACGGGCTGCCTCCTCCCCACTCCCCCGCCCCCAGCTCCCCGGCTCCCCAGCTCCCCCCTTCTGCCCCTCCCCTGCGGACGCTGGGGGAGCTGTTTTTCCACTCTCTCGCGCACTCGCGCTTTTCCATTCTTCATTTCTTTGGGGTTTAAACTTTGTCTAAGCCTCGCCTCCACTTCCCCAAAGCTGCGGCCCCCTTTGATCCCCCGCGGGGCCTCTGCGATCCGCCCCCTCCAGTCTGACCCTGCAGGAAGCCCCAGCCCCAGCAAAGCAAACCCCCAAACGCAGCCCGCTGAGAGGCAGAGGAAGCGCCTGTTGAACGCGGGCAGGCGGCCGCCGGGCGTGCCCGCTGTGCCCAGCCTGCGCCCTGACAGGGGTGGGGGGCTGCCCCTGTCCTCGGACCCGACACCCCTCCGGAGCCCAGATCCCAGGTGAGTGGCCGAGCCCATCCAGTGGGGCGGGGGAGCACCGATGACAACTTTGGCAACATTGTATCATTGGCGGCCAGAAGGGAACGGAGCGGCTGAGCTGCGGGCCTGCCTGGACATCTGCTCCCAAGGCATGAAGAAAAGGCCCTCGCCCCCCAAAAGACCCTTCTTGGCCGCAGAGAGAACCCCCTCCCCACTGGAGGGGATACGCTTGGCCCTTGGCCCCATCCCTCCGTGCTGGTGAGGTCCGGGCTCTGAAGAGCTAGTCCTGGCCCTGGGCGTCCTAACCGTGCTCTGCCTTCCCTGGCAGTGCCGCGGACCCTCCGAATCCATCCCTCCTCCAGCTCCGCTTGGAGGCCATCTGCTCTAACGCCCTCACCCAGTCTGGGTGCTGTTTGTGAAACTGAGCCCTCCCAGAGATAACACTGGAGTCTTTGCCAGAGTGGAGAGGGAAGAGGACTGGGGGAAGAGGAGGGGACTTGGGGAAGGAGAACAGGGGCTCTGGTCCGGTGGCCCATTATCCCCAGCCCTTCCCACAAAGAACTATAAACTGCTTTTCTGAGAGTTGGCCTCTGAAGTTCAGGATCTTGTCTTTACTGTCTCCTTTGTTTGTGACACTGAACTGTAGTGGGGGTAGGGGGAGGAAGGTCGAGGGCAGTGTAAGGGAGCCCCCAAAAGAAAAGAAGGGTGAGATCCAGGCTTAAGACTCAAGTTTAGCAGGACAGGGCCTGGTTTTTTACTTCTACAGAATTGTCAAGACTTCTGGATGAACGGGAGGAGCACCTCGCAGGGTTACTAGGAAGGGGGCTGGAAATCAAAAGAGGGAAACTGAAACTGCATCTATTTTAAAACTTCTTGTCACAAAAATGAAAAGTGGAGTGCCAGCAGAGCCCAGAAGTGATGTGTGTTGGGGGGGGGGTACTTTGCACCAGCAGCAACCGCTCCTCTCAAACCATGGCTCCACTAGGCACTTCAGTCTTCTGGGAAGTATGAATCTGTCCTTAAATCTCCCTGTAAGGGTTACAAAAGTTGAAGAAGAGGTCCTCCCTTCCTCTCAGACCACAGAGACAAGGGGGAAGATATATTACCAACACTTAGCAACTTTGGAATTCCCATTGCCTGAGCCTAAAACACACACTGAACCCAATGTATTGATTTGTTTGGACTGCACATATTTGTTCCAAACACAGATATCTATGGAGGAATAGATTAGTGGGTAACAGCAGATATGACTCCCCAGAAGATCATCAATAAAACAGTTTTAAATGCAGAGAATAAAACAAAATGAAGTGGTAAAGAGGATATAAATAGAGCAATCTTGGTGCTACCTGGTTAAATGTAATAAAACATATGTATATTTAAAATAGGTGAAAACAAAGCAAACTATAAGTAACCAAGGTTGGTAGGTTTTTACAGAAATTTACAGTTTCTCATGCAATCTATTGTCCTTTCTTTTTCTTTGTGTATTGAGATATTTGTTGGTGGATTATTGTCATGTTCACACACACACACACACACACACACACACACACACACACACACACACAAAAGACAGAAGAGTCCCCAGAGAATATAACCCAGAAGAGGGGAGAGACCCCTTACTGAGGCCTCCCACAGTCTCCTCCTTTAAATAGAGGACACAGCTTCCCCAGTCTCACCTTGTTCCCTCACTCACCCTAATTCCTGGGCCATAACCTTAGAGTTCTCAGAAGGGCTGGAACTGAGAGGAACCATAGCTGGGCAGGTACCCAAGCTCTGCTCCCAACTTCCCCTTTGCCTGAAGTCTGGAGGCCACTGTTTTTTGCATCTGTGGGGCAGAGATGGGGCCAAGTTCTGGGTGGGGTTGGGGAAGGCAGCCTGTGGTTAAGGCCCCAGAAGGGGCTTTGCAGACAGAGCATCCCAGGGAGAGGAGGCCAAAGCAGCCTCCTGACAGTTTAATGCGGCTGATTTTGCTCAAAATAGAACCAAAAGCTTTTGTTAGCTCTGCCCAATTCTCAATTATCTGAGTTCCATCACAGAAAAACAGAACCTTAGAGGCTGGCTAGTCTGGCCCCCTTCATTTTACAGTGCCTAAGAAATAAATACCCTTCCTCTTCCTCTCAGGATTCAGACTCTGAGATCCTGGGTTCGAATTCTGGTTTTGCCACAGGCAGAGTAGATGACGTGGAAAGTAAGGAGAGAAGGGACTTAGAAATCTATTGCTTTTAAAATAGTATGTTTTCCAGCCTGATCAGTCATATAGCATTAATGCAAGTGCCTTCCATGTACCTAGCACAGTGCTAGTGCTGGAGATATAAAGAAAGGCAAAAACTAGTCTTGACCTCAAAGAGCTCCCAATCTAATGACTTTCCAGAGGAGTCAGAAGGCAGAAACTCTGACCAACACAGCCTTTAATTCTGCTTAATTTTGGATGATCATTTCTTTAAGCTTTAGTTTCCTCATTGGTAAAATGAAGATAATAACACCTGTCCTACCTGCCTCTCAGGGTCATTGTGAAAATAGGACAGTGTTTTTGAAAATCTGTGTAAATGAGACATTGTTATTTTCTTTCTTTTCATACAACCCTGAGAAGTAGGACAGATGATAGTACCAAGACCTATAAAGAGAAGTGACTTGCTCAGGGTCACACATTCTGGAAAGGACACAGACATCTTTCAATTCCAACCTTGAGGTTCTTTCATTAGACCACATGTCCCTGGTTTCTTCTCCCCAGCCATCACCTGAAATTCAAATACCTGAATTCACCCAGGCCCTTTCTCTTAATTTCTGCAGATTGCACATCTCAGTTCATCACCATGTCAGCCCTTATCGTGGAGAATTTCCGCTTCCTGTCTCTCTTTTTCAAGAGCAAAGATGTGATGATCTTCAATGGACTGGTGGCCCTGGGCACAGTGGGGAGCCAGGAGCTGTTCTCCGTTGTCGCCTTTCACTGTCCTTGCTCTCCAACCAGAAACTACATTTATGGGCTGACGGCCATTGGGGTCCCAGCCTTGGCTCTCTTCCTCGTTGGTGTCATCCTCAACACTCACACCTGGAACTTGGTGGCTGAGTGTCAGCTACGCCGGGCCAAGAACTGCTCAGCTGCCCCCAATTTCCTTCTCTTGAGTTCCATCCTGGGTCGTGCGGCTGTGGCTCCAGTCACCTGGTCTGTTCTTTCGCTGCTTAGAGGAGAGGCATATGTCTGTGCCCTCAGTGAGTTTGTGGATCCCTCCTCACTGACAGATGAGGGGGCAAGTTTTCCCCAGGACCATGCAGTTGAGGTCCTGGCCAAGTTCCCCTGTGGGGAGACCCCAGCAAACCTGTCAGGTTTCCAGGAGGAGGTGAGCAGAAGACTCAAGTATGAATCCCAAGTAAGTCAAGTTTTTGTGGAAGGTAGAGACGGGCTTACCTGTGGGCTAATATTCCCCAGTATTATCTCCCACACCCCTTCAGGAGCCAGGATGCTGTTTGAGAAGGTGTAATAGGTGCTTCGTTCACAGAAGCAAAGGTTTAAAGCTAGAAAGGATCTTAGAGGCCACTGAGGCAACCCCCCTCTTTTTACTGAAGAGGTTCTTTATTGATGTGACCTTCACCCAGCATCCCATAGGTAAAAAATATCTAAAGTCTAAGGCAGGATTTAAATCCAGGGCTCCAACTTATTAATTTTCCTAACTTGGGGCTCTCAGCTATGGTTATTATATTAACAACTTTTCTGATATAAACTCCATGACATAGAGACCTTGTAGATCCAGTCATTATATTGTCCCTACATGAAAAAAAAAGACAAAAAACCAGTTGCTTTTCACAGGGTATAGCTAATTAAATCTCCAGAGAGAAAGGAGGGGAGACCAGTGGTAGAGGAAAAAAATCACAACCTAAACCACTCCTTCCCCCCAGCTTAAGGTAGACAAGGAAAAATCCTGGAAAGACTTCAGTTTTGCTTCTATTGGGTATCAAGGAGGGAACAGAAAGGATCTAGTACCAACCTGTCAACTCTACCCTCCAGAGTAAGAGCCCTCAGTAGGGTACTCAGTAGAGTAAGAACCCTTAAGGAGTTAATGCTCCATATTCATGGTTCCAGTTCCCAATAATTTTAAAGAGCAAGGAAAACGGCGATTCTTCAGCTACATATTGATCCTTTGACTCATCCACAGACTAACCCTGGGCATAGCCTAGCTCTGGAAAAAAAAAAATTGGACCTGTGTTTTGTTTTGTTTTGGCATAGGGAATTCTTTCCATGAAACTATTCTTCATTTTAGAAATGTTCTTGGGGAGGTGGGGTAGCAATTCTTTTCATGAAACTATTCTTCAATTTAGAAATGTTCTTGGGGAGGTGGGGTAGCATCTAGAGATGAAGTGACTTTCCCAGGGTCACTCAAACACTTGCCCAGTATCCCTCAGAGTCAGGACTTAAATCCAGGTTTTTCCAGACTCCAAGGTCTGCTCTCTGATCTCCACTCCTTGATGCCTCTTTACAGACTGATTTCTAACCCTGTCCATAAACTGACCTCTGAGGGTGACCCAGATGGATACTTAGCCTAAGCCACAGACTGGTTAACCCTGGTGAGGCACCGAAGAGATGATTTCTTATTAGAAGGGAAACACACGAGTGTGGCTAGCCTAAAGTGGCCTATCTCCTGCTGGAGACATAGCTTGGTTAATGTTGTGTTTCAAGTGTGATTATCTGATGATATATCAGGCCCAGTTCCAGGGATTACAAGCTGACATCAGGGATGACTGGTGTAGGCAGTGTTGAATTGGTAAAGTCAAAGAACATGAATCTTGTCGTATTCTTCCCATATCCCTTTCTTTCTCCTCTGCATGGAGTTTAATAAGACCTCTGTAAGAATCAAGAGTTGTCCAACAATATAAAGAGGTGTTCAAAAAAGCTTGATGATGATAGGTAATCAGAGATGCTGTATGGGGGATTCCTACACTGTGAAATAAATTGGGATTCAGTTGTTTTTCAGTCACAGCTGACTCTTCGTGACCCCATTTGGGGTTTTCTTAGCAGAGATACTGGAGTGGTTTGCCATTTCCTTCTCCATCTCATTTTACAGAGGAGGAAACTGAGACAAACAGGGTGAAGTGACTTGCTCAGGGTCACATAGCTAGAGTCTGAGACTAGATTTGAACTCAGGAAGATGGGTCTTTCTGACGCCAAGCCTGGCACTCAGCACTCTGTCCACTGCCACCTAGCTACTCCATAAACTCTAAAGGTATTTTCTGGTAATGGGTTGAGAGAAAAGACAGGAGCATTAATCGATAAGAGAAAAGGAAACAAGGAGGGGGAAGCAAAGAATTTTTACTCAAAAGTCTTTAAAAGACACCAACTGAAGAGAAGGTGTGGCATGATGTGGCAGAGGAGTGCTGGTCTTGGAATCCATTTATTAAGTGCTCATTACATGCCAGGCACTTGTGCTGAATGCTGAAAGACCAGAGTTCAAATCCAGCTGGGTGATCCTAGGTAAAGTCACTTAACCTCCAGACATCAGTCTTGCCATCTGGAATCTGAAAAGATCTAGTGCGGCCAGATCACCTGTAAGATCATTTTCAGCTTTAACTATGATGAAGAGAGTAGGCAAAAACAAACAGTAGACACAAGGGGACAGAAGGGAAGGTGTATTCAAGAGGAAAATGGACAGGCACTCCCAGATACGGAGAGACTAGGAGAAAATGCAGAGACTGAGTAGGAGACAAGACAGGGAAGGCATGACCCATCACAGTTGGGAGGGACCTAAGAGAATGGCTGTTCAGCTCTGGTTCCACAGAGGGGCAAACCAATCCAGAGAAGACAATTGACCTTGTCAAGCCAGGACTGGGATCCTATCTCCCAGGCAAGGGTTTTTTGGTTTTTTTTTTACTGAATCTCTGTTCCTGGCACCCCCTCCTTTTTCCCACTGAGGTCCTTGTTCAGGTGGGGAGGGGGGTTGGCAACTCTTTTTTGGGACAAGGGAAAACTCCACCTCACACCTGCCTTCTCTCTCTCTCTGACCCAGCTCTTTGGGTGGCTGCTGATTGGTGTGGTGGCTGTTCTTGTCTTCCTCACCAAGTGCCTAAAGCATTGTTGCTCCCCATTGGGCTACCGCCAAGAGGCATACTGGGCTCAGTACCGGGCCAATGAGTCCCAGCTGTTCCAGAGAACGGCAGAAGTACACTCCCGGGTGCTGGCTGCCAACAACGTGCGCCGTTTCTTTGGCTTTGTAGCCTTGAACAAAGAGGACAAGGAACTGGTTCAAGAGTTTGTTGTCGAGGGGACTCAGCCGAGGCCCCAGTGGAACGCTATCACCGGTGTCTACCTGTACCGTGAGAATCAGGGCTTCCCACTCTACAGTAGACTACACAAGTGGGCCCAGGGGATAGTGGGGAACGGGACTGGGCCGGACAATCTGGAGATGGCTTTCCTTGCTTCCTAGTCTGGCAGACATCCTCACCATCTCATGCCTGTTTGAAAACAGTGATGACTTCTATAATCCTGGGTCCATGTCCCAGAGCTGCCCTACCTGCAAACCCAGTTTGGCTGCTTCTTACCACTGCTACCTACCTGCTCATATTTGGATGGGCACAAACGTGCCCCACAGTCCTGCACCCAAACCCAGGAGTTAGCAGATACTCAACTGATTCTGGGGTGGATCAGAGGAAACTTTTACTAGCATCACTGAAACTGTCAAAGAAGGATGAAGAGTGGTGGTGAGGGTGACCACACGTGAAAGTGGCTCGGGTTTGGGGAGAACCTGCTGGGCAGCTCAGTGGTGCTGGGAAGGGCACTCTAGGCTGGTGGATCAGCAGCTTTACAAGATGTTGTCTTTTCCAAAGAAAAACAGCCACTTATGCTAACTTGTGAACTCTGGGACACCAGCAGCTAAGTCCCTTCCATGCCTTGTGGTGAGCTCCTTGCAAGAACACAGTTGAGTGCAGTTAACATGTGTCTAACTGCATGAGTAAGGAATGACCACCTTTGGAAAGGGAAGACTTGAGGACTGGGAGTACCCAGTTCTCCTAGGACTCCCAATGACCTTGTTTTCTATTTTTAAACCTTTTTGATGTGTGTGTGTATTCCCTGCTGCTCTAGATAACTGTAAATAGATCCCAAATCCCAAAGTAGGTAGAAGACAGGCCCCTGAGAGAAATCATAGAATTTCAGAACTACAGGGGGCAGTAGCACTCGCATAGGAAACAGGTCCAGGGAGAGGAAACAATTTAAATAACCATAGGGTTACGTGGATCTAGGTCTCTGGTCTATGGACTGCCATCCATAATGCCCTCAGTCTTTCTCATTGTTTGCTCAGCCCTTCTCATTGTTTGCTCAGCCCATATCCAGGGTAACAACGTACCACTAAGACCTAACTCCAGATTCCTGCTCATCTCTCCCAGGGCCCAGACTATTATAGGCACCCACTTGTTCTTCTCCTCAGGATCTGAAGTCTCTAAAACCCAAACACCCCTCATTGCTGGAGAGGAATGGTTGAGGCTTTCTCCACATTTCCCCTTCATTTTGGCCTCTGGAAATGGCTCCTCCCTTCTCCCAGTCCTGCCAAATGCAGTCTGACTGATACTCTTTTCAATTATGTATGTTACAGAAAACTGCTTTCTTGTTCACATGGTATTCCAGGCTCGGCCAGAACCAACTTCCATTTTCCCCAAGGCCAGAACAAGAAAGCAGCTTCCAAAGCAGAAGAAAGGAGCCATGTAACCTTCAGGAAATACTTCTTTGACTATCCAGAGGTTAAACAAGGGAAGGTGGTTACCTATTCACTCCTTAAGTGTTCTAGGGACACCTGTGGGCATGCAGCAAGGGCTTGGATGAAACGTCTCCATGTACTGTTGAGGAACTGTCCCTTTTCCCTGATGCCACCCTTCACTTGATGTACTCCTCCTCTCTTTACAAGACCCCCAGAGGAAGACTGGAAGGCAGTGACTCCCCAGAACCCAGGTTCCCCAGTGCTGGGGCACTCTTCTCCCTCTGCCCTAGCGGATTCCAGGAATCTTTCTGGGACAAAGCATACCTGGGCAAATGGCCCATGGGTCTGTGGTGATCTCTGTGATCTGGTAGAAGTCATGGCCCAGTGATTCCTGAGTGTCCTTACACCCTTCAGATGAGCTCCCAGATGTGATTAAATGAGAGCCTGATCAACAATAAATACTTCACAAAGCACTTTAAGGCAACCCTAGTGAAATAGCATGAGTTCTCTCATTCCCACTTTACAGACTCTAGACCCAGTAAGTCCTCTTGACCTTAGACCACCTTTCCAAGGAAGGTCATACAGAATGGGGGGCAAGCGGGAGGGTGGGGTATGCCACAAACCAGACAGGTTTCTTGGGAGTTGGTCAGTCAAGAGGATGACTGTGAAAACAATGGGGCAGAGAAATTCCCCTCCAGCATTACTGGGAAGAGAAGTGGAGGAAACAAGCTGGTTCATTTTTTTTTTTAAAAGAGATCTCTTATGCTCACTCTAAAAAAATTTTTCTAATCTTTTGCTTTTATATCATCTTTATTTCATAATATATATATCCCCCTCCCACCCAACCATCTCTTATACCAAACAAAAAAGAAAAAAGTTCAGAAAAATTATATGACAAATTGACCATGTCTGACATACATACTGTTCCACACCCACACCCACACACGCATGCACACGCACGCACACATGCACACACACAGATACAAGTTCTGACAAGGGCAGGTTACTCCTAATTTTTACAGGGCTACCCTGTGTCACCACAAACAACACTTAAATAAAGCCCCTCATTCCCTCCTCTCCCCCATTATGGTTTTAACTTTCCAGGAATGCTCGCTAGAAGGATGCTGGGCCGGCCTTCAGCTCAGTCACTAGCAAGGGTGCTCTTGGCCTCCACGTAGTTCAAGGCCTTCTCCTTGACAGCCTGCACCGTTTCGGGTGTGCCATGCTGTTTCTCATAGTCCAGGTAGCGTTTAAAGAAGAACTTCATGCACTTGGGGCTCAGACTCAAGTGCACCACTCGCTCAAAGATGTCCCTGGGTAACAAGAATAGAGAGATCAGGGAATGGGGGACTGGCCCTCCATGGCCAGAACTTGTCAGTACTGGAGAATTTCTCTGTGGTACAGGCACTGGGGAAAACTTGGCCTTACCCAAAAGAAAGTATGAGTGAAGTTGCTGGGCCTGGGAGACGGAGATGGAGCCCCAGGAGAAAGATCTGAATTTAAAATCAGAAGCCCTACATCCCAGCCTCAGCTCTGCCCTAGCCTCCACCCCCATGCACTGTTCAATGGAGAGGGAATCAGGAAAAAAAATGAGATCATGCCTGAGAAAGTGCTAAAAATGAAAGCTGATGCACAGATTTATTAGGAGGGCCCAAGTTTTCTGGCTTCTAGCCCACTGAGCCCATGTTACTGCCCAAGGCCAAACAAATTGGACAAAATCTCCTTCTGGTGAAAGGAGAGATTGAAGGTGGAGAGAAACAAACACAGGGCCACCTCTTTATACACACAAAAGTTGGTTTTGACTAGAAGTAAAAAAGCTCCAGGTCACTAGGAAAGTGGTTGGTTGCCTTAGGGCCAATGAGCCTTCTCCCTCCTCACTCCAAGGCTGGCCAGTTCCTTTCCTTGTCCCCTCCACCTCCCCTTACTTACCGGACTTCCTTCTGGCTCCCATACTTGATGATCATGTCAATGTAGATGGACCAGATGTCTGTGCGCTTGGGGTAGCTACTCAGGATGCTCTCAAACATGGCCTTGGCTCGCTCTGCATCCCCCAGGTGGAACTCAAGCTGGGCAAATTTGGAGATGACATCCACATCTGCAAGGGCAAGGATGACTCAAGACCCTCAGACCACTGGCCAGAGTCCTTTCTCTGACAGACTAAGATGATGGGGAAGGATGTCCACTCCTACTCCTTGGTCACTGTTACCAGGATCCCAGCCTTTTCTGGAAGGACAAAGACTAATCTGGGATCACTAGGTATGGTAAAGATGGGGAAGGTAGAGTCAAGGAAGGGTCCTAATTGCACTGGCCACTAAATGGCTTACATAACATCTCAACAAAGTGGCTGGGAGTGAGGGTTAATTCTGATATCCTCATCTTTGGCAACTGAGACTCTGGGAAGGTCAACTATTCTTTTATGCAAAACCAAGAACTACATGAAAGTCACCCTGACAAGGAGATCTACCCTGTGCCAAGCTGAGGGAAGCCCTGGAAGCTCCACTTGGGGAAGGCAGAGAGAGGGATAAAAAGGACAAAGAGGGCTTACGTTCTTTCTGTGGCAGACAAGTGAAGGCCCGCTGCAGCAGGCGGTGACTGGCGTCAGCCTGCCCCGTCTCAAAAAGGAAGGCACCATATTTGATCCACACTGCCTTGTCTTGTCGGAAACGTTTCAGCATCCGACTGTAGAGCTCTTCAGCTGCCTGGGGGAAAAGAGAAGAGGAGATGAGCAGATGCACATGAGAACCAAAGTGAAACTCAGGCCTACTCTATAGCCTGTGGGGCTGGGAAGGGATGTGTAACAGCTTTTGCCTTAATTTCCACATCTAGCAATTTACTTGACCTCTAATAGGAAGGCACTGTTCTTCCCATCTCACTGATAGGGACAATGAGGACCAGGATTGTGAAAGAATTTCCCCAAGGTTACAGCGAGAGCTGAGGATTCTCTACTTTTGAGCTATGCCTTTGTGATGCCCAGTGGGCACAGGCTCTATCTCAAGTAAGGACAGGGAAGAGTCTCTTCTGGGGCTTGAAGGGGAACACCTCCAATCAAGAGGCTGGGAAACATACCTGGTACTTCTCTGACTTGGTGTAGATGTCAGCCAGCTGAAGGAAGACCTTCAAGGGCTCACAGTACTGCACAGCCCGCTCAAAGACCTTGCTCAGAGTCTCTGTGGTACCATACATGTTCTCCAGGTTCATCAAAGCCACCCACACATTTAGCTTCTCCTGCTCTTCTCTGCGGGTGCAGAGGGGAAGCGGAATAGAGGGGTCAAAACTCAAGCTCTAGTTTAATGGATCACTTTCACCTCTATTTGAAGGCCCACTCTTGATGTCAGATTACAGTCATCCCCCTACAGCCTTCACATCCCCCACACTCCTCAATGTGGGAAAATAGGCTCGGAGATCAATCCCCGCCTCCCAAAAGTTTGCTATAAACCTGGATCCTTGATTCTCTGGGCATGGAACAAACTCCACCAGGGAGAACACGCAGTATGTCCTTCCCTGGAGGGAGTGGGGGCCTTGATTCACAGACTGAGGTTGGAGAGTGTCAACCGCTGAGTATAAACTCTCCCCCATCCTCTGAACCAGCACAGCCCGGATCTCATACCGAATGATCACAATTTACTTAGTATCACAATTATTTGTATCTATCCCTACAAGAAGATAATCACTATGTTTCACTCATCCGTTCTTCTCATAAACAGAACAAGTAGTAACCCCCATCTGTCCCACCTCCCTTTCCTAAACAGGTGCTCACAACCTGTATAGAAGCCACAAGTCAGATGGAAGGAAAAGCAGCGGCTCTCAGAGCAATCAGTCTGCAGAGCTAACTCCTGCCAAGTCAAACATGCCCCGCCCCCCCCCAAGACCACTCCCTCCTCCTCTCCATGGGAGCCGCTGGGTAGGAGCCTCTACCTGAAGGAGATGGACTTGAGAGCCCTCTCGGCCACGGCCCGAGCCTTCTCTATCTCTGTGGCGTGCAGGTGGAAGGCCATGTACTGTAGCCACAGGATGGAGCTGTTGGGAGAGCTCAGGACCAGCCGATCAAAGTCATCCGCGGTCTCAGGCTGCCAATTGGGGTCCATGAGGGCAGCCTCGATGCGAGACAGCTCCTTCTCTGCCTGCTGTTTCTCTAGCTCCTTATCCTTCTTGCTTTTTTTCTTCTGCTACAGAGGAGCAGGGGAGAGTGAGTGGTGGCCCCCAGGGCTCCGCTCCAACCCACCTTAGAGAAGCATGGAGAGACAGCCCAGAAGGCATCCAGACTCTGGCCTGGCACCTCCCTCTCCCTCCTGGGAGCCCAGAGTCCCCACCGGGGAGCATTTCAATCACTATCATTACTGGGTCCACTAATCACAGGCTCAACTCCAGGGCCCTTGAACTATCTTACTGTCACATCTTCCCTGAGCCCTGAGGCTTGTATTGAGCCAAGTTGGAAGCTTCCCATGAGGCCTCTTTGGGTTTTGGGAGGCAGATTTAGTGACTCCCCTCTGTCCAAAGTATCTAAGGCAGGGCCTCCCATTACAAGGCTAGGTTTTGGAAAACAGTCCTTGGGGAGACTATCTGAAAAAGCCCCAGGGGAAGACCAGACCGTGGCTTGACTCGCTTCTTCCTCTTCACTGTCTGAACTCTCCTCTCGGGGTGGCACGGCCGGGGTAAGCATGTCCAGACTCACGTCCCATGCAAAGCCAGAAGACAGCTGCAGCCTGGGGACTTCAGTGGGTTTGAGCTGCTTCTTCTGTGAGAACCAGAGAGAATCTGAAGCTAGAAGCTTACCTCTGACCTGACACTCTCCCCAGGCCTGCCACATAACCACTCCCACTCCCCCTCCCCCAACCCTTGCATCTCCTGACTCTGGGCAAACAGCATTTACCCAACGATCACCCCCTGACAAGAACCATCAAGGACAAAAAGACAAAATGACGGCTCTCCCGGGAGCCCTGAGCTGTCAGGTACAGCCATGCACAGGGACACTCTTATGTCACCACTTATGACACCACGGGGCTTTGTAGCTTTGTCTCTCTGATCTGATCTCATCACCACATTTAAACGGAGCTACAAGGTCTGCACAACCCCAGTGAAGGAGCTGCCACCATGAGGTTACAGATGAGGATACTGAGGTCCAGAAGTTAAATGGTTTGTCCTGGGCCATAAAGCTACCCCATAAAGTCTGGGGATGACATTAGAATCCAGATCCTTCTAGACTTGAAGCCTGGCATTTTGTTTTCAGTTAAATGACTTGGCCACCATCACAAAGACATTATGTGCCAGAAAGAGAACTTGAACCCATACCTTCCTGTCTTCAAGACCCACCAAATCACAAGACAGAACTGTAACTATTATCTTCTTTTTTATAGATAAGAAAATGAAGAGTCAAAGAAGGGAGGGGAATTCCCAAGGTCGAACAGCCGGCAACAGGTACATTCAGGAGCAGACTTAGGTCTCTGAACATCCATCCATCTCCCCCTTCAAGAGCTGATCTTTCCTACCTTGAGCTGCTTAGGTTTCTTCTCTTTCTCCTCCTTATAATTAACTTCAACTCCACTATCATCTCCTTCAGGCGGAAGGTTTTGCTTTTTCTTCTTGTTCACTTTCTCCTGGGACAATGCAAAGAATGGAAATGGAAGTGACTGATTTGTTCATTCAACCGGAATTTACTGTACCTTATCCCTAAGACCTCGCAAAGGGCATCCAAGTGCCAGTTCTGTGCTTAGTGGCCCCATCTCTGAGCTCCTGGAACATGTCACCCACACTTGGTGCCCTTCCACCCTTGGCCTTCTCTCCAGGGCATGAGATTCTCATTTTCAATATTTCCTCTTTTTTAGGACATCTCCTTCACATAGGTACCTGTTCTCTTTCCAACTCTGGCAACTTCCGCTTCCCTTTATTTGCTGACTTCTCCTCCAGTTTGACGCTGGGCTCCTGCAGCGCCTGTTTCGGTTTGGTCCCAGGTTCTCTGGGTGTCTGACTCTGTTCCTTCTGTTTCTCTTTTGTCTTGGGCTCCACATCCTCTTCTTCCTCTTTCGGCTTTGTCACTGACTCTTGCTGCTTCTCCTTCTGTTCTGTCACCACGTCGCCATGATCTTCCTCCTCCTCTTTCTCCAATTTCTGCTTCTTCTTAGGCTGACTGCTGAGCACCTCCTTCCCCTGGTCCCGAAGGGGCAGACCCAAAGACTCAGGAAATACATCTGGTTTCCCAGTGTCTTTGGGAAGGAAGGACAGATATACCAGATTCTGCTTCCGGTTCACCCTGGATGGACACAAAGAGACAGTGACAAAGCCAGTGAGAGAGGAAGGAGGAGAAAGAACTAGAAACAAAGACCGCAGTCGAGCTGAACTAAGAGCCTTCTTGTCATGTGGACTAGCTCCTATGGGTGGGGCTCTGTGGGATGGTGGAGTCAGTAGGGGGGCAGGGTCTGGGCTGGAATGGCAGCACTGGAAGCCCATGGCTGACACTCTAGGAATAAGTCTCCAGACCTGCAGAGTCAGAGGCCCCCAAGCAAAGTGTCTGTACATTAGATTCACCCCACCTACAACTTATCTTTTTAGGAATTTCCCTGAGAGTAAGCCTGGCTTTATTTTATGAAGGCCACTTAACTCAAAACCACAGGAGGAAGGGAGCACAGGGCAGCTTATTAACCAGGGCTTGGGGGTGGCCTGTGAGCACAGCCTCTGCCTCTGTTTCTGAACCTACCTCAAGATCTTGGCTGAAAGCAGCTTGCCTTCTGGGAGGTAAGTCTGGTACAAAGTTCTGTCACACACCAAGTACTTGGTAACATGCCGGTACCTGACTCGACCCACAAGTGTGGGGCCAATGCTGTAGAAAAGGAAGGACAAGATGTAGATTCAGGGGGAAAACCTTGGTCATCCCGCAGCAATGAGACAACTCTGGCAAAGTCTGAGACGGAGCAGGCATCTGCTGGTGACTTCAGAAGCAGAAACAAGTCGTTTTACAGCCAAAGGGATCTTCTGGCAGACACAAGGGAGACACAAACCTTCCTCCCTACTAGGGCCACCCAATAAACTTCCATGAATGATAGAATCCCCTTCTCTGAGATTCCCTAAAAAGAGGTCTGGTAACTGTACAGAACAGTTCTAGGAGCTAGCAGAGGGGACAGGAAGACCTCGGGGTCCTCTGACCCAGGCCTCTAGTCCCACATTTCTCACCGAAAGTACACCCCCAGTTTCTTGATGGCTTCCACATAGCCCCGTAGGTGCTGCCCTTCTTTAATGTCCTTGACAGAGTTCACTTCAGGGTCTTCTATTTTGCTTTTCATTCTCGGGTTTGTTCTAAAGGAACAAGAGGGAGAGAAAGATAGGGGGAAGGGGGCCATGATTAACTATTCCACCCCATCTTTTCACTATTTTTCCCAGGTTGCTTATACTTAACAACACACCCTGCCCCTGCCTTCCCCTAAACTGGCCCTCCCCTTCGGCATTCTATGTTCCTATCAAATTAGCCCACTTAAGAGTCTCTGGTACCAAACATTCCTTTGCACAGGCTGGTCCCTCATGTCTGGCACGTTTTTCCCTCATCTCCACCTCTATAACTCCTAGCTCCCTTTCAAGGCTCTTTCAATTGTTAGAGCCCTTTCCTAAAATCTGTGTGTAATTTATATTTACTTTATATGTACTCTGAACATGTCATTTCCCTCCAGTGCAACATCCTTGGAGGCAGCAATGATTTCATTTTTTGTTACTGTATCCCTAGTGACTGGTACATAGAATTCTCTTAATAAAAATTAACTGAACAGAAAAAAGCTGAATCCATAACCATGGCATCATTAGCATCAATTTTAATTGCTAAGCAAACTGCCCAGAGAATGATCCTTCTCCCAAACACAGGCTAATTACATGCCCATCTTGGGTTCTCCTGGTTTTTTGACCTCCTGAATTCAGGCAGCCAAGAAGAGACCTTGAGACCAGACTAGCCTTGTCCTTGAGGGAAAAAAACCTAAAGAATTGGCATATGGGGTAACGCGATTAGAACAACCCTGGTTTCTTTACTCCAAGGGACCAAAAAAAGAGTACAGGGAGGCAAGGAGCTATTGTAAACTTGGAAAACTGATCACAAGAGTGATCCTCTACCCCCTCCTCATCCCAAGAGGCCCAACCCAAAGTCTACCTGGACTGTCGGAGTGAAAGAGTCAGTAGTACGGGGTCTTTGGCGCACAGCACACAGCACCTGCAGGAAGAGGGAGAAAGAGTGAGATCCGGAGAATGTAGTGGGCTGCAAGCTTGCTACCGCAGGACTCCTCCGCTGGATCAGACTTGGAACCTGTGACATCTGGCACACAGGACACGGGCCAAAGGGAGGAGCCAGGCTGTCCGTGACCAGGCCCCCGCTCCTCCCCAGCCCTCTGCCCAAGAACTCTCACGGCCCTATCTCCATCAGAATCCCATCCAGACGCCTCCATTCAGCTTTCTGAGCCCTGGACAATCTAGTCCCTTCCTGTCTCTCCTCCAGCCATCCCAGCCCTCCTGTGCTCTCAGCACATCGCACACTCTCTCACGTCTCTAGCCTCTTCCCCAGAGGACCCTCTCTCCTCTAAACTTCCCTGGCTTCCTTCAAGACAGTTCAAACCCCACCTCCTGCAAAAGGATTTTCCCCTCCTCTGGCTGGTGCCATCCAAGATGCCCTCTCAATTATATTGTCTGTTGTCTCCTCCATTAGAAAGTAGGTTCCTTGGGAGAGAGCAGGGAAGGTGTTTTTGCCTTTCTTTGCATGCATAGTAGACAGCATACAATAAGCATTTAATAAATGCCTGTTGGCTAAAGCACTGTGCAGCATTAATGCGCTTTACCAACATAAGTTATTATTTCATGTTGGTCTTTGTGACTCAGAGTTTATCACAGTACCTGGCATGACATAGGAGCTTAATAAATGTCTGTTGAATTAGATTATTAATATTATTACCATTGGTAATTAATTGAGAGAACTGGCCTCTAGACCCAACTCTGCTGCTAATCCAGTGATATCTCAGGCTAAGTCACTAACCCCTTCAGGTTCTTCTTCTCATAAGGGGCAGATGACTCACTTACCCTACCTATGGGGGGGGGTGTGGGGAGAGGGAAAGGGAATAAACTGAAACCAGGTGGGAAAGTGTTTGAAGGCTGTTACAAATGAGTGTCAGCTTCGTAACCAGCTCTGCACCAAGGCCCTCTGGGAGTTTATGTTCTCAACTGGTCAGACAGGGCTCAAATACATGAAGAACCAGAGAGTAGAGCAGAACAGGGAGACGGACAGAGAACAAAAGGCCAATCGGTCTCACCTGACGATTTTCTCGGGGTGGAAGCTTTCCAAGGGCGCCTCCTGATAACAGTCACTCAGGTGAAAGATACTAACTTTCCCAGTCGTCCCAAAGGGGAAGACGACTAACAGTCCCTCTTTGGGGATGACCTTCACCACGCGGCCCATGGCTACTTCTCCTTCTTCCAATCTGTGAGGACCTGGGAGGAGAGAACTGGACTCAGACAAGAGAGAGAAAAATGCCTACAAAGCTGACCAGCTATGTCAGGTGGAGAAGAGCAGAGAAGCCAGGGGCATCTAAGGATCGGCCTTCTCTGACTCAAGACCAGGCCTCATGTTCCCAGAGTCACAGCCTGGTAACCAGTAAAAGGAAATAATGGCTGAAAGTAGGAGTGGGGCGTTGCTGACCTCCAGGAGGTGTGTGGTACACCCACATTTAGACTCTTCCCACAATAAGGAGAATGAATTCTAACCCCTATCCTGCCACTTTCCTCACCCAGCCAGGGGTTGTTTCATCACCATACCTATGAGAGACAAGGTAAGAAAGCCCTTTGAGGATTCTGAGCCAACCACAGTAGCACACAAAGCTTGGCCAATCTTGAATTTCTTCTCTGGATGCTTCAAAACCTAGATGAATAAGAACTCTGATTCAATTCAACCAACCTTGGCTGTGGGCAAAGCACTATACTAGATGCTGAAAGTTTTTTCTTAAATTTGTGATACAATCCCTGAATTCACAAAGTTTACCAAGGGGGAAGGGTGATACATAGAAAGGTATATATAATACAAAACAGGGAGTGACGGGGGCAAAGGAGGGTTAGAAGATACTATAGGAAAATTTGGAGATCAAAAAAACATTATTTGCTGAAGGAATCAGAAAACCTTAGGGGGAGGAGAGGAGAAGGAAGACAGTACCTGAAGAGAAGTAAGGAAGAAAAGGACTTTGAACAGTAAAGGAGGAGGAGTGCATTCCAAATGCAAAGAGACAATATCACATTCAGGCAATGGATATCAGTCCTATATGATTGAATTTTTGTGTTCAATATTTTATATATATGTTTTATGTCTCATCTGATCTTTGCAACTAATATATTCAATTTTTTTATACATAGTCTTTGCAACTAACTAACAGGTAGATGTTAAGGTGTTAAATGATGAGAAAGAAATTTGGAAAAAAATGGAGTTCAACTATGTGAGGCCTTAAGTGACAAAAAGAGGAAATTGCATTTCATCCCATGGGAAGGGGGAGCCACAGAAGGTTCTGAGTATGACTAACATGATCAGACCTCTGGTCTTAGGAAAATTATTTTGGCAATTATGGGGTAGATAGACTGCAAAGGAAACAGGCTTGGGGGCAAGAAGACCAGTCAGGATGCTCTTACAACAATCCAGGCAAGAGGTGAGGAGGGCCTGGTAGCAGCATGCCTGGAGAGGAGACAGAACCAAGATGTGGAGGGAGAATCAGAAGCACTTGGCAGCTGATTAAATGTGGGCCCAAAGGAGAAAGAAATCCAGCCCATCAGCAGAAGTGGTGATAAGAGAGGACAGCGTGACAGTTTGAGTCCAGCTCTGGACACAGGGTACTGGAGGTGCCAGCAGTCTACCTAAATGCTAACAGCCAGGTAATGCAGGACTAGAGTTTAGGGGAGACAAGGCAGCTGGACAGATAGATGAGTAGAGATGGTGTGACTGAATCCAGAAGAATGGCTGAAGGTACCAAGGGAGAAAGAAGAGAGAAGAGGGGGTTTGGGCGGCTCATGCTTGGGAGACTGAGAAGGCTGGCTGGATAGATGGCAGAATTCAGAATGTTATGGAAGTCAAGGAAAAGAGTGCTAAAAACTTTTAGCTCCTCCCCAAAATGGAACATTCAGAAACCAGGCAGAAATTGACATCCCTCATTCCCTGTTACCCAAGTAAACCAAAGAGTTTTCTAGACATGTACATAACATGCACTACAAATGTTCCCAGAGGCCTCCAGCCCACAGGTACCAAGACGGACCTTGAAACTGAGAGAGGTCAACAGCTGAGGGATTCTTCCCCGGATCTCAGAAGTTACCTCCACCTCAAGCCATTTTTTGACCATGTTGAACTGGAAGAAAAGGGTGGGGAACAGAGGAGAAAAACAGAAAAGGGGAGAGGTCATGAAATTTTTCTCCCTTTTTTGCTGTACTGTAAGAGACACAAACTTTACCTCCAGTTCCTTCTAATGGAGTACCGTGGACTTTCCAGGATGAAAAGGAAAGCCCTTCCGGCTCCTCTGCCACTCATTGCTTCCCTTCAGGGATTTCATTTTAAATACTGTGCTTCAAGTCATACAGCATGGACAGGTACAGACGGGCTGCACTCAGTGGGGAGTGCCCACACTGACGAAAGCAGTGCACCAAGGGCCTGCCCTAGCAGCTCCCACCCCAATGAGAACAGGTCAGCCTTGATTTCTTTGGGCTCTCCTTCCCAAACATGCATAAAATGATCCTTCCACCTTTGGAGGGGTGGGAGGTGTGAGGGAAAAGACTGCCTTTGCTTCCAAATCCCACACTTTCCAGACATAGCCCTACATGCCAGAGGAATCTCAATGTCCAAGCTCTAAATGCATCTTTCAAGGCCTTGCTTAAATCTTACCTCATCTATTCTGTCCACACTCACCACCGCCTCCTCTGACCTTCCCCTGTAGGTACAGTCTGCACACTACATGGTTTATCATATACACACATGACCTGGCTCTGATCTCTCATTTTTTCAGGTCTTAGTGTTATACCCCCAATTTAGACTTTAAATTCTAAACAAGCACATAAATCATGTATTAGTCTCCTTTTTTCTCCCCTGACTGGTTTAAGTAAGGTTTAATGCCAAACACTTATGGGATACCCCCAAAATACTTGTTTCCTTGAGTGATAGGTTTGGTTTTGTCTCTGCCCCCTATGTTTCCCAATCCCTTCCCCTTTCTCCCTAAGAGAACACATTAGGACCAGAAGGTTCATCTCACCTTTCTCACAAAACAGATCACTGTCTGGCCAGGAGAGTACTGTTTGAGCTTCTCTGTGGAGGTAGAGGACTGAGTGTAAGAGTCACTACTGATGTCTTTCTCCAGTTCACTGTTGGCACATAGGGAGAAAAGAAAGAAAATGGTCTGGGTTTATTAAAGGGAGAAGCCAATTTGAAAGGCCCCTTAAAGACAGCACCAGGTCAAATACTATGCCCTCACCCCAATCCTGTCCACTCCTAAGGAACCCTACCCACTCATGATACTAGAATATGAATGGTTTGTTCACAGGTCTACATGAGCTAAATAAAAGCTTCTAATTTTCTTAAGCATTTAAGAAAACAAAAACTTTTTTTCATGATAATTTCTCAGATATCTTTCTCCTCTTGGAAAAGACAAGAGGAAGAAGTATGGTCTTATACTTTCCCACTTTGATGGCACCAAGACTAGATGAACCACCTAATCATGAAGAATAAAGTGTTCACTTTAACAATGAAAAGAAGGCTTCAACGTAAGAAGAAAAAAGAACCTTAAGAGTTAGAGAGAAATCCTAAACTCTGCAAGGAGACTAGAGAGTGGAAGAATGTGAAACAACAGAAAGTGAAAGAAAAAGTGTTTCCTCATTTACAAAATGACACAACTGGATTATGTGTCCAATCTTTTCCATGAAATGTCCAAAACTTCTTTTACATGAAATAATTTTCTGACACCTAAACTGGGAAGAGATAAGTCAGAAAAAGAAAACTATAACACACTATCTCTAATAAATGTTTATGCAAAAAATAGCAAATGAAATATTAGTAAAGAAGTAACAGTAACATATTCAAAAGACTTATCTTTATGAATAGGTTGGGTTGAAATCAAGAATGCAAAGAATGTTCAATATTAGGAAACTATAAATATAATACTCATTTATGTTTAGAAAAAAACAGCTATCAGAAAATACAGGAATGGACCTTTTCTCAAAATCACAACATTTCCCAAGAACCAGAATAATCTGTAATGGAGAAATAACAGAGTTCTTTCCAATGTACTCAGAACAGGAAGGGCAAGGCAAGGATATCCACTGTTACCATTGTTATTTCATACAGTTCTAGAAATTATAGTTATATCAATAAGACAAGAAAAAGAAATTCAGAAATCATAGGCAAAAAAGAAAACAAAATTATTATTTCCAGATAATTGTCTACCTATAGAACTCTCTATATAGATTCAACTAAAATTAACTAAAGTAATTAATAACTTCAATAAAGTAGCAAGACCTCTACTTCTCTACTCTATGATCTACCTTCCACATACTTGAACTTGGGTTTAAAAAAAAAAATCAGCTTCACATCCAAAAAGGAGGAAGCTTATTGGTTAGGCAGCAGGCTATTTGATAAAGATGGGGGGAATAAAGGACTGGTAAGTAAGTCAACAGCATATGACAGCCTCCCCTCACTGCCCCACCCCTCCAAAAAAGTCAAACGTAGCCTTTGGTTATATTAAAAGAGAAGTACCATGCTTGTTCATGACTCTGGAGGTGATGATCCTACTATCCCCTGCCTTATGTGCAGTACTAAGTTCAGTTAAGCTGCATTTTAGCAAGGATACTGATAAACTGGAGAGCATCAAAGGCAAACAAGTGGAGAAGGGCCTTAAGATAATTTCAAATAACGATCAGTTGAAAACTTGAATGTTTGAAATGATGAAGAGAGATCTTGTGTTGGAAGGTAGGTATCAAGCTAGGGGACAGCTCGGTGGTACAGTGGCTAGAGCACCAGTGCAGGAGTCAGGAGGACCTGAGTTCAAGTCTCACCTCAGACACTTGACGCTCACTAACTGTGTGACCTTGGGCAAGTCACTGAACCTCAATTGCCTCATCCTGGGTCATCTCCAGCCATCCTGATGAATATGTGGTCACTGGATTCAGATGACTCTGGAGGAGAAGTGAGGCTGGAGACCTGCACAGCCCTCCCTCACTCAAAACAAAGTCAAGTGCAAGTCATGTCATCATTTCTCTGATGGCATGGTCTTCTTCAGTAATGAAGGACAAACATGCACACACGTATGAAGCTAGTATCTGGACGGAGGCATTGGTACAGTAGTGTGAGTCCCAGCTCTATCACTAAGATGCTGTGGGACAGACCTCAGGCAAGTCACCTCATTTTACTCATCCAGAAGGGAATGGATGGATTATGACACTAATTCTTAACTTCTGTTGTGTCATGGACCCCTCTGGCAATCAAGTGAAGCCCATGGATCCCTCTCAGAACAACATTTTAAATGCATAAAATAACATATATAGGATTACAAATGAAACCAGTTATATTGAAATAAAGTCATCAAGCTATTAAAAAACAAGTACATGGCTTCAGGTGACAGTTTCTAAAGTTCCTTCCAGCTCTAATACTTCACAAATCTTTGAACTGACACAGCAAGAAACTGAAACACAGAGAGGCTGGGACCAACCTAGACTCACAGAACTAGTTAAAAAATAACAACTGTAACCCTAGGGTTCTAGGCTATTCCTAATTCCAACCACATTCTCTTTATCCAACAGGCTAGGGTTGCCCATCTCAAACTATATTCAAGGCTGTAAAAGATCTAAATTCTCTATTGCAGATTACCATTCCCAGTACAGTCCTAGTGGCTCATAGGAGGAAGGGGACACAACAAGTAAGAATGTGCTAAGTCTGAAAACAAAAGGGCTTTAAAAGTAGTTATACTTTTATGGATCTGCAAAAATTTGCTCATAACCAGTGTTTAGAAAATAATTTACTAATACCGCATCAAATACATAAAAGCACAGCCCCTCTTACCTTGGTCTAATACTCAGCTCAGAGACAGTCTGTGCATTTGATGGATGGCTGATTGGGAGGGACCTAAGAAAGAAAAGCAAAGAAGTCACTTCTCTCCTTTCGCTACCTCCATTATCTCAGAATCCTTAGTTTGCTTTTTGGTACATCTCAATGCCACCTTACACATAAAGCTATCCTTGATCCCCTTAACAGCTAGGGCCCAACCCCTCCTCCCAAAGTCAACCTGTATCTATTTCATATACCATTATTTATGTAAAGTTGTTTTCCCTGGCTAGGCTGTAAGCTCCTGGAGGGCAGGGCCTATTTTACTAGCACCCAGCACATGGCCTGGTATACTGTAAGTGCTTAATAAAATGCTTGCGGAGTGACTGATGACAACCTGAAAGCTAGCTCTCTCCAACTCTCATTCCCATTTCCTTCACCATGACAGCGGATGGGTAACCAACTCTCAGTGGTGGAGAGGCATTTCTGTTCCTTCTTCCCATCCCCGCTCTCCCCTGCCTGGATTGCTACCATTCTCAAAAATTAACTGAGTCACGGCGAATTCTTAAGTGCACCATCTGACGAGATTTAGAAATGTGTTTGTTCTTCTGTGCATTTTTACTGAAGCAACACAATTAGGTCCCAATTAGTGCAGACAACAAATCCCCTTGAAGTAGTCACATGCATCTGAATTCACATCATGAAAAATTATGGTTATGTAAAATATGGCAATGGAAATATGCAGTGTGAATTTAAATAAATAGCCATTTCAGGGGACTCACTATTTGAACTAACTGGGACTCAGCCATACTAATAATAAAGGACAATGACAGAAGAGGGGAAAAAAACTATGCAAAGTTGGTGTGAGATTCAACTAAATTAGCTCATTTCACAAGCATTTACAAATGAAACTGGACAGCAAATACAAGGAAAATGGGAGAGACACTAACATGTTTCTACAGTGATCGTTTCACCCTGATGACAAAAAGAATCATGATCTGGACTCAACATCAGCTGAATTAGTTCTATCAAGACAAGCTCTTTAAGGAAGTGGAAATGATACATGAGAAAATCAAGCTAGGAGACCAGGAAGATCTGATTAAATCTGTGCTAGAGGTGACACACTTTTGAAGGCATACAGGGTTTAATTTTTAAGATATCTCAAAAAGAGGAAGATTTCAAAAGAATGGAAAAGATCCTAGATGGCACCAATACCCTAGTGAGGGGCCATCCAAAAGACACCATTCCTACATCTCTACAAGCCTCCATAAGAATGGGCTTTAGCCCATTACTTGAGTATTCAGAGTATTCTCAAGAAAAATACAAGGTCACAAACAATACTCTATAGCACATCTAGTCTTCAAAGTCACATGACTACCCTAAATGCACTCCAGAGAACATATGATCCTGATAGCACTCAAGCTGATCACAAGAAAACTTATTAACAGAGATAAGTGTAGCCTCCAAAGTCCTCTTTTACTGAGAGCCTCCTTCACTGCTGTGTCATAAAAGAGGCTGATAATGAGCCACTCAACAGTTCTCTAACATTAATGCTAAACCAAATAAGAAACTAAGAGACAAAGGTAATTTGCTGCTGTCATGAGGACGAGCTTTTCCCAAAGCCTAAACAAGAGAGGGCCCTTCTATAGAAGACAAGGCTCTCTAGATGCATTGGCATCAACCATCTAAGCAATACAGGCTTCTCAGGAAGAGCCAAGTGGACAAAGAAGGCACAACGCCATCAACGCCATGATCACGGCAGCCTACTGAACAAATACGAAGATAGCACTCAGCAGGGTACCTGGAACACAGCAGATGCTTAATAAATGTACTGACTGACTGATTCACAATGAGCAGGAGCCCCAGCTAAAGGACTGGAGCAGGCTCAGCTATATTTGGGAAAGTACAAATGCTTACCATGATCCAGAACTGCCTGCATCACCAAAGCTATCTTCTTAAATGGATACTCCCAAGTGATGTTATATGGCTTTGATTCAAGGTACAACTACAGAAATATGCATGGGGGTGGCTCCTTTAAGTAGCACATTACCAATGATGACTTACACACAAGAACATGTGTGCCAGGACCTAAAAATCATGCCATGTGAGGATCAGCTCAAGGAGCTGGATGTGGTTAGTCTGACGAGGAAGAGGAGAGGAAGAGAAGGCACGGACTGCTGTCTTTAAGGCTCTGGCCTTCAGGAGACGGTTTAGGCTTGTTCTATATAAATCTAGATGGCAGAAGTGGGAGCAGTGAGTAGATGCTGCAGAGAGGCAGATGTAGGCTGGACAGAAGGAGAAACTTGCACCCAAATGGAACACAGTCACTGAAGCAATGCCAAAGTAGAATGCCTCAGAAAACAAAGCATTTCCCCTCAACTGTGGAGTGGGGGTGGGCAGGTGGGGAATGACACCTCCAAGCAAAGGCTGGACTGGAGATACTTGTTCAGTTATATGTTGGATAAGACAAACTCTGAGGTACTGTCTTTAAAAAAAAAAAAAAAGTTTTTATTCAGAAACACACACATGTGCACATGTACACAAAGCATCCATATGCAAAGAAATCCACAAAAAAAGCAGTGGTTCTTAAAAATGTGGTTCCGGACCCTTGCCGGTCCCTGACCCCTTTGAGGGTAACCTCAAGGTCCAAACTATTTTAATAATAATAATATTAAGAACCTTTTCTAAAAGTGTAAATGCTGATAGATTGAATCCCACATAAACCAAAGTTCTTTGGGAGAAAGGTTCCTCAACAATTTTTAAGAGTTGTAAAGAAATCGTGAGACTGAAAAGTTTGAGAATTGCTTAAACAAGAGGATTTTAAATGAAACTGAATCTACAGGAGACTAATTATGGTATTCTGCAGACAGGAGACAAACTGTCATATATCAAGAGGGAGGGATAACAAGGTCAACCAAAGTGTGGTTCTGGTCTCCACAAAATATCAAAGGACCAAGAGAAGGGCTCAAGAGAATGGGTATATCTTCCACTGAGAATTTATGGAAATAAAGAACAGCACAGGATGAATGTAAGTGGCCTGTAACTGACTTCACCCATGCCAATGAAATCCTAGCTCCATCCATCTTTAAAGTAGCTTTCTTTGAAAACCTGACTTGCTCCAAGCAAATCTGATTTTACTAAGAATCTAATGGGGGTGAGAGGTGTGAGATACATCTTACGAAAGAATCTTAAAAACCAATGGCTTTAGGAAATCCACCTTATTCATTTAAGGTTGAATTCGATTTACAGAAGTCTGATTTAAACACAATTTTTGGAGAACATTTCTACTATTTAAATGAAGCACACATGGATGGATACTTTCCCATTTCTAACTCCAACATCTCCTTAACTCAGACTGACTTCCCTCCCTCTTGCCCCCCCACCAAAAGTCTCCTTACCTGTGAGATGACAAAGTTCTCTGGCCAATCACTCGAGCAGTGACTGACTTTCCAACTTTAAGCCTGGTAGTGGGCTGGGTACCAAGAGGCACATCATCCAGAATCTGGGAGACGTGGATACAGCCAACGAGACCATTTTCGAGGGTCACAACAACATGGGTGGGTTTGACAGACTTCACAATCCCAGTGACCATCTCCCCAGTGGGCAGGGTAGGTTTCTCCAGCAGGCTGCTCACCTCTTCTGATTCTTCCCCTGAAGACTCAGGAGTTACTGAGGGCGAAACTGGAGTCCTCTTCTTGACCGAACTCTCAACAGTTAAGAAGAGGCCAATGTCACTGGGTGTTGCACTCTTGATGATCAAAGACACCCTCTGACCAATCTGCAGTTTCTCTGACTCAAAACGGAAAGTGTCATTGAGGTGAGAGGTCACCGAGAAAGCCACTAGCTGGCCAGTCTCCACCAAGGAGGCTATGGCAAATGTTGTTTCCAAATGCTCTACAACTGCTCGATGCTCGGTGTCTTCCTTCAGCTAGGAAAAAAACAAAAGGGAAAATTGTCTCAATTTTTCTCGCTGAGCAACTAATTTTTGCCCTGCAGCAGTCTTCACTCATGTATCTGTGCTTTTTCTCATCAGCCCCCTATCTTGAAATGCCCTTCCCCTCTTCTCTTTGTCTACTGAATTCCCACCAACCCTTTAGAGCCCCACTTAAATGCCACCTCTTCCAGGAAGCCTTCCCAAGTTCATCTGACTGGTGATGACTTTTCCTTCCACAACTGGACCTTACTTCTGTAACTATTTAATATTTATGGTGTACTTTTGTGCATTCTTGCTATCTGTATTGGTATCATACCCCCTACTTCTAAGCAGACTACAAAGGAACTGTATTTAACTTAAATTTTACATCTTGGCACCACGCTCTGCCTGCAGGAGCTACTTAATCAGAGATGCCTAAAGATGAAATGTTCTAACAGACTGGCTGACAGGGCTATTACAGTGGGAGGGATTCCTGCTTTGGGAAGAGATCTCTCAGGCCCCTCCTAGGACTTCACAACCACTCTTCCCATAAATGACAGGAGACAGCACAGTATACAGTACACTAAGAGTCCTGGAGGAGTGAGGAAGTCTGAGTTCTGATCCCACGCTCTACAACCTTGGGTAGGTCCCTTCCCTCTCTGAACCCCAACTTCCTCATCAAAATGAGGGATTTGATCAGTCTTGTCCTCTTTTTCTGGTTTGATTAGTGTCTAATTTTGGGCTTTCTTCCTTCCATCATTCAACATTCACTAAGCACCTTCTATGTGCAAGGCACTGATGCAAACCAAAAATTCCACCTGCTCCCTGTCAGGCACATAGAGTAGGTGCTTCATAGGCACACAGATGGCCAGAATGAACATCATACAACATCATGCTACTCACTGTGGGTTATGTGTGTGTGCATGCATGCATGCGTGTACATGTGTGTGTGTGTCTCTCTCTCTCTAGGTCTACATCGGAGCTAGTGCCTGTTTTAGAGATTAGAAGCTCCATGAGGAGAAGGGTGGGGTACAATTCTTTGTAAAGCACCTGGCTCAGTGTTACATCATCTTTCATAAATGCTACAAGACAATTATTACCAGACTGCAAATGAAGAGATCGCTAAAAGGAAGCTGAACTCCGAGTAGCCTTGGCATGAGGGATCAATATCAATCCTAGGAAGCAGATGATGAAATTCACCTCTCTTAGAAGGTGTGACAGGGGAGACTACAGGTTGAAAAAGGGTACACACACTGTGGAATGCAACCACTGTTCTAGCTGGCTTTCTTTCTCATAAAGAAGAGCTCAAAATTGGGTGGATGGGGACCCGATGTCAAGGTGATGCACACTCAGAAGTGTGTGTGGCATACATATGAAGAGGCAACAAGGACTTCTTTAAAAACCAAGTTTGAGAAGGATATAAACTTATCACAAGGAAAATGCAGTTAACATCCTATGATCATACTGCTAGGCTACCCAGTATCCCAAAAGATATCAAATGATTCGGTAAACCTAGAGGAAGCAATTCCTAAGAACAGAAGTTGTGAGTCAGCCTACCTGCTTGACTTTTCTGTTCACCAGCTCCTGGCGGAGGGAAACATGAACCTCTGACTTCAGCGTATCAACATGAAGGATGACAGCTTTTGTTCTTTGCCCAGGATCCACCACTTGCCCTGCAGGACCCAGGAAGAGCACAGAATTCACCCCCTTTCTAGGAGAGAAGAGCAAGTCCCCTTGCCTCTTGGTGCCCCATCCACCCACACTGGCAACACCCCTGAGTTGGGAGAAAGGCAAATGCTTCAAGAAGGGATCTGTCCCCAGGCCTTGATACTGCCCAGCACTGGAGGCCAGTCTCTAACTTATATAGGCAGAGGGCTAGATTGTTAGGCAAACCAAACATATGAAAACTAAAAACCCACACTTTCCCAACTATAAATAATGAAATGATTTCATCTTGCAAATGTACTCACCAAAAGATTATTTTAAATAAATGGCACACTGCCCTAGTGCATTTAAAATAATTCTCTTTTAAAACATTTGATTTGAATGCAGTGACTTTGGAGCACAGGCTATGCATGAAGCAGGTTCCTACTGAATAACATATTATGGCATTAATTGGGTAAACTGAAGTATACCCAAATTAGGTCCCTAGGGCCAAGTTGGTCATTATAAGAAAGGGAGTGTAAAGAGAAGTGGGTGACCTTTAAAAAGGCCAAGAGGGGAAGAAAATCCTCACTGGATGGAAGACTCTTTTTGTACTCACCGCCTTGGTGATATATGCTAGCCCTCAATACCAGGCCAGGCACTGAGCCATTGCTGAACGTCAGAGAGCCATCACTCGACGTGTCTTCCACCACCAAATCGACAACTAGCCCTGGTGTCATCTCAGCCAGTGTTTGAGTCAACAATGAGTCTGGGCAGGATTAAGAGACAATAGAGATAGAAGTCTGGTGGCACGGTGCACCCCATCCCCCCACATTGAACAGCACTAAGCAGAGAGAGGACAAAATAAATGTCTTGGGTGGGTGGTGGTGATCACATTTCCTTTTGGGCTACTGTCAGAGAAACAATGGTGCAGTACAGGGGCTTAACAAACTCTTTAATAGGTGAAAACGCTTGCTGGAGATGGACAGACTCTGATGATAACTGAACAAGTCCTCAAAAATCGCAGCAGGTACAGGCATCATTTTTCCCTTAGGGCTGGGAAACTACCCTTCTTGCCACGCCCCGTCCTCCCTGCCCCATCTCATACCTCCCTCCCTATACATGGAGGGCCCAAGCCTTATTAGAGAATTAATGTGCATGAAGAGGCCACTCCTCAGCAATACTGGAGTGGGTGGCTGTGCCTGCCCATACCTCGGCTGCTCATGAGGCTCCGAACACCCTGCAGCTCCTCCAAGCACTGGCTTAGGAGAGAGAGGGAGCTAGCAGACGAGTCCTCCTGGCTGACATCTGACAGGCGCAGGGACAACAGCAGCCGCTCTTTCTCCTCACATACACTGGTCACCTTGGCAACCACTGTCTGCCCCTCAACAAAGTGGTCACTGGTTGTGGTCACAAACTTGTCACTCAAGACCTAGAGATAGAGCGAGCATTAAAGCCTGTTAGCAACACCTCAGGAGGTGGAGGCGGAGGCCAGGGCTGGATGGTCCTCTCCAGCTCTACATGTTACTTAACTTCACAACTCTGATCAATGCAGAGAACAACTATGATTTTAGAAGGACCAATGGTGAGGCATGCCACCTGCCTAGAGTTTCGGAATGGAGCCAATGTACCAGGCTGCACTGGGGAGGTGCATTGGCAAGGAGCAGGGATTAATGGGGAAGGAGAGAGTCAATGAGAAGCATCAGTAATATTTTTTTTAAAGAGGCCATCAATAAAATTTTTTAAAACTACTGAATACTACTTAGCAATCTCTTCTTAATAGCATTAGAATTGAAGATTTACCCCATTAAACTCCTATCTAGATGCTGGTAGTAAGGACAAAGCAGGCTCTAGCTCCCCTGCCTAAAGCAGTTCTCTCCCATTACCCATATGTGCATTACCCGCTGCCTCTCTACTACCCCAGGGATGCCCCTTATTATCAGACATGCCATCTAGGTCTGGTCTCCAACTGCTCAGTCTTCAGGGAATGCCAATAAATCTTAGTGTAAAATAGGAGAAAGGCAGATCTCCTGTGGGGGAGCCCCCAGAGCACCACATACTGCCCCCAAAGATCAAAGAGAAATGACATTTTTAGGGCCAGCTGTATCCCTTGACACCTCCATTAGAACAGATGAAGAAGGGCACTCACTGCGTTCTTTGTTGTTTAAAACAAAGAGACAAAGGAGAAAGGAAAGGATGTCATAATTTAAGGTAAACTTGTAACCTGACACTATAAAAGCCCAAACACTAGGAAACCTGGTCCTGATTGCTGACTTTTTTTGGGGAAAGCTACTCTTCCTTTCAAGGACTGTGTGCTATCACTGATATAAAAGAGCCTCCTGCCAAGGTCTATGGACTACCTGTCTATAAACTACAGTCCTAGAGAGTTATTCAAGCTCACAGTGTTTAAGTAATCTACGTGCCAAAGGTCACACAGCCAGGCAGTGTTAGGGGCAGATTCTGAAGTCAGGTCTTTGGGATTCCATATCCAACACATCCTCTCTTCTGGACTCCTCTAGAACAGCTCATGTTGAGCTATCTTCACATGGCACACGTCTTCCCCATGACAACCCCACAAAGTAGGCAGCAATTCACGCCACCCAGCATTGTGACGTAACACACGTGGCCCCGCACAGCTGAACTTCTGGAAATGTAAACCAGAGCCAGCCACTCCCACCTCAGGAGAAGTTCGGTCCTTCGTGGGCCATGTCTCATTTTACTTTAGGCTCCTGTCTAACCTGGTAAGTCATTCTTCAAAGGGTTTCTTATATGGAAAGAATCCCAAGGAGTAGAAGCAGACTTACTGACTTGGGAGCCAATCCAGTGAGGCCTGATGGGAACTGGACAAAGACACCATAGTCCTTGATACTTTTCACAAAACCAATAAGCAGCATCCCAGGCTGGAATTCAGAAAACACCTTGGGATCCTGGCCATTCTCCACAGCAGAGATCAGGGCGGGCTTCCTGCACAGGACCTGGGGCCACCACATCAAGGAGCATAGCAGGAAGGGCAAAGGGAACCCAATTTGTTAATGTCTTCTGCTTTCCCCTCCCTTCCACTGCCTTCCCTGAGAACCCAAACCACTGGCCCATGAGGAACTCAATAAGAGCCAAACATCTCTGTAAAATGGCTGCTGAAAGAGTCACAAGAAATTCCCTTACTGCTCTCAGCTTCATCTACTCCATCCTACCTCTCCCCGAAACCAGGGGTGGAGAACCTGTGGCCGCCTTCTAAGTCCTTAGGTGTGCTTTCTGACTTTGACTGAGTCCAACTTTACTGAATGAATCCCTCTATTAAGGGGATTTGTTCTGTGAAGTTTGGATTCAGTGAAAGAGCCACACTTGAGGACCTAGAGGGACACATGTGGCCTCAAGGCTGCAAGGTCCCTACCCCTGCCCCCAATTCTTTCCCACCCTAAACCATTCTACCACTGCCTAGTTCTTCAGTACGTTTAATCTGAAATTCAGGCTTCACATTCATTAGAAGATAAAGGACAGATTTCCCAACAACCTGAATTGGGGCCAAAACCAGGGAAATTTTCTGGAATCTAGAACTGACTGAAGAACAATTTGTATCAAAAAGCAGTTCCAAAATTAAAACAGAACTGGATACCTAGAGAAAAAGGGTACAACCATTCCCCCGCATGCACACTCCCTCCCTTCCTTCCTCTCTCATTCACTCCTCAGAATGCTCTCCCATTCAGTGCCTTCCACTCATTTAGCTCAGCATACTAGCCTCTGCCTAAAACACTCACTTGGCCTTTCCATTAGACCCAGAGCCCCACACACTAAAAGGAGGAAATTGGGTTACAGATTTTTTTTAAGCCTGACCTTCAGGTACTACGCACAGGAACCCAGAGCTCAAATCAAGCCTGTCCCAAATGAGGCCCATAACTTGAGTCTCACCAATGAGGCCCAGGACTCTCACTCCTCTCAGACAACAGGAAAGGATACAATGTGACCATCGCTGTGGCTCAAACACAAGACCTTGTGGAGGATATCCCCTTCCTGGAGCCAGTAGCAGAGCAACTGACTGTTGGCGACATTGTCTGACAGGTGTGTTGCAGGAAGAAAGGCATCGATGTTGTTGGGTAGGATGGACACCACCAGTCCCTTCTCAGTCTTCTTCTTCACCTTCACATCTACTAACTAAGAGTGGAAGAGAGAAAAAGAAATGGTCACTTTTCTTGAGCAAAGACTGAGCATGGTCTTGAGTTGAGGCATTTCACAAAATCTAAAACCATCACCCAGGAACAATTTGGAAGTAGGCCCAAACGGTCTTAACACTGTGCATATAACCTTTGACCCAACAATACCACACCTAGGTGTGTATCCCTACAAGATCAAAGGAAAAGGAAGTCTCACATGTATGAAAATATTTACAGCAACTTTTTGTGGTGGCAATGAATTGGAAATTGAAGGGATATCTATCACTTGGGGAATGGCTGAACAAGTTGCGGCACATGATTGTAATGGAGTACTATGAGAAATGATGATGGGGTAGCTTTAGAAAAACATGGTTAAGACACATGAATTAATGCAAAGGGAAGTGGGAACAACTGAGAGCTCACTGTGCACAGTAACAGCAATGCTGTAACAATGATCAACTATGAAAGACTTGGGACTCTGACCAATGCAATGATCCAAGACAATCCTAAAGGACCCCGATGAAAAAAATGTTCTCCTCCAGAAACAGAGAAATAATGAACTCTGGATGCAAACTGAAATAGAATTTTCTTACTTTATCTTTCTCGCTTAAAAAAAAATGGCCAATATGAAAATGTTTTGCATTATTTCATATTTATAACTGACATCTTGTTACTTTGCCCTCTCAAGGAGTGAGGGAGGAAAGAAGAGAATGTGAGACTCAAAAAAAGAAGAAAACATAAAAATAATGAACTAGGGAAGAAAAAAAAAAACACCACCATCCAGAACCCCCATGGGTACCAACTAGAAAGAATGAAACTCTCTCTAGCTGTCCAATCCAACTCTCCCTACTCTCTTCCACGAAGTCTCAGGTGAAACTACAAGATGCATAACTCAACATGGTCTCAGAGTCAGTTAAGTGGGGGAAAAGGAAGAAATGTTCGCCAAATCTCTGTGCTGGAAGGGGTTTTAGAAAATGAATCCAAAATGTTCTACATGACTGCACATATATAACCTTATATCAGATTCGGGAGGGGAAAGGGAGGAGAGGGAGAAAAATGTGGAACTCAAAACCTTTCAAAAAATGAATGGTGAAAACTGTGTAATTGGAAAAAAAAAATACTATTAAATTTTTGAAAAAAGAAACTGAGTTGAAAACTCTTCCCTTCTACATCATATGAAACATATCCTTCCAGTCTCTGAATCAAAGAATCACAAAATTTCAAAGAAAGAGATCTCTGAAATCATCTAAAGAGTCCAATCCTCTTATTCTGTAATGGTTAAGGGACTGGCCCAATGACCCATGGCTAGTGAGTGGCAAACGTGAGTCTAGAACAAACATTTGATAACTACCAGCCCAGTGGTCTTTCCATGTAGCTTTGTCTGAATATCTGACAGCCCATTCAGAAGTTATTGCTCATAACTGAGGCCAAAAATCTGACTCTCTGACATTTCCACCCAGTGTTCCTAGTTCATGCCTCTAGTACCACAGAGAATTAGTCTTCCTCAAGAAAGTCAAAAATTGCAAGACAGTAATTTTGTCCCAAGCTTTTTCTTCTCAACGTTAAACATTAAGTGTTTTTAACCTAGCCTTCTATCACACAGAATACTTACAATGCTAGGAAAAAAACAAAGCCAGAATATACTAAGGTCTTGTCAGGTATGTTTCTTGGAAAAACAGGAGGCTAGACTTGGTTGACTTTAAAAAGTCTCTGGTGTAAAAACTCAGGACTAGAAATTAGAAAATGTAGATTTCAACCTGGTTTTAGCACCAAGTAGGTGGGTGATCTTGGACAAGTCCTTTCCCGTCACCTATATCTCAGTTTTCTCTGCCACAGTAAACAAAGTAAGATGAGCTTGAAAATCCAAGTACCTGCCCAACATGAATTGTATTTTTCTTCTCACTCTGGGCTGGGCCTTCCGCCTCTTTGTCATTGGATAGCCTGAAGGACAAGAGCATCCTCTCCTGCTCCGGCTCACTTTTCAGCACCGTGACCTTCATTACCTGGGAAGAGATCAGCAACGTTGGCTAACCAACTCCTGGGGCATGTACCCACAAGAGAGGGCAGGAAAACCATGCAGGCTTAGCTTTCAATGCTACTCCTTGAGAACCCTCTAGATCCCAGATCAGAGGAAGATTAGGAGAGGAGAAATGATCCAGACCAAACTGTCTGACAACCAGATAGGAAAGAGTACAAATTGACATGAACTAGCCTGCTCTCCCTTGTGTCAACATTATCCTGATAATGGTGAGCTCCAGGTACCCTAGGGGCAGAACCTGGACAGAGAGGACACTCATTCTTTCTTGTGTCTGGTGTGACCACAGCAAAGCTTTAGCCTTCAGTTACCACCCAGTGACCATGAGGGTGGGAGCTGGCTCTTGCCTCAGCACCTACTTCTTCCCTGGACCCAGATGGGACTCCAGCTCCAGCCCTTCCAACCAAATCCTTTGACCTGGGTCACAGAATTACCTATGTCAAGGGCAGGACCCCAAGGCCACTATGTTTCCATCACTGTCACTAAGACCCCTGACTGAATACCCACTACGCTCTTATCCTTTCCTGAACCCAAGGCTGGCCAATCTCCTCTACAGCCCAGGCTCCCAAGAGTCTAGATTTTGCTCCACAACCTACTACTGTGTTCCTACTCTGCCCTGGCTTCACCAGCCACCTGAGAAAAGCAGTAATACCTCAGTCTCTGTAAGTCATCTAGGGACCACTCACCATTATAAACTTATCTGAGAAGAGAGCTGCAATCAACAGGCCCAAATAGGAGTCCTTCATATACAGGGTATCGCCTGGGTGTATAATTCCCCGCCATCTTGAAGCAGGATAAAGGACCTAGTGCTAAGCTTATCAGGACCCCATAGACTTAAGCACTAGGTAGTTACCAACCCAGATGCCCAGCTGGATCTCCCTGCTGGCTCAACTTTTTAATTTCCTGTTGTTGGTGAAAAAATAGCCTGGTTACAGCCTCCATTATGACAGGATGGGTGCTCTCTTTACCTAGTACTTCCCCAGGCCCACGGTTAACCAATTCAACCTTTTCCTCCTCTAATCCCTAAAATTCAGAACTGCTACCCACCAAGGCAGAAAATCTCTTTCCCTGCTACCCTTCTCTACCCATCCATCTCCATCCTCCTCAGCTCTCCCCATTCCTAGCTCCCTGTCCCCCTCTTCCCTGTCTGTTATGTCTTCTGGAATTCCTGCCTGCTCTGTTATGAATAAAGTTTCCTTCATCCCAGCACGATGAATCTTTCCATCTTCTTACAGTCATGGAAACACTTTTTTTTAAAGAAAAATAAAGATTATAAATGTGCACACTGAACAGAATGGGCATTAGCATACATATAATAGAAGAAAATAAGACTGTACATGAAATAGGTCTCTATTACACACTGTGCTTTCATTTTTAAATCTATAATAAGATTAATTTGTAGCTCTCAAAACTGTTGGTCTGATCTCCCTTCTGTACTTTACTCCATTAAAAGGAAAGCCTCAATGACCTCTTCTTTTTTTTTTGTGACCTCATCCGTACCCTCCCTTCCCCCCACCCCTCCCGCCCAGCCATCCCCAGCATCAGGGAAAAAAAGAAAAACAAGGTCAAACAAAATCAACTGGCTGTTTCAAACAATATGTGCCTTATTCTGCATCCTCAAACCTGGTTTTCTACTTTATTTTTAGGTCAGGCATTTATCACCTAATGTCTATGTGACACTATACTCAGTGCTTTACAAGAATTATCTCATCTGATACTCATAGCAACCCCTGGGATATAGGCGCTGTTATTAGCCTCATTTTACAGCTGAAGAAACTGAGGCAGGTAGTGATTAAGTGACTTGCCCAGGGCACAGAGCTAAGATGGAATTTGAACTCAGGTCCTCATGATTCCAGCCAGCATTCTATTCACTGCGCCACCTTGTGGCCTCTTGAAGACCCTGCATCCCTCTCTGCACCCTCTCCAGTACTGAGTGCTCCTTCTCCCATGCTTCCTAAAACAGTGGGCCAGGAAGAGAGGGCACACCTCTGGCTACTTCTAGACTGCTGCCCTCCTCCAGAAGCCTCTTTCCCCATCTAATCCCTCCTCACTGTTCCCCTGACCAGGGCTAGAGCTCCAGAGAATACTGCTCCAGTTCACGGGGCTGCCGGCTGCCATGTCTTCCTGTCCTTCAGACCAAGGGCATCCTGAGGACACCACTGCCTCTGTGGCGAGCTCACCTGTCCCACGTAGAAGACCTCCTCTGGGGTTGAGATGGGTTGGGCACCCAGCTCCCTCTGCAGAACCAGTCCCCTCACGTCATTGTAGAACTTGACAATACAACCAAAGTGCTTGATGCTGCTGATGAAACCATGTGTCTGTAGCTGAGGTTTGGCTTCCTTGTAGCTTGTGAGAGCAGGGAGGCTAGATTCCACCAGGGTCTTTTTCAAAGTCATTAGCAGTTTCTTGTTCTCGGGGTCACACATGAGAACCTGGGAAGGGAAGGTGGGTGGCCATGAGCAAAAGGAGGGCCATGACAGCCCGGTGAAGACCACAGAGAACTGGTTCCAACTCTCCTATTCCCCTAGAGCCTATGTACATTCTCCCTACGGAGGGATTCTCAGCCCAACTGCCTGCTAGATGAAAATCTATGATGTATCTGCTTCTACTAAAAACTCACCTCTTCCAGGAAGCCATCCCAGACTAGCCCTCCAGCAACACTTGCTGCTCAACGTATTTCTTCTGCCTTGAGTTACAGCGATTTTTGTATACAAGTGTCTAACATCTGGCAGAAGGCTAAAACTCAATGCAAGAGTGCATCTGTCCGCTGGTTACCTGGGCCCTGCCAGTACCTTCCAACACAAAGCCACCTTGGCTCAGCAAGTCTCACCCGGCACTTGACTTCATCTCTAACGTGATACTTCTTCTGAGGGTTCCGGATCTGGACATCAGCCAAATGCAAGGTGGGCACAAGGCCTTTGATTTGCTCGGTCACCTTCACAATCATCCCATAGGATCTCAGGGCGAACACTTTGCCCTGGGGAAAGAACAGAAGTGATGATCCAGAGGCTCCAAACAGGCCCCATGTCCCTGACAGGCTGTCTGTGAAAGGAAGCTTTAACCCCACTCCTCAAGTACTCCATACCCCAGCGGCAATTGCCACGCACACAGCACATAACTGCCTCATTTGCACTGTTTCTTTATACATCATACAACTCTCTACTTGGCAAGTGTGTGTTTCCTGCAACTTGTAGACTGTAAATTTCCATGGAGATAAGGACCACGTCTTCTCCCAGAGTAAAGAAAAGCCCGACAGGCCAGTGTGAGCTGTCCACAAGTATGAATACAGCCCTGTAGCTGACACTTCCAACCCCCGCCCCCCCCCCCCCCCCCATTTTACAAGGTGTAACAAACTGAACCATGAGGATGCTATGACCAAGCCTAACACACTTAAATCAAGGAAACGGTCCCTCTAACCTAGCCACATGTGAGGTGATGAAAGCTAACCATGATACCGGTGGCAGGTACTTCTGAGGAGGGGAGTGACCACGTGGGAGTTGGGGAGGGGGGCGGTGCGGCAAGAACACCTGAATGCCCCTCTAAGTGTGCGGGCTGCCTCTGCTGGTTAGACTACTTCCGTGGAGGGCCTCACCTTGACTATCTGCCCTGGCTGGAGGTCATGATATCTCAGGAACGGAGTTTCAATGATGTTCCTAGGACAAACAGGAAAAAACAGAATCAAACAGCAGCAGAGGTTGATGTGGCCAATGAACAATGGTTCCCATACTGACAAGAAGGATGGTTTGTACGGAAAGTGACATTCACGACAGTCTCTTGCTATGGTACACATCGTGTCCTTGTGGAGACACATGCTCTTGCACACACTCTCACATTCACACACCTACACAGCACTCTCTCTCTCTCTCTCTCTCACTCACTTACGTTTTCAGAGACAACAATGCCATATCATCCATTGGGCTGAAATCAATAACCCGACACTTGTGTATATTTCCAGGCTGGAACTTCTCTGGCTTAAAGGACTTCTCCGTCTGGGAGAGGTGCATGATCTACATATAAAGTACAGTTATTGTAGGAGACTGTGAGATACCCAGCTGATCCAGAAACACAGTAGATGAATTTCCTAGTGCTCTGGGGAGACTTGGGAAGCTAATAGGAAACCATCAAATGAGCTTTTTACTAGTCTGTCTGTCTGTCACCTCTCCCACAATTGAACAGCACAAGGGTGACAGCAGATTGGAAGGAGGGGAGAACAGGGTGGCTGGGCTAAGCTGAGACCATTTCAAGGCTGGCTGAGTGTCAATGTTGACAAATGCATGACAATTAGGAGTGATGGGCAGCCTTACTAGATGCCAGGCCAGCATTGTGCTTCTGAGAAGAAATTATTGCCATGTGCCCATGTAGTAGATATTAACTGAGCCAAGAGAGAATGCAAATTGGAAAATGATGATTTCATTAAATGTGTGCAGAGGGAGAAAACAATAAAACACTTGGGAACACTTCTAAAGCAGAAACACAAGCTAGTGAATGGGCTATATCTTCCTCCAGATCAGGACCTGAGTCACTGCTTATGACACTGGACAGTTTTGCTTTTTATAAGACAGATGAAAGCATACCCTATTGTCCAACAAAAAAGCGCTTGTCACAAAAGAGAAACCTCCCATACACAACCTGCATGCCTCTTTGTTCTTTCTATACTTTACCATCAGGACAACCAAATCAGAAAAGATTGGGGCAATGGGCTATCTTATATAGTCTCTGATACTCCCTACAGTCTGAGAGTACACACTTGCCAGAGGAGTGCTCTCTTAAAAAACAAAAGCGGAACAGCATGGACTCAGTATCTCTGACCAGTGGCCAGAGAGGTCACTGGGTAGCAAGTGTTGGCTCACACAGAACCATGTGCAATTAATAAGTTCCCAACAGCATTAGAACAGGCTACTTCATTGAGCAGTGAATTCCCCATCATGCGAGTTATTCAAGTAGAGGCTAGATGGGGTTTTTGGAAAGCAGCTTCATGCTTCAGGAATGTGTTGGGGTATGTAACTTTAAAAACACTCCGAGGATCCTAGGGCTTTTTTGAAAAGCAGACAGCTTCCTAGATAACATGCTGTATCAATATACAGCAAACAGGTATCAATTTTAAAGAAAAATACATGCATCTGGAAATCCAAGTAAATCCATTCAATCAAGGTAAACTAATACTACTCTAGAAAAGTAATAGATTCAAGGACCACCCAACCAACATCCTCCATGGACTTCCTGAAGTAGAACAAGACAATTCCACACAGATATGAGAGCAAGTAGCCAAGATGCCAGATGTCCTGCCCGCCCTTCTAGTAACAACAGGCCCATGCCTGCCCTCCTCACCCTGGCATAGGCCAGAGACCCATCCTTCAGCCTGAAGGTGGCACCAGCCTTTGCAAAGAAGCCCTGGACAGGCACATCATTCAACACGGCTCCAATGAGATGGTGGCAGAGACGAGTGATAGGACGGCCAGCTTGCAAGAAGGAAGAGTGCAATGTTAGTCGGACAGACTTGGTACGTGGATGAACTGAGAGGATACAGGCCCTCACCTGTGAGGATGATCAAGGAAAAAGACACATTAAATAAAAGGCATGGCAAATCAAGCCTCCTAGACCAGACCTTCCAGAGGGCCAAACTCTCAATCTCCCTATCTGTCACAAAAATGTATCAACCACCCATGCATAGCCAACGGGCATTTACTCTGCCTGCATGGCCTTTATCTACCCATCCACATCACGGCAATATTACTGCCTTGGCTCCAAGATGTCAGGAACCACAACTGCCTAAACTGTTGTCCCAATGTAATGAGATGGTCAATCAGGGCTTTGAGATGGTAACTGGCATTAATATCTACAGTTCAGGAATACCACAATCACACTAGTGATTCCTTACATATAAAAATGGTGGTTTTGCTGCTCTGGACACTGGTTAATCTCTGCTGAAGCCTCAGGTGATTACAGAGACAGCTTATTCAGGACCCAAGGCCCATAACGGGGAAGAACAATTAACATATTCATTAATTAGGTTTCCTTCTACAGCATTCTGTAAACTGTAAACTATACTATAAATGTGAGCTATTACCATAATTGGTGACAACAATGTTACATTAAAATAATAGATTTGTCCTTGATTACAACTATCATACTGGGAAAAGATTAGAAAGTCTGGCTTCCTGCTAAAAACACTTAAGAGCTTATATATAATTCAAACCTCCAAAATTTCTGAGTCCAAATAAATCACTCCATGATGAAAGGAGTGCAAAGAAAACTGAGACAGGTAGGTAGCACAGTGGAGAGATCCCAGGATTTGGAAGCAGGAACACATGAGTTCAAATACTACCTCAGAAACACACTAGCTGTGTGACTCTGGGCAACTTCGTTATTGTAAGCAACAAATGACATGATATATGTAAAATATAACACAAGTACTATTATTAATTTTTATAATGGTTCTTCCTTTTATAAATTCACCAGGATAAAGATAAGGAAAAAATAACAGATCACAGACGAAGTCACAAAAGCACATCCTCCAAGTTCCAGATCTTGCTGCCTTTCCCTGGTCAGGGAGTTGACTTAGTGTCAAGAAGCTTTGGCCTCATAAGGTCCTATATTGATGGAACGGCCACTTCCCCCTAGGGGAGAGGGAAGGGCAGCTGGGGAGAGAGTCTGGCAATTCTTACCATTTGGGTTTGGAAGTAATGGCTTGTCTTTTTAGAATTCAAGTGCATAAAGTCAACCAGTCCAGTGAAGGAGGAAAGGAAGCTCAAGGTGAGACCATGAGGGGTCACCTGGAAAGAGAAGGAACAGTGAGCTTAAAGAGACATTTCCTAGATTTTATCTCATAAATCAGGCAAAGCAATAAAAGACAGTCAATGTTGGAGGAAGTATGGGGAAATAGGCAGACCCATATGTGGTCAGCAGAAGTATGAAGTAGTTCAACCATTCCAGAAGACAATTTGAATTTATACAAAAAAAGTCTCTAGTGAGTTCACACTCTCCACCTCAACCATCCCATAGCTGGACATAAAGGTGGGTCAATTACACAAATTTCCCATATGTGAAAAAAAATTCATAGCAATACCCTTTGTGGCAGCAAAAAAAACCTCCTGTTTTAAAAAAAAAAGGTGTTCATCAATTTAGGAATGGGTGAAATACTCTATCTATTTAAAGGAATGGTAGTATACTTTACAATGAATATAAGAAATCCAGAGCAATATGGGATGACTTATATGAAACTGATATACAGCAAAGGCCATGGAATCAAGAAAATATGCGCAATATTAACAATTTTGGTTAACAATAACCTAAAAAGGAATGACATTGGAATACTACCAGACTTAGATGAATAGGATGACCCATTCCTGGTCTTAGAGAAAGCAGAAAAAATACACCACTCCTGTCTCAGGAAAAGCGTAAGATTACAAGTGCGTAATGTTGCATGTAGTGTTAAGACTTAGTTTGCTGTTTGAATTTTACTCAAATTTTACTTGGTTACAAGGAAGAATTTAGTACGAGGGAGGAAACAGGGAAATTATTCTGGTAGTTTTTTAAAAAAGAGAATAAATAAAAGCTATTAACTGGGAGAGGGAAAAGATTGTCTTTTAGAGGAGGTAAATGCCTTTTCTAAAAATGAGTTTTTAAACTTTTTTGTGTCATCGATCCTTTTAATAGTCCAGTGAAGTCCCTTCTCAGAATGTTTTTAAATGAATAAAACATATATGAGCACAAAAAAACCAATTACGTTGAAATAAAGTTATCAAAGTATTTTTTAAAAACATCGTCACCAAGTTCACAGACTACAGGTTAAGAATCACTGCTCTAAGATCTGAGGGCTCACACTGCCACAATGACAGCAGGTTTCTTTCCTACTCTGGAGTTTTGTTTGTTTAGAGCTAGAAATCCCCTATGAGGTTACCAAGTCCAATCCTCTCACTTCACAGGTAAGGAAACTGAGGCCCACAGGTTTAAATGACCTGGCCCTCCTAGACCACCCCTTCAGGGAAGGGTAACAATGGGAGCACAACACCCAAATGCTTGTTCTTTCTTTGGACTGTAAGCTCCACCCATTACCAAGTTCCAAAGGGGAAGATGCTCTGGGAGGCTCTTGTTAAGATGAAAAGACTCAGTCCCACTTTAAGAGAGCTCCCAGTCTAATGGTGGGAGGGGATGGAGAGGGGAGATGAACTTTGATATTGAACCACAGAAAGTGCTTAGGAACAGCAATGCTCAGCTAGGAAAGGGAACTGTCCAGGACAAGTAGCCTGATCAACTGAGCTGTATTGCTCGGGGACTCAACCAATTTGGGTTAGTTGGTATCCCACAGCTTACTTACCTTCTGCACCTGAGCTTTAACCACCAGCCCTGGTAACAGGTTATCCAGCGTCCAGTTTTGCTCCTCTGTAGCAACAGCTGCAGAAACCTGCGACTGCAGAGTGGCCAGATGGACGCTTCCGCCATTGCCCTTCACTTCTTCAATGAGGCAATTCAGATACTGGCCCACATGCAGTCTAGTACCTGAAAGTGAAGGTAGGAGAATCTTCCCTATGGTCCAAATTAGCCCTGAAGGAGCTGTTCCTCTGCCAGAAAAATTCAGTCTCCAGGGCCTAGTTATCATTTCAGGTCTACCTCTTGGGAGCAGTTTATTTCCAATCAATCAATTCAGAAGTGTTTATTAAGGACATTCTCTGTATCAGGTGAAGGGCTGGGCAGTAGCTGCTTTTAAAAATTCCATATTCACAATGGATTTTATTAATTCCTTATAATTCCCTAGGGCTAAGCTTAGAATAAAAACTGCCCCATGAGAATGAAGCTGAAGGCCCAGACAAGTCTCCTCACAAGAGGCCAGGTGAGCCAGTAGCTCTAAAAGAAAACCTCTCAATAGAACACTACAAGTGTTCACACCATTCCCCATCTCCACCTAAGAGCTTCTGCATTCTCCAAGGCCTGGCTCAAATGTTCTCTTTCCTGTAAACTTTTTCCCACTTCTCCCAGTCACAAATGAGCTTTCCTTTCCCCCAACCTCACATGACACCAAATCCTTCCCCTCATGCTTTTATCATATCCATTCTGCCCCATGGCTATTGTGCAGTACTGCATATCTCCCCTTGCTAGAATAGGAGCACAGGCCTTCAACCTTCCTTGCATCCTCTAGCCTCTGGGACGTTCTGGATATGGAGGAGAACGTTCAGCCCCTAGGATGGTGCTTTACCCATACTAAGTATTTAATAAATGGATGATGAATGGATGCATCAAGAAAGAGGAATGAGAGTCCACACTCCAGGTGACTTGCTAAGTAAGGCCTTGCCAAACCCTTTCTTTCTATACATTCAGTAAAACAAGCAGTCTTGACCCAGCCCCAATGACTTGCTTGACAGCCTGCATGATGAGCCTGATGAGCTAACAGCAGTAGTCAAGTGGCCTTTACAGAATTACCATGATGGGGTCCTATGTAGCCCCTTTTAAATAAGTGATCTTTCAAAATGAGGCTAAATGCACACCTCCTGCACATAATGGACAGACTCCCCCACTCCCACCCCTACCCCTCCCTCATCTCTCCCCTCACCTTTGTTCTTTTGCTTGATGTACTCCTGATCTTTCTGCCAAGGCAGGAAAGCTTTGGTCCCTCCCACACCAATATCCACCAGGTAACCATGGTCTTCCACACTGTGCACCGTGCCTGTGAGCAGCTATGAGACAAGGGAAGCACGCATGTGGACACGCTTGGCAGTCACCCTTCCCACACATGCATCCTCCCCCCAGCCTCAGACCACATACCATGCCTGGCTTCAGGGCCCCAGGGCTCAGCGCTCTGTTGACATCCTTGGGGTTCAGAGACAGTCGGACGCTCTTCTTCTTCGAGGAGGAATTGAGGCCGCTGACAACACAGCGGACCAGCATCCCTGGCTGGAATAACTTGGACAAGGGAGCCAGGTCCTACACAAGGAAGACCAGAGAGCCCAGCTACAACGTTTGTCCTCCTAAACCAAGTCAGGAAACCCTGTGTCCCACTTTCTCAAATGTTTTCAAAAACAGCCTGTAAGCTGGAGGGGGAAGTCAATATAAAAACTACTTGCTACCCATCTTGCAAGAAAACTGACTGGGGACTGAGTGGCTGGGATCTGCCGGAGATAGGTCTGTACCATGTTTTCCAACAGCAGCAATGAATGGGCAGAGGCATCACAGATGAGTGACATTAGCTGCCCACTTCCACCCCCCCAGACCAGGCTGCACCAAGAAGGCAATGCAAACTGCAATTCAACAGCCAAGTATCAAATGAAGACCGGCAAGCTATCCACCAATAGGTAAATAACTAATAATAAAGAGAAATGCAAATTAAATCAACTCTGAGGCTTCATTTCCCATCTATCAGATTGGCGAATATTGGAGGGGCTGTGGGAAATGGGCAGGGATCACAAGAGTGCACGGCATGCAGAAAGCACTTTAGAAATGCTAGATGGTTCACTGGTTGACCCATACGCAGAACTCCCAAATTAATTCACATGATGATCACAATAACATAAAAGAAACCCGAGTGAAAGATTTCCAACACTCTGGTCAATGAAGAGATCCATCGTGAGTTCTGACCACAGGTGGGAGCAGATCTGAGGGGTCATTCCTATTATTCCTACACCCTGAAATCTCTTAACTGAAGAAGCTTTCTAATTACCACTTAGAGAGCAGTCAGACATCCAGGGGCACCCACCCCCCCAAACTCCTTAACAGTCCCAGACCTGGGGCCCTCTTACCTCCAAGGGCTCCTCCCGATCCACCTGCTCATTCAGTTTCTTGGTATAGGCATCGCAGATACTGGTTGCTTGCACATACCCCCAGAGGCCATTGGGCAGACTGACCACAAGCTCCAGATCTTTTACCTCCTTCACACAGCCAAGGAGCCGCATCCCTTCACTCAGAGCCTGGAAAAACAGAAAATAAATCACCTCATGGGGTGTGGCGCACATGGGAGGCAGGGAGGGCACACGAGGATAAGACACTGGGTCTGGAGACTATATGTAGTCTCAGCTTTGTCACTTGTTGTGACCTTGGGTGATTCCCTCTCTGAGCCTCAGTTTCTCCACTGGTAAAACAAAGTAGTTTAGATGACCTCTAAAGTCCTTTTCTTCTAGGACATTCTATGACTCCACCCAAAAAACCCCAACAACAACAAACCCCTGGTATTTCAATACATGAGACAGGTCAAGAAGTTCTCCACTTGCTTCCCAAACCACACTACTGACTTCTGGCCAGAACAACTGGGACCACTGGCAGGGGACAGGGACCTAACAATTCAGCAGCAAAGAAGTCAGAAGAAGCCAGCCTGCGAGTCACTGGCAAACAAACCTCAATGCTGAGTATCCCATACTGCTCTGCTTCAGGTTTTCTGGGCTCTTTTTTTTCTGCTTTTGGCTTTTTACTTTTAGCAGTTTGTTCTTGGCTCCTTTTTCTTTTGCGGGATCCTTCCTCAGTAGGAATCTAGAAGAAATCCCCACAAAGACCCAGAGAAGTCAGGGACAAAGAACATAATGCAATTTCCAACTTTTCCCTCTGATGGCAGCTGATTCATATTTCTGATCAAATGCTCCATTTTCCCTGCCCAAGATGGAGACCTACATATCCTCTCCTAGTTGACAGATCAAGTCATCTTTCCTAATGTTTTTGAAACCTGGTCCTCATCACATCCCTATCCTGCTCAAAGACCTTCAGTGGTTCTCCATTCTCTCCACTATTAAAACTCCTTAGCCTCTGCTATAATCTGGTTCCAATCTATCTTCCTTCCTTCCTTCCCTCTTACTATCACCTGCCCCTTTATGCACTCTAAGCTACAGGTCCAAGCATCTCCACCTGGTGACCCACCTCAAATGCCACCTTTTCCAAGAACCCTTCCTGGCCCTTCTGTCAGAAGGGCTCTTCTGAACTTGGAAGCACTGCCTTCTCTGTACCATCTTTATGCTACCTTCCATATTCTGTCTTATATCACAGCTAATTTGTATATATATTTTATGTCCTATTGGACTATGAGAGTTGATGACAGGACCATGTCTTATTTGTCTCCCCAGCTCTTATCAAGCCCAAGGCCTTGTTGCAATAGGTGTTCAATGAAAAGTCTGTGGAACTCCTAGACTGCAGTCTAGGAGTTATGCTATCAAGCAATCAAAAACATTTCTTAAGTTCCTGCTACTATGTATCAGGTACTCTGCTAGGCATGGGGATATGAAGTTTAAGTGCACAAATAAATACATATGGAACAGACATTAAAAAAGGGAAACTGGAGGGATCAAAGAGGTCTTCATGTAAATGGTGGCACTTGAGCAGAATTTTAAAGAAATGATTCTCTAAGTTGGAGGTTAGAAGAGTGTGGATTCTAGGCATGGGGGGGGGGGGGAGGAATTCTGGGGGAGAGAGAGCCACCGTAAAGGTAAAGAGACAGGAGATAGAGTGCCCTGCATGAAGAAAAACAAGATAGTCTGTTTAGCAGGATGGTTGATTAACAGAAAGAGAGCAATGTATCGTAACAGCAATTTATGAAAGGCAAGTTAGGGTCAGGTTGTGAAGGGCTTTAAATGCCGGAGTATTTCTATCTCCTACGTGATCCTACATGTAACAGGGAGGGGAATGACATGATCAGAACTGCACTTTAGGAAAACCACCCACTGTGTGTGTGGCTGGACTAGAGAACGGACAATCTTAGGGAAGGATGAAGAGCAGAGAGAGGTTGGACTATTTAACATCAGCTTTACATTTATGTTTCTGTGTTCCTATGACCCTCCTCTAGTTTTCCCTGAACCCATCTCAAAAACAGCTGAAGTCTCACTTCACTTTATTCCAAAAGAGCACCAGGGTGTCTTACATCTACAATCACGAATATCGCAACAGTAAGTTATGAGAAAAATCCAGAGCCTCAAATCTGAGCAACCTGGTACTGGGTGCTCTTCTTAGAGGAATCTGACACTGACACACACTCTCTCTCTTAACCCATTCTAAAATTCAGTCTTCTTAAGAGCCCTAGAGTCAAACTGTCATTCCCTGTTTCTGGTCACACATGTACTCAACTTACATCAAATAAGTTATCATGTTCAAAGGGCTGCTGGGGAGCTTTTTCTGGATGTGCCTTCTTTTTTGAACCCCCTCGAGGGAAGCTGTCCTCCTGGGATGCCATGTCAGTATCTTAAAGAAAAAAACACAGTAAATGACAGTGAAATGTAATGAATCTCCCTAAGCATCACTGAGCCAGACTCAGAAGTTCTGGATCCCAGGCCCTAAACAACCCAATGTTTTGAAAACTATTGTCTTCAAAACATCTTGGATCAACTGCTGCTGCTTGATCCCTTGAGCCTCTTATAAAACACCCATTTCCAAGGAGCCCTCAATGCTATTACCACATTAACAAGAAAACCCAAAGGATCACTTTATAACAATTACAGGCAAACTATCTCACAGGAAAGCTAGATGTGGTGATAGAGAGGTTCACTAACGTGACCAATTCTGTCCTGTCTATAGCAGAGGTCTCTCCTGTTTCCTCAACTAGACACTTGTGTCTCAGAAAGAAAAGTCAAATACTTACTAGTTATATACTATCAAGGCTGGATGGAGTGCAGAGTCTAAAGGGAGAACTAACTGCTGGGCATTGTGCCAGTTTATTTACTCCCCTGGTTTGCTCATCTGTAAAATGGGGATAGTAAGGCTTGCACTACCTACCTCATGAAGTGGTTGTGCTATAAGACTGGATGTTCAGTCATGTCTGACTCTTCACGTCCCCACGGACCATACTGTCCATGGGCTTTTCTTGGCAAAAATACCAGAGTGGTTTGCCGTTTCCTTCTGTGGATCCTTCGGTCAGGCAATCAGGAGTTAAGAGACTTGCCCAAGATCACAGAGCCAGGGAGGGCCAAATGGCCAGATCAGAATTGAGTTCCTTCTGACTCCAGGTCCCAAGTTCTTTCTACTGAGCCTTCTCAGTGCTTACCAAGGATCAGATAATGTGGATTATTATCACCATGTGAACATCATATGAAAACTACCCTCTGGGACCCTCAGAAAATTGTTAATTTGCCCACGGAAAGAGAAAACATTGGTGGTTCCAGAACCCTTATAAAAACCGTCCAATCTAAACACTTTTTGCATCTCTGACACCCGAAGCGCGCTGGTAAAGCCTATGAACCCTCCCTCCAGGGAACGGCTTTCAATGCACAAAGTAACGACACAGGATTACAAAGATTAAACTGAAACAGTTACCAACATATACTAAACAGGAAACCCTAAGTGCACAGGTCGAGCCCGGGGTAATACCCCCCGCCTAGCCCAACCCCTCCTTTGGTAAATGCGGCCGGAGGAGGAACACTCGGCCCAACACGTGAAGCGTGCGAGCGGGGCCGGAGCCGGCCCGCCTCCCAGCGCACGCAGCCTCCCCTACCTGTCCCGGGAGCCGCCGTCAGACCGGGGTCGGGGAGGGGGCCGGGGGACGTGCGTCTCGCCAGCTACGGGTTTTCGGCCCACGTGGATCAGCGACCCCAGAGCATCCCCGGAAGTATATCGCTGTCTAAAAACTGCTTCCGCTCGCTCCCGGGCAAAGGGGAACGCGCGGGGGGAACGGGAGGGGGGAAGGGGCGGGAAATCAACGACGGAAGGACAGAGGCGTTCCAACTCCAACCAATCGGCGACGAGACTTGCCTTCCTCTCGCCCTATTAGCGGACGCCGGGGGAAAGGCAGGCTCTTCCGGGTCGGGGTCGGGGTTGGGGGCGGTGGCAGCGGACAGTGAAGGGCAGCGGCTGCGGCGGCTCGTGTGATCCGGTGAGCAAATTGCGGGCGATCCCGGACCCCTAATTCCTCCTTCCGGGCCCCTCCTACGGCGAGCCGGGGGCCCCGAGTCCCTTCGAGGCCCGGAGTACCGCGAAGTCTGCGGGGGAGACGTAAGGGCCGAGTCCCTCGCGCCGCGGAGGCCAAGGCCGGCAGGCAGGGGGCCCTGGAGGAGGGCGAGAAGGAAGGCGGGACCGGGGCGAGTGGGGAGTGGGGCCTGGGGAAGCGCCTTCTCCCGGCCTGACCCTAGCTCTCGTTTCCTCATTCAGTCGGTCACCTTCCGTGTTTCCAAAAAACGAGCACCCCTCTTCTCCCCCTCCCCCAGTCTTTTTCATTAAAGTGTACTGAAAAAATGGGGGAGGGAGGGCTGGGAAAGGAGTGGGGGAGGGGAGCGAACGGCCCTGGAAATGGAGCAGTGACTGGTGGTCAATAATTGAGGCAGGATTAAGAATCTTGGGTGTCAGAGGCGGGGGGCGGGGGGGGCGGGGCGGGGAGGACCCTAGAAATAAATGAGCTGTAGTCCGTAGGAGGAAAGGGGCCTTGGGGGTTGGGGGGTGGAATTTACGAGTCCTCGGTCACATGGTAAGACGCTTCGGGTACCGAAGAAGGGAAGGACAGGACCTGGAGTGAGTGGGGGAGTACAGGAGCAAACTAGCGGTTTCACATTTGGAAGCTCCGAGTTCGAGACCTACTCGTACTTGTCTGTCTCCTCAGCATCTTCTCCAGAACTAGGCACATAGGGGTCGATTGGGTGCAGCCGAGAGAATGGAAGTCAGTTAAGCTAATATGTGCCAGGTAGTTTGGAGAACAGCGTAGGACATAGAAAACTGGTTCCTGACACTTGGAAAACTTGGGTTCAAGGCCTGCTTCTGACTGTCCTGGCAGTCTGACCCTGGCAGGTCACTTAACCTCTCTCAGTGCTCTGGGCAGCACAAAAACTATAAGTGATAGGGAAGGTGGTGACTTGCGTTGGTAGGAAGTTTCCACATCTGAGAGTTCCTATACCAGTGGAATCACACACAAGTCCAGTGTCTGTCTCTACTTTGGAAAATTCTAAAATAAAAGATGGGGTTCCTGTGCCCTAAGAACTCTGAGAAGATAAGCACAAAACAAGATGCCATAAAAGATAAGCGATCCCGTGGCTGTGGGTGATTAGTCTTAGATTTAGAGCTGGAAGGGGCTATCCTAGACCCTTTAGCCTTACCTTTAACAAAATATGAAAAAGAACAGTAGCCCTAGCATAGCAATAGAAAAATAAATATCTAAAGTAGACTACAGTATATAGAGTTTCCAATTTAAAGTACAAACTGTGTTGCAGATTTTAGCAGTTCGGTAAGCAGGTTGTATCTTTCTTCTAAAATCTTTTAACAGGGGCAGAATTAGAAACTTAACCTCCTTATTTTGTTATTGCTGTGTGGATTTAAAGGCCCATGGCAGTGGTGCCGAGAGTATTATATTTGGAATCAGAAAAGCTATATTTTAGTTGCTCTCTTGCCATTTTATAGACTTTGTGACTTTGAACAAGTTGTATAAATTCTCTTAGTTTGTTCATCAGCCATAAAATAGTAATAACAATAATGTTTTTAGTTTGGTAATTCATTATGCCCAAAGTTATCTTAATCTTTATAACAGTCCTGTTTCTTGTTCATCCATGTCCCACTCTTTGTGACCCATTTTAGGGTTTTCTTGGCAAAGTTACTGGAGTGGTTTGCCATTGCCTTCCTCAGCTCATTTTACAGATGAGGAAACTGAGGCAAACAAGGTTAAGGGACATACTGAGTGTCATATAGGTAGTAAGTGTCTGAGGTCACATTTGAACTCAGGTCTTCTGACTTCAGACCCAGCACTCTATCCACTGAACCATCGCTGCCTTCGCAACCCTGGGGTAGGTGCTAGTATCTGAGGTTGAGAGAGACTTGGCTGGGATCACACTCTATTAAGTAAAGTATGTGAGGCTAGGTATAGGACTTGATTACCTTATAGAGCTATTGTGAGGATCAGGTCAATAAGTTATTTAATAGTAAGTAGCGTCTAAGGGCTAGGCACTTGTTATAAGTAAGTACTGAAGATACAAAGAAAAGCAAAGAAAAAAGGCAACAACACGCAAACCATTATGTATAAACATGAGAAAATGTATATGAAGCACTTCATCTAAATCAGGAAGTACTATAAACATTTGAGCTCGCATTATTTGAATTGTAATGTACCCCTGCCTTTTCCCCTCCCCCAGAATAGCTGTCTTAGCTACATCAATGCTAGAACTTCAGATAGTGGGAGAAGCAAGGCAGCAGTAGATAGAGTGCTGGACATGTATTATAATCCTGCTTCGTCAGGGACAAGTCACTTAACTGTCACTGTCTGCCAGTTTTCTAACATATATATATATAAAGTGCTTTGCAAACTTTGCAAATAAAGTACTATGTATGTCAGTGTTAGTGACTATTATTAAGAAGTCCAAAAAACATATATTGAAATAAATGTAACTTATTTGCTCAAATTAAATTGCAGCCAAACCAATTAATTGTTGGGTTTTTCTTCATATTTAGGATTTAAATTATGGCAGGTCCAGAATCTGACAGTCAATATCAGTTCACTGGTTTTAAGAAATACTTCAATTCATACACCCTTAATGGCAGAAAAAACGTAAGTACTTGGTGGTGATACTTTAGGCAGTCCTATTTTAAGACAATTGTGTCCAATTTAAGACAATTGTGATGTAACATTATTTTTCTGGTTGGTTTTATTCAGTATGTACTGGCCACTTATGGAGGAATTGCTTTGCTCATACTTTACTTCAAGGCAAGGTCTAAAAAAACTCCAGCTGTGAAAGCGACATAAATGGTAAGATACTGACATTGGTATGTAACAATACTTGGCACTGAGCAGCACAAATTCTGTGTTTGGGTCCTGAGTTACTTTGCTTTAAGAAGGTTTTCTGGAGTTTAAGGTCTATTTGTAGGGTATGTTACAGATGAAAAATGCCTGTAATACAGAAACCATAAGAGAATACTATGTTAGAGGGCAGCTGTCTTCTCGTAGCACTTTAGGTGTCTTTGAGGGATAGAGCGGTTTGAGTTTCACCTCCCATATTTGGAAAAGTGATATTGTCAGAACTTTAAGCATTTCTTTGGTCTTTACTCTTGTTAAACCTGAAGTTTTCTGCTAAATTCTCAAGTTAGTTTTTAATCACTATAAAACAGATGCCCTTAGAACATATAATTTAAGTCATAGTTTAGATCATGTGTTTCTAAATAGTCCCTTAGATGTTTTGATAATAGCTTTAACAAATGCACTAATTCTTTGCAAAGGACAGGCTTTGTAATTTTTTTAGGTGAAATAAACATGTTCTTGGAACAGTCCACCTCTACTCATCCTTTCCAGTCCAATTCAACTAACACCCTCTCCAAGAGGCCAACCTTATCCTCCCTTTACACCACCTCTTCCCTCCAAAGCTTATCTAATACTTGTCTGGCATTTCTCATACACATAGTATTTTGTATTTTATGTACTTCAAAATGGCAGATACTACATTCTATCTTTCCTAGAAGCTAACATGGTATTCTCTACACTAGATGTTTAATAAATGCTTATTAAATTGAATTTTCAACTTCCGTTTAATAACATTCTTTTCCCAAAGCAAATACTATGGCATCTAATGCTTAACAAATGTTTTCCTTTAAATTGGTATATGTATTCACGTTTGTTTATTTTTGGTTTTTCTTTTTATAGGAGTCCAGTATGTGTGTGTGTATATGTGTATACTTTGTCCATCATCAAGTTCCCTGGCTAAAGGACCTGCTGTTAACTTAGCATGTGATCTGAAGTTCTTGAAATAAAACATGAACTCAGAAAAGTTGGCTTGTTTTTATTTACAAGGTATCAAAAATATAAAAACTGTACAAAATACAACAAAGGCAGAAAACTGGCAGTGACTTGTCTGTCTAAATCTGCTTTTTGTTTCCCAAAGCAAGGCTCTGTATTGGAGGTAAGCAACTGAAATGTCTGCATTTGACTTCAAGTGTATTATATTTTGTTTATCAGCTAACTGAAACCAAAATTTAGCTGAACATCTTTATTCTAAGCTCCCTCCACAAAAGGTTGTTAGTTTACAACCTAGGGGACTAGGGAAACGTAGGAAGTCACTTCACATAAGAGAATTTCTTTATTAACAGAAGCTATTCCTTCACTGGCTTATGAAATTCTCAGTTGCACTGAAGTTAATTACTTAGACCTCTGTAAATAGTGCAGTAAGATTTACTCATGAGGCCAGAGGTTTATTTAAATTAAGACTAAGCCCCTTCTTATTTGACATCAGTGGGCTGAGAGAGTGTATGTGATTGTTCAAAGTGAAGAACAGTTAGGAAACCATTAGGGTAGGCAACTGATCTGTTGCACTTAAGTACTAGGTACATTAAGTGCCAGACAGTAGCTAAATTTCATTTTTTTCGTATCAGGAATATACCCAGCTTCATCCAACCTAAACTTAGTGTTACATTGGACACTAAGGGCTTTGAATCTTCAAGTAGGTAAAAATTATTGAAGTCATTAATTGTCTGGTTTTTTTTTTTTAAGGAAAATAAATTAATTTGGAATTTGAACAGAAATGCATAGTTTCCACATAATCCAAAGCACCATTTTCTTTCTACAGCGTCCATGCCTTGTATCCAACTCACAGAAAGTAGTTAAATGTGCAATTGCTGTAGAACTGTTGTCCAGTTTAGATTTCCAAGAAGCCTCCTTCCAGATCCTTTTAGATAAGACACTCTTTGTGGCTTAAATATTAATCTTTGAGGTATTTTACTTTTGAGTATCGTTTGTTTTTTTTCAGAGAGTGGCTTTCAAAAAGTCTTAATATAGATGGTTTATTGTGGACTATAAGCTCCTGCAGCTAAAACCAAGTTTCTTCTAGTAAAATGGAGATGTACAACTGGTGTTGACTTGGTCATATAGGTTCCCAACAATAAATCCTGTGAATTTTCAGGCAAGTTTATATGTCCAGTGGCTGTAGTAAAATCATCAGTCTCTAGGTCTTCAAATGCTTTTACAGCATCCCACAAACGAACTGTGTTATCCATTGACCCTATGGAAAGAATATATAATGTCATCAACTAAATTCTGATGTTCTACATTTTAGCATTTTTAACACGGTTTCTAATAAAGGGCCAATTATAAACAACATAAAAGATCAAGTAGATTGAGCCTAAGAGAATAATCCATACCACTAAGCAGGATTGGAATTGCTATGGAGGAAAGCAAAAAATGGGTAAAGAATATAGAGTTTTTTGAACTAATCACAACACAGAATTACTTTTTAAACACACTTATCCAACCCATTTATTTCTAGTTCCTTACCTGATGCTAAAATTTCTCCATCTCTACTAAACTTAAGCGAACATACTGTATCTGTATGGCCTTTTAATTCTCCAACCATCAAGCCATGTCCAATATCCCAGAGAAGTACCCTGCCATCTGTTGCTCCAGTAGCCAGAAATCTCCCATTGGGAGAAAATGCCAAGGAATGAATTGGTCCCTGTAAAGTAAAACAATGCAAAATTTTTTTTTTTTTTAGAAAAGAAATTTCAAATAGCAACTGAATTTTGAACTATAGATTCCAATAGTAGTACAAAGTAGTATTTGAAATTAAAGTATGTTCACTTAATGAAATTAGACCATTTTTCTCCTAAAAAGCAATGACATTTTGTTGATAGCCTTCTTTACCTTATGTCCAGTGAAGATCCTTACACAATTCCCATTCAAGACATCCCATAGCCTTACTGTTCTGTCTGCTGAACCCGTAGCAACGTAATTAGAGTTTGGATGAAACCGTGTACAGTTCACATCAGCAAGGTGGCCAGCAAATATTCTTAAAGGCTGGTAATGATCTGTAGCCCATAATCTTAACAAAAACAAACAAAAAGGCAGGTTTGAAACAAAGATGATAAAACATGGGTTTCTGTTATTAGTATATTCTACCATAAAAGATGTAGTACTGAAATTATCTAAAATTAAATGTTTATTAAACTGTTTGGCTGTCAAGGGAAGAAACAAAGATTTTCATCTTAAAAATCTGTTGACAGAGCTATATGTTGATTACTATGAGGAAAAAGTCCTTCTCCCCCCTAGTCTTTAGAGAGAGGTTTTTTGGAAATCTAACATAGACATTTATAGCAATTTCATATTTAACTACTTTCTGTGAGTTAAATATGAGGCGTGGACACTATACTAAAGAAAATGTGGAAATTAATGCATTTTCTATTCAAATTTTCACCTTATTTAACATTTGAGCAAAATATGAAGTAAATTTTTTATAAAAGTAGTGCTGCTATGTTAAGGGAAATATGTTAATTTAGTGTAGGTGTAGGCTTCATGTAAGGAAAAATTTCCTATCAACCAGAGCTACCCATAAATAGAATGGGCTGCCTCAGGGGAGGCTTTGAGGAAAGGCTGGATGACATGTTTTTTGTGGATTTTGTAGAGGGGACTCCTGGTGTAAAATGGACTAGATGACATCTGAAGTTATATGGTGGTTTTCCTTTAATTCTATCATGAATCACTGTCCAGTCTGCCCTAGGAAAGTGGTAGGATTTTGGATAAGACAATATGGCATATTAAAATGGTTCAACCACTCTGGGAAAAAAGTTAGAATCATGAAAACTTTATAGAAAATGTTTCACCTTTACCCTTTGCCCCAGTTTTTCTACTACTAAGCATATACTCCTAGCATATACTCTTCTCAAAGACAAAAAGTCCCCAAATACACCAGAGTATTCACACAGCACTTCATGGTAGCAGAACACTACAAAGTGACACTCATCAAATGAGGAACAGCTGAACAAAGTGATAAAGGAATGCCATAGATTATTACTGCAATGAGAAAAGAAAGATTTCGAGAATGTGGGGAATACTTGTATGAACTGATACCAGATTAAGTAAGCAGAACTAGAACAATTTCTGATTGCAATAATGTACATTTTTTAAAAATACTAAAAGGAAGCCAAACTTCAGGTAACCATAATGACCAATTTCAGACCCAATGAACACATAGTATGTATCTTCTTGGGGCAGGGGGTGGGTGGGGGTGGGTGAGGCAAGAATAAGGGTAGAATGTTACATATACTCCAAATGGCATATTTTTACATTTTTCTGTTACAAAAGAGCTTGGAAGAAAGAAACTAAGAAAATCCATTTTTAAAAATCAATAGGAACATCTTATTTTGTCCATATCAGCCCATCTTCTTTCTGCCTCATTCTACAAAAGATTAAGACAATGATGGTTCATATTGGAGTGAGTATATAAGGCAACAGAAAAGGAGGGCTGATGGTATTCACACAATTGGAAGTAGAATGAATGTTCTCATCAACATCCAGCTCCTGTTACCATGTTAATTTTGGAATTTATATGTGTGATTAACTCTAGCACAGTACAAGTGATTAGAAATCAAGAACTCTGTGCTAATTTACCATTCTGTAAAATGACTATATTTTACATATTGTAAGGTTTGTTGCTTAAAGGATACTGAATAACTAAGCCATGTATGAGAAAATGCTTATTCCCAGTAAACTGCAGCTTCCTCTGACAACTAAAATTTATATTCTCACCGAGCTACTCTGTCATGTCCTCCTGACACAAAATAGTATCCATATGGAGAAAATTGTGTGTCCCACACTGGATAGTTGTGTCCTTTGTATCCTACTAAACAAGTGAATGTTTGAAGACTCCATAGTCTAACAGTGCCATCTTCTGAGGAGGAAAGTAGGTAATTTCTAAAAGGAAAAAGAAAAAAAAGATATGTGATTTCTGAATGAAAATCAGGCTCCATTTTCTTCTAAGGATACAAAGAAATCAATGTGACTGTTCTTTGTCTGTACAGCCAAAACAAATGAGAAGGTTAGGAAGAGCTGATTAATAGTAACTTGTTGGCTTTGTTCCTAAATAGAATGCACAGTAAGTGCAGGAGTAGAAAGCCCCAAAGTGCTAATGCCTGCTACACACTGGTCAAGACTCAACACCTACCCCACGCACAGCTCTGTACTGGGTATTATGGGCAATCAAGGTTTACAAAGCACCTTAATTATATCATTTGAAGCTTACAAAAACCGAGGTAGGTGCTGAGGGGAAGTAACTTGCCCACAATCACAAGACTACTGTCCCAGGCAGAATTCAAACCCAATGTCTTCTTGAGTTCAAGCCTGGTGGTTATACACTAACACACAATTGTCTTAGTTTCCCCATCTGTAAAATGTGAATAGTACTTCTGCTTTTTGTCAACATTTATAGAAATGCTAATTATGGTACCATGCCACTTTAAGAAAAATTAATATGAAATTCAAATCTTCAGAAGTATTTTTATAACTTTGTACTGAAAATAGAATATTTCCCTTACTCAACCATAAGAAGACATCATTTTTAAGACATTTTGTACCTAAGGCAAACCCTTGCCTCTCAAAACATTTTAATGACAGGGATTATGTTTTGAAAGAGATGAGTTTATCCAAGTGAAAATTCTCAGCTAAGCATACAGAGAACATGGAACCATATAGAATGCTCTTATTCCAGAGGGGTAGGATCTAGAGATCTACAGGAGACATGATCACAGAACCATAAATTTAGAGCTCAAAGAAACCTTCAGCTATTCCTCTTATTTTACACATCAGCAAATGGTCCCAGAGAGGTCAAGTAAGGCCAGGACTCAAACTCAGGCCCTCTGACTCCAAATCAAGCACTGAATATTAGCTAGTAAGTGTTTCTTCTAACTGGACTTTTATTTCTGTTTTAATCATAACTCTTAAAATAGGATTGGAGAAATATTTTCATTGTTCTTATTACATGATAAAAGTCTCAATTGGTGCATTTATTAACAAATTATCAGGTGTCACTAAGGAGGTTTGTTCAAAGACAGCAGACAGTGAGAGGTAGCTGAACCCGACTCAGTATGACCATCAAATATTCAAAACATAAAATTCCCTAATTTAGACAGTTTCATCTAGGAGAAAATGTTTATAAGGCACTTAGCAGAATGATTTATGAGTGCTAACCACCCTTACCCAAAAACAAATCCATGTTGAACTTTCAAACAAGTAAATTTGCTTTGCATGTTTCCCATGACAACCCTTGAAGAGACATTTTCAAAAGGGTATTATTGCTATTCCAGTGTATACTTTAATTGTTATTCCTTTGTTCTGGGGCCCTGAAGTAAATTAACAAAGGGCAAGATCCTTAAATCTAATCATAATGAATATATATAGTATTAGAACTTTTCAGCAATATCTTAATTTGCATAATGCAGTTTTAGAAAATCTTCTGCCCAATCACAATATGATGCTACCTAATTTACCTTTTCTGTTTTTCATATTTTACCTGTCAGGACTGAAGCTTGCTCCATAAACAGGCCCACTATGACCATAGAGAATCTTCAATTCACTTGCGGTTTTCTCATCCATGATTCTTTCTAAAACATCATCTGATTCTTTGTCTATAAGGCTGAGATCTAGAAAAAATTTCAGACAGCAATGTTTTAAATGGCACTTGTCAAAAACTAATTGACCACATCATAATCTAACAGAATAGGATTCATCTCACAATTAAATGTTGTTATTTTTTGTCATTCTTTTAAGATTTTCGTCTAGTGTTTTATACTGAAGTGTTACTACTAGAAACCATTTTCCATTAAAATGAGGCTTTGTCCTAACTTATTTCACCACAAAAATATACAAAAAACACATATTTTTGTATGTAAAATGAAAACCTTTATCCAAATTTTTTACATTATCTTCTGGTGTTATACAGTCAAAGAATATGTAAAAAAAAAGTTATTCATGTCTTGTAAACTAAAATGAAACCAAGTGGAACAGAAGTTTATGGCAATGGCCTTAAGATCAGAAGCTAAAGGTACTAGTAGCATAGACAAATCGACGAAAACGTCATAATAAAGCATTTCTATTACCTGTTGCTGTCTTCACACTTCGAAGCTTTTTGGGAGTCACAGACCATACTCTGACAGTGGAATCAGCAAAACCTCCGGCAATCAGACTGGAATCGTCAGTGACATCAACTGCAGTGAGACCCTGTCAGTAAAGGGGATCAAAGTTGGGACAGGAAGTCATACTAAAGACACTTTATTCATTCTGAAACAATATTAAGCACCTACTATATGCCATGCATTGTACTGGGGGGTGGTCGGGGATGCTGCCAAGTGCACCAAAAATAAGACAAAAGTGTCTGCTCTCAAAGAGTTTTTTCTTTAGAAGGGGCAACTAGATAAATGCATCTCCAAAACAGAACTCTTTCCCCTCAATCCACTCCTCTGCCAAATCCCTTTCTGTCAAAGTTCCCACCATTCTTCTGGTCTCCCAGATATGTATCTTCAGGCCCTCCTCCACACATCCACTCTGTCACCAAATCTTGGTTTCTCCCTCCTCCTTTTGCATCTGACTCCTCTCTGCTCACACAACCATCCCCTTAGTCTGAGCTCTTCTCACCTCCAACCTCAGCTCCTGCTCCAGCTTCCTAATGGGTCTCCTTACTTCAGCTCTCTCCCCACCCCACCTTCTGTACAATCAATCAGTTATCAAGTACTTATTGAGAACTAGAAATACAAAGACAAAGGCAAAACCAGTTCCCAGCCCTGGAGGAATTTGCATTGGAAGAAAGACACATATCAAGTATATACAGAATGTGAATGGAATGAACACACAAGGCAGTGCTGGGAAGGGGAAGGCCTTCATGTAGAAGATGTTGCTTGAGTTGAGTGGTAAAAGAAACCAGGGGTTCTACATGGTGGGGGTGAAAAAGGAGAGCATTCGGCTTCCAAGGGCCAAGTAACAGGGACATGGCGAGTCAGGCGACAGCACCATGTCTGAGTACAAGTATGCCTGATGTCAGAATGGGACAAAACTGGAAAGGCAGGAAGAAACCATGATTTTCCTTATGTGTAGAGCTGACCAAGTCACAGCTCCCATACTCAGTAAATTCCAGTAGCTCCTTCTTGCTTCCAGAATCAAATGTCTACTTTTCTGTTAAGTTTTCAAAGCCCCTTTACAACCTAGTCCCAATCCACCTTTCTGACCTCATATTCCCTTCCTTTAATCTACCCTTCAGTCAAATAGACCTCTCTACTCCTCACAAACAGCACTCTATCCTGTCTCTACCCCTTTGCACTGACTGACCTCCATGCCTAGAATGAAGGTTACTTCTTCACTTTGAAGAATCCCTGACTTCCTCCAAGAAGCAGCTCAAGCACTACTTTCTACATTAAACTTTTCCTGATACTACACCCCCCTTCTCCTCCCCCGCCCCCTCCCCTGCCAGGTCCTCCAACTACCTTGAATTTAGCTCTTCTGCTCATTCCCTTTATATCTATCCTGTATTTGTTTGTCTCCCGAGATAGAATTTAAATGCCTTGAAGGTAGGTATCCTTTCATTCTCTGCATTTGTATCCCCAGGACCTGGCACCTAGTTGGTGCTTAATAAATGCTTGTTGATTTACTGACACACAGATAACATACAGCAGAATGCGACATACATAAGAGGAGTATAAAATGCTATCAAATGGTGTTTTATACCTGGAAAAGAACCATCACAATCAAATCCTATGAAAATAAATGATCAAAACACAATGACTGCTACCTTATTAATTTTGAGAGTGCATGGGAGAGAATTCTCCCATGATTAAAAACAAGTTGGAGGGTTGCTAGGAGGCAAAGGTGATAGACACCAGCCCTGGAGTCAAAAGAATCTGAGTTCAGATCTGGCCTCTCAGACACTTATTTGCTGTGTGACCCTGTGCAAGTCACTTAGCCCTGACTGCCTGATAAAACCTACTGTCTAAAAGCAATTAATATAACAGAACATCCATCAAGGTGATCTTTTACCACCTTCCACCTACCTGCCTCCCTTCATTTTAAATTTTAAATCACCTAAGTTTTGCCTGAAGTATATAATTAACAATAAGCTAAAACTAAGAAATTTTTGTAATACAACACACAAGGAAAATTTATGTACAGTACTGTATAATCTTAAGTATAAACTTCTAAAGTTTATATAATGTGACCACAGAAATTTCCAAGCCTAGTAGAACAAAATCATGAAGCTTTCTATTTCTCAAAAGTTCAGAGAATTTTACTGATTGAATTCAGTAATAAAATGACATTTAAGTGTGACTGTTGTAAATCATCAGACTTTCCAAGGAATGGTATGTGTTTTTTCTGGTCTTTGTGCTATCTTTAATGAAATCCTATTCATAGGTTAAATCAGAGTCAAGTTAATCTTCCCCAACCCAATTTTTAGGCTCATTTTAACTATATTTCATAGTCACTCTTTCAAAATCAATTCAAACTGTTCTATCCTGAACTTCCATGAATATTTCACCCACCTGATAGGCATTCAGGAATGTATAGAAACAGATGGAAGGTAAACAGTCTGGACCAAGACGCACACGTTTCGTGGTTTCTTTCATATTCATTATTTTATCCAACTTGTCTGAATCTTTCAATTCGGGAAGAGGAATCCTATGAAGTAAAAAAAAAAGACAGCTTGTCCAACCATGCTTCGGTGCTAGCAGATACGAGCAGCCTCACGGAAGACCCCACGTGGTCGGCCAGGCTTCTCTCTCACCTGTTCTGAGGCGGGGCATTGGGGTCTTGTTTTTTGCTTTTGGAGCCCATACTATCCTTTTTAGGTTTCTTTTTTTTGGGCTTTCCTTCCTCATTCTCCCCTTCTTCATCTTCATCATCCAAAGGAACTTCAATTTCTGGTTCTTTTAACAAGCCAAAAAAAACCTATAAACCAAAAGAGCAAACATTTCAAGGAAATAAATACTTTCAGGCATTTCTAATGCGCTTTTCCCACTAATGTACAGTGAAGTAAGATGCTGTCAAGATGGCAGACAAGTCTTTAAAACAAACTATGTACACCCGTTCTTCAGAAAAATGAAACATTCCTGTCACTATAACGTCACTTCGTTGTGTGGCCCCAGCTACTTTCAGATCTAGCACAAGCCCAGCACACAGCAGGTACTTAATAAATGCTTATTGTCAAACTGATTGGCTAAAAGAACATGTGAGCTGGTCCATTGGAAATGGTCCTGATTCTGATTCTCTGCATGATACATGTCCCACGACTGGGCCCATACCTTTGCCTTATTTGCCTCTCGCTTTGCCTCTCCGGCCAAACTTCCCACCATAGCATCTATCTGTTGCTTACTCCGAGGCATCCCATCGAAGATGTCAATGTACAGGTGCTCCTGGACTATGTTCCATATTTGGTTGTTCTGTTTCTCCTGGAGGTGTCTTTTCAAGAGTTGATAAGAGTCACGGGAAATGCGCAAAACAAATTTACTTGTTCGAAAATCCAACATGGTCTCATTCCCTTTCATGTGCTCCTTTTTGGTAAGGCTAGATAACACTCGCAGATCATCCTGATAATAACATTCCTGATCGCCATGAAACCTATTTCAATTTTTAAAAGATTAATTTTATTAACTAGTTTTTCTTCATTATCATTATGGCATTTGCCTCCCTCCCATATATACTTAAATAATATTGCTGCACCTTCAAAGCAGTCTACTAAACAAGGATTAACACAGCCAGAGTATTAAGAATGAATTTCATCTTAACTTATTCTAATTCAATTCTTAAATTCAGCCATTGAGATTCTACATAATAACCATTTCAATCTGCCAATGAAATGTACAACACAATTTCAAAAAGAGACTTAAATAATCTATGTTACTGAAACTAAAGACAGGAAAGTACAGCCATTATTTCCGTATTTGAGGGTTTGGGGACATTCATTTTGGTAGTAATAGTAACTTTTGCATGGCATTTTATAGTTTATCAAAGTGCTGCCACATTTCATTTAATCCTCATGATAACCCTATGACAAAGGCAGGACAGGTATTATTATCTCCATTTTACAAATGAGGAAACTGAGATCCAGGTTTGAGTAACTTGCCCACAATCACATGACTAAGTGGCAGTGCCAGACCTTGAGACTCACACCCAAGTCTCCTGATCCCAAGTCCAATATTTGTTCTACTACAACACAAAAATGTGTCTTTATTTAAAGCTGGGTTACATAAATGCTTTTCAACATATTTAAGTATTTGCTGACTATATGAACTGTATCAAATATCATCATTTTAATGTACATGTTATAGCTAGGGTCCTTTGAGGGCCCTTCTACCTCTACATTTATGATTACAAAATGCTACTGATAGCAAAAAAGAATTAAAAATGCAAATTAATAATTCCAAAAAGTAACTGGGTAAAGTCTTCTGGTCTTAATAAATACCTGTTTTTCTAACTATAACTCTCAAATATAAACTGTTTCACACTGGCTACATTTCATATGCTGAGCCATAAAAGATAAATTTAAAATAATTATATTACCTGCCTCAACAAGTTGTTATAAAACATAACAGTGTTACATAACTTAAAGTACTTTATAATGAGCTGTGTTATTATTTTTTAAGGGCACTCAAAGGCAAAAATTTAGAAACAGAAACTTTTAAGGTTACATTTTAGCTCTTATTAACAGTTCAAAGATTACTGTAGTGTTCATTCACTTCCAGTAATTCATTTTCACTGCGTTAGGCACTGGGAAAAGGGTAGGGCTTTCTGTTCTGGTTACTTTTTAATAGATGGGGTATTTTGTCCAGGCTTGAAGTGCAGCAGTCACACAAGAGTCCAGTCCTAATACTGACTGTTTCAGGAGTCTTGACCTGCTTGGTTTCTTAGTGGGGCCAACTCATTTAGGCAGCCTGATGAACCCCCATTCCCAGGGACTCATCATATTGGGGCCAGGCTAGTACAAACACGCTATGGGACCTAGTCTACTACAAGTCCAAATAAACCACCAGCCTCAGTCTCCTGGGTAGCTGGCATCATAGCTACTATTACAACCAAGGGGTGGAGGGAAATTAATTCAATTAAGTTACAGCAACTGACCTTTTGGAGCTTATAATCTAGCAGGAGGCAAAGTATTGCACATAGAAAGTTCATTTGAAAGGTTCCTTGCAGGTCTGAAATTTTAGGATGTGGAAATATGTAATTCTATATAATAATATAGGAATTATAATGTAGAATAGAATATATTAGTATAAAATAGGTATAAAGTACCATATGAGATCAGTGGAAGGAAAGAGAATTTCTGATGGAAAGGATAGAATTTGAGAAAGGGGCCAGGAAAAGGCTTTCTAGAAGTAGCCTTTGGCCTATATATTAATTTTCAGGAATAGGTAGTATTTCAAAAGGCAAAAAAGGGGCATAAGGAGTGGGGAGTGACAACAGGCATTCTACATATAAATAATGGCATGGCAAAGGTATGCATGTATACAAGGGACAGGAAATAGTTCCCTTTGGCTATAGTGTTAACACATATTGCGTTAAAATGAATTGTAAGTGAGCTATGAGAGAAGGTCTGAAAGGGAAAGAGCTACACCATTTTAGGTGACTTTTACCAGCTAACTAGAGACTGGACTTTATAAGCAATATGGAGCCATTAATATATATTGAGCGGAGGACTAACATGAGCAGATCTGTGCAAATATGAATCTGGTAGCAGTGTGAGGGACTGGCAGGACAAGACACTGCAGGTGGGTAGGTAGATCAGTAGTCCAGGCAGGGGGTAACCCAGGACTGCCTTTGGGAAGTAGAACAGGGACAGACAGGAGGATCATAGGATGATAGAATCTAGAACTAGAAAAGGCCTTAGAGATTAGATCATGCAGGACAATCCCCCCATCCCAGAGAGGAGGAGACTAAGTTGCCATGAGGCCCAATGACTAGGCCATGGTCCTAAAAGTACTAAAAAAGAGAGCAGGGATTCCAGAGGAGGGCCTTGTCTTATCAGGGCTGCATGTGAAAGATTCGGTGACTGATGAGTCATGACAGGAGGAAGAAAAAAGAAGAAAAGATAAAACACCACAAGATACAAGCATGGTGAATGGTGGGGTCACTATGGTACAAAAGGAGTGAGTTTGGGGAAATAAGTTCTGTTTTGGACAAACTGACTTTGGAATACCAATAGAACATTTGCTGTTAGCAACACATTACTCTCTTCTTACTATCAGATGCACTCTGAAGTTTGGTCAGAAGCTTGGCTGAAATCAGAAGTTTCAACCTCCTGGGCAAATGAGTGGAGCAGCTCAGGGCCAAGCCAGGACAGTATATGATATATACTTGCATCCTGGGGCCCAAAAAAAGTACTGGTAAGTACAGATACAAGGCAAGGAAAGAGAGTATATTATTATGTTCACTCCCAGAAGAAGCAGGTAGCAGTAATAAGAGATGGAAAGGGATGGAAATGATTGGAGTAAAATAAGAATAAATTCCTAGAAGTAAATTCCAGTCACTGGTGATTAACTTTCTTCTACATTTTCATTCATGATATAGTATTTTATAAAATATATATATACACACACATATATATCTACACACTTTTGTGAGGAATCTTGCTGAAGTACAAAGAGATCTAGACTAGGAGTCAGGAGACTTTGAGTTCTAATCCTGAATCCTGCCACTAACTAGACTTGTGACACTTGGCAAGTCATTTAAATCCTCTGGGTCTCCAATTTACGCATGTAATTAAAAAGAGGCTGAGCCTTGTAATTTCTAATTACAAGAGTCACTTCAAATGTTCCTTGCAGCTCTGAAATTTTGTAATTCTAACAATATGATATATGGATAACCTCAAGTACAACGACATTCACATACTTCTCAAAGAATGATTTTGCTTCATTTTCATGCTGATTGTAGACCAATTCCAAGTACATATGTACAAACAGAGGATAAAATAACTGAGATAATTCTGCTCGATGACAGTCCAGGGAACACTCAATGAAATGCTTCAGTCCACTGTAGTACTCTTCATACATTGCCGGGTCACCTTGCTGGCTGTAGGCAGACAACACTGCACTGACATCAGGTTGGTCTTCTACAGCAACTACTCCAACTGCAAAAGTGAAAAAAAAAAAGATTTCAGGGAAAATGAAACACTACGCAACCTCTGGCATAATGTCCAGGGGTGAAGCATGAAACACATCTACTCCCTCATCCTTCTCTTCCCCTCCCCCAACACACACAAAGAATTTAAGTTTGTTTATGGGTCTTTTCATATTGCCACATACTCTATCACCTTGTATATTTCTGTGGCTACTATCAAATAATCGAAAAGCAAAAATAATTTAATAATTTATCTGGAGCAATTTCATTTTAAAAACAGGATGCCACCATTCTTTAAATTCTCATGGTACTCTGTACCACTTATATAGATCCAATATACCTGATACATAAAGTCCTTCACAATCTGGCTCCAGCCCATCCTTCAAGGTTTATTTTACATTATATCCTTTATGCATTCTACATTCCAGTCAGATTGGTCTCCTGGCTGTCTCCTGAATTCAGCATTCCATCTTCCCTCCCAGGACCTGGAATGCACTTGTCCTTTACCTCCTTCCACCTTTTAGAGTCCTTGGCTTGTTTCAGTTCAAGTTGGCACATCCTACTTGATGCCTGCCCTAATCTCTATAGTTTTTAGTATTTTCTCTCTTCTCAAATCATTTTAAGCTTATTTATGTTTACTTATTGAATTCCCTTCCCCTGAAGAATGGAAGCTTCTCAAAGGCAAGGGCTGTTTCTGTGTGTGTGTGTGTGTGTGTGTGTGTGTGTGTAAGGTCAGGGAGAAAAAAGAGGGGGAGGAAAGGAAAAGAGGGAAAGAAAAAGAGAAACTAGTACCTAGCAGAGTAAATGATTAATAAATGTTTAATTTTTCTTCTGTGTGTAGGTAATCAAATATTATTTAAATTAAATTGAAAAAGTTTTGTCAATCGAGAATTTATTAAATGACTAGTAGGTGCCAGGAACTGGGGATACAAGTACAAAGAATGAAACAATCCTTACTTGCAAGGAGCTTACATAAAGTATCATTTAAATGTTCACTTAATAGCAATGCTATCCTCTTTGGTAAAGAGCGGAAGACATTTATCCTTTTAATTGTCATACTGCAAAGCTGGACAATGCAAGCTTTTCAGAAAAATTATAGTTTGTGAAGACTTAATGTAGATTTGTATACATCACACATAGTAATGTATGACCATTAAAAGAGCAGATTAGGGGCAGCTAAATGGGGCAGTGGATAGAGCTCCAGCCCAAGTCAGAAGAACTGACTTCAAATCTGGTTTCAGACTCTTACTAGCTGCGTGACCCTGAGCAAGTCACTTCACCCTGATTGCCTCACTGAGTCTACCAACAAAAAAGCAGCTGCCAGAAAGATAATCTGTCAACTGCACAAAATTCACAAATCTGCCCTCTGTGACCCTGGGTAAATCACTTCCACTCTCTCATTTTTCAGATTTATAAAATAAAGGGGACTGGATTCTCCAAATATGCCTTTACAGCTCTAAATCCCATGATTTAAATGATTCTAAATTAACTTGATAAAAGAACAAAATGCTACTGTCACTTGAAGCCACTATTATAGTAAAGTCACTACTATCCAGGACCCCTAAAGAATAAACTAGTTTTGATGATTTAAATCTTCAAATACCAAAGCTTTTTTTTATTTTTAATTTAACTATGCAGGGAAGAAATCTTTCTAAATACAGTGTACATTTCTGAGGATTCCAGATATAATCTGACCTTTTCTTCATGACTAAGAGTCATCATTATAAATATTAATTGGTATACTGTGCTGAAATAGTAATGCCTTGGGACCTACTAAGGTATGTAACTCAATTCAATATGTATTTATCAAGCACCTACTATATACAAGCCAATATGCTAGGTGCTGGGGACATAAAGATAAAAATAAAACATATCTTGCCTTCAAGGAGCATACATTTTTCAGGGAGGAGAAATATAATACACAGAAAGGAAAGTGAATACAAAATATAAGTATACACAAAGTAATATTAAACAGGAAAGAGTGTTTGCTCTTATACTCAATGACCCAAGACTGCTATGCTTTTCTAGTTCTTATGTTTACATACTACAGCTTCTCTTTCTTGTGTCACTTGTCACTTTGTTACCAAAAGCCTCAACCTTATAATATTCAGTTTCTGATCTGGAAACTAAATAGGCAAACTTGTTAGAACTACATGTAAAATGCAAGCCAACCAGCTCTGGATGAGGGCTTCCCCTATATGCAACCTCCAGGTATTTTTTTACATGGCTTTTGAGATATTTATTTTAATGACTATATCTGTGTTATAAATAGGTTAAGTTGCCAGAGAGAGATGCAGACAGCTAAAAGCTTTGCTCATCTACACTGTAGCTATATATTTATTCCTTTCCTTCCTCTCTAAGTTAAGGGAACAGCCACCTTCTATAAGTCTACCATGTATATTAGCCCAAGGAAACATTCTGAAAATGTCATACTCTCGCCCCCCCCCCAAAAAAAAAACCCACAAGACTTTCTAGTCTTATCTCTCTCTGCTCCCCTCCACAAGCCCCCTTGGTCCAATCAGGCTGTTCTTGCTAGGACTCAATAAGCCTTCCCTCTCATTCACCTCTACCCTTCAGGGTCCAGTATACCAGACCTTCCTAACCCTCCTTCAGTACTAGTGTGAATTCCTATAGCGCTAATTTTCTGTAACACTAATTTGGTCACTCAAAAAATAATTATTAAGACCCTATGATATGCTAGGAACCGGGTTGAGCATGGAAACAGAAAAAAAAGCAAAGGATAAGGAGCTCAAAATCTAAAATGGGAAAAAATTTGCAAACAATATGTAGAAACAGCTTCAATAAAGAATAAATTGGAGATAATCAACACAAAAAGGCACTGGAATTTGTGGGGAATAGAGAAAGGTTTCCAGTAGAGGATGGAATTTTGAAAGCCAGGAGGCTGGGATGTAAAGGGTTTCCCACTGGATCTGTCTTATCTCTCCAAATGGACTTGTAAACACTCATTTCTTTTGCAAACTCCACAGCACCCCAGCAAAAAGATACGCACACCAAGCGCGCTCACCCCGTATTTAGGTGCAAAAACTAAACAGAAAAGCTTAGGCTATTTTGGATTCTAAGAGTCAGGTTTTCAAAGCTGAATGAGGCGAAGCCAAGGAATGTAGGATAATAAGTGGCTGGTGACTGAAAGACTTTAAAGGCACCGGGTAGCAAGGCTGGGGGCAAAAACATGAGGGCTAATCGCGGGCACTGAGGAGCCCCTGGTGCCTCAGTACCAATCCCTCCAGGATGGCCCTGGGCTTGCGGAAGGCTGGCATCCAAGTCTGTGCTCACGGCCCCACACCTGGGCTAGCACGGCCATCCATCCATCCGTCCTTCCATCCACCCAGCCTTTCATCGGTCCATCCGTCCATCCACGCGCCCGTCCTTCCATGCACGCACCCGCCCGCCGGCAAGGACAGCTCCAGGCGGAGGCTGTGCCCACGCGCTGGGCGCGCTCTGGAAAGGGGGCGGGCTGCGGCCGGAGAGGCGGGCCCAGGAAATTCAAACCAAACCCGCAGAGGAGCTGGGCCGGCAGCCCCTGACAGCTAGCCGGGCTTCCCCGCCGGGCCCCGGGGATCCTCGGACCCACCTTTGGCCGGAGCGGCCGCGGTCGGGGCGGCCCCCGAGCTCCCCGCGCCGGCCCCCGAGGCGGCGGGGCCCGCGGGCGCGGGGCAAGCGCCGGGGCCGGGACCGGAGCCCGAGCCGGGACCCGGGCCGGTGGGCCCGGCAGCGGCGGCGACCCGGCTCAGGAGCGCGCTGGCGGCCTCGGCCCCGGGCCCGTCCGCCTCGCCCGCCGTGCCGGCTCCCGCCGCCTCCTCCAGCAGCCGGGCCTCGCGCCGCAGGATCTCCTCCGACTCGCGCAGGTTGCTCCGCCGCAGGAACTGCAGCACGGCCAGCAGCGTCTGCCGGTCCTGCGAGGCGACGCCCTCGGCGGCGGCTGCCGGAGCCCCGGCCGCGCTCCCCGGGGCCGCTGTCGCCGCCGCCGCCGCCGCCGCTGCCGGAGGAGCCGCGGCGGGCTTCGGGGTCCCGCCATCGCCGCCGGCGGAGGACGCCGCGACACCGGCGCCGCCGCCTCCGTTATGGCTGCTGATGTGGCTGCCCCCGCTGCCCTCGCCCGGACAGTCGCCCGGCTGCGTGGCAGGGAGCGCCGGCGGCCCCTCCGGGTCAGGCTTGATCACCGCCTCCGCCTGCTCCTCCGCCAGCGCCGCCATCTTGCAGCCCAGCTCCCCAGCCGGCCGCCAAGTGTGGCCACCTTTCCGCCTCTGCGGGGGCGGGGCGGAGAGCGCTTTGCGACAATCTAGTGAGGTGCTTTACGGCGGCCTAGGGGCGGAGGGAGCGGGGGGCGGAGATATCCAGGGACGGAGGAACGTGCTCTTTCCTGAGGGGCGGTGACGAGGTGGGCTCCTGAGTTTACCCACGTGTGTAAGCCCTTGCCGTAACACCACCGGCACGTTGCGCTCCCTTGTTCCTGATCTTTAGTCCGGAGCTAGGCAGGGAAAGTTCTGTCTGGGTTTTACGGGTGTCCGGCCGGGTGGACGTGCACCTCGGACCTTCGGTTCGGTCTTTTTCCGCTTGTGTTCAAGTCCGCGCCTCTAAACGTCCTGGGCCGGGATTCCCGAGAGGGCTGTTTAGATTTGCGTGCATGTCTTTTATTCCTACATCCCTTTCATTTGCAAAGCCGCCCAGTGTGACACGGAATAAAACGGAGGTTTAAAAGGTTCAGCAGAACTAAAGCTAGCCGCCAGACCTCTGCGAGGGAGAAGCGAGAGGCGGTCTCCCAGCTCCTCTTTGGGGTCGGGCGCAGGCACGGGCGTTTCACAGCCGGTGTTGATCCCCCTGCTCCCCACGGAGGTGAAGGGTGGTATTGCAGGAGTCACCCGATGTCCCGGACCGGGGCGCAGCCGATGGAAATGGACCGGTGCGCTTGGACGCCCAGGAGGGCATGTATGCTCTTACTCCCTTCTATCCAATGTCCAGTGCCTGGGGCTGGTGTCAAAGAGGACGCCCAGTCCGTGACCCACGAGCTAGGAGAGATGGCTTCTGAGGTTTTTCGGAGCTGGTTTCTTTGTTGGGACACAGCACCCAGAGTTTGGGTCTCTAACTTTCCTCCTTAGCCATGGCTGTCCCTTGTGTATTGTGTGTAGCCTCCCCATGTTAGGATGTAAGCTTCTTGTGTTGTATTGGTTACACACTTTGTAATATTATAGTGTGCATGTTTTGTTCTTGTGTAGTGGAATTTCAGTCCTGTCCACCTCTGTGACCCCATTTGGGGTTTTCTTGGCAAGGATACTAGAGTGGTTCATCTTTTCCTTCTCCAGCTTATTTTACAAATGAGGAACACGATTAAGTGACTTGCCCAGGGTCACAAAGCTAGTAAGTGTCTGAGGCTGGATTTGAACCCAGGTTTTCCTTACTCCACTTGGACACCTAGCTTCATGATGTGCATGATTTCTTATGTATAATGGGTTTCATATTGCTAGGCTTTTCAATGAGTAGAGGAAGGGGCAAAGAGAGAGAAAGAATTTGAAACTGAATTTTTTTTTAATTTTAGAAAAAAGTCATGCTTTGTAACAGAGGTATTTTGTATTCCCAACACTTAGCATGGCTCCTGGCCCATTGTAAGCATTAAATAAATTTTTTTTTATTCATTAATTTGAAAGGATAAGTGTAGGGCACAGGAGTTACAAGTCAGAAGAAGTCAGGTCCTCCTGGTGGAGGTGAATACTATGGAATCATTCAGTTAACATCGATTCATTTAACAAGCATTTATTAATCATGGGAGGTGGATTGTGAGAATTTGGAGACTGGCTTGCAATAGGCTTCATTTGAGGGATGTAGAAACTTACTCTGTAAAATGAGGCAGTTAAACCACACATTCTCTGAAATTTCTCCCAATCAGTCTCTGAGTCCACAAGATGTGTTTTTGTTGGTCTTTAATTTTTGCCGAGTAACTGAAGTTCAGTGGCAGGAGAAAAGTCAGGACTATTTATTGTTAATGGTGTTATATAAATATGCTGAATGTTTCCTTCTGTACTGCCCTTCTCTTAATCACTTTACAGCTACAAAAGAAAACTCATGAGATTTTTGAATAGTTCTGTTCAAACTGTATTCCAGGAGAATTTTATTCTCCTTCTGTATTCCTGTTACAAAAGTATTATCTGCTAGACTTTGAATTTCCAAGAACTCACCTACTTGTCTTTGTCTTAACAAAGCACATTTGTAAGAGCCTAATAAAATATTTACTGATAGACCTATAAAGAAGAGAATGTTTTCTTTGGTTTGGTGTGTTAGCTACATAAAATGCTTTTGTTGTAGTTCAAGCATTCTTTTTCTTCTTCGAAAAATGTCTTTTAAGTACACCCTTGACTTATCAGATCTTACCCAGAACTGTTGTGTTAGCCTGCCCTTGGGCCCTACCTGATGTATCCAAACTCTGAGTCCGGAGGAGATACTATGAAGATGTAATCTGTGGAATTGTGGAACATATATATCCATCACTTAGAGTGTGTCATACTCAGCTCAGTCTTAATTTTAGTAAATGAAATGAATCTGTACCCAAGGCTAGTTTGCCCCAAAGCCACACACACACCACCCCCCCCCCAACCAAAGCACCACTTCCCTCCTTTGTAAAATCAAGAAGATGAACTAGAAAAGATCTCTAAGGGTTCTAACCTAACATGCTACTTTGTGGGAGTGGGTGAGAGGAAGCCTGTTGGCTTCAAGTCCCTATTTCAGCCTTCTCCCCTATCTTTTTACTGTAAGAGTTACCACCCTATCCCCACCAAATCCCTGGTAATCAAACTTCTTAAATGCCAAGTGTGAAGAAACAAGTGACCTTAGCACCTAGTAATAAAGAATAATTAGTTTAAATAAAGAGCTACCAAATTGTGCCCGTTAGTCAGGTTGGGGAAGATGGCCTCCTAAGCGGCTACTTTTAGCATCCTGGATATCTGCAGATTCTCCAACATCCCCACCGCTGCACTTGAGAGGCTTTTTCTTGCACATTACTCTAGGTCCAGTTTACTCATGTTTTAGTTAGTATAAAAATTCCTAGTCATAGCTCTGAGACATTAGATGTTAGGGTATCCTAGACTGAGAAAAGAGTCTATAAGGAGTAGACTTAAAAATGTTTCTCAAAGACTTAAAAATGTTTCTCAAAAAGTGGTGCTACAAATTTCAAATCAAAGAACAGGTCAGGTTTGGGGTGGGGCAGGGAGAGTTCAATACTGCTATCTCACCTAAACTGGAAAAGAGAAGAGAGGGAGGGAGAAAGAGAAACTGGAATTTTTCTTTATTTTTTGTCTTGTTTTCTTTTGCAACATGGCTAATATGGAAATCTGTTTTGCTTGACTTCGAATATATAATCAATATAAAATTGCTTACCTCTTCAAGGAGAAGAGAGGGGTGGGAAATATTGAGCGAGGAAGAGAATTTGGAACTCAAAACTTTCAAAAATAAATGTTTTACGTGTAACTGGGAAATATGTACTGAAATAAAAATATCTTTAAAAAAAAGAAAAGCTGAAACTGCACGGGGTAATTAAGCGGATTAGAAAGTAAACAAGCGTTTGCTAAGCACTTATGGGGGGAAAAAACAGTCCCAGACCTCCGGGAGGGGCTCCCATTCTTACGCAACTGGCCGAAGCCAAGGTTCCAGCGCTTTTCGATAAGTAAGCGCTCTTTCCGCGCGAGGTTTCTTTAAGGAGGTGTGGATCCTGAGCCCCGCCCTCCTCACCTGCCCCCCATCACCCCGCCCCGGCCCTGGATTGGAGGGACAAAAGGGGAGGTGGCAGACTACGTTTCCCGGCAGCACTTGGGCGCATCGCTGTGCGCATGCGCAGCATCCCGATCGCAGGTCCGCGGAGCTCGCGCGCTCGCGGCTCCCTTCGCCTCCGCTCATCCACGAGCATGGAGGGGACTTCTCTTGTCTGCGGCGCTCGGGAGCCCGGGGCCGCCGCGGCCCCAGCACGGTCCCGCCACCCGCCTCCTTCGCCGCCGGTGCTGGAGGAGGGGCCGCCCCCGCTGCCCGAGGTGGGCACCTCCGGCTGCTCGGGCTCCCGGCCCCCGGAGCTGGAGCCCGAGCGCAGCCTCGACGGCTCGAGCGGGAACTACGTGGACGAAGAGGAGGAAGAGGATGAGGAGCTGGAGGAGGACGAGGAGGAGGAGGAGGAGGAGGAAGGGAGCCGCTTCCCCCTGGGGCTGGATGGGAACCGGCTGGACTCGGAGGACGAGGACGAGGTAACGAGCATCCCCCGGCCTAGGCGGCCCCGGAGGGGGGAGGAGGCTGAGGGAGGGCTTCTCCTACCGGGACCCGTCCGCACGGGGCGGACCTGTGGAGCTGGGAGGGGCTGCACGAACTTGCCAGCCACCCCACCCCTCTGAAACACCGGACCGGGCTGTCTGTCTGTCTGTCACCCATGCCTGGAATGCGCTCCCCCCGACCTCCAAACCCATCCTCTCGAGGAAGCTTTCCCCAGCCCCTCTTAATCCTGAGGTCTGCTCTCTTTTTAATTGTTTCCTATTCGTATCCTAGGCACTGCCTACCTTGCACGCATGTTTGCAGCCTTAAGACTGGTGGGAGAGGGAGCGGGTCCTCTCCTTTCTTTTTCTCAGCCCCCACCCACCCACCCACCATGAACCATCGGAGATGGCCAGTAAAGGCAGAACCACGAGAAAAACTGGAGTAGGAAGGACTTTGGAGACTGACCCAGTCCAACACCTTCCTTTTACAGAGGAGGAAAGCTGAGGGAGAAGACAGAACTGATTAGCCCAAAGTCACAAAGCTTGTCAGCAGTAGAGCCAGCCCCTAACTCAACCAACTGACCTCCAGTCCAAAGAGCCAAGTGACTTTCTCCAAGGTTCTACAGTTGACGTTTTTTCTATGTAAACTCAATCCATGGAATCTCCTGGAAGCTTTAGTATTACAGCCAGGTTTTCCTGCTGAGTTGCTTTGTGAACCTGGCAAGCTTCTTAACTTCTTTCATCCATTATTTTCTCACCTTTCAAACAAGGGTAATAATAAACCCTTTATGGTTTTTTGTTTGTTTTAGGATTATCGTGAGAATAAAATATGTGGCAAATAAAATATGTGGTGGGTAAAACTTAATCTTTCTAGATAGATTGTGAAAGTTTAAAGTCTGAACTAAATTTATTAAAACTATTGAAAAAAAGACTAGTTATCTTTGCAAAAACCTAATGGCCTTATCACAGTACTTGGCACATAGTAGGTGCTTAATATTTGTTCCTTTCCCCTGAAAAGAATGGGTAATTCAAAAAGTAAATTTGGTGTTTGCAGGGCAGGGGACAGAGTCTGAAATATATATATTATATAACTGACTCTTGGGACTTCTAGTCATTCATAGAAAGATAAATTTGGAGTTGTAAGGTATATTCTGCTTGGCACTTAAAACCCTGTGCGACCCAACTCCAAATTACCTTACTAGACTTCCCCCCCATATTACTCCTTGCAATTGTTATCTCAGCCAAATTGACTACTTAATTTTTTCTCATATTCAGCTCATGTCCATCAATATTTATTAAGCATCTTCTATATGCTAAGCAGGGGGATACAAAAAGAGGTGGAAGACAGTTCTTTCCCTGAAGGAGCCTCCAGTCAGCTGGTAGGGAGGGCTGTGTTCCATCCCTCTGTTCTGTTGCTTTGCTTAGGCTGCTGTTCCCTCTGCCTGTTATGAACTTTTCTCATCCCAGCTTCATTAGCTTCCTTGATGACTCAGCTCAATTGCCCTCTCCCTCAGCATCAAGGTAGGGGGACCATTGCTCGTACAAAAGTTAACTGAAATTTTCCAGATTATATGGCAAGAGGAGGTAATCCCCCAGGATTTCAAGGATGCCTCCATTGTCCATCTCTATAAAGGTAAAGGGAATCAATTGTCCTGCGACAGAGGCGGGGTCTTTCTTTTAGTCATTGCTGGCAAGATTCTTGCTAGAGTCCTTAATAGGCTGATTCTTCACCTGGAAGATGGTCATATACCTGAGAGCCAGTGTAACTTCAGAAAGGGCAGAGGAACAGTCAGTATGGTGTTTGCTGCCTGACAACTCCAGGAGAAATGCCAGGAGCAGGACAGAGGTCTGTACACAACTTTTGTAGATCTGACCAAAACCTTTAACACTGTTAGTTGTGAGGGCTTATGGAAAATTATGTCAAAATTTATTTGCTTGGAGAAGTTCATCAATATTGTACGTTAATTTCATGATGGCATGTTTGCCCAGGTTCTGGATAGTGGACAATGCTCTTGTGCCTTCCCAGTTACCAGTGGAGTGAAACAGGGCCATGTGCTTGCTCCTATGCCTTTTAGCATGATGTTTTCAGCCATGTTGTCAAATACTTTCAATGAGGATAGACGTGGCATCAAGGCCAACTACCGTTCTGATGGTAAGTTTTTCAATTTGAAAAGGCTACAAGACAAGACCAAAGTGGAGGGAGTGTTGGTGCATGATTTTCTGTTTGCAGAGGATGGTGCACTCAATGCAGCCTCTGAAGCTGAGATGCAACAAAGTATGGATCAATTCTCTGCTCCCTGTGCTAATTTTGGTCTAATAATTAACACCAAGAAAACACAGGTGCTCTGTCAGCCACTACCACACCATCCATACATGGAATCATCAGTTACAATAGGCAGAGAAGTTTTGAATGCTGTAGATAAGTTCACTTACCTTGGTAGTGTACTTTCCAGGGATGTACACATTGCCAGAGCTAGCTCAGTGTTTGAGAGGCTCTGAAGAAAAGTTTGAGTGAGAAGTATTAGACTGACTACCAAACTGAAGGTCTACAGAGCGTTTGTGCTAACCTCATTGTTATATGTTTATGAAACATGGACAGTCTACCAGCGCTGTGCCAGAAAACTGAATTGCTTCCATTTGAACTGTCTTAGGAAGATTCTGAGGATCACCCAGCGGGATAAGGTACCAGACACTAAAGTCCTTGCTCGAGCTGAACTGCTGAGTATTCGAACTATGCTTTAGAGAGTGCAACTCCAATGGGCTTTCCATGTTGTTCAAATGCAAAATGTACACTTGCCAAAAAGACTATTTTGTGGAGAACTTACATGGGGCAGGCGATCACATGGTGGCCAAAAGAAGCAGTACAAGTACACTCTCAAGGTCTCTCTCAAGAACTTTGGATTTGACTGTGGAACATGGGAGACACTGGCACAGGACCGCTTGGTGTGGCGCACCCATATCAGAAAAGGTGCTGTGCTCTTTGAGCAATGCAGAATTGAGACAGCAAAGTAAACATAGGATGCGCAAATTTGGGATGTCCAACCGAAATATTCACACGGACTATCACCCTGTGGTAGAGCATTCCGTTGATCTGATCAGCCAGTCAGACACAATGAAATTTCACTTGACAATGGTCCTCTTCGAAGATGAAGGACAACTAACCAACAAGAGGTAGGAAATAGTTCCTGCCCTGAAGGCGCTTACAATCAGCTGGTGGAGAGGGCTACATTCCATCCCTCTGTTCTGTTGCTTTGCTTAAACTGCTGTTCCATCTGCCTGTTATGAGCTTTCCTCATCTCAGCTTCGTTAGCTTCCTTGATGACTCCGCTCAACTGCCCTCTCCCAGTAAGGGGCTACTAGTACCTCCTTACCTTGTATTTATTTTGTATTTATTTTTCTGCTGTTTATATGTATACAGATTTTTTACCTTTTAGAATGTAAGCAGCTTTGAGGAGAGGATCTGTCTCTTTGTTCTTTGTTTTGCCAGCACTTAGAGCAGTGACTGGCACATAATGCTTGGTGATTGATTATCTAGTCCAACCTCTCATTTTACTGGTGAGGGAAGGTTTGTCTGACTCTTTTAAAGACTGTTTTCATTATATTTGCAGCGTATGATTAGTCTCTCTGAGTTGACCCCATACATCTTGTGTTCGATCTGCAAAGGATACTTAATAGATGCTACAACCATTACAGAATGTCTTCACACTTGTAAGCATATATGTATATATAAGCATAATCATGATTTTGTTATGTATTTTCAAATTTAGATTTATGGAAACATCCTAATTTTTAAAATTTTGCCTTTCCAACAGTTTGTAAAAGCTGCATCGTAAGACATTTTTACTATAGCAACAGATGTCCAAAATGCAACATAGTAGTACATCAGACACAGCCTCTGTATAATATCAGGTAAGAACATCTCTTTGTGGTTAATGTGGCCAGCAATCTTGAAAACTGTATATGTAAATTTTCAACTGTAATTAAAGGTTTGTTTGAATGGTCTCATGAAATTAGAAATCTCTGAGACCTGTGCAATGTTGTTATTTTCATTATGTTTAGAGTGTAACCTATATATGACCTGAACTTTTGAACACAGCATCAGTATCCTAGAATTCAGGAGAAGACAGCAGCAAGCTTGACATACAAAAAAATAATAGCAAAGAAGCTTCTAGGTATTCACAGTGGGGGAACAAAAACCCAGAAGAAAGTTAGAAACAGGTTTCATGACCTTAGGGCATCAGATGTGTAAGTGCCAGAGTATAGTAACAAACTAAACTTTAAATTTTTAAATAGGGTAAATACAGTCTTATAAGCATCACTAGCACTTGGTGAGAATAGAACTCTTGAATGGAATATGGCAGTGAAAGTGTATGGTTACTCAAAAGAAACTTCTAGTAGAAAAAAGGTCGAGGAGCGGTGCAAGAAGGTATGTAAATTTATGAACTTGAGTATGAAAACACAGAAGCATTTGGATTAGGATTAAAAAATAGAAAAGATGAAAGGGTGGGATTTGGAGTCAGAGAATCTGGGTTCCAGTCCTGGCTCTGTCACCTCCTTTCCAGCGAGGAAGCTGGACTGAATGTGTTTTCAATTTGTAGGTTTCTGTAGCTTTTAAATAATCCTTTCAGGAATAGAGGGAACTCCAAAACAAGTGTCTTCCCTGTCACTGTGAGTGAGAGTGAGTTTTTAAAATCTATTAGCATTCAAATATAAATATCAGAATATTTATTTTAATCTCTTTTGTTTTCATTGTTCTTGTCTGTAAACTCCCTTTACCGGTGTAGGTCATCAGTTCATCTGTAGTTCACAGCCCTAAGGCAGAGTACTGAGGGTAATGACACAGAACTTGTATGTATCAGATGCTAGATTCTTCTACCTGGGTCTTCCTGACCCCAAAGGCAGTCTTCTGCTTCTTACACCAGAAGAAGCAAACACAGGACTGAGCAACCTGAACCAGGTTAATTGGGAAATATTTAACAAAATAAATAGAATATAGGTAATATTAATGTGTCATTTTTTAAGTCGATATGTGTCCTGCAGAAATCTTTAGGTACAATTTAGTGCCCTACCCTTTTCTATTTGAGTTTGAGGCTGCTGTCCTACACCAACACAGCCTCTCAAAATATTCATATTAAGGGGAAAAAAGATGAATGACCCTAACTACTAACTAAAATTAAAGATAATCACCCCCAAATTTCCAACACATTCTTTGAAGATTCATGACTTCATCCATGTGGGTGCTCCTTCTAACCCTAACCAATACAGATTATATGCCTTCTACTTTTTAGTCTCAATAAGGATCAACTAAATGCTTATGTGTCTTGGGTGCTAGGGATAGAAATGCAAAAATGAGACTATTCCTTGCCTTTAAGAAGCTTTTATTCTGCTAGAGAATAACAGATGGTCACATATACATCACTCAATGTGTGTACTATATAAAGTTAATTACATAGTAATTCGGGGTGTGAGTATTAACAACTGAAGAGGATCAGGAAAAGCCTCTTGATGAAGGGATTCCTGAGCTGAACTTGAATGAGGTAGCAATTTCAAGAGATAAAGGTGGGGAGGGAGAGAACATTGCACACATGGAGTAAAGACTGTCACAAAGGTAGGAGATGGAATGTTGTATAGGGGGAGCACAAGTATTCTAGCTTGCTAAAGAAGGGAAGATTTCCTGGAAGGGAATAATATGTGATCAGGCTAGAAAGATAGGGTACCAAACCTGTGTTTATAGGTAATAGGGAGCCACTAGCTTTTTAAGCAGAGGAGTGACATGATTAGACCTGTGCTTTAGGAATATCAGTTTGGTAGCTTCTTGGAGGAGTTAACTGGTTGCAAGTAAACCAATTAAGAAGCCATTTCAGTAGTCTGAGCAAGAGATGATGAGGGCCCTGATCAAGATGTAGTAGATGGCTAATGAAATGCTATGGCCAAAAAAGGTTACAGTCAGCTCTCTGGTGGTGAGCTACTCTGATCTGAGCCAGACTGATCCTTGGCCTTTCCATGTTAGTAGGACCTGCCAGAAACATTTTTCTGGTCTTGACATTCGAAAACTCAGGATAATCTACTTACTGTGATAGGGCATCAGAAGAGAACATTAGTGAAGATTCTAATCTGTCTATAAATTGTATTGTGTTCAGATAGGGAAAAAATATTTTTAAGATCTTTGAAAAGAGAACTATTAAGATTAGAGATCCTATTGCATACCTGTCATGCTTTCTCCCCTACTTCATGCTTTTGCTTATTCTAGCTAACCTGTACAACTAACCCTCCTCTGTCTAAATCAGAGAACTCTCAGCCACATACTTCTTTCATGAAACCTTGCCCACTAGTAGTAACTGACAATATGGTGCTTTGTACGTAAAGCTCTCTACATATGCCCTCTCGTGTGAGCCTTACAACATTGTGAGATAGGTACCACAGATCTTATTCTACCCTATTTTACAGATGAGAAAATTGAGTGTTGTAGAAGTTAAATGGCTTGTTCATGATCATCAGCTATAAGTGTCAGGTAGAATTTGAACTTGAGTCTTCCTGTTTCCAAGTCCATTCCTTTTTATATTAAACCATGTTGCCTTACCACTTGCATCCACTTACATTTTTTTCTACACTCTAATAACTCTTCTGGTCAATACCACACAGTTTTAGGACTGAGTTAATCTTATACTACTTAGTGTTATTACTTTCTTAAATTGTGTATGTTAAGTCTCCCTAGATTTTAAGTCCCTTGGAGGAGAATTTAGAGTTCTAGTACCTCTGCTGGGCACAGAGTAAGCCTGTCTGATTTGGTAGGATATGGCTGATTCCTTCTTTATAGCCTTTGCTATTATAATTATTAATAAGAGTTTTGTAGTATTCCTAAAGTTTTCAGTTTTTTGGTCAATTGGTATTGTGTTTTGTCATTTGTTTTTCCTTTCTTTGACATGTATATTGTAAGATAAGCTAAATATACTAAAGTCTATTTCCACTTCTTACTGAAGTAAGTTCTTACTGATCAAACAAATATTTATTGAACTTCTGCTGTATACACTATACTAGGTCCTGCGGGAAGTACAATAAGGTGTAAAATGCCCTGCTCTCAAATTTATTACATACTGAGGAGAGAAGCAAATGTATCTTAGGCAAAACAGCTCTTGAACAGTTCAAGGTGTAATGTCATTGTACGGTGAATTGTGTAGAACAAATAGTATATATATATATAGTACTTTCTTCTTGAGACCTCTGAAGTCAACCTAAAAGTAAACTCACTCCAGATAGGGTAACAGTTCATTTTTTAAGGGAGCAAAGTTGATTACCCAGGACATAATATATGCTGTAATGAAATGCATTCTTCTGAACTCTCAGCTATCCTTCATCCTTTCCTTTTATTAGGTTGGATCGACAGTTACAAGACATAGTATACAAATTAGTGATCAATCTAGAAGAAAGTAAGTTTTAAAAAAATTATTTCAAAGTTCTGTGTCCCAGAATCATCATTCATTCTACCAGTTGCATTTTAAATATTATTTAGCCTACCTTCTTTCATTTTATAGGAGAGAAAAAACAAATGCATGATTTTTACAAAGAAAGAGGTCTAGAAGTACCAAAACCTGGTAAGTTTGTGCAATACATTTCAGTGTACCTTTAGATTTTTTATCTTTTTTCAAGACTGACATGTATGTGATACATATGTCATCAAACATAAAATAAGTGGAATTTTCACATAGTGCTTTTGATTTTGTCTTCAAATAGCTGTACCTCAGCCAGTCCCTGTAAGCAGAGGGAGACCTAGGAAAGTTCTGGGGTCAGTATTTCGTATTCCTCCAGAACTTGATATGTCTTTATTACTGGAGTTTATTGGGTGAGTACCTTGAAGACTTACATAAGATGCTACCTTATAAAAAAAAAAAGATTGTGAAATGTTATAGTAAATATAAAACTATCACATTATAGGTTAAAATGAATTTTCTTGATAATCATTCTTTTAGTTAAAAGAAAAATTCCTTACATATTCTCTAGCATGTGATATATTGTAGTATGCTATTTCTTTGTTAAACAGTCTTTTATAATCAGAGAGACCATGTGTGTGTGTGTGTGTGTGTGTGTGTGTGTGTGTGTGTGTGTGTGAAATTCTCAAAACTAGATTCTTTAACATATTTATTTTATAAATTTGCTGAAAGAAATCAAAATACATTTCTGGGAAAATCTGTACTGACTATTTTGTCTTGTGAACTCCTGTACCATTTATTGCATTTTTTCTTTCTCATGGTTTCTCCCTTTTGTTGTGCTGCTTCTTTCACAATATGATTACTGTGGAAATAATTTTAATATGAGTATACATGTATAGCCTACATTAGATTGCTTACCATCTTGGTGAAGAGGGAGGAGAAAAATGTTTGGAACTCAAAATCTTATAAAAATAAGTGTTAAAAACTAATGTGTGTGTGTGTATGTGCAACATAAAACAATTGTGTGTGTCACATAAAATAATTTTATGTGTCAGAGAACAAACTACACAGATGATGCACTGAGTCCAGACTAACTGGCAGCCCTCGGTGGTTTTAAAGCAGTTCAGGAATCCAGTTAAGTAATGTATAGCCATTGGACTGTAATACCAAACTCTGCTTTTATTATTTGGTCTGCCACACGTGCTGCTGGTGTAGTATCTTATTGAAACGCTCTTCATTGTTAACTTTATGTGGGATCCCAGTTTTGGGGTAGGTCATTGATACTCCTTGAACTTTGCTTTCTATGTACATAAAAAGGACATTGTCATAATGAAAAACCAGTCAGATGGCCAAATTGTGGTCTAACTGCTGCTGTCCCTTAATATTCTCTTCTGTTTCCAGAATTATATATCCATTAATAATGCACAAAGTTGTTCTTAAAAAAGGTTCCTGAATAGTTTTAAGAGTTCATAGAATGTTCAAGGTGCAATTAGCTTATAGAATGTGAAAATGTTACTAAAATAATAAAGTCTGTGCAGCATTTGCAGAGTCAGGTAAATTGGCTCGTGATAAGCCAATAGCATGATGTAGACCTCAAAACAGCTCATGGGATCTTAACAACTGCATTAATAGAAAAATAACAATACAAGGAAGGTAACAGTTCCATTGTTCCATGCTTATCAGACCCCTAGTCTGATGGGGTACACAAAAAAATCATAGACAATAATGCGTAAATACATGAAAGACGATGAGAAGGGACCTGTGTGAGGTATGAAGTGGAAGTGTGTTATAGACTCTACAAGACAGAGCAAATCAGTTGATATGGATAGAAATCTAATGCACAGAGCAAGGGAGTTGTAATAGTCCTCCTATACTCTCGTCACCTCTGGATGTTGTGTTCAGTTCTGCCTACCACATTTTAAGTGAAACATTGACAAGTCAGAGTATGTCCAGGGGATAATAACCAAGAAGTCTAGGAAGCATATCGCAAGGAATAGTAAAAGGATTAGGGATGTTTAGTCTGGAAAAGAAAAGATAACGGGTGATATAATTTGAAGAGCTGTCATGTAAAAGATGGGTTCGTTTTGTTATTTTTTTTCTGAATAGTTCAAGTAGCAAAAACTAGAATCAGTGGAGTAGAAGTTACAAGGAGACAGATTTCAGCTGAGTATAGAGAGAATCTTCCAACAATTGGAACTATCTAGAAATTGAGTAGACTGCTTTGTGAGCTAATAATCTTCCCATCACTGGAAGTGTTAAAGCTGGACTGTTGTGGATGGGATTCATTTTTAATTATAGGATGTTAAGAGTAAATAACTTCTAAAATCTCTTCCATCTCTGAGACTCTATGGTTCTGTTTGTTTCTGCCTCTTTGAGTGACAAATTTGGTACAGTAGAGGATCCAGTGCTGGTCTGTTACTTGGTACTGGAGTCAGTAGACTTGAATTCTATTTCTTGCTCAGCCAATAATTTAACTGTGGGACCTTGGACAAATTATTTTACTTCTGTGCCTCAGGTGAGGAGAGTAGACTAGATAATCTTTAAGATCTCTTTCACCTGTGTAATTCTGCAAAGTCATACAAATATTTTTAAGGGGGTAAGGGATGACACTTTAGGAAGGTGAATTTAGTACAACAAATGTTAAGTGCCTTTTACTGCGTCTAGGCATTAAGAAAATATGGTTTAGATAAGATGGTAGAGGGACACAGTTATATAAAATAATACTCAGATTTATGGGAGGTGCAAAGTGTTGTGTGAGCTTGAAGTGATGGTAAATTATTGAACAGAAATCCTCTAAAACAGCATGGATAAATAAGCCAGCCCACAAAATCCTTTGAAATTTTGTTTCATTAGAGATAATATAGAAAAAAAATAAAAACGATGAAGAGCCCAAGACATATGAGTAGGTAACTGTTGAACTCAAGATCTTAATGTTAAATTAATTCTGAAATGTCCTGTTTTGTAGAAGAATAATGATAAGATTAAAATAAATATATTCAAAGATATATGCTGAGTAGAGCTGCTGATATCAAACCACCAGATGGCAGGAACAACAAGCAGGAGAGCTTTATTGGTAAAATTTAAGTGGGTCAAGATTGTTGACATTTATCTACTTTGATTATTTAAAAATGTAAAGTTTAACTCAGCATCATTTTGTTTTTTAAAAAGCTTAAATGTATCTCTCTCAAATATTCATACTCTGTTGCTTTGTTTTTAATATGATAAAGTAGGACATTAAAAAATGTAAATTTGATTTTTCTTTTCAGAGCTAATGAAGGCACAGGACATTTTAAGGTATTTTTTTTTATTTTTTCAGTTATCTCTTTCATTTCAGATGAGTTCTATGTATCCTATAAACCCAGTCAGATTACCTCTCAGCGAGATTTGCATAAAATGTTTTATGAATAAAACAAGTACTTATATGTGAATGACACTGTCTGCCTCTCAGAAATGTTTTTTGAGTAAAGAAAGAGGTAACAAGTAGAGATTTATTATTTAAGGCAAGGTGGAGTAAAGAAAAACAAATGGTTAACCCATTTAAAAATATTTCAAACCAAGTATCAAACAAATGTGGCTACAGTGAGAAAATGTCTCAGCATTTTTTACATAGTTGGCACTTAGCCCTATAAAAGCTTAAAATTGTGTTTGCATGTAACATTTTTGGCTCAAGTTGACCTGCCCTAACTTGTTGCTTCAATCATTTCTTCAGATTTTAGAGGGAAGAGTGAGCTTCTTTAGAAAGTACTTTGATTCAGAGTTGCCTTTAAAGCTCCAAAATATAGGCTTCCATTGTACACAGTGTTGTGCTTTGATACTGTAGTCTGTGTCATTCAGAGAAAAGGCAACATGCCTTCTGTAAAGGTAAATGCCTTACTAATCTGTTAGAGCTCTTTGAGGAGGTAAATACTCATGTGAATAAAGGGGAATCACTAGGTGTAATCTATTTCTTGTTTTTATTTTTATTAGTTTTTACTCAAGGCTGTTTTTAAAAATTACCATGCGATTGGTGTGCTGTTTTAGAACAGAGAATCAATTTGGGACAAGCAAATCGTAACAATAAATAGGTGTTTCTTTGGGTGGAGAATTTAACAGGTTCTCAGGGATTGGTGCTGGATTGGTTTTAAGCTTTTTATAAGTAATCTGGGAAAAAGAGTTAAACTTTGCAGATATTCTGAATTATTCTTACTATTTGCCTCCTTTGCTCCTACTCATATGCTGAATGGGGCTAGAGAAGTCTCACACATGCCAGCTGGTTCCACTGTAGATCAACTGAGGCTTTACTGCAACTAGGCAATCCTTCTATTTCTCCCCTAATTAATTGTCTAACCCACTCCCCCAGAGGCTATTCCAAACGTTCTCTTATCAAGTCTGCAAAAATGTCCCCTTCCCCCACCCTCTCAACTGAAATCTTGGTCTCGTGACTGAACGAAGTTGAGGTTATTTGCTGAGAACTCCTTTTTCCTTCTTCCTCATTTTATAAGCTCTCTTCCCCCGTGACTTCTGCCCTACCAGCAGTCTCTGATGAAAAGATAGCCATCTTCTCCAAGGGCTCTCTTCTTGGACACTTGATCCCATCCCCTGCAGCTGACAGCCCCATTGTTAGTGCCTCGCTTTAACCTTCTATTTGTGGTTCCTGCTGCCTCTAGATACACTAAAGTCTCTTCTTAATAAGACTATAGCTCCAACTCTCTCTGCTAAATATTGCCCCAGACTCCTTGAAAAAGCCATCCACATTCAGTATGTCCACTTCCTCTCTCAACTCCCTTCAGCCTATCATTCGTTTGAAACTGCTCTCTCTCTGAAGTCAGCAACAATCTTCCAGCGGCCTTTTCTTTGCCTTCATTCTCCTTGACCTTTCCGTACTTTTCATGCTGTTGGTCACTTCATTCTGAACACTTTCCTTCTCACACATTCCAGTTATAAGAAGTAGCTTTCACCCTTTTTCTGTCCTACTTTATTCTTCCTTTTAAGCTATTCCCCTTAGAACAGAACCTAAGTCCTCTGTTTTTCTTATATAACTTTTACAATACCTTTTGAAGATATTAAATTGATGAAGGAATACTTATTTCTTCTCCCTCTATCAGAATGTTAGCACTGAATCATCATACAGCTCATTCCATTCACTCAAATATGTTTATCTTTATAGAGCCTGCTCAGCTCTTTTCATTAGAAATGCTTAAAAGTTCTCTGTTCCAGTAAAGGTCATTTTTTTTTTCTCCTTTGGCATAATGCTGTGGGTTAAGTTATTCTTGGTTATAAGCTTTTATATTTTGGCTTTTGGAATATTATGTTCTAAGTTCTCTTCTCATTTATAGAAAAAAACTGGCAGGTTACTTGTGATCTTGACTGTAATTCCTTGGTACTTAAACTGCTTTTTAATGGGTGTGTATATTTTTTATTTGACATGGGAGCTCTGGATTTTGGCCATAACATTCCTACAGCTTTTCCTTTGGGAATTTTTTTTCAAGAGGTAATAAGTAAGTTCTTTCTGTCTTCACTTTGTCTTCTGATTCTAATAGATCAGAACTGTTAACCATTGATAATTTATTGAAATCTAGTGTCCAAGCTTTTTTTTATCATGAATTTTAACAATTCTTAATTTTTCTCTCATTGACCATTTTAACAGATCTCTTGTTTTTGATATCAGATGTATTTTTTCAATCTTATCATAGAATCATTTATTTCTATTTGACCTCTTCTATCAGGGAACCCATTACTTGGGTAAAGTTTAGTGTCTTCTCTTCTTAAATATTCTGCTTCCAATTATTTTCTCCAAAATTTTTATTTCATCTTTAATTTCTTCTGCATACATTTATGTGATGGCCCAATTAGAATGTACCCTCCTTTGGGTCAAGAATATTCTTTTTTGTCCTTTTATCCCTAGTGCTTAGCACAATGCCTTGCACATAGTAAGCATTTAATAAATATTTGTTGAATGACTGATTGTCCAAGGATTGTGTAAACATTTAGAAGTTTTGAGGGAAAGAGGAAAGATAAGGGAAGTTCACAATCATCTTCTCAATAAAGGGCAAGGTAAGTTCATTTTCTGAAAGAGGGAGATTAGAAATGGAGTTGGAAACATGAAGAGAAAGGTTTGGAATAACTGCTATGGAGATTGTGATTGGAAGTTAATCACATGAATAAAAGAATTGCCATGTAGCAGTGAAGTTAGAAAGCATAATCTGTGATTGATCTAGTCTGCTGTTGTGTTACTTCTTATATCAGCGTTCAGGTGGAAGGTAACCAAAGATGAAGATTAGTGAGGGGTGAACATCACAAGAGCAAGGGATTCAAGAATAAGGAACTGCCTGGTTGATCTAGATTACCAGATGGCCAGGATAAGAGCATGCATGTTAAAATGAGAGAGCGGGGAGCGAGGACCTGGAGATCAAAGGGAGGGTAAAACGCAGTTTCAGTAGGCATGAGACAGTAAGAGAGGGAGAACAGAAAACTGATCAGAGAAGCGCCTCCGAAGAGTTTGAAATCCCAAAGGTGCTGGAGTGGTTTTAAGAGATGATAAAGTTTAAGGTGTGATCAGCCCTGGGGGTGACTGAGCCAGCAGAGTAGAGATGGAGATCCTGGGAGTCCAGACTATTCATAGGGGAATTTCAGTAAATATTGGAGTCATGAAGGAGGACGGGAGGGAGTGAGGCAAAGTGGAGACTGAGCCAAGAGACTGAAATCACAAAAGAAGAAATGGTGACTTTGAAGATATCATCAACATATACCTGGATAGGACAGTATAATGTAGTGATACGAATTTCAAAGAATGAAATTCTGCATAGGAAGGTTTTGAAAGTAGCCATGGGTAGCAAAAATTATGCCAACTCTTCCTCTAAGCTCTTTTGTGTTCAACAGAAAGAGGAGGAGTGCCAGCATCAGAGGATGTCAAGGAATGTGGGCTTTTTAGGAAGTCAGATTTCAGTTAGTGGTAGAATATGGAAGAAATACATCTTTTTCTTTCCAAATTAATTTATGACATAAGGCAAAATAACCCTACCTTTTCATTGTTTGAATTTGATGCCTTACATATTTGTGTTATCCATTTTCAGTATTCTAGCGCAGTATAAAAATTGATAATAGAAATTCTTTTCTGTTGCAGTTTATTTTGAAATATTATAATTGTTTCAAGACAGTAATCAAATAGGGTGTTCCTCTGCTTTTCACACTCAAACTATATGTTCAAGACCTATCTATATTAATTCAGTCATTAATCCTACAAATTGAATTCCTTCGGTGTTGAGGATCTGTTTTCATGGGGCATTTATTTTTAATCCAGAAAATGTCAACATATCTTGTAAAAACAGGAAGTTGGAAAACTTTTTTTAATCATGTAGGTAGTTGACTCTAGGATATATTAATAACTTTTGTTTCTTTGGTAAAATAATTTCTTGATCTTAGAGAACTGATTATGAAAAATATTTTCTGTTGGCAGACGGTTTGTGGCTCTCTTTAGGTTTGAAATGAAGACTGTATTGTTAGGCAAGGTTAATATTAGGGTTTTGGTTTAACTACACTTGCTTATAAATGGAATTTCCTTGTTAGAAAAGAGCTGAAAGAAATCTCTTGAAAATGACAATGATGTAAGCTACAACAACAGTAAAATTTTTTAAATTTTCATTTCAATTCTCCAAAATTTATTTATGTACCTATTGTGTGCACTATGCTAGTCTCTAGAGATATAAAGACAAACCTGAGATATAAACCCAGTCACTGTCCTCAGAGAGTTTGTATTCCACTGGAACTGGACAGGCAGTATCAGGAAGACATCATTCGTTAACCATTGGGCGTATCAAGGTAGCATCAGGGGAAGCACATGATAAGGGTTCTGAGAAGGGGCCATGAGGAGGGAGAGGAGGGGGTGTGATATGTTCTGGGCCTGGGAGATGACCGCACCAGTGTGTGAACTGGGAAACAACAGAATGTTGGCTTTGACTAGACTTGAGGTTGCATGAAGCAGAGTAATCTTCTTTACTATGAAAGGTGTTTAAAATGGGCTAAGTAACCCATGTTGTTTCATCTTTAAGTAATTTCATTGTTCTTACAGCCACTGGAAAAGAAATTTGTTCGTGTTTCAGGAGAAGCAACTATTGGGCACGTTGAAAAATTTCTCAGAAGAAAAATGGGTCTCAATCCAGCTTGTCAGGTATAACGCACATGTGTAGTTAGGATAAGATTGGCTACTTACTTCATACATAGCAGTAGTGACTCACCTTTGAGCTAGTAGCCTTCCTGTAAAAGGGGAAAACTCTGACATTTCATCCAGTGAGACTTCTTTTTATCTATACAAGAACGGTGTGTGTTTGTAAAAGAAACAATACAGACATTAATTGATCAAAGCAGATATTCAGGATGCCTTTGTACCTTAGTCACATTTGACTCGCTATACTTGCTTTCTTAGCTCATCTTAGTGAAAATAACCTGGGGATGTAAGGAGCAACAACATGTCCTTGGGACTCCATTCTGAAGCCCATTTGTAGAAAAAAAAAAAGGCTAAGTAGAAGTTTACCTGTTAGCCAATTTTCTTCCAAGATTAGATCATCTCCAGAGTTGAATTGATTTAAGCATTTTTGGAAAGAAACCAAAGCTCTTCCTATGTCAGCCTGTGGTTTTGTTCATTTTTCTTTTTCCCTATATTATTGAAATTAGAGAGAAGCCTTCAACCTTTTACAATAATGAGTACTTAAACTCTGTTATATACTTAATTAAATCCTATGCTGAAGAATAAGTGTAAATTACATAGCAAAATACTCTATCTTTTCATTGCTTGAACTTGATGGCTTATATTTGTGTGATCTGTTTTCTGTATTCTAGCACAGTATAAAAGTTTATGATAGGAATTCTTTTTCTGTTAAGGATTCTTAAGCCTGCGTCCATGTTTTATTTTGTGATGTATTTTTGATTTAGTCAGTATAATTGATTTCTTTTGCAATACATTTAAAAACATTATTCTGAAAAGGAGCCCTGAGTTTCATCAGACTGCCAGTGGTTTCTGTGACACAAAAAATGTACAAATTCCTGGTTTGAAATATCCTAGCTTTTATTATTATCATTTATGATTATTATAGGACAATAGAATGTTACATGATAATGCTTAAATTGTACTAGCCTTTCTAATATATTTTTTTCATCAACAAAATGCAGCTTGTATTTTCAGCACTGATCTTGACTGGTTTGCTATCACAACGTGACTGAAAGTTAGAAATGAATTATTCATCAGCCTGTAGACACAATGCACTTAAGTTTATTTTTCTCTAATTAGTTAAAAGTACGTTTGGTGCCATCTATAATAAATAGCTTTTTACAGGAACCTTGAAAAGGAAAATATCAGAAATCACATAATTATCTATCACTTTGAATAGAAAAAGCAGAAGGCATGGACCCTGTTGGAGCAAAATAGATATTACATGATGAGTATTGGGAGTTGGGAATTCTTTCTTAGTTATAGATTACTTTATTTTTAACTGAATAGTAACTGGAAAACTAATTATTCTGTTTAAGCTTTACACATTTGATGTTTTCAAGTTTTTTTAGGAAAACTTCTACTTGACTTGGCTATGTAGAAATTTGCTTTACTTTTATTATAGAAGGCAAAGACCTTTATCTTGAAATAGGAAAAAACCTTCAAGATTTCTACTCAATCTTCAATTTCCCATGTCACTTCTTTGCTAAGTATGTGATCTTTCTGTATTTACACACTGTATGTCTGTGGTGATTTTGTAAGTGGTAGTTTTTTTATTTAGATTAAAATATATATACAGAACAGAAAATAGTTAAATATATAAACTTTTCAATTCAGTAGTTCAATCTTTTTAGGCTACTGATCTGAAATGAGGTCTATAACTATGAATCATGGTCAACCAGATGAAACATTTTAGCTCATCCGCATTAGTAGGCTTGAGTAATAATAACAGCTAACATTTACATAGCGCTTAGTATATACCAGGCATTATTGCTAACTGTTTTGTAATTATCTCGTTTGATCTGTCCCAACAACCTGAGGAGGTGGTAGATGCTATTATCCCCATTTTACAGATGAGGAAACTAGAGGGTGACTAGGGACAGTGATAATCTTCAATTTCTCAAGCCTGCCAACCATGACTTCCTTTAAACCATTCATTTTACTAAAGTGGTGAATGTGTGACATGCTTACTAACCTGTGACCTTCCTACACAGGTATGTATTAATGGGGGTGAGTCAGAACCAGGAGTTTCAGATCTGTTAAGTAATGAATAATCTTTTAAACCACAAGTAGCAGAATAGAATAAAGGATTTTATTTAGGGTGTCTCAGGGAATGATTTTAAGTTGGTTGTTAAACTGAAAGAGAGTGTGAATACTGAAGAGAAGACTTGGGGAGAGAAAGCTGTTTTCAGGTATTTGAAGGGTTTTCATGTAGAAGACAGATTGGCATTGTCTTGCCCAGTCCCAGAAATCAGAACCAGGCATAGTGAGTAGAAGTTGAAAAGAGGTTGCTTTAGGCTTGATACAAAGAAAAACCTCATAACAGTTAGAGCTGTCCAGAAGCTGATTGGGCCCTCCACATCAGGAAGTAGACAAGTCTTCAAGCAAAGGCTAGATGACTCCTCACTGATGTGCCATAAAAAAGATTCTTAATTCAGTCAGGTACAGGTTGGACTAAGAGCCTTGGTGCTCCTTTCCAATTCCTTGATTATATGAAGAATTAGCACTTCATTCATGAATCTGAATGAACTTGTTGATGTCCTGTACCATATTTTCTGTGACAGTTGTTTTTATGTGAATTATGTGAATTATCAGTTTGCATTTGTAGTGTATGAAACCTAGCTTTGTTTGGGTTTTTTTGAAAAATGCTTTTATTAACCACTTAAGCTGTTTTTTAATCCGAGATGTTGTATATTTTGTTATTGTAGATAATTTAACTATAACTCAATCCCTGCTGAATACTAATGGAGAAAGAAACAGAACCAAAGTCTCTTTTCACTTTGGCCTAAGGTCACATATGGGTGACAGTAAATTTACTCTTGATGCTACCGTCACATGCCATGAGTTTATGTAAAAAGTGCTATGAGAAGGAAGGCTTAGATAACGAAGGAAAGAGAATTACCTAGAAGTCAGTAGTTGATGGTAACAGGTATTTGGACAAGGCAATATTGTCAGGTCTGAACTTCAAAGAACCAGTCACTGCCTTGTAAGTATAAGATTCATAAAGCTCTAATAGTGACATTTTTCATTGTAATTACATATTTGAAGACTTGATTTCTTCCCTGAAGCTCAGAAATATTAACAATTATTACTGTTTACAATCATAACCTTTCTACCTTAAGGGAAAAATAAAGTCCATTTGTATTTGATTTAAAAGTCTTTTTATTAAATTGTTACATTCAGGTAGATTTTAAGAATCAAGCTTGTAGATTCTTGTTACCGAAATGTATGTATATTGAGTAGCTCATAAAGAGAATAATGAGTTTTTAATTAGCAAGGATTTCATAAAAGTACATAGTAGTTTTTAGAATCTTCTGAATACTAGATTTTATACTCAAGTTACAAGGTCACATCAAGGAAAGTCTAGAGGTTGTGATTTGCTCAGGATCAAATAGCAAGATGTATTTCTTCAAATTCTTCTAGTCAGTAATGAGGGGAAAGAATTTGGTGTAAATGCTAAATATTTTTTGTATCTAATTTCATGGTATTGTAAGGTTAATCCAAACTTTAAACCTTTCTTATTAAGAAAAGTTAAACTTAATTGCATTCCCAGATATTTCATCAGTCTTTTAAAACTGGCACCAACTAATATAATTTGCTCAACAATAAGGGGGAAATTAAATATAAAACAATTTTAAGGAGCCCATGGATATACAATTCAGTCTTACCTATATTTAGTTTAATATTTTAAATAATCTGAGAAACAAAACTTTTTTTTAAATCTTATCCTTTCTTCCCTTTAATTCTTGATTCACTTATTGAAAACGTATGCTAACAATTAAGTAGTAAGCTTCTGATTTTAGATTTAATTTATGTGTTTAGACATCTAATATTACGAATCGTTATACAAAAAATATTACCATAATTTTTCAAGTCATTTAACCAACAATTTTAGCACTAAGATTTGCTTTTTAGATCAAAATCGTAAAAATTAAAAAGGCAAAATTTATAGGTTATTTTAAAAATAACATTTCAATTAAAAATTATCAATAACGGTAGAAAAAAATAATGGAAGATAAATTGAGTACTTGGCAGCTGCTTTGTGCCCACCACTGTCCCTGCTATGAAGGATGCCTAGGAAACATGACAAAAGGTCCCTGCTTTTGAGTAGCTTGCAAGATACCTGGGAAAATGAAACTAATAAAATCACTTGAGAGCATAAGCTGTTTGGTACTCATTATAAATGCAGTGAAAATTTAAAAAAAAAAAGACTAAAAAGTAGTTTGTAGAATAGTGAGGGGAATCAGGGTTGGATTTGAGCTGCATCTTGAAGGATGGATAAAATTTAAAGAAAGAAAACAAGGGAAGTCATTCCAAGCATGTGGAGTATCATAAGTATAAAGACATGGTGGTAACCATATTTGGGTAACTAAACCAGAAAGTTTATGTGTGGAGTAATAAGAAATGTGGTTTGATAGTTAAAGTAGTGTTTTCAATTGTTAGGCCCTGCAAAAGTCAAATGTTTAGACTTGTGATTAAAGGCAACATGGAGCCATTATAGAGCCATATGAGAAGTGGCATGAATAAATCTGTGTTTTGCAAGATTAGGATGGCAGCAATACCCATGATAGATTGAAGGAGGAAGCCTGGAGTTAGGGAGACAAGCAAAGAGGCTTTCGTAATCATTTGAATGTGAGACAGCAGTGGTACAGGGATTGGAAAATAAGGAACTAATACGACAGGAGCTGGTGATTGTTGAACTTAGAGGAAGAAGGAAAAGGATGAGAGCAGGATGAAAGGGTTTCTAGCCTGGAGCACCAGAAGAATGATTTGAGTGTGCCACTGAGATACTGAGGCAAGAAGAGCTTGTATGAAGAGGAAAACTGCTAGTTCCTTGGGAGACATTTTGAAGTGGTTGAGGGCCATTCAGATGATGTCATCCAGGCAGCAGAAGATGCAGACCTAGAGGTGAGAGATCAAAACCAAGGAGAATGATCCACAAGTATAACGGTGATTGTGGGAGAGAAGGGGAGAGTAACAGACCACTGTTGGAACGTTCACAATTATAGACAGACAAGACAAGACAGAGCATGCTTGTTCTGAGAAAGGAGAAAATGTTACAGGAAACAGTGAAGCAGGGAAAGCTCCGAAGAACGGCTGGTCACCGCTGCCTAATGCCACAAAGGGCTCAAAGAGAGCTAGGAATGGACTAGAAGGATGATGTCATGGGGTAGGGAATTCTTTCTGCCAAAGCTAGTCTGCATCTTTCTACAACTTGTAATTCAGAGAGATGCCTGAGGTACTGAGACAGTCAAGTGCAGGACCATGCAACCAGCATGTGTCAGATCTTGCAGCTCTGAAGCCTGCTCTGACATACCATGTTGCCTCCAGCAAGGAAGAGGAGACCTTAACTTACTTGCAAAAAAGGATTTTGAAACCTTATTTAAAAAAAAAAAAGAAGAAAAAGCCATTCGTGAACTTTCAAATAGAACATCATGGAAAATTGCTCCAAGGTCTCAGTTTTTTAATATGATAGCCTGGAAGTCTGGCAGTTTCATCGATCAATAATGAAGTCATGAGGAAGGGTGAAGTTTTGGATTTGTTCAATTTGGGGCATCAGGGGAACATCCATGTAGATTTTTTATTTGGAAAAATGGAACTATTAGAACTCAGAGATGAGGCTAGAAGTCAGGAAATTTGGGGACCATCTGTTTAGAAGTCACAATTGGAAGCTTAGAGGCAGTAGATAACTATGGAAGAGTTGAGGGTAGATCCCTATGGAATGGGAAAGGAGAGAAGATCCAGGAAGAGGAAAACTAAGATTTTATAGTGTCACAGAAGCCAAGATAGGAAAAACTATCCAGGAGCAAGTACCCCCTGAAACAGCAAAAGTTGTACATTTCTATCTATTTAACCTTTTCTATATCTAGATGGCACATTATGAGCATTGATTATTGTCCAGTGTCCTCAAACAACTGAAATATGTAGGGATGCTTAATCATATACCAAGTACTTCTAAACTGCTGTTTTGTTAAAAAAATTTTGGCTTTTTCTATCTCCTTTTTTTCCTGTCATTCAAAACTATACGTGTCTGCCTATAGCAAACTTCTCTCCCACTTGTGTAATTTACCTGCTTGTTACCTGTTGTGGATTAGAAAACCAGATAACTGTTAAATTTCCAAATAAAATAAGAATATTTAGCTCTGAGTTAGGTTGTTGGAGAGGGTCTGCTCCCACTTAGTGTTTATCTTAAATTTATCCTTAGTCTTTGACTTAAATTTATTTTGACTGCTTACAGGTCTCTTGCTTATTTTAGATAGTTGAAAGCAAGTAACTTGTAAATAAATATAATTATTTTTGTATAATTTTCCAATTGGAAGAGACTATTAAAATTATCTAGTGCATCTCCTTAATTTTTACAATGAGGAAAACCACCTCAGAAAGCTTAATTGAATTTCTTATAGTTATATACCCAGATGATGAAATAGCCAGGACGTAGGACAGAATATAATATTGTAGTATACTGTCCCACTTTAAAACTGTAAAATTTTTCTCTGGAGAGTTTACTGGAGTGTATCTAAAATAGAATAGCTAAAACTTGTCCAGAAATGTTTGGCTCAGTTTTACTCAGATAGCATGTAAAACAGGAAAAACACTCTGACAGTTTTTTATTTGTGCTCCCAGGTAGATATAATATGTGGTGATCACCTGTTGGAACAGTATCAGACACTGAAGGAAATTCGCCGTGCCATAGGTGATGGAGCAATGCAGGTAAGTCTCAGATTTGAGGAAAATACTGGTCACGGAAATGCTTTCATTTACATTTGAAATGAAAACCAAGGGCCGTGTGATCCAAAGTTCCACAGCCAAGATTCCTTAGCCTTCACTAGGTTTTACTTCACATTCAACTTTAACCTTTTGAACATAACTAGTGAGTTCCACTGAAAGAAAATTTTATATTAAGGCATTAATTTAGCCCATCTTGTGTAAGTTCCTCTTTACTGGAAGAATGGAATTAACTTTTCTGTTATTTTTCATGGTAATATGAATGAATTTAAAGTGACCAATATATGTTAATTAAAATGTAGAAATCAAAGTCTTGATCTAGGAGATTCATGGAGACAAGGAACCTTTAGTTGTAGGCTCTGTTTTCTGCTGAGCTTTTACAAGAATCCTTTTTTAAAAATTCTGCCTCATATTAACAGACTTGCAGTAAGGATGTTTCAGTGAACTCTGTTTTACAAGTAGACTTTAGGTGGCCAGATGAGCATGTTTAATTTATTATCAAAAATATAAAGTCCAGTGTGTAGTCCCATTTGCCTAAGTCCCGTTTGCCTAGGTTTTATTGAGTCAACACAACTAAAATCACTCTGTAGAAGATGCACAGTTATCCTCATAATATGGATTGTGTAATTGCTTCAAGATAAAAACAGGGTAACAAGCTTTTGTTGATCATTTTCTGGGTTGGTTTTACTGTTTTCTTAATAAGGAAGCTTGCATAACTGTACTGTAGTCCTGCTGTCCAGAGTTTGAGGTATAGATTTTTTTTCTTCAGAATTCTGAAGTTTGCACTTTCGGGATAGGACATTAAGCTAAAACAGTTGTTGAAACAAATGAAGCAATTTGTTTCAGCATTTCAGGATATTCTTTGCATAAAGGAGAAACCAAACACCTTTTTAAATCTTGAGCATTTGTTTTTGAAGTTTCATGGATCTGAAAAGAGAGCTTTAAACCAGATTTTTAATCTAACTGAAGTTTAGTGTAAGTTAATTGGTGATTAGTGTTCCCCGAGGCATACTGTACTTAGGCATGGAAGACTTAACATGGCATAGTAACTGAATTCTAATTTGAGTCTAAAGTTGTACTTGGTTCTCCTTTTTCCCCCTTGGTGTTATTTTTGTCATGGGAATTTTTTAAAAGCATAAACTCTGAAAATTGAAAATAACCTTTGAATTAAAAGGTTATAAATTGGTGCAAACAACTTTTAGATTTCACCTCATACCCATCACATGGGAAAAAATGGCAACAATTCAGAAATAATGTTATGGGAAAACACATAAAATAATGCATTAGTTGAGATGTGACTCGGTCCTGGAGTTCTGGAAAACATTTTAGTGTTAATTAAGAAATGTGTTCCTACTCTTGGACCCAGCAGTTTAACTACTGGGCATATGTCCCAAAAAGGTCAGAGACAGAAAGGAAAGGGGCTCATAAATGCCAAAATTTTAATGGCAGAACTCTTTGTGATAACAAAGAGTTGTAAGTAAAGTCACAGCCCACTCGTTGGAGAATGAGTGAACAAACTGCTATGTGAATGTAATGGATTGTTATTGTGTAGTAAGAAAAAAAGTGAGGAACTCACAGAAGCATGGGAAAATATATACGAACTGATAAGAGTTATAGAACACTGTATACAGTGACTATAATAATGTAAATTAAAAGAAGAAAACACCTCCTCAGAAAAGAAGACATTAAACCTATAGTCTAAAAAGTTGGTGAAGAAAATATGAGAAGCAGAGAAATAGTATCTCTTCCTAGAACTCAGATGAATCTTATGCTTTCAACATGAAGGCTGCAGTGATGGATGAAAAGCTCCAAGGCAAAATTGCTGATAGCTAGATAGGTAGAACACTTACTGTGTATAGACACTGTCTAAATGCTAGGGATATAAAAACAGGAAAACAAGATAGCCCTACTCTCAAGGAGCTTATAGCCTAATAAAGAAAGATCGAACATAAAGGGAATCTGGGAAAGGGTGGGACTGGGAAGGAGTGAACCAGAAATGGAGAGTGAGCAGTATGCCCTTCTCATGCTATGGGGGTTCCAGGCAGGGACTCGTCAGCCTCAGGGAACCAGACAGCTGGTATAGAAATAGAACAGGCCAGAGAGCTAGCTAGAAGTGGAGAAAGACAAACAGAAGATCCTTAATAATTCTAATAGTCTAATAGTCATTTGGCTCATTAAGAAACAGACTTCTGAAAAGGAAGGATTTGAGCCCCTGCAGAAATATTTGGAGAAAGTCTGCAACCCCATCATTACTAAGCTGTATCAAAATGCAGAGGGCATGCCAGGAGGTCAGGGTCATGGATTTCCAGGTAGTGAAGCAGCCCCATCCTGAGGCACCTCTTCTGGATCCACCATTGAAGATGTCAGCAAAATGCACCAAAAGAGAGTACCACACGGCATCCCATAACTGGAAATCTCACATTTGTAGCCCAGCCTAAGTGCAATGGCTATTTAGAAGTTGCATGTGAGATGTTGTGTATTCTAAATACTTGAATGTGTACTGGGGAAGAGAAGCAAACAGTGTTGGACTTCATCAGTACTGTAAACAAGTAGAAACATCATTCTTTCCCTTGGAAATAAGAATCATTTAAAATTAGCACCATTTTTAAAAAAACAATAGTAGGCAGCATCCCTTCACTTCCTGGCAGTAGCAGGAACCATACAGCCTAACCATCTTCCTTCACCTCCTCCTTTCAGAACCACCTGGACTGTGATTCCTTGACTCTGCTAGGTGTTCTTTCACCTTATGCCGCCCAGAAGCAGACCTTCATGTCACTTCCTAGCTGTTTCCAAAACATAGCCCCACTCTGTGTGTTGTCTTCATGTTACACTCAGTCAGCAGCCATTCTAGTCTTATCTGTTGGCAAAGTGCCCTTCTCTTCTCTGACACTGCCACCCTGGTGCATGTCTTAATCCTACAAAGCCTGATTTGGCCTTCTGGCCTCCAGTGTACAGGCCTCTGCAAGGTGTCAGCCATCAACTGGGGGTAGGGGACAGAGCTGGGATGGTGTGTCCTTGTCCTGGTAGTCAGGACATGCTGAGGTTACAGGTGCAGCTGGAGGCCTTGAGATCTGGTCCCAGTGGTCAGGAGGGAGCCAGCGCCAGGAGGCTGGGTCTCCATTGGTGACTTTAGAGGAGGCATTCCCATGGAATATAAGCTTCTTGAAGGTGAGGATGATCTTTCCTTACATTTGCGTCCCCAGCATCTATCGCAGCTTTTATAAGTGACATGTTTTTGACAACAAAAACTTAGTTTTAGGCTTCCTCATTTTCATGGCTCCATGCCAGCATTGGCCAATTGCACTTGGGACAAGGTCTGTCCTGAATGACAGAAGACACAAACTCATATTTCAGATAATCTTGATGATTTTGTTTTTTTGGACCAACTTCCTGTCTGATGTGATGTCGTTCACCATCAGTTTTTACTCAGTCATATGGCTTGACAAAATGCTTGTACTGGGAGTGTCAGACTTGTTTGACATTTGACATATTTTTCATATTATTAGTTTTATCTTCATTCTGCAGTTTCTCTGCTGAAAGTTTTTTAGGCTATTTTTTATTCTGTGAGTTAGTTAAAACTAGATAATATCCATAAACCCACTTAGCTGAGCACATGTAACTTGCATTGCATTACATTGTACAGAAAATGAACAAATACATAAGGGTCGATTCCTATATGTGTGGAACTTCTCTTCCCTACAGAGATCTCTTGTTTTGTTCCTGACAGTATCATCTCACATGAGGAACCAATGAGAACGAAGTCAGTTCATAAACTAAATGTTAATACTTATTTTTTTAATTCTTTTAGATAAAAATAAATAGAAATAGAAGTTTTGATATTTCTGTACGTAAACCCTCTGGGGTGACATGTCCCATTTTGTAGAACACTGGTTTAGTCTATTTTTTCCATAAAAATTATGATTCTCTTATAATATTTTGGTACCATCTGTAAACTATATTTATAGCATATCTAAATTACATCTGTAGCATTCTTTTGACTAAAAGTTTCTTTTCAAAAAAGAAAATAGAGTTAGTCTAATATAACATTAATTGAATAAAAAATAAATGTTAAAAAAATTTATTTAGTATTTATTACATGTTGAGTGGGCAGCTAGGTGGCACAATGGGTGGAGCACTGGGCCTGGAGCAAGGAAGACTCCTCTTTGTGAATTCAAACCCAGACATTTCCTGGCTGTGTGACCTGGGCAAGTCACTTAATCGTATTTTCCTCAGTTTCCTCATCTGTAAAATGCCTTGGGGAAGGAAATGGCAAATCACTCCAGTGTCTTTGCCAAGAAAACCCCAAATGGAGTCACAGAGTTTGACGTGACTGAAAACATGACTCATCAACTACACGAGTGTTGTGGATACAAAAAGCAAAGACAGTTCCAGTCCTCAAGGAGATTACATTCTAATAGAAGAGAATGCACACAAAAGTCATTTTGCCTGGAATGTTACAGGGATGAGATGTGGGCCTTTGGGGGAGTAGATTGACCCAACTAGAAACGATGGTGGATCATGGTTCCTGAACTGAGGAATGAGCAAGCTGACATGAAGGAAAGTGTGGCTGAGGCTTTTACTTACCAAGTCAGAGGAACGGGGTTCCAGGGTAGAAGTATCTGGGGTGGGGGTTGGGGAGGCAGCTGGAGAATCAGGATGGCACCATGAGGTTTCAGATTCCTCTTTTCTTCATGCACACTCATTATCCCATTAATGATCCCTTCTAGAATTTCCCCACAAACCCAGACCTAGCTCACTGACCTGTGATTTGCCAACTCTATTTTCTTTCCTTTAACGAAAATCAGGCATTTGCCTTTCTCCAGTGCTGCAGTATCTCTCTCATTCTGCACTCAATGTCTGTCAGTTCTGGATTTGAAGACCTGAGTTTAAATCCCATCTTAAACTGGTAAGGCTGTACGGCCCTGGGCAGGTTGACGTTACAGGGTCAGGGAGCCTGCAGCTTCAAGGCCCCATGTGGCCTTCTAGGTCCTTGCGTGTGACCTTTGGCTGAGTCCAAGTTTTACAGAACAAATCCTTGTATTAAGGGGATTTGTTCTGTGAAGTTTGATTTCAGTCAAAGAGCCGCACTCGAAGACCTAGAGAGTCACATGTGACCTCGAGGCTGCAGTTTCCCCACCCCAGTGGTTATGTAAACTAACGGTTTTCTCACTGGGTTCATAATGACAAGCAACTACTTCTCTAGACTCTTGTGAGGATCAAATTAGATACCATATATAAAGTACTTTGCAAACGGTAAAGTGCTATGTAAAGGTTTACTCTTTTTGTCATTATGATCCTTCAGAGGAGGTCGTTAATCTCAGTCAAATAACTTGAATGCATTAAGGTTAGCTTTGTGTTCTCTCACCATATTTTTATTTATTTTATGTATCACCTCCCCATTTGCCATTTTTTCTCATCATTTCCAGTGCCAAAGTAATTTTCTGTGGCAGAGAAAACAGAAGCAAAGCAAGACTAGAGAACAGTTCTGCCATCTCTCTGTTCCCAGTTAAGAGTTCCATCTCTCTTCTGCCACCCCTCTTCTCTCACCGCAGCAGTAGACCTATCCTTCCTCTCTTCTTTGGTCTTCCTCTTTCTCTGAAAATAACCATAATTCCTACCCTCTTAATGTTTTCAGCCTTCCTTGCCAGACTCAGCTCATCCTGCCACTATTTTACAGAATGATGTTGTGCTCTCGCACTCATCTTTAGTCACCTGCCCTTGCTTTCATCTTTTGTACACGTTTTCTTAAAATTTAGGTTGGTGAGTTTCCCTATCCACATTGGTCTCTTTAGAAAACTCTGCCTTTTGAAGAATAGAATTATCATTGTCAGTAGACAAGTCACGAAAAGATAACAGCTAGCTGCAGATGAGGAGAACTGAAGGCCTTTCACTGTTAGAGAGTATGAAGTATGTGGTAGATAGAGAGCTGTTGTGGGAGTCAGGAGGACAAGGATTCAGATCTCTGCTCTGATATGTGTCAGCTATGTGACACTAGGTAAGTGCACCTCTCACTGCCTCAAGGGGTTCTCCAACATGACAAATTGCAGAGTAGGTGGTAATCTCCACTGGAAGATAGCTCCTGACCAGAAACTCTCTATTCCCGTAGAACCACAGATCCAGATTTTTAAAAAAGCCTCCAATTCTACTGCATCATACCTTTGGGCTTCTTACTTTTACCAGGCAAGTGGTCTAAAGAATATTCTGATGATAAAATCACTTTTGTTTCTACTTCCATTAATCCTAACCATCAATATATCCTGCCTCTCTTCCTTGGTTCTTCAATAGAAGTGATAATATCAGGGAAGAAAAAGAAAAACTGTAGAACAAACTCAAGAACTCAAATTACAGTGGTCTGGAGCCATTTAGTCTAAGAATAAGTAGCTCAGTATACTTAGGAAACCCTAAGGGTATCATTGCATTACACTGACTTTATGCAAGTCATTCAAGTTTTAATCTCTCAGTACCTCACTTGTAAGATGGGGGAGGGTGTTGGAACAGGTGACACTGGGTACTTCCTAGATCCATGATCTTATGTTCATCATGCAGTAACCAAGAAAAGGTTAAGTTATATTCAATATTATCTCTTCATGAAGGCAAAAGATTGTAATGTAAAACGGTGGAATGAGTGCTTGATTTGGATTCTGGTTCTGGTACCACTTGTCTACAAAAATTACTCAACCTCTCTATGACTCAGTTCCTTCATTTATAAAAATGGGTGTCATATTTGTGTCTTAGGGCTGAAGTGAAGATAAAATAAGATAATGAATATAAAGCACTTTACAAGCCAGAAAGCCCCATAAAAATGTCAGATTTTGTTTTTACTTTTAAAAATATCTCCAGAGTCGATTAAAATAGAACTCTTCAGTACTTTAAGTGGGAAGTTTAAATTATTCAAAAAATAGATGGATATGCAATATAAGGTGACATTATAGTATTTAGGTCCTTTTAGAGAAACAACACCTAGGCTTTCACTGACTATGGAATGAAAAGGATACCTCTTTCTACTTCTTTTTGGAGAATTGTCTGTTATAAATACCACCACAGCTGGCATATACAGGAACTCACAGGAATTTCATCAGTTAAGCTTCAAGATGAGATAGACCATAGTTGCCAAGATATATTGGTAGTGGAATGCCTGCCCTGTGCCAAAGAGTCTTATTCACTTGTTGCCTTTTATAAATAAGTTTATTTAGTGTTTAAGTTGTGAAAATTAAAGAAAGCTGTAATTTGTTAGCAAAATATGTTATGTTACAACATGGTGCCTTTTTCCCTTCCAGGATGGCTTACTTGTACTTCATTACGGCCTTGTGGTTTCTCCACTGACAATAACATGAATATTCCAGGGCTGATAAAAATAAAGAAGCAAAGCAGAGTCCTCATCTCACCAAAGACTGTCACCGTACATCTGGTTACCACCACTTTATGCAATATGTCTAATTTTCGGCTGTAAGAACCAATACACTTATAAGTACCACTAGAAATGATGACATGCTTTTGTTTGACCAGTGACAGTTTAAAAGATAGTACAAGCCTCAGGGAAAGGAAATCATTTAGAAACACTGAATTCTAAAATTCTTTATGATTTCACACTTTATCTTTGATTTGCTTGCACCTCTCTGAAGCAAATCAGCTCCTGTTCTTTTCTAGAGCCATATCTCTTTACAGTGGGCAGTTGGATTCAGCTGCCAGAGATGGGATTTGATAGACAGTCATCCTTTTGGAAAAGAGAGATATACTTTTGAATTAAAGGTAAAAGTCATGGCTTTATTTTTAAAACCACAGGGCAAACTTTCCAATCTTTATGGAGACCAAAAGAATTATGCTACAATTTGCATATTTCTAGTATTTTTTGAGCATGTATTTTTATACCAGCAGTAATACTAAAGAGCCCTTGTTTCCTCTTGGGGTGGTGAATCAATTCCTTCTATGTAGGCAGAATGTCTTCCCATAGGGCAGTCTTGTCCTGCACCATGTGCCTCTAGTGTAGTTTGACTTCCCTAGCACAGCTTACAAGAGGTGCCTCTTGACATTTTTATTCTTAAAATAGATCCTTTTTCAGTCATACATTATACTTGGGTGGTTTGTACGTTTTTAGAGAACTTCTTAGCCCTGAAAATATGCTCCTGAAACTATAATCAGGACCATTAAGTAGATTGAAAATTCTGCAAATAACTTGTCGTTTCCTTATTTTGTCAGATAAGCTTGTGTTTTCCCATTGTTTCTTCCTCATGTTTAAAGGATGTAGTGTTTATGAGCTCATTCACTTGCATGTTAGGCCTTAAAATTTAAACAATTCTTTTGTCAATAAAGATAGTTTGAAATAACAAGCCTGTTTACCTAAGTTAATACATTACAATGCTTCCTGAAAGGTTAAAAATTATTTTGTGGTCCAAGATTTTGAAATTTATTTTGAAAGTTTGTATGGCAGTAGTTCCAAAATTGGGTAAGCCAAGGAGAATGCTTTGTAAACAGTTTGTGAATTGTGTAAATGATTACATATTGTAACAGTAAAATAAAAATTTATTTTAGTCTATTTCAAAGTGTAGTATTTAAGTTACTTAAGTAGGTCAATCATGAATTAAAGCTAACTGTCACTTCTGGGTCTTGTGAACAACAAAGTGGTGGGTTAATCACTTTCACCAGTCTCGTTGCTACCCTTCGTTCTGTCGCCTCCCCAGTACATTATTTGCCAAATATTATTACATATAAATCCTCAGAAGAAGACAGAATTCCAACAAGTTAAAGTCCTTTATGAATTAACACTGGGAAGTTCTAACATCAGCACACTCACTTAGCACCTCTCACCCACTAACTTCCATGTGTCCTATAGACAAATACAAGCAAACCTTGGGCTGGGGCCCTAACCTGATTCAGTGACTGTACCTAAACCCCACTGCCCCTCTGTGCACAAGAAGCCATAGATACTGATTCAGCCCAGCTATGTGAAGGAAAGGAAAAGGAGGTAAGAGAATCAGGAAGGCTATAAAGTGCTGTGTTTTGTTTGGAGCCCAGCATTCTGCACCTGCAGTAACTACCCAGTGTCTGTCTTCCCACTCTACAGAAAGCATCACAAACTGACTCTTCTCTGCTAGATGAAGGAAAAAGGAGAGGAGGGAGAGAAGTTGGGAGATATACTGGCAAGGGTATGTCAAGCCTAAAGGAAAGGAGACTAAAACCCTACCCCACCCCTCAAAGTTATCTAGGGCAGGGACTCGGACCAGAGAACCTTTTATGTCCCAAAGCCAAGGGAATTGAGGCAACCTTGCAACACAGAAAGAAGTGACAGGATTACACCACCATCACCACCCCCCCACCAAAGTCAAAAAGGCCAAAATACCAAAGATATCCAAAGAAAAGACCTGAAAAACCAAATTAGCTGAGAGGATTCTAAAACCAGAAAACGGCTGAATAAAGCCTCATTGCATACACATACCAATATATGATGTGAAGGAAAATGAATCAATAGTATCTCATCAAAGACAGAATCCTGTGGACTCTCTGGGAGTGTAGAACAATAAAAAATCTCAATGATTCAAAAGGGAAATAAAAGAAGAAATTAGAAATGAACGTGGGTAAAAACCTAGAGATTTCTGTTCAGAATTAAAAACAATTAGCATATTAGAAAAAAGATAAATCCATGACGGAAAAATCATTCTAAAAAAGTGAGTTTAACAGATTTGGAATACAGAAATAATGAACTGAAAGAAAATTTGACCAAGGGGGCACAAAAGTCAACATTAAAAGAACCCATTCGATAAAAGTCAAAGCAAATAATTTTAAAGTTCAGATGAGGGGCAGCTAGGTGGTGCATTGGATAAAGCCCTGGCCCTGGAGTCAGGAGGACATGAGTTCAGATTTGGCTTAACACTAGCTGTGTTACTCTGGGCAAGTCACTTAACTCAGATTGCTTCCCAAAGAAAACTTAGGGATTATAGGTATCCCAGGAGAACAAAAAAGATTTAAATACTACAATGTTAGAAATAAATAGAAGAAAACTGTCCAGGACTTCTGAATACAGACAATGAAGAATTGATCGAGAATATCTACAGATTACCACAAAAAAGATTACCCTATACTTTAAACTCCAAGATACATGATGGTTAAATAAAACATTTCAATGATGATTTTGGAAGAATTGAGAAGAAAGACAAACACGCCAGTAACAAACATTTATTAAGTGACTACAAAGTGCCAGATACTATGTCAAGCACCTAAGATAGAGATATAAGCAAAAAGAAAGACAGACCCTATTTCCAAGTACCAAAGACTTTCAAATGTGAAGGCAAGGAAGTTTTAGTAAGATAAGAATATTTTGCAGTCTTGAGAAATTTCAGACAGGAATGGACTAGTATATTCCAAAAAGCACAGAAACTCAAGCTACAACCAGAATGAAACATTTTGCAAATAAGAGGCATTTGATTCATTTCTGAAGGGAAAAACAAGTAGGCAGAATGTATAACTTGCAAACATCCCCAAAAACAAATACAAGAACAGAAAATAAGTGTTAACTCTCAAGGAAAGAAAAAGTAATTAAATCAGTTACCTCATATTTGGAGATTATTGTTTAGACAAACAAAAAAGATTAACCTATAGGATAAAAGAAAAAAGAGGGTAAAGATTAAAGTTGCAATTTAAAGAATCAAAAGCAAAAAATACTATAAACTACATCCCCTCTCTGTCCCCACCACCAACTCCACCAGTGAGTCAATGTTTTTTGTGGGATTGAATTGGAGAGTAGGATAGCAAAAGATTGGGTCTGCTATTTCACTGGTATAGAAGATCTCCAGGTAAGGAAGAATGCCTCTACCAATGCAAGCTGTTAACTTTCCAACATTTGGTCTTAGAGAGTTTCCTAGAGCATTTGGAAGTTGTATGAATTGGGAGATAAGGATTAGAAAACAAAAGGGAAAGAGTGATAAACTACCAAGTCCATGGGGAAACAGTAAAGTGATGGGATTCATTCATATAGTTTCTCAACAAGAAGGGGGTGTTGTGGGAGAAGAGACAGCAGAGGGAATCAAATGAATTTGGGTGAATAGAAAATCCAGTGGAGGATAGAAATAACACTAAAGAGTAAGTACTTCCAAGGGGGTGAAGGTGTGCCTGCAAGGGAGACAGGGAACTCTTGATAGGTTTAATCTAGGGACAGTTTGTGCATCAGGATGCCATCTTCTCAGTAAGTGTGACTTCATCAGCAGCTCCTTGCCCAGACAAAAGATATGTGAGTTCCTATTACATAGGGAAAGCACCCATAATGGACAGGTGGGGAGGGTGTGGAGCCAAAGATGAGACAGTATAGCCTTTAGGAAGGAGATAGATGGTGAAGGCAGCAGGTAGTGTTGGCCTCACAATTTGGGACACAGTGTTTTCTACCATAAAGAGTTGCCTCTGACATCTCCTTAGTAAAGTGGTATTTCTAAGAGTGAAGCACAACAGAAAAAAAATGGAGAATGGGACATCTACAAACACAGTAAGAAAGAAATTGATTAGAGGTCTTCAGACTTTGTACTTAAGAAGCTTTAATTCCAAGAAAGATACGGAGAAAACGCATTAGGAACAAATAAAGGTATAACCCATGAATCAAAGAAAGAAATTCAGAAGTGACTGGAGAGCGCAGAGCTGGCCACATTGGGGCAAGTTCAGCAGCAGGCCTTGGAGGCAGCTGTATCAGTGGCTGCAGCACCTTTGGGAGCTCTCAGCCCACAGACAGTAGAGGGGTTAGACAACTGGTCAGAAAGAGACTCCAAGGGCTCTTTGCTGGTACTGAATTCAGGACCCTGTTTCATTGCCCAATCTCAGTTCCAGGTCACAGTCCCAGGGCAAAGAGAAGCACTGGAAATTGTGGTTGCAGAGGAGCATTCGTGCTGGTCACAGTTCCAAAGCAGAAAGGAGTACTTTTGCTTGCAGCTGCAGGGAGCAGGAGCCTTGGTCACAGTTTCAGGCCCGAGAAGAAGGCTTGTTGTCACTCAGAGAGGAATGGGGACCCTGGTCTCAGTTCCAAGGGAGAAAGGAACACAAGCACTAGCAGTTGCAGGAGAGGTCCTGGTCATGGTTTTAGGGTTTAGAGGAGCACTAGAATTGTAGCCACAGGGAAACAAGGTAAAGATCAGAGCACAAATCAGGAGAGCAGCAACCATACCTCCTCTTAGATCATATTATCGTGGAAGCATTGAAAACTTACAGAATCCTAGAACTAGCTCTGAAAACAGCAGCACAAAAAACCAAAAGCTTGAGACAGTGTTCTCTCCACTGTGGGACCAGAGCCCAACTTTAACATAAAGTTAAAAGTTGAGAAGTAGGCTGAAAAAATGAGCAAAAAATTAAAAAAAGAACTTAACCATAAAAGTTACTATGGTGACAGGGAAAATCAAGATAATCAGAAGACAACAATGTCAAAATAGCTACAAGCCAAATCTCAAAGAAAAACCTATGGATTGTGCAAAAGCCCCACAAGACTTTTTGAAATAGCTCAAAAACAAATTTTTAAAAAGTAGAATTGGCCAAATGGAAAAAGAGGTACAAAAATCTCACTGAAGAAAATAATTCCTTAAAAATTAGAATTGAACAAGTGGAAGCTAGTAGCTCTATGAGATATCAAGAAACAATTTTAAAAAATCAAAATAATGAAAAAATGGAAGAAAATGTGAAATATCTCTTAGGAAAAACAATTGATAAAAAAGAAAAATTTAAAAAAAAAAAGAAAAACAACTGTCCTGGAATATAGATCAATAATTTCAGAATTAATGGTCTAGGGGGGAGGAGCCAAGATGGCAGAGTAGAAAGATTCACATATGCTAGCTTCGAACCCACAACCCATAAATTTCCTGTAAAAAGAACTCCCCACAAATTCTGGAGCAGTGGAAGCCACACAACAACGGAGTGGAGGAGATTTCTGTTCCAGAGAGCCCTGAAAAACTGGCACCAAAGATCCGTCGAGCACCGGGCAGTGGACCCCAGCCCTGCCCTGGCCGCACAGCACCAAGAGGACCAGATCCGAGCAGGCTTCAGGGACAGAATCTCCAGCAGCTGGGCAGGTCCCTCCACCCACAGGTGCAAAGGTCAGTGAGAGAGCCTTTTAGGCTGGCCGAGAGAGGAGTGGGGTGTCTCCATAACTCAGGCCCCCTTGGGAGGCAGCAGCAGAGACAGCAGCTGACAGGACTCCCAAAGCAGGCAGGAGCTCAGTTCCATTACTGAAGGTCTCTCCATAAACCCCCTGAGGGAACTGAGCCCAGTGTGGTGGCCCTGCCCCCACCCGAGCAGCAGAACTTAACCTCACACTGAATAGCATCCCCCGCCCTGCTGAAAGCCCTGAGGCTGGAAAGCAGCATTTGAATCTCAGCTTGAACCCAAGCACTAGCTGGGAAGATCTGGAGGCAAGGTGGGGGTGGAGAGAAATCTCAGAAGTCAAGTAACTGGCTGGGAAAATGCCCAGAAAAGGGAAAAAAAAAAATAAGACCATAGAAGGTTACTTTCTTAGTGAACAGATGTTTCCTCCTTTCCTTTCTGATGAGGAAGAACAATGCTTACCATCCGGGAAAGACATAGAAGTCAAGACCTCTATATCCCAAACATCCGAAACAGATATCCAATGGGCTCAGGCCGTGGAAGAGCTCAAAAAGATTTTGAAAATCAAGTTAGACAGGTGGAGGAAAAACTGGAAAGAGAAATGAGAGAGATGCAAGAAAAGCATGAAAAACGGGTCAATACCTTTCTAAAGGAGACCCAGAAAAATGCTGAAGAAAATAATACCTTGAAAAATAGGCTACTACAGGACAAAAGAGAAGATGGGGACAAGAGAAGGGAGGGAGGATAGAAGAGAGGACAGATTGGTGACTGGGGAAATTAGAATGCTCGGTGTATTAGGGTGGGGGGAGGGGATAAATGGGGAGAAAATTTGGAACCCAAAATTTTGTGAAAATGAATGTAAAAAGTTAAATAAATAAATTTATATTAAAAAAATAAATAGAGGCAAAGACTTGGGGGAAAAAAAACAAAACAAGAAAAATAGGCTAACTCAATTGGCAAAAGAGGTCCAAAAAGCCAATGAGGAGAAGAATGCTTTCAAAAGCAGAATTAGGCAAATGGAAAAAAGAGGTTCAAAAGCTCACTGAAGAAAATAGTTCACTCAAAATTAGAATGGAACAGATGGAGGCTAATGCTTTCTGAGAATTAATGGTCTATCTGAAAGCCATAATCAAAAAAAGGAACCTAGACATCATGGTTCCAGATGTTACTAAGGAAAACTCTGCTGATATCCTAAAACCAGGAGGTAAAATAGATATTGAAAGAATCCACCAATCACCTCCTGAAAGATATCCCAAAATGAGAACACATGGCAATAGTATAGCCTAATCCCAAGTCAAGGAGAAAATATTGCAAGCAGCCAGAAAGAAACAATTCAAATATTGTAGAGCGGGTCAGAATCAAACAAGATTTGGCAACTTCCACATAAAAGGATCAGAGGGCTTGTAATATAATATTCCAGAAGGCAAAGGAGTTAGGATTACATCCAAAAATAACCTACTTAGAAAAAGTGAGTATAATCCTTCAAGGGAAAGACATATTTAATGAAATAGAGGATTTCAAGCATTCCTGATGAAAAGACCAGAGTTTAATAGAAAAATGACTTTCATACACAAGACTCAAGCATAATAAAGTAAATATCAAAGAGAAATCATAAGAGATTCATTAAGGTTAAACATTAACATTAATTAATTAATTAATTAACATTAACATTCCTATGTGGGAAGATGATACTTATAACTCTTAAGTACTTTATCACTATTAGGGCTTTTAGAAGGAGTATCCATAAACAGAGGGCATGGATGTGAATTGACTGTGATGGAATGATTTTTTAAAAATAAAATTAAAGAGTGAAAAAGAGGGTTGTATTGGGAGGAGGGGGAAGGGAGAGGAAGAGCAGGGAAAATAATCTTACATTAAAGAGGCATGAAAGAAAGAGCTTTTACAGTGGAGAGGAAGTTGGCGGAGGAGGAAGCTGGATGACCCTTGAACCTTAACTCTCATCAGAAGTGACTCAAAGAGGGAATTACATACATATTCAGTTGGGTGTAGGAATCTATCTTACTCTACAGGGAAGTAAGAGGGGAATAGTTATAAAAGAAGGGCAGTGATTGATAAAAGGGAAGATGGATTAAGGTAGACAATAGAAGGAAAATACATTTTTGAAGAGGGAGAGGGTAAAAAGAGAAAAGAATAAACAGAAAAAAATAGGATAGAGGGAAATACAGTCATCATAACTATGAATGTGAATGAAATGAACTTACCAATAAAATGGAAGCAGATAACACATTGGATTAAAAACCAAAATCCAACAATATATTATTTACAAGAAACACATTTGAAATAGAGAGGCATACACATAGTAAAAATAAGGGGCTGGAGCAGAATCTATTAACCTATCGGCTGAGGGGGGCGGAGCCAAGATGGCGGAGTAGAAGGACGCACATTTACGAGCTCCGAGCCCACAACCCATGGAATTGAGGTAAAAGGAGATCCCATAAATTCTGAATCACTGCAGGGGGTGCATAAACATAGGGGAAGAGATTTCCATTCCACTGAGCCCTGGAGAGCCGTCCTGGGGTCCATTGCACTCCGGAAAGCGGACCCCACCCCTACCCCTGGCCGCAGCCCCAGAGAAGCTGACCTGAGGAGGCTTCAGAGAGGGAAGCCCCGGGGGAAGCTCCGGCAGCTGGGAAAGTCCCTCCGCCCACAGAAGCTACAGGTCAGTGAGAGAGAAGGCTGGGCTAGGGGAGGGGAGCGGAGAGTCTCCGTGACTCGGGCCCCCTCGGGAGGAAGCGGTGGAGGCAGTGGCGTGGGCGGCGGCTGAGGCGGCAGCGGCCCAGGACTCAGGAATCCCCCAGCAGCAGGTAGGATCTTCAATACTGAAGGTCTTTCCAACCTGAGGGAGCTGAGCCGGGGAGATGGCCCTGCCCCCACCCCCACTCTACTACTGAAGGCCTCTGAATAAAACCCCTGAGGGAGCTGAGCATAGGAGGCGGCCCCCCCACCCCGCCCCCACCCGCTCTGTTCCTGAAAGTCTGCAGAAAGCCCCTTGAGGGACCAAGTTTGGGAGGCGGCCCTGCCCCCACCCCTGCGCCAGAACTAAAGCTTGCTGCGGAAAGTGCATTTGAATCTCAGAGGCCAAGCACTAGCTGGGCGTATCCAGGCGGAGGTGGAAAGGAATCTCAGAAGTCAAGTAACTGGCTGGGAAAATGCCTAGAAAAGGGAAGAAAAATAAGACTATAGAGAGTTTTTTCCAACAAGTGCAAATGATCCTGACCTTCGGATCTGATGGCGAGGACGAGAACGTATTCTTGCCATCAGGGAAAGACGTGGAGGGCGGGGCCTCAGTACCCCAGACACCCCAGGGGGGGCCTTGGAAGAGCTTAAAAAGGATTTTGAAAAGCAAGTTAGACAGGTGGAGGAAAGACTGGGAAGAAAAATGACAAAGATGCAAGAAGAGTATGAAAAACAGGTCAATACCTTGGTAAAGGAGACCCAAAAAAATGCTGAGGAAATTAACACCTTGAAAAATAGGCTCACTCAATTGGCAAAAGAGGTTCAAAAAGCCAATGAGGAGAAGAATGCATTCAAAAGCAGAATGAGCCAAATGGAAAAAGAGGCTCAAAAGCTCACTGAATTTAATAGTTCTCTCAAAATTAGAATGGAACAGATGGAGTCTAATGACTTTATGAGAAACCAAGAAATCACCAAACAAAACCAAAAGAATGAAAAAATGGAAGAGAATGTGAAATATCTCATGGGAAAAACAACTGACCTGGAAAATAGATCCAGGAGAGACAATTTAAAAATTATGGGACTACCTGAAAGCCATGATCAAAAAAAGAGCCTAGACATCATCTTGCATGAAATTATCAAGGAAAACTGCCCTGACATTCTAGAACCAGAGGGCAAAATAAGTATTGAAAGAATCCATCGATCACCACCTGAAAGAGATCCAAAAAGAAACTCCTAGGAACATTGTGGCCAAATTCCAGAACTCCCAGCTCAAGGAAAAAATCTTGCAAGCAGCTAGAAAGAAACAATTCCAGTACTGTGGAAATACAATCAGGATAACTCAAGATCTAGTAGCTTCTACATTAAGGGATCGAAGGGCGTGGAATAGGATATTCCAGAAGGAAAAGGAACTAGGACTCAAACCAAGAGTCACCTACCCAGCTAAACTGAGTATAATACTTCAAGGGAAAATATGGTCTTTCAATGAAACAGAGGACTTTCAATCATTCTTGATGAAAAGACCAGAGCTGAAAAGAAAATTTGACTTTCAAACACAAGAATGAGAAGAAGCATGAAAAAGTAAACAGCAAAGAGAAGTATTAAGGGACTTACCAGAAATGAACTGTTCACATTCCTACAGGGAAAGACAATATTTGTAACTCTTAAAACTTTTCAGTATCTGGGTAGTTGGTGGGACCACACATACATATGTACACGCATGCACACACATACACACATGCATTCACATACAGAGACAGAGAGCACAGATTGAACTGAATAGGATGGGACCATACCTTAAAAGAAATTAAGGTAAATGGTGAGAGAGAAATGTAGTGAGAGGAAAGAGGGGGAAATGGAAGGGGGTAACTATATGTCATTTAAGAGGCAAGTAGGAGATTTTTTTAGTGGAGGGAAAAAGAGGAGAGCTGAGGAAAAAAAAACAAACAAACAAGAAGTTTACCCTCATCACATTTGACTAAACGAAGGAGTGAAAGGCACACTCATTTTAGTATGAAAACCTATCTTACAGTATAAGAAAGCGGGGGAGAAGGAGATATTGCAAGGGAGGGGATGATGGGGGGGAGGGCAAAGGGAGGAGGGAGTAATTGATCAAAAGACAGAAGAGAAACAATGAGGGGCAGGTTAGGAGGGATGGTCATTCAGTTAGTCTTACACAACACGACTATCAGGAAGGTCATTTGCAAAGCTACACAGATATGGCCTATATTGAATTGCCTGCCTTCCCAAAGGGAATGGGTGGGGAGGGAGGAATGGGGAGAATTTGGAACTCAAAGTTTTAGGAACAATTGTTTAGTATTGTTGTTGGAACTAGGAAAGAAGACATACAGTTAATGAGGAATAGAAAGTCATCTGGCCCTACAGGAGAAAAGAGAAGATGGAGACAAGGGAAGGGAGGGATGACAGAAGAGAGGACAGATTGGAGATAGGGAAAATTAGATTGCTTGGGGTATTGGGGTGGGAGGAGGGGAGAAAAGGGGAGAAAATTTGGAACCCAAAAATTTGTGAAAATGAATGTAAAAAGCTAAAAAAAATAAAAATAAAAAAAATAAAAAAAACCTATTGGCTGAGGTTAAAAAAGAAAGTAGGAGTAGCAGCCATGATCTGAGAGCCAAGGCTAAAATAGACCTAATTAAAAGAGAAGCAGAGAAGCTACATTTTACTAAAGGGTACACAGACAATGAAGTAAACATACATGCTCCAAATAGCATAGCATCCAAAATCTTTAAAAGAAAAAAAGTTAAATGAGTTGATCAAGAAAAATTAAGGAGATAAATAGGATTTTTAGAAAAGTTAAAATATGAGAAACCTCTGGAGGAAATTGAAGAGAAATTTTAAAAAGTATATCCTTTTTCTCAACTGTATGTGGCACCTTCACAAAAATTAAGTATGTATTAGGGCTTACAACCACATGGGAAAAATCTCAGAAATATTAAATTCACCCTTTTCAAACCATAATGCAATAAAAACTATATTCAATAAAGGGCTATGAAAACAAAAATTAATTGGAAACTAAATAATCCTAAAAACTGAGTGGGTCAAAGAACAAATCATAGAAATAATCAATTTAATTAAAGAGAATGACAAAAATGAGACAACATACCAGAATTTATGAGGTGCAGCCAAAGTAGTGCTAAGGGAAAATTTGTATTTCTAAATGCTTTCATAAAATAGAGAAAGAGCAAATCAATGATTTGGGTATGCAACCTAAAAAAAATAAAATCTAGAAAAAGAACAAATTAAAAATTCACAATTAAATACCAAATTGGAAATCTGGAAAATCAAAGGAGATTTTAATAAAATTGAAAGTAACAAAAACATTGAACTAATAAATGAAACTGGGAGATCGTTTTATGAAAAAAAGCAATAAAGTAGATAAACCTTTGATTAATTTTATTAAAAAAGAAAGAAGAAAACCAAATTACCAGTAAAAAATTAAAAGGGTGAATTCACCACCAATGAAGATTAAACAATTATTAAGAGCTTTTGTTTTTAACTATATGCCAATGAATCCAACAATCTTAAATGGATGAATATTTACAAAAATATAAATAGCCAGATTAACAGAAGAGGAAGTAGAATACTTAAGTAACCCTATCTTAGGAAAAGAAATTGAGCAAGCCATCAATGAGTTTCTTAAGAAAAAATTCCCAGGACCAAATGAATTTTACCAAACATTTAAAGAACAATTAATTCCAATACTATATAAAATATTTGGGGAAATAATCAAAGGAAGAGTCCTTTCAGATTTCTTTTATGACACAAATGTGGTGCTACTACTTAAACCAGAGCAAAAACAGAGAAAGAAAATGATTGACCAATTTCCCTAATGAATATTGAAGCAAAAAAAATTAAATAAAATACCAGCATGGAGATTATAGCAATATATCTCAAAGATGATACAGTATGACCAGATGAGATCTATACCAGGAATGCAGGGTTGGTTCAGTATTTGGAAAACTATCAGCATAATTGATCATATGATTATCTCAATGATATGAACAAAATATCATATGAACAAACATCATATGATTATCTCAATAGATGCAGAAAAAGCTTTTGACAAAATACAAAACTCATTCCTACTAAAAACACTAGACAGCACAGGAATGGAGTTTTCCTTAAATTAGTAAGTAGTATCTTACCTAAAACTATCCACAAACATTATTTGTAGTGGAGCTAAGATAGAAGTCTTGCCATTAAGATCAAGAGTAGAGTCAAATTGTCCATTATCACCACTATATTCAATATTGTTCTAGAAATGCTAGCTATAGCGATAAGAGAGGAAAAAAGGAATTGATGAAATTGGAATAAGTAATGAGGAAACAAAGTATCACACTTTGCAGATGATATAATGAATAGAGAATCCTTGAGAATTAACCCGATAACAAGCTGAAATAATTAAAAACTTCAGCAACTTTGCAGGATATAAAATAAATCTACATAAATTATCAGCATTTCTATATGCTGCCAATAAAACCCATCAGGAGATGATAGAAAGAGAAATTCCATTTAAAATAACTGCAGACAATATAAATACTTGGGAGTCTACCTGCCAAAGCAAACCCAGGAAATCTACAAATGCAATTACAAACACTTCTCACACAAATAAAGTCATATCTAGTTGGTGCTGATTGTTAAGAAATTCTTCTTCATATACTTGGCTGAAAGCTAGCTGTTTCCTGATACACTCCCAGAATTACCACGGAGTTAGAGCTAGAAGGGACGTTAGACGCCATCTAATGCAACTCTCATTTTACAGATGAGAAAACAGGTTCAGGGAGGTTGTGGCATGCCCAGGGTCACACAGTTAGCAAGCCAATATAATAAAAATGACAACTCTACCTAAATTAATTTATTTATTCAGTGTCATACCAATCAAACCACCCAAACATTATTTTGTTGAACTAGGAAAAATAATAACAAAATTCATTTCGAAAAAGTCAAGAATATCAAGACAATCAAGGGGAAAAAATAATAAGGAAGGCCATCTAACAGTGCCAAATCTTAAATTATGTTACAAAGCAATAATCATCAAAACAATCTGATCATTGACTAAGAAATAGAATGGTGGATCATTGCAATACATTAGGTATACAATATACAGCAGTAAATTACCATAGCAATCTAGTGTTTGATAAACCCAAAGATCCAAGCTTTGGGGGATGAAAGCTCAATATTTGACAAAAATTGCTGGGAAAACTGGAAAGTGGTTTAGTAGAAACTAGGTATAGCCCAATACCTCAAACTGTATATATACCAAGATAAGGTAAACATGGGCACATGATTTACACATAAAGAATGCTATTATAAGCAAAGTAAGGGATATAGTGCCAATGCAATATGCACAGCAGTCACTATGGATTTGCAGGTTATTTCCAGGGCAAATTTGCAAAATATAAACTCTCTTCCTCACAGAAGAAGCCAAAATATTTATTCAGATACCAGAAAGCCAATTCCACCATGGTAACAAAGAAGTTTGTACACATTATTGATAGAGAGAGGACCGCCTTCCCTCAATCAGGCCACCCCACAAACAAGCTCCCTTAGGTAAAATGCCCCTCTCCCACCCAGGCTAACTGCTCTGCCGTGCTCTGCCTGCTGCCTCTCTCTCAACCCTACCTCACTCTCTCTTCCTGCTGCACCCGTTGTGCAAGCCCTCTCAACATCGGCTTCATGTAACTCAAGCTGTAGTCTGGGCAAAAGCTCAAAGCAGGTCACATGGTCCTATTAAGGGGCAGGGAAGATCTTCAAATTCCCTTAACATTACAATGGACCATAGAAAAATTTGCCTGTCAGATCTATGGATGAGGAAAGAATTTATGACCAAATAAGGGATAGGAAGTATTATGGGATATAAAATAGATAATTTTGATTGCATCAAATTAAAAGGCAAGACTTTTGCACAAACAAATCAATGTAGCCAAAATTAGAAGGAAAGCAGGAAATTGGGGAGATGTTACTGCAATTTCTCTAACCATTTCTCAATCATTTAGATAACTGAGCCAGATTTATAAAAATAAGAGCCATTCTGTGGTTGATAAATGGTCAAAGGATGTGAATGGGCAGTTTTCAGAAGAAGATATCAAAACTATTTGTAGTCATTTGAAAAAAATTCTCTAACTCACTATTGATCAGAGAAATGCAAATTAAAGCAATTCTGAGTTACCACCTCACTCCTATGATATTGGCTAATATAACAGAAAAGGAAAATGACAAATACTGGAGGGGATGTGGAAAAACTGGATCACTAGTGAACTGTTGCTAGAGTTTTGAACTGATCAGACCATTGTGGAGAATAATTTGGAACTTTGCTGAAAGATCTATAAAACTGTGAATACCCTCTGATTCATCAATACCACAATTAGGTCTGTATCCTAAAGAAATAAAAGGAAAAGGACACATAGGTTCAAAAATATGTATAGTAGCTCTTTTTGTGGTGGCAAAAGATTGGAAATTGAGAAGATGCTCATCAGTTGGGCAATGCCTGAACAAGTTGTAATATATGATTGGGATGGAGTATTATTGTACTTTAAGAAATGATGAGTAGGATGGTTTCAGAAAAACCTGGGAAGACTCCTATGAACTGATACAAAGTGAAGTGATCAGCTCCAGGAGAACATTGTACACAGTAGTACCAATATTGTACTATGACCAGTACAATGAAAGACTTTGCTACTCTGGTCAATAAAACCAAAATAATTCCAAAGAACTTATGATGAAAATTATTATCCACCTCCAGAAAAAGACCTGATGGAGTCTGAATGCGGATCAAAACTTTTTTTCCCTTTTTTGTCTGTGTTTTCTTTTGCATCATGGCTAATATAGAAATATGTTTTGCATGACTGAACATGTATAACTTATATAAGGTTGTCTGCCTTCCCAAGGATGGGGGAAATGAGGGAGGGAATTTAGAACTCAAAATTTAAAAAAAAAGTTAAAAAAAGACTAACAGTACAATAAAAAAGTTTACATTGTATGAAAAATATAATTTATTCCAAGAGAACAGAAACATTGTTCCCTCCTAGTCATGTAGAAGAGTAACTATACCACTACAACCACTGAGGAGAACTAGAGACAATATGGTGTGATGGGTAGAGAATACTCAGTTGGGATTTCAGAAAAACTGGGTTCAAATCTCACCTTTGATGCTGTGTGCTTTTTCATCTGTGAAATGAAAGAGTTGCACTAGAGGGCCTCCACGGTCCCTTCTAGCTATAAATCTGTGGTCCTGTGATTCTAGGAATGTACCAGGAAACAACAGACTTTCAGCCAAGTACATCAAAAATTTTTTAACAATCAGTGCCAACTAACCACAGAGCAAATTGTCTCACAAGGTAGTGACTTCCCTGTCACTGCATTTCCCAAGTGGATTCCACATTTTTTTGTCAGTTTTAAAGCTTCTCATGATAGAAGACAATCAAGCCAATGAAAATTCTGATATGTTCATCTTTGATTTCTTTAACATCCCGTGCCAAGCTAGTTTCTCTGTTTTCATTTTTAAAATCAGGTTGTCATGGCTACAGGTTTGATTCTTAGTCTCTCTCCAAAGCTTGGCTGGTGAAATCTGCATTTTATTTTCCTTAACGATTAATAGCAACTTATTCCCAAATGAAATGCTATATTGATCTGCTTCTGTAAGGCTGCCAAATGTGCTAGTCTAGCCCTTAGCTGGATGGACGTTATGAATAGATCATTACTGCCTTTTGATTTTATTTTAATGGTGCCAGTGTTGTCTTATAAGTGGGGTTTTTTCCTTTTATTTTGGCAATAAGGTATTTAAGGTGAAAGCACTTTTCCTAGCACTGGAAAGAAGATACCTATTGAATCCAAATCTGGTAGAAGATTTTAATTCTTTGATGCATTAATATGCCACTGACTAGAGGTGGGAAAGCGATATCAAGGTATTACAGAGGAAGGGATTGCCCTGTCAGCAATTTTTCCTCACAAATAATGTATGACAGGAAGATAATTCACAGTGTTTCAAGATACTAGTCAATGTTTCTATCTTGTGTGCTTATTTTAACACAGAAGAGATTTTAAATGCTAATACTGCAGAAGATTTTTCCCCCCTTTCCTTCTGACACCTATAAGAATTACACTATGGCTAAATGAAACTGAGAAAGACTACAACACTTCTCTCTCTGGGATTGTAATGTGCTGTGAGCTGAACTGGGGGATGGGAAAGAGAAAGATGGCTACAAAAAGTGAAAACACTCAAGGTCATCTGAAATATTCCCAGAAAGACATAGACAGGTCAGATACAATGCAAATGACATCACTTCTCTTTTTTTTTTTGCATGTTTATCATCTATTGCTCCATAGCAAGATGACCCTTTATGCTATATACTTAATCTGCCAAACCTTCAATTTTACATTCTTTCTCCTTGACTTCTAGTCTTTTTGTCTTTCTTTATGGGATGTAATAACACATCATGGCACTCTGAGAAAAAAATAGACTTTTCCTCTTTTAACCTTATCCAAATGCTTTAAAAGGTCAGGAAAGAGAAAGTCTTTTGTTGGATTAGGCTTGGGAGTTTAGTTTGATATCACTGTACAGACAGCAATGTAAATTGTAGCTTAATTCTGCTACTGCACAGAAGGAAAGGGAGAAATGTCTTTAAAGATGTGGCCAATCTTTCTACACTATAAAAGGAATGTATTGGCATGTGTGGAGGTTTTTTCTTTGCATATTACATTTTTCAGAATTTACTTATGATGCTTCCATTCTGGCTTATGAATGCTTTCTGCTTCATGAAATAAAATGGATAGGAGAGAAACACACACACACACACAAAAACAGCTTCTGTACTTAAATATTTACAAGGAATCTGCCTATTTTCATTCTATTTAATGAAATGAATAAAAGCTGTATGATACCCTGTCCTCTGTTACTCTTTAAATCTAACTTATTACTGAACATCATTTAGTAGCCTATATTGGAGTCATTTGGTTCTTATGTGCAAAGAAGCTGTGCCAGAAACATAAATCCTTCACAGTGGAGAGGAGGCAGCAGCTGCCACTTACTAAGTGAATATTATTTTGCCACAACCTCTAGAGTTCTGACTCACAAATGCATGCTGAGAAATTCGTGACCTAGGTACACTTTGATGCAAAATGCTCTATTTTTGTGGTAGCAAAAAGCTGGCAACAAAATGGGTGACCATGAATTGGAGAATGATTAAACAAACTAATACATGAAAGTCATGAAATAGTATTGAATTATAAGAAATGATATATGGAAATAGGCTTTGCATGACTGTATATGTATAACCTGTATAAAATTGCTTGTCTTCTCAGTGGTGGGGGGGAGAGAGAGACAGGGAGAGAATCTGGAACTCAAAAATTTAAAAATGAATGTTAAAATTTGTTTTTACATGTAATTGGGGGAAAATATTAATTAAATCTGAAAAAATGATAGCTATAAGAAATACAGAGCAAGATAGGAAGATGTATATGAACTGATGCAGAGGAAAGGAAGCAAAAGCAGGAAAATGATGAGTGAAGTAATTCTAACAATATAAATAGAAAGGACATAAACAAAATGAATTCGTGTAATTATAACAACCAACAGTGGCCCTGGGAAAAAGATAAGAAAGTGCATTTCCTTACTTTCATTGAACAGGTAAGAGACTATGGATATGGAATGTTGCATGCACTGTCAAATGCCCTCAATGTGTTAATGGTTTTTGCTAACTCTTCAAGTTTTTATTACAGAAGGAGGTTCCCAGGAGGGAGATATGAACATTGTAGAATCTTAGAACTGAAAGAGACCTTACAGGTGATCTCATTCAGCCTTTCCATCCATTCGTGAGTCCTTCACATTGCACTCTCACTAGTGGTCACCCAGCATCTGCTCAAATACCTCCAAGAATGCAGTTGTCTACATCACATAATGACTCATTCTCTTACTGAATACTTTTGATTTTCAGAAAGCTCTTTTATTGAGCTGAAATCTACACAACCACCTTCCCTTTTCTCCCCTTCTTTATCCCAAGTTCTCAGAACTGGAGTAACAAATATGAAGGAGATAAAAATGGAAATGTATGTCATGTACTTCTCTATTCTTATGTAAGAATATGCCAATAATCATACTTACCTATTTAATATTCATATTCTCAACATAGCTTGTGCTAACTGAATGTAAAAATGCTTTTACTCTGTACAAGTACACTGCTAAAAAAAAAAAAAGGATTTTTTCCCCATTTGTAATGACTTGATCATATGATGCTAATACAAATGTACCAGATTCCAAGTCTCAGATGTCCACCCTCTTTCAAGTATTCAGTAAACTCTGAGAAGAACGATGAGGTATCCCAAATATTTTATTTATTGTCTTCTTAGGAGTGAGTGGGCAGCCCGTAAAATTGTAACCATTGGAGAAAGTAATCATCTTGAATGTCACAACTGTTAATTATACAAGAAAGCAAACCTGAAGATCTTCCTGAGAACAGGTCTCCTTTTGTTTTTTATGTATAGCCTGCAATTTCTGTTCTATTTTGTTTGGGAAGGGCAAAATACTGCAGAAGGCATACATCTTTAAATATCCGCAGTGTGACTCACACCTTTCTAAGCCAACCCCATTTACTCTTATAAAATCAAGGGATTGCAAGAATGCATTAATTTCTCTGCTATTCCCTTCTTCCCTCCCTGCTCTACAAGGAACTCAATAAACTCATAAAATTAAGAGAAAACAAGAAGAAATGGGGGCCTCACATCATCTTGAGGAGGATCAATAGGGCAGGAGCCTAAGTCTTTGATCTACCCCACTAATCATTCTCTTCAGTCTTTTCAGAGTCCCAGGAAGGCATGTTAATGTAATGAAAACAGTTTTTTATGTGGCTGAATCCAGAAGAGCTCACCCCTCCCCCATGAGTCAAGGATCTATGAAGATGAGGTATTTTAAAATAGCCAAGTGCTTGATAACATCAGTCCATTGTGTGAATAAAATCTAAAGATACACCAAAGCCAGTCATGTTGATTGTGTTAATTTGAGAGAGAAGATTTGCCCTTATGAGCTCAGCTCGTAAGGCATGAGAAGCATTTCAAGCTGTATCAGTTGTAGGCAACATTACTAAACTTGGATCCATCCATTCATTTACTTGAGGGGGTGGTGCTGAAAGGGGAATGATTTTTTTGGACTCTTTCCAGATCCTCAAAAATAGCTGGTAGTTTCCTAATAAAAACAAAATTGGTGAGAATCCTCTGGAGCTGCCTCTCAGTCGCCATTATTTCCAGCTATCTCTGCCTTTCTTGCCTTCATTTAAAACTCATCAGAGACCTCTGACCTTTTCTATGAACAAAAGTTTCTGCTCTCTGGTAATCAATGCCTTTGTTACATCAGGACTTGGGTGTTCTTAACGAAAGTCATGCTCTCTGGAATTGGCCCATGGGGGCACACACAATGGTCTCAGCTGGCACAGAAAAATAGCCCTTTGTTTGACCTCAAGAGCTTCTGTGAGTTTATTATTGTTAATAAAATCATGCTTCCTTCATGACGTGTGAAGTAGTTAAAATAGTATCATCCTCATTTTCAAGAAAGGAAACAGAGACTCAGAGGGTAAGCTCATAGTCAATATGTCAAATACTCTTTCCATTACACCAAAATTTCACTCTGATGGTTCTGTGTACTGGCCACTACCACAAGTGCAATTACGTTTTTCAGAATTTTCAGCATTTCGAGTTGGCAAAGGACTTTGAGTTTCAATGGCAATCTCAATTATTTAGAATCAGTCCATAGGCTCTAGGTACCAGTTCCCAAGAAGTCATCATGATTTGTTTGATTTTTGGAGCCAATATTTAGTAATTTAAAAATGGATCTTTCGGGAGCTATATTTAATATATGTTAAACCTAAGGACAAACAAAATACTTTGGGATAAAAGCCTTTATTGTACAGGACTATTTTTATCTGGTGACTTCTGTTAGAACCATGTTCATTTTCAGAAATGTTTAAAATAGCAAAATCAGTCAAACCCTTGTTCCAATCTTTTCATATGCTATTGTTTTTCCATCACTACTTCTAAGTGACTTTGCCTTCATCCCCAAGGAAATCATCCACTCTCTGCTTGAGGTTTTGCCAGCGGCAAGACATTCTGAAGCCTGAATTATATTGTAGCTCTCATCAATTCAATTCAATACAGTCTAATGATCACTTATTATACTACATGCAAACTACATTGTTGTGGTTGTGGTGAGAACCAAATGAGATAATATAGATAAAGCATTTTGCAGACCTCAAAGTCCTACATAAATGCTAGTCATTATTATTACTGTTATTAAATAAATATCAGGTCCAAAAAGTAAATATATTATATGATCAACATAGGTTTTATACTATTATTAACCTCATTTTACAGATGGGGAGACCAAGGCTTAGAGAGGTCAAGTGATTTGCCCAGGGACAATGAAGAAGGAAAATAGGATGAAAGATTTCTGCATCTTCACACGGGAGAGCTCCTAATGTGAAATGATCAGAATTGAGCATATTTAATTATTTGGAAAATTGCTTTTAAGTACCAAGATCATTTGAAGTTGAAGCTCAAACTATATGTTATTCATATGCTCTTCAGAGTACTTGCTCTATTTTCTTAGAAACATTTTAAATAGCTTTCCAATTAGCAGGTCATAATTGAAGTTGCTTCCCTTCTCTTTGCCTTAAATCCTTGACCTCACATGTTACATATGATTATTCTGATTATATTGTCTTTAGATATCTTATAATTTGCTCTTAAGGTCTGCTTCATTTCCATTTTAGATCACAGAACACATGACTCCCTGAGAAGTCAAATCAAGTGAACAAGCATTTATTAAGGACCTGCTATGTGCCAGGCACTATGCTAAGGATACCAAAAAAAAAAAAAAAGGCCAAAAAGTCTTTATCCTCAAGGAACTCACAATCTAATGCAGAGAGACAACATGCAAATGCCTATGTTCAAGCAAGATACATACAGGATAAATTGGAAATAACGTGAGAAGGAAGCACTAAGATTAAGGACTAGGAAAGACTTTTTATGGAAAGAGGAATTTCAGCTGAGACTTGAAGGAAGCCAGCAAAGTCAGGAGGCAGAAGTGAGAATTCCAGGAATAGGGGACAGCTAATAAAAATATACAGAGTTGAGAGATGGAGTATCTTGTGGGAATAACATTGAGGCTAGTAAACGTGGAGGGAGTAATGTATAAGAAGACTGGAAAGGGCCTGGTTAGAAAGGAAGGGCTTTAAAACCCAGCAGAGAATTTTTATATTTGATCGTGGAGGTAATAGGGAGCCCCTCCCATTTACTGAATAGGGGAGAGTAATATGGTCAAACATACACTTTAGGAACATCACTTTAATAGCTGGAAGGAGGATGGGGAGAGACTTGAGGCAGGAAGACCAGTCTCAGGGCTGAAGTAAGGTGATGCTAGAATGGTGGCACTGTCAGGAGAGAAGGGGATGTATTCAAGAGATGTTATGAAGGTAGAATTGACAGGATTTGACCACTGATTGAATAGGAGGAAGGGGGCGGTGAATGAGGCGTTGAAAATAACACCTACATGGCCAGCATGGGTGACTGAGAAGTGGTGGTGCCTTTGGGAAGGTAGTAGATGGGAGGGTTGGGATTGGGGGACACAGTGTGGGGAGAGTGGGAATAATGAGTTCATTTTTAGATTTGTTGAATTTAATATGTCAATGGGACATGCAATCTGAGATTCCAGGAGGTAATTGGAGATGTGAGACTGGAAATCAGGAGAGAGATTAGGGAAATAGATAAAAGAATAGGAGAAAAAGTGACTATTGTCGGCAGTTAGAGCTGCCAGAGATTTCATTGATGTGATTAGAGAAGGACCTTGGCAAAGATGGATTCCATGGGCAAATAATTCTTGGAAACAGCAACCTAAATGTCCTCTTAAAATCTGTTTTAGTGGTAGGGAAATGCCAGTTTAGCAAGTCCTTAGAAGGTATTTGAATTACAAATAACTATATAACTATGGATCTAATTTCTCATTAGGAATACCATCAGTCTCTTTAAGTACTGTACAGGTATTCTTAGATGCATGAAATTAAGAGAATAAAGACATCTACAAGCATTTATCCTCTTGAGCAAGAAAATCTAAGCTACAACAAGGGAACTAGGTGACAGACCAAAGTCTAGTACTCAAGTACAGCGTCCTAATCACTGAACTTTGATCTGTGACTTACCTGCCTAATGAGTAGAGTAGTGGACCTAGATTCAATGAGTTCAATCCTGCCTCAGACATTTACTAGCTGTGTCACCTTGGACAAGCCACTTAATTTCTCTATGCCTCAATTTCTCCTTCTGCAAAATAGAAATCATAATAGCACCTACCTCAGAGGACTGCTATAAAAATCAAGTGAACGACAAGTAAAATGCTTTGCAATTTTTAAAGTACTACTATGTAAATGTCATTTTATCTATCAATACAAATCATGAGTAGCATCCATTTACCCTCATATTGGCCATCTGAAGCCTAGAGTGACCTGAGAAGAATCTTCCATTTCTGTGTCCAGATAGCATCTGAACTCTGCAAAGTTAGGTCACATATCTGGGTTAAACAAAGGACTCTACTTAAACAAAGGCTTCTACTTTATAGGGCTATTTTTATCCATTGACTTGTTAGAACCACATTCATTCTCAGGAATGTCTACAAAGGTAAAATTAGCCAAGATCTTGTTTCATCCTTTTCATGAGTGACTGTTTTTCTATCACTGCTTCTAAGTGACATTGCATTCATCCCCAAGAAAGTCATCCACACTCTGATTGAGGTTTTGTCATTGACAATGCATTTTGAAGCTCGATGTATATTGTGGCTCTCATCAATCCACTCCAATACAGTCTAAATATCATTTATTAAGTGCCTACTACATGCAAAGATTTTGGAGATACACAGACAAAATAAAAAAGTCACACTGTACTGAGGGAGGGAAACATGCAAACATGTTAAGTACATAGATAATAATTTGAGAAGGAAAAAGAGGATACTAAGAACTAAGGAAATCAGAAAAGTCTCCCCATAGGATATGGGACCTGAGCTGAATCCTGAGGGAAGCTAAGAATTTAAGAAGCAGAGGTAACAAGGGAATACATTCCAGGCTTATGGCCAGTCTATGCAGAGCACAGCGAGGAGAGATAGGTGGGGAGTTCAGGGAACAGCAAATAGGTCAATTTGAATAGAATGTAGAGTGTATGAAAAAGTAACATACAATAAAACCAGATAAGGAGTTTGGAGCTAAGTCACAAAGGACTTTACATACTAAGGTGAGGCAAGAGGAAGCCATCGACAATTCTTGAGCAGGGAGTGACATGGTCAAATTTGTACTTTCGGAAGATTATTTTGGCATATCTGTGGAGAATGGATTGGTAAGGGGAGAGACTGGAAGTCCAGTTAGGAGGCTGTTGTGATAATGGTCCAGGGTAGAATTGATCAGCCTTAGGGTAGGGTGGTACAAGAAATGTCATGAGGGTAGAATGGACAAGACTCAGCAATTAATTCGATATGGAGGGTGAGGGAGAGGGAAAGGGAAAGCTTCGAGGCTGTGCACCTGGGTGACTGAAAGGTTGGTTGGTAGTGCCCTGAACAGAAATAAGGAAATATAGAGGATGGGTGGGGGGGTTTTTTGGAGGAAAGATGAATGAGTTCAATTATTTCTAATGCATGTATCAATATTAATGAAGTCATTAACAGTTTGTCAGGGCTTTTGTAGAGAGAAGTAAAATGTGTCCATACAGACCAAAGTCCAGTTCCTGAGTTCTCTGTGATTTGAACTGTGCTTGCATTGCAAGAAGAGAATCCAAATGGTGTGGGCTCGCCAGACCAAAATCACCCTCCCTTCAGCAAAACAACACACCAAAATAACACAGACTATGAAAGTGAAGTTCAGGTGTGGGGGGTTTTTAATTATTATTTTTACTTATGTGTCTTACAGCAGAAGGGAGAAGGGAGAGAAGCTGAGAGAGAAGAAAAATGACTATTCTAAACCCTAACATCCAATAGGACAGGAAAATTTAGCGAAACTATAACTACTATAATTATCACCACAGAGCCCTGGAGTGAGAATGTGTAAAAAGAGATTAGCAAAATTCTTCAGCTATGATGAAAGTGATCGAAAGCAGTTAGGGCTTTTATTTTCCTACATCATATTTGGCAGGTGTCAGTCGGCACACATAAGGCTGTGAGATGCAGAAGCTGTAAGATGCAGAAGCTGCTCTGCTGAGGAGACTTAATGGGTTTGCCACATAGGATCCACTTCCAAAACAGGGAAATGGGGCACCTACAACTCTGCATTCAAAGTCGAGACAATTTCTTGGTGGAGCACAATTTAAGAAATGGAAAATTCAAATATTTTTCCTTTTTTCTATCTGCTGGTGGTTTTGATTGACTGAAAAGGAGTTTACTTGTATTGTTTCATTCAACTATACTTTGTGTCATAGTGAGGCCTAGTTACATAAAATATGCAGTGAGACTCTTGGGTTATAAGGGAACAAAGACAAGGCTTCGCTAGAACCTTGCTTGGAAGGAAGGAAAGATACAAACATGACTTTATCTAAGGGACAATATGTCTTCTCATGAGACCATGGGCAGACTAATGCTACATCACCACAAATGAATAATCACAGATGAATGGAGTCCTTGGCTGCTTCATCCTTAGAAATATGTTTCTTCTAGTTTATCCTAAATCTATCAGGCTGCGCACAGCTTAGAATTATCACTGATGTGCTCTAAAGTTGAGGTGAAAGGTTACACTCCTAACAGAGTGAATTTTTGACTAAATAGATTTGAATCACAAACTAACCAACCTAGGAAATATTCGCATTTTCTATGTGAGAGGAAAAGAGCTATCCAAATGCATCATTCATCACCAAGTTCCTTTTTAAACTACATGTTAGATGATGTGAAATGGTAATGAGAAGTCATCACATAAATCACAGAAACGACCGAATGCATCTAGTCACCCACTGGGCACAGTGGGCTGCAGGGGCAAACTTTTTCTTTTTCAAAAATCCTGAAATAGTTTAAAAGGGAAGAATATTAACTGGCCTTTTAATTTTTTCTGAATGAAGATGAGCTAGAGCAGCACCCGAGGAGCCAACATTCACACTATATCAAACAGCATTAAGCAGCAGTAACCGAGGATGTGGGCAGGTCGATTTATCTTTGGCAGTGATTTGTTATGTGTCTAAGGAGCATAAGTGAACTGGGTATGGGCTGAGGCTGGTGAGTGTATGTAGGACTTAATTTTAGCTCGTAGCAAATGACAATGATCACAGAGGATTTAGCACCTCAGTTGGCACCTTCTCTGGCTTAGAATCATCTGTCTGCCTGAATGAGAAGGGCCTAATATTGGGTAACTTCTCTGTGATTGCTCCAGGACCATAGTTGGCTCCTAGCAGGTCAAGCTGCTGCTTCTAAGTGAGTTTTTCTTACTTGAGAGAAAATTCAGTATTGAAAATGTTACTAAAGCCTGGAGATATTTTATACTATGTCACAGATATTTGGTTGGGGAAGGGGAGCTATTTAAAAGGTCAAATGTATATTATTCCCTCTTACTAGTTTCTTATTTGATTAGGGGTTGTTGTTTTTTTAAGCACTGACTATATTTTTTGGCTTGAAATGGTGACTTCTTCTAGGTTTGATTTTTCGGTTTTCTTAGTGGATACTATGTTTTCCTCCATTATTTCTGCAAAGCTCTCCTCTATCTGAGAAACCTTCTTGGAAGCCACTTTAGAAGCTTCCTCTTCCTTTTCCTCTTTCTTAGACACGACAGGGGGTGACATTTTTGAGGAAGTTGTACTAAACATTCTGGATGACATCAAGTAACCAGGATTAGGAGGTGGATTCAGCCCTGAAATGGTTATTCCACCAGTGCTGAATCGTGTCTCTTCACCTTCTAGCAGCTTCCTGTGAATCCAAAAGAGAGAAGGATTAGCAGAAAATATCACTGAGAGGTCAAACCACCAACCCCAAGCCATTCAGAAAAGGTCCAATTGGACTTGATTTCCTGACACAAAGTCAGGACTATATACTTGAAAAAATATATTTTGTATCACGAATAATTATATATGTTCTATATCTCCCCAATTAAACTATAAAGTGTTTAAGGATAGAGATTATTTTTTATTAACATCTTTCTCCACTTTCCTAACATAATGTCTCACAATTATTTTTGAACCAGAATCTGAAGACCTAAAAAATTTATGATGGCAAGAAAATGGTAACTAAGAAGGTGCCCATCAATAGGGGAAAGGCTTAACAAAATATATCTGAATATAATGGAATATTGTTGTGCCATAAGGAGAGAGATACGTGGCACAGTGATCAGTGCTCTGGGCCTGGAGACAGGAAGATCTGAGTGTCATTTTAGTCTCTTAGACACTTATTAGCTCTGACACTTTGGGCAAGTCATTTAACCTCTGGTTGACTCAGTCTTCTCAATTATATAATGGGTATAACAAAAGCACCTACCTCCCAGGATTGTGGTAAGGATCAAAGGAGATAATATTTGTAAAGTGCCAGGCACACTGTAGGTGCCATATAAATGCTACTTGCTATTATCATTATCATTATTATAAGAAATTATTAAAATTAGTTTCAGAGAAGCCTGGGAAGACTTGTATGAACTGATGTAGAGTGAAATGAACAAAATCAAGAGAATAATTTACATAATTTACATAATCAAGAGAATAATTTACAAAACTATAAAGACAACTTTGAAAGACTTAAGAGCTCTGATCAATTACAGTGATAATTACAGTTCCAGAAGACCCATGAAGAAAAATGCCACTCATGTCCTCACAGAGAGGTAATGCATCCAGGGTGCTGAATGAGATTATTTTCTGGATACGGACAATGTGGGAATATTTTTGGCCCACATGCATTTATTACAAGGGCTAGAAAGCATGACTAGACTTAAGAGGAGGGAGAGACAGCCAAAAAGTGTTTCATTAGGATTGCTGGCATTGTTATATATTAACTTAGCCAACAGAGAGGATACAGCCAAATATCCAGGTTGGCTACATGCTTCTAGTGACCTAGGGCATTCTGAGCAGTGCCCTCAAATAGCACTGCCTACGAGCTGGGCATTACCTGTAAGCCGCAATCTCAATGTCCAGAGCCATTTTGACATTGAGTAGATCTTGGTACTCCCGCAGGTGGCGAGCCATCTCACTCTTCGTGTTCCTCAGGTCATTCTCTAGCTGTCCAATGCTATCCTGCAAAAGAAAAGTCCTGACCAATTAACCCAAATCAGTCTAAATTCAGAGGTACTCCCATGGGGTGTATGACTCTGATCATTGTGGAAATTCACAATATCATCTATGGATTGTCCCACTCCATGGTTCATCCATCCATTAATTCATTCAGGAAGCATTGATTAAGAGTTTACTCTGAAATTCTTTGTTATATGGGATGCCTCTCTGAGAAAAAGAGGGAGGAGAGATCCAGGGAGAAATGTAAGTGACGTAAAAATAAAATTCATCAATAAAATTTATTTTTTAAAAGCTTATTCTGTGAATTATTCTAGATTCAAGAAGAGATATAAAGTTTTGAGGTATGGTGCTTGGCCTCATGGAACGTACAATCTAGAAGGGAAAATGTCCACTAATTACATATCCTTTCTCTACCCCACAGTCTCTATCAGGGGCTCAGAATCCATAAATTTCCACTGGGATAAGAGCAGAACAGAAAGACAACAAGCCTAGTCAGGATGCCCTGTATCTTTTTCATGTTTTGATTTCCTTACTATCATTTTTCAACAACTGCTATAGAAGTTCTTTACTAACAACCTTTTAATCAGTTGGTAAAAAGAGTCAAGAATGGAACAGAAAAGCTTGTTTTAGCTAAATACTAAAACTGAATCAATATTATTTTTTAAATGTCATAGGGTCCTACTCCAAATTCTTCTAAGTACAAGACCAGGCTCAGAAAGAAAGGAACTGGAATTTGGAATTTGTTGTTTATGATATTTGCTGGATATCTGAAGTCGTTAACCACCTATATTTGTATTAGTGGCTTGTTGTTACTTAATTGTCGTTCATCCTTTGTCCTCAAAGAGGACTAATGACATCACGAGGATGATGTTTTGACTTGGGTGTGAATGGGATTTAAGTGAGGCAGAGCTGCACAAAGTCATCAACCTCATTCTCTCCTCCAGAGTCATCAGAGTCTAGTGACAAGACAAAAGGCAATGGCCCCATCAGTGGCTTAGGAGATAGGGAAGATTCAAGATACTGAGAATTATTATACTGAAAATGGTATATGATGCACATCAGTGCATGAGATGTCTAAGTTAGACTACATTATATTTGCTAGGTAGACTCACATCTCCTACTGCTTGGTCCTAAGTTCAACAAAGCCAGCCTTGGTGAAGGGAAACATAGCTGATGCTGTAAGATATACAAACCTTCAAACTCTAAGAAACAGCAGCGAGAATTTAAATTACACCTCCTACTAACTTTATAAACAGTAGAACTCAGCAGAGAATAGACGTTGATGGCCAGTAGGGATAGAACAATCAACAATAACTTAAAAGTAAATGGGGCAAAATACCAATTATATGGAAACAAAAAATGCTCTAAAATCATTGGGAGACAAAGCAAGGAAGATTCCTGGAAGGCAGGGGGTATTTTATTTCAAGGTGCAACTGAAAGTGACATAATGGATTTACACTGATACTACCAAAGCTAAAGAAATAGGCCCTTTTCTGAAATGAAGATCATGAGGGGAGGGGGAAAACTGATCATTTCATGGTTAGTCTAAGATGAAAAACTCAGGACTATGATTTTTGGCTTGCCTTTTTGTTTTGTTTTGTTAATTAGTCATGTTACATTCTTTGTAACCCCATTTGGGGTTTTCTTGGCAAAGATACTGAAGCAGTTTGCTATTTCCTTCTCCAGATCATTTTACATATGAGAAAACTGAGGCAAACAGGGTTAAATGATTTGCCCAGGATCACATAGCTAGTAAATGTCTGAGGCTGGATTTGAACTCAGCCCCTCCTGACTCCTCGTCCAGTATGCTATCCACTGCTCCCTCTTTGCCACAACTTTCCAAAATATCCTGATAAGTTTCTCTTCTGTTCCCTTCTTCTCCTCCTCAAAACAGAAAATAAGATGTCTTTGTATATTTAACATGCTTGGAAAACCTCAGATTAAAGCTACCTACTAAAAGGGCAAATTCTACCTTGGTTATCTGGAAATCTCATTCATACAGAAAAAGGACTTCCACATGGGTTTTGGATAGTATGGGGATGTATGTATCAAAATATTATTTCTGGAAAGGACTCGAGCTATAAAATCCAAATCCCTTCATTTTGCAGAGGAGAAACCAGAGGTTTAGAGAGGTCAAGTGACTTCTAAAAGGTCACAATTCGTGACAGTGCTGAGACTAGAAATCAATTCTTTGAGCATTCTCAACCCGGTACACTGTGCTACTCTGACTCCCCATAACTTTTCCCCAGCTTTCCCAATCATTTTCTTTTAAAAAAAATCATCCACAGGAAATGGTTAAACCAATTGTGGTATATAAAAATAATGAACTTTTTTTCACTTACTTTACTTTTTTTTTATAACATGGCTAATTGGAAATACGCTTTGTATGACTTCACATTTATGATTAATATCATGTTACTTGCTTTCTCAGTGAGTTGGGGAAGGTCTGGAGAGAATTTGGAACTCAAAATTTCAAAACAATTAACATTAAAATAAGTAACTGATAAAAATAAAAATGAAAAAAAATATTCCTCTATTTAAAATGACAAATTTGAGGAATTCAAAGAAATATGGAAAGAGACAGAATAATGAAAAGAAAAAAGTATGATCAGAAAAATATCCACTATACATCTATTATAATGACATAAAAACACACAAAACAATTATGTGTACACACACAAAAAGGAGACCATAGGAGGTAAAGAGTAACATTTTCTTAAAGTATACACATTTTAATATGATTAGTTCTAATTATATGATTGTATTGGGTTTTATTGGATTTGTCCCCCCAATATAGAGTTTTCTAAGAAAATTATCTTTTAAAAAATTAAAATATATTACTCTAACGGCAGTCTCTCTTAGTCAAAAGTGAATATTGTATACAAGGATAAAATATTCTCACCATAGGCACCATTTCAGGAAAGGAATTAAAAGCAAAGGTATATCTTTTCATCTGTCATAAAGTCAAATGAGAGCTTGTATGTTGAAGACAATATGTTGGAAGGGTTATGGGAACAGAGACATTCCAAAATATTGTTAGTGGAGCTGTGAAGTGGTCCAACTATTCTGTATGTTGATTTACAATTATTGAATAAATACACTGTGACCCAGCAGTATTACTACTAGGCATATGCCTAAAGGAAGCCAAAAGATAGAAGGAAAGATACCATGTATACAAAAATATCCATAAGCAACACTTTTTGAGGTTCCAAAAACTAAAATCAAAGTGGGTACCCATCAATCAGGGAGTAGATGAACAAACTTGTGGTCCATGAATATAATAGAATGGTTAATTGTTTTCCTTCATTCTAAAAGAGAACCAAAATCATATCATTATTATACTGAAAGAAACAATAAGGTGTTATCTGGGGAATGGAAATAACACTGAAGAAAAAAAGATGGGAAAAACAACTGGACTAAATCAAGCATACATAGAAGAGATCCATTTTGAAGTTTTTGAGGGCTGTATTCTTAAGGCATCTGAAAGATCAGAGGGGTCATGGATAAAGAACTAGAAAGATCTATAGATGATGAGGTCCTTTAGATGCTCTTATTTGTAAATGATATTGGATCAAGCCCCAAAACATTGCAGAACCTAATAAATGAGATCTAAAATCACATACACATAATCTGATTTAACTATCCACACAGGGAAAATCAAGTGGATGAAGAATATCTTTTGTCCAGATTATGATGTGTAAAATGACAATCCATAGATCTTGTTCATTGATGTGTGAGTGAATGCACACACGCACAAACACACACACACATGTATCTTAGACAGACATTACAAATATGTAATGAACTAAAGTCCAGAACTGAAAAGATGAAGGAAAGTGGTATAGATTGCCTTTGGAAAACTGAATAATTCCTATAATAACCACATTATCACTACTCCAAGCTTTTCCATGAAACACGCTATCTTTTTAATACTAATATTCTTCTAGTAATATATAGTTGTGTCATGGAATATTATGGTTTTTAAAGAACTGAAGGTGAGAATCACTCAAAGGATGATAGGAAGGCACATGGTGGAAGTGAGCAGATTGCAGTTCATTACAAAATATGATGCTGGAAAAGTGGTTTAAAGGTCATTAAAGAAAGAGTTGACCAGAAAAGAGATGTGCTGATCACAAAACGAGAGCAAGGGATAACAGAAGGACAATTTTCATTAGTATCTATGTCATGTCAGAATGAGGAAAGCCCCCAGAAAATCAAGGAGGGGAGTGTCTTGTGTGGGTATTTGTGGAGATGTTGAATAGGATGGTCTGGCATGGATGGGTTGTAGTTGGCATAAATTAAAGGAGTAGCTACATCAATGAGATACTATGATCCATCAAAATACTGGAGTAAGAAATAATTAATATGAGGAATTTGGGGAGACTAAAAGGAACTAATGCAGCACAAAGTAAGCAGAACTAAGTGAACAATATATGTAACAACCATGGCAATATGAAAACATCAGTATTTAAATAAATGCAATCACCAATGAACTCTAGAGGCCTATATCCTTTCCTGGTATGTTGCTGAGTCACTTTCAGTCGTGACTGACTCTTTGTGACCCTATTTGGGGTTTTCTTGGCAAAGATAATGAAGTGGTTTGCCATTTCCTTTTCCAACTCATTTTATAGATGAGAAAGCTGAGACAAACAGGGTTAAGTGACTTGCCCAGGGTCACGTAGCTAGTAAGTGTCTGAGGCTAGATTTGAACCCACAAAGATGAATCTTCTGGCCCACTGAGCCACCTGCCTTCCCACATTAAAGTAATAGAAAACAGACACATAATGAGACATAAGTTGTTAGACACCATCAAAGTGTTGGTATGTTTTTGTTTAACTTCACTTATTCGTTAATAAGAGGATTGTCCTTCTCCAAAAAACAATTCAAATAAACAAAACAATTCTTTCAAAGGTAGAAGTGAGAGTTAAGAGTTAGTAGCTTTCATTTGTATCAGGTACTCTACTAATTTGTAGAGGCTTAGGTTTTTGATAAAAGGTGAAGTTTTGCTCTCAGTAGCAGGAAATGCCTTTGACAGCTCATCCGACTCTCTCTTTTCTTTCCTCTTATTAGTTTCCTATTTATATCTTGAATAGATTTTCAAAAATACCATGGGAAGATAACTCAGCACTTATTCTGAACATGATAGTGTTGTCCACATGAAAAACTACTGTATGATTTCAGTAGTCTGCTTCCCTGGGCTGTGGAGCTTTAGGCTTTGCCTGAGGGAGTTGAGTGAAAGACTTTATATGACCTTAAGAAACATAATTTTTAAATTACTGACATCAGCACCAAAAGCCAGGGGCTGGAAAGTGAATAAAATAGAGAAAGGTGATGGTGGTGTAAAGGAAGAAAAAGCAACAAGAGACATCTCTATTTATTTGGAATGTCATTCTCAGCTTCTGTTAAGGCCACACCTTTGTCAGATAAGAACCTCATTCTGTAAATGATGTCTTCCTAAGCCACAAGTAATGAGTGGACGAGGATATGTCCTTTTGGAAAAGAACTCTCCTTTCTTCCTTTGTTTTCCAGAAACAAAGGGTAAAGTCTATTCAGAGTATAAGAATAAGGGGATTTCTAAATGTGAAAGATCAGTCAGGATGATTTAGGTAATGGAATTAAGTAGAAAAAAAGGTCCATGAGTAAGCAGAAAACAAACAAATTCTCTGTCCTGACTTGTAATTTTAAAGATAGATTTCTCTGGCTCTATATTTACAAGCTACTGCTTCTCCCTCACCCCACCCTATCACTTTCAGTGGATAGACCCCACACACAATTTAATTAGGCTAAGCTCCAGTTTCATCCTGATGAGAGCACTGCAGCCGTTACACTTCTCCCCAGAGACCAATGAAATAAGAAGAATCAGCAAAGTCTTTCAAGGAAGCAACTTCACCTCTCAAAGATCTGTGGTTGTCTTGTCATTACTGGACTGGGTCACCGAGCTCTATCTGAGAATATATTCCCTTTGCTTTTCCTTGTGCATTCATTCCAAGAATGTGAAGAAAATGAGAGAAATGATACAGAGATTGGAATTTCTCTCTGCAATGAATGGGAATGCTCTCAAGGAAAAGAGGTGGTTATGTTTGATTTGAGACATACCTTAATAACTATGGTTCTTCCCTCCCTTGAGCTACCCCACCACTCCTAGTTTGTGTCACACCATTGTTCATTTGGCTATGTCACCTTGAGTTTTTCTTTGTTTCATATGTATGAATTTTGTCTCCACAATTATATAGAGATCATCACCTAATACTTCTTTTTCCCTTATATCTAGCATAGTGCTGACTGTACAGCAGGGTTCACTGCATAGCTCTTAACTTGGTTCTTCTGTGTCTTTCTCCTATCTCTATGCAAGGACAAGCTTATAAAGTAAGATGTGCATTGGGCTGCTGGAAAATACACTGATTGGTTGGTTGTTCTTTAAAGCAGAAGAAAAGGTAATGGCATCCTTTCTTCTGTAGTGGAGGGAAAAAGGAAAAAAAAGACAGGACAGTTGAACCTTAGTGAGGGAATCATGGTGCTTTAACTTGACGTCTTATGAAATTCCTTGTGAAAGAAGATTTTATTGATTCTTGGCCAAGGAAATACCCAGCAGCTTCAGCCTTCCTAGGACACCAGGTGGGCCTATGAGCCACACCCAAGAAAAATGAAATAGCTCAAGACTGTCTGTCTTAACATCTCACTCTTTGACTCCCATGAGCTGTCCCACTTAGCCCTGAAAGGAACTGCTGGGGCAGAAAGGAGGGGGTGGGGTGGGGTGCAGCACTGCAGAGCTGCAGATGCCGCATTTTTTTCTGCAGACCTGGGTCTGATTACCCATGCTATTGTGTGACCCTGAAAGCCTTTCAAAGCAAACCAGACAACCAAGCATCATAAATACCACCCCTTCCTCTTTCTCACCACCACCAGGCCAAGGAAGGAAAAGCTGTATGCTATGCTAGCCAACAGGATACCATGGTACAATATAAAGGACAAGTGTCTTAAAATTATCCTAGTCTGGGTACCTCTTTTTTGTAGAGTAACAAAGCTATACTTTCAGGGGTCACCTAGTCCTTCTCCCTAGAATCTAAGAAGAAGAAATGGATTCTAGACCCCAGTTATAGTAGTACTCCATGAATTCCGAATGGCTGGGAACAGAGCCAGATATTTAGTAGAAAGCTTGGGTTTTAGGATTTTGTGGTGCAGCTCAACTTTATTTTTATGTATTCACGGTAATTACTAGCTGTAGATAAAGTAGAGATACTCCCCAGATTTGCTGAAACAAATAACAATAATTTACGTTTTAACACAAATAGTTTCACTTTGCATGCACTGAGTACAAGAAAGGTTCATTTGAAAGTAGGAGCATGTTTGCAGACATTGTTTCAAAAAAAAAACAACACTGTGCTCTTCAGATAAATGACTTCCATGTTATTTACACAAATTATTTTTCTCAAACACTTTCTCCATAAAAGGATAAAGGTACAAAATTTAACCCAAATCGGGCTGAATAATCCCAAATTTGTGAATTAGTGGAGGCCAAATTGATGAAGCTTTATTGTGTCCCTAAGTAGAGTAAAATTACCGTTCTCTGCTTGTGCTTCCCTCCTCCCTACTACATACTCCTGTCTTTTGTCCCTTTCCTGGTCAACCAGACAAATCCCACAGCAAGTCTGAAGATGCGGTAGCCATTGTTTGTTCGAAGTCAGGGAGGAACCAATAGGAAATATCTTTTAGGAACATGAAGGACAGGTGAAGAGGGACAAGCAAATGCTTATAACTGCCCTACAACAAAGAAGCCCCAGCCTCTGTAGTTTGGCTCCTGAGCTACAGCAATCAACCAGTAAACAGTACCAGATAAGTAAAAGTCAGGGGAAAGGGTACTTTAAAACGGAATTTCATTGTGCCAATGCAAAGAAAGGTTTCTGTAAAAACCCCAAACAAAAGCAAAATTTTATGCCTCCCATGAACGACCTCAGGTGGTCAAGAATATACAGCTGGGGGCTTGGGGGTGGGGAGGAAAGAAGGCAATTGTCTAGAGAGCCATAACTGAGACTCCACTGGCGAATGATAGAGGGAAATCTATCACTGTTGAGACAGGGAAAATCGAAAGATGTTAAGACTGTCACAGTACCATGGACAGCAGCCGTCGCGTTTTCTGCCTTTTAACTTATAGCATACAGCCTCCAAACTAACTCTTAGCAAAAGGGCTGCCCTGGAGGCAGAAAATGGGGATCCGGACTCTAGGAGTCTGAAAGGCAAAGGAAAGCGAACGGCTCAATCTTTCCATTCCCTTTTCATCCCCACATCTTCTTTAATGTAAATCCACTCGTCTACGTGGAGAGATGGGTGTGGCAGGCTGCTAGCTTAGCTTTTCAGTCCATCGTATTTTTCCGAAAATCAATACTAGAGGAAAGACAGACTGCTCTCTCCATTATTGTGTGACAATGTCCGTTTTGCGAGGGGCAGGGAGAAGAGCTGGACTTCCAAAAGGAGGATTAGAATCAATCACTTGAATAGGGGACCCTTCAACAGCCCAAGGTACGAGCACAAGCCAGTGTTGATGGATCTCCACTTTTACCCATGCAGAAGTCACTAGTGAAGTATGTAGTCCGATACCACTTACCTGAAAGCCAGCCACCTCAGCACCATGCCTTTCCTCCATCTCCAGGATCTGCCTTTCCAGGGACTCATTGGCTCCCCGGAGCCCTTCGATTTCGATGGTGCGTGCCTGTAGCTGGCGCCGGTACTCGTGGATCTCCTCGCGGCTGGCTCGGATGGCTTCGGTGCTGCGCGCCGCTTGCTCGTTCAAGTTGGCGAATTTAGACTTGTACCACTCCTCGGCGGATTGCAGGTTCTTGGCGGCCAGAGATTCGTACTGGGCACGGATCTCCCGCAGCGCCGAGGTCAGGTCTGGCTTGGCCACCGTCATGTCCACCTCGGCCGAGGCCTGGGACGACGCCTGCAGCGTCGCCAGCAGCTCAGATACTTCCTCCTCGTGAACTTGCCGTAGGAAGGCCAATTCATCTAACAGCGCCTCCACCTTCTTTTCCAGGTCCAGCCGTGCCAAGGTGGCGCCATCCACATCTCGCTGCTGCGCCTTCAGGGCGCGCTCTGCGCCCTCTCTACCGCGGCTCTCTTCCTCGCAGCGTGCCCGCAACCGCTGCACCTCCTCGGCCAGCCCGTCCCGCTCCAGCAGCGCTTGAGTCCGCGCGGAGCTGGCTTCTTCCAGCTGCGTTCGGAGCTCCCGCAGCTCGCGCTGGAACAGCTCGCCAACGCGCGACGGCTCGGCGTGGCGCTGCCGCAGCGCCGCCAGCTCAGCCTCAAGCGCACGGTTCTGGGTCTCCAGCTGGTGCACCTTTTCGATGAACACTGCAAAGCGGTCGTTGAGGCCCTGCAGCTGCTCTTTCTCGTTGGTGCGGATGATCTTGTACTCGTTGTTGCGAGCCGCGGCCTGGCTCAGGTCCAGGCTGTCGGGCCCAGTCCGGCGGTAGCTCAGCCCCAGCCCCAGAGAAGAGGAGGCTGAACAGGCACCAGACGAGGCAACATTGCAGCGGGACAGAGACTGCGACCTGAAGCTCCCGGCACCGCTGCCCGCGAAGCGAGAGGAGAGGCGTGAGCCATCCCCAAACACCTTCCTGTAGGAGGAGGAGCAAAGGTAGTGGTCGGAGCTGAAGCTCATCTTGCAGGTGACAGCGAGGGTACCAAGCAAAAGACTAGGGTGATCCCGACTCCGGGCACCCGGGTTATAAGGCGCTGGAGGCGGGGCTGGGAGGGGAGCGATGGAGGCGGGGCGTTAGCCGGGAACCATGGAAAGGGAAGGTCCATGGAGAAGGGAGAGCTGGGAGTGGTGAGTGATGGGGGTGGGGAGACGGTTGGGGGATGGGGTGGGAGGGTGCAGAATCGCACTGCAGCAGCGCAGTGCTGGTCAAAGGACCTCGAAGTCCAAGACTGCAGCAGGAAGCTGTGTGCCCTCTCTTCTAAAAAGAAGCAACCTGGCTCACCACCAGCCCATTTTCCCTAGCACCGAGGTTCGCAGAGAAGTGACTTTGGCATTCCCATCTCCAAACCAACCTTGACCATCCCCTCAGCATAGCACATCCTTCAGGATACTATATAGTCATTCTGCCTATGATTTGCCGGGATCCTGTGGTCCCCTCTCCCCCTTTCTTTCCAAACATCCCTCACCTGGAAGTCTCTGCCCCATCAGGCTGGGGCTCCCCGACTGCAGGTAGCATCTCCTCTCAGAAGACAACATTGACTAGGTCTTCCGATTCATACCACTAGCTCGTTTCCACCCTTTAGACCTCCTAGCTGAGGCCATTTCCTCCATCCCAGGAGTGCCCAAACTGTAGCCAGTATCTCACTCCCATTTCAGACCATTTACGGAGACATTTCTTAAGAGGAGAGAAATGGGCATTGCAGTCCAAAGGTTAGAAGCATGGAAGAGTCACTAGAAATGGGATGGATCAGCATTCAATACACGAATAGATTATAGGGGATTTAGCAAAGAAAGAAAATGTCTTCAGTATAGAAAGACAGGACCCGAAAAGGGTTCACCTAACCTATAAAATCATTCAGAATAGGATGGACACAGCTTTTTTTCTTTAATGAAATCCTACAATTCTAGAACGGGAATCCCTCCCTCTAGCAAAACTTAAAGGAAATAATATGCAGACATAAAAAAAAAAAATAGTACTGATTCTCATAGAATCCACTCCTTCAGTTCAACGTTTATTGAGTGCCCCTTGTGTGCAGAACACCATTCTGGGGAAGTTTAAAAAAGTTTAAGATATTAAATAGTTCCCGCATTGATGTAGCCTAATAGAGGCATCAGACACGAGTATAGATTCCCTGCGCTAAAAACTATTAAACGATAATTAGAAAGGGCACTAAAGTGTTATGTGGGGGTCCAAGAATGTCCATTATGGATATTACATAGATTTCAGAGAGGTATTGTACTATAATGGAAAGAGTGCTAGCCTTGCAATAAAAGTGAGTTCAGAAACTGGTTCTTCCACTTTCTATCTGGCTGACCTTGGAGAAGGCTCAAAGTTCTGAGACTCAAGTCTTTATCTGTAAAGCCAGGGAACTGGACAAAATGAATTCTAAGGCTCCTTCCAGTTCTGAAGCTACGATCTTAAGATCCTAACTTCTAATCAGAATCAATGTCTTTAATACAGTTGGAGAAAATGATGACATGACTTGCACTTGACTTTGTTTTGAGTGAGGGAGTGCTGTGCAGGTCATCAGCCTCACTTCTCTTCCAAGGTCATCTGAATCCAGTGACCAGATATTCATGAGGATGACTGGAGATGACCTATGATGAGGCAATTGGGGTTAAATGACTTGCCCAAGGTCACACAGCTAGTGAGTGTCAAGTATGTGAGATGAAATTTGAACTCAGGTCCTCCTGACTCCTGCACTGGTGCTCTATCCGCTGCACCACCTAGCTGCCCACATAATACAGTGTTTTCATGGCAGTGAATGACAGTGGTTGAACCTCAAGCCATCAACTTCTTCTAACTGACCAGATTTCCTTTGGGAATGGTCTGCTTCTTGACAGTGATTGTTCTTAATTTCTCTCTAGCGTCAGACATATGAACCCCCCACTAAGAAATCACATGCTCTTTGATTAACCTGATTTGTTTTCATGCTTCTAGATCTCTGAATCATTTAATACTATTGGCCATCCTCTCCACACTCATCGTTAGCAGTGAAATTAGAGAAGTGCCGCATAGAAGTGAGGACTAGGGAAAAAAACACCAGAAGTAACATTCTCATGTGCTGGTGGTATACAGTGACAATCGTAACTGGGTGACTTCAGGAAAAAGGAAGGGGCTCAATTCTTTTTTGGTGTATTTGTTTGCACAAACCCGGGTGGGCTTGGGATGGGTATGGCTGTTTCCCAAGGAGTTTCTCTGATATGCATGGGAATGTCTCTGTGTCTCTTCACCTATATGGTAAATGACAGAAGTACAGGGAAGAGTGAAGGCCAGAGGAGAGCAATATTTGTTTTTATATGGCCCCTTATAGTTTTCAAATCTTCTTTTGAAAACTGTTCATATTCTGTTACCACTTGTCTATTGGGGAATTTCAGGTCTGCGTTTAAAATTGCCTACTAGTCATCTCTACCTAAATGTCTAACTCATATCTTGAGCATAACATGTCAAAAATAGAATTCATTATTTTCCTGTGGAAATATGCCTTTTTGTGTTGTTTTTGATACTCTTTCATGATATATTCCCAACAATGGAATTGCTGGGTCAAAGACTATTATTATTTTTGTTGTAACTTTTATTGCACATTAACAGAATGCTTTCAGAAAGGTTCTAAAAGAACAACTCCAACACTGAGTTTTGTTGCTTTTACCATTTGATCAGTATGAGATGGGAGCTCAAAGTTGTTTTATTTTGAAGGATTCAAGTCACATAATTTTATATCTGGGTGAGAAAGCTATAATTTAGTCCAGCCTCATCATTTTACAGAGGAGGAAACTGAGGCAGAGATTATACCTATAGAGAGGTTTTGCTCTTATGCTTACAAAGGTGGCATCAGTAGTTACCATTCAGAGCATAGATCAACCATGCTACAAATAATAATTTATCAAGCCCAACATGAATCCATTTTTAAGTACTCAATTTTAAATATCGTTACTTGGTTCTTGATGCTTTTCCACAGGCACAAGAATATAAACTTCTATGAAATAAATCTTAGAAATCTCAAAACTAACTTTAACTGATTGATGAAGAAACAAGCATTTCTTCAAGAGAAGTTCACAACTTTAGACATCTGTCTATTCTCCCATTCTTTCAGTTAAGTCTGAAATCTTCTTCAAACTTTCTGGGCTTTTCTTTTGACCCATGTTAGACATGACTGTTGAAGCTGAGGGCTTTATATTGTCTCAGCTTGAAAAAAATATAGTAGTTCTATGTTCTTGCTCTTTTGGGTAGAATTCTTACTTCATATTACCTTCTAATTGAGACAGTTGATATTGAGTCAGTGCAAATGGTTTCTAACCTCTCTAATTTTTTTCTCTTTCTTTCTATGGCACCTCTCTTTCTGTCTACACTTAGTCAATACTACATTTTCCTTCACTTCTACTTTTTCAAATTCTACCATCTTTATTTCTTAATCACATCCAAGGTCATCTTCAGAACTATTTTTGTAACTGTACATACCCTTTGACCCAGAAATACTACTACTACTGGTATTGGAAGGAAAAAGAAAAAGACTCATAGGTACAAAAAATATTTATATCAGTTCTTTTTGTGGTAGCAAAGAATTGGAAACTGAGGGGATACTCATCAATTGGGAAATGGCTGAACAAGTTATGCTATATAATTGTGATGGAATACTATTATGCTATAAGAAATGACAAGCAGGATAGTATCAGAAAACCTGTAAAGACTTATATGAACTGATGCAAAGTGAAGTAAGCAGAAGCAGGAGAACACAGTACATAGTTATAGCAATGTTGTATGATGATCCACTGTGAATAACTTAGCTATTCTCAGCAATACAATGATCCAAGATGATTCCAAAGGACTTATGACAAAAAGTGCTATCCACTTCCAGAGAAAGAACTAATGGAATCTGAATGCAGATTGAAGCATACTTTTTTAACTTTATTTTTCTTGTTTTGGTTGGGTTTGGTTTTGGTCTGCATTTTCCATGGCTGATAAGGAAATATATTTTTAATGACTTCACATGTATAATCAATATCAAATTGCTTGCCTTCATAAGGAGGGGAGGAGAAGAAGAGAGAAAATCTGGAACTCAAAATTTTCAAAAATGTTATGAAATGTTTACATAAAATTGACAAAAATAAAAGAAAAACCATTTTAAATAGTGTTCTTATGCAACTGAAATTTATCACAGATTTTTACTCTTTTTCACTGATGAAAATTGAAACCTCAATGTTTAGAGCCAGCTTCTTATTTTTTTCCAAGTAGAATATTCCAATTTGCTTTTTTACTTAAAGTGTATTTTAATTTCTTTAATTTCTATTTTAATTCCTATTTTAACTTCTATTTTAATTTCAAGGTAACTCAGGCAATTAAGTTGTACCAGATCATTCATAGATCACAATAATCCACTTTTAAAATACTTCTCATTTTTCTAAATTACTTACTTTTGACCTAAGCCTCTTTCTAAATTGAAGAGTTGTTAATACTTTTGCTAAGAAGTTTTCAAGTACCAGATAAGCTTCTGAAAACCCAAACAGCAAAGCTGCTTTTTCCTTTGCTTTTGGAATCACTAGAGACATATTTTAAACTGGCTATTCAGTTCATTTTAAGATTAAGCATTTTCTAACTGTTGAGATCATTTTCTTCCCTTACAGTAAAGCAAAAATTTTTCACCCTTCAGGGAAATAATTGATAGAAATGTCTGGATCTTGTTTGAATGCAAATTCCACAAAGACTCTAAGTAGCTATATATACCTCCCCAAATCCATTAAGCTATTTCAATACATATAAAACACTGAAACTACACTATCATCATAATTTGGAAATACATATTAATCAGTCTCAAGTTTAGTTTCCAATTTGCAATGCCATAAATTTTTGTAAAAAGGGGAAGGATATCCTTTCCTATTATCTGTGTCTTTCTCTGCATTCTCAGTTTGACTAAAATTAGAAATACAGAGATGAGACTATATCTTTTGAAAGTTTTGAAAACTTCCGCAGTGAAGTTTTTGTTCTTTTTATTCTTTTCTTTTACCTTAAAAGGCTATAGAAAAAAAAAAGTCAACTGGATTTAGTCACAAATGGAACACAGATAATACTAACAGCATTTACTCTCTGTTAAATAAAATAAAAATAAATACTCTTAAGCTACCAATACTCTTTTGTCTTTTTTTTTTCAAAGATAATGATACTCATGCCTAGAATGTGGAACTTTCATATAAGCCCTTATAAATTTATTAATTTATCAGAATTGGAACTCCCATCATTCAGCCATTGCCAACTAGAGTGTTCATTAACCTATCCATTTCAAATGTGACATAACACTGTTAAGCACTTTGGACATAGACCTTAAGGCAATTTCCTTGGCTGAGAGTAAATTTTGATCATATATAGACCAAATAGACCAGAGGAAAACCAGAATTTGATTTACTTTGTTGGTTACCCATAACTCAGTAATTTGGGATCCCAGTCTTCAGAAATTGTCCTGAAGAAGTCTCTTTGTTTCAACTATCTATCCTCAGTCTCTTTCTTTCATCTCAGGACATGATAACACACAGATTCCAAGTTAAAATTATTTCTCCTACATTTTGGTGAACACCATCAGTGGGGGCTGGAGCCAACGATAGAAAGTCTAGACCACCTCCTCTCAAATCCCCTTAAGGGTACCAGAGAAGCCTGGGAGGAAAGGGGTTGAGATAGTAAAATCTAACATAGGATGGCCAGTGTAATATAAGGAAGGATCTCTATTAGGAGTGGGGTATTGGTAAGAAGTAATAAAGAATTAAAAAAATAAAAGAGAATCAACAAAACGTTCAAAAATACACAGAAGAAAAAGATATTTAGAAGTGAACGAAAAAAGGGCAATTTTGTTATTATCTTGTTAAATTTGATATTCTTTTTCTTCAAACGGTAAGGGAAGTTGTTTTATATAGTTTTTTGTTCTTCCCACACTCAAATTATCTTTTATTTTAAAATTTGCATTAAAAAGGGAAATGGAAAATAAAAAGAATGGATGATGGTGGAGCTACCAATGAAAATAAGGGGTAAAATTGTGTATATTGTGCTATCACTCTGAAATTTGCAAAGCACTTTATATATAATATCTCATTTGATTCTAACAACCCTATCAAGCAGTTGAAGAAAGGTAAACAGAACCAAAAAAACAACATACACAGTGATTATACTATGTAAGCAGAAAGAAAAGAATGAGAATGTAATTATTATGACCAAGTTTGACTTTCAAGAAGAAATGAAAACTATATCTTTCTCCTTTTGTTGGAGAGGTATGGGACTAGGGGTATTGAATGGTACATATGTTGTTACACATGGATGATGTATTGACTGGTTTCACTGAATTTTGTAAAATTTGTTTTCTTTTATAATCCTTGTTATAAGGAAAAGCTTGCTTGAGGAGGAGAGACAAGGATATAGTCAGAAATGAATGTGATGAAAAAACTGTCAATTTTTTAAAGTGCAAATAATACTTGCTAACATTTACATAATGCTTTAAATACTTTCCATGTATACTCTCATGACAACTTTATGACGCATTATGTGGGAATGAAGAAATGGAAGGTCAAAAAACTGAGTGATTTGTACACAGTGATAGAATTACTAAGTCCAGGGGCAGAATTGGAACCGAGAGAATTGGAACTCTCCTGAGTCCAAGTACAGGACTTTTTCCCATGCTACCTTTAACCTGAATGATTCACTAGCTACTCCTGGTTGAGAATGATAATCTCTGGAGGACCCTCTCAACTCCACTACTGACTAAATAAAATCTGAATTATTGAACTTTTTATTAGTTTTTTTTTCTTCTTTCACTATAGCTTGTGACTTGCATTTCTGTAAAATGAACAGAGATATATAAAGAAATCCTACAATGGTCAGAGCAGGCGCTAACATTGAGGGAATTGTGGGAATTGAGTGAACCACACTGACTCCATCTTGTGACTCAATCCTGGAACTAGCTCAGATTCCTTTCCATTCAATTATGGGTCTAGTTCAGAGTTGGGGAACCTGTGGCCCTGAGGCCACATGGCCTCAAGACTGGTTCAATTTCTGTCTTGTGAGAAAACTTTATTCAGTTACAGGAATTGTGAGAAGACTTGATTGCATTGTTTGAACCTAGTCCTGCATGGCTGGGAGATTGGACCACCTCTACCTGCTGCTTAGAGACCCTTAACTAAGGATCTAGGTTATACTGACCAGGACTATCAGATCCTGTCAACCTGAATGTTTGGTTAAAGGAAAGGCAACAGGCTAAATGCATACTATTTTTATTATTATTCCTTTAAGTTAACAGTACATGATCATGGAACCAGAAATGAAAATTTCTGGTTGCTCAGTACAGGGATGATCAGACTTAAATACAGTTTACTGTGAGAAAGGAACTCTCTTAGTTCAACAAATTGTAAATTTAGTAAGACAAGACAATTAGCAAAGTAGTGTCAGTTGGAATTTATGAAATTTACGGAATTTATTTATTTATGGCTGTGTGAATTTCCTTTCTGTAGCATATATCTCTATGACATACAATAAGGAGAAAATCCCACCACTCTAGTGGCAGGCATCCTATCATAAACAGGACTTTGAAATTGCTGACACAGGAAAGGGTATTTTTAACAGAGTTAACAAAGTTTCAATTGAAATTATGACCTAGGATATCTGTGTTTTCTTTATCACTAACATGCCATAGGAAATGGAAAAGGTTCCATTATTCCAGATAGTGCAAGGGTCCCGCAAGGAACACCAAGTCAGTCCCATCTGCTTTGTTGACATAGCAAAAGGAGTTCTCCGAGTTTACCTCAGGGAACAAAGAAATCATCAAGTCCAGACTCTTCTCAATTAAAGCTCTGGCCCTTGTCAAAGTTCAAAATTTATGTTAAATATTATCAATCCAAAGATTAATATGTTTTCATACAACTATACTTCTCAAGCCACCCCATATGTCTTATCTGAAAACTGACCCCATACTGAGCAGTTATTGTTTCCATATTTCTTTGATTGAATACAGACATTTGGGGAAATGGGACACTTCTTTTTCTGATTTCAGGAAATTGCACCTGCTCGTTCATTCCCCTCTCAACTCGGAAAGCCCCTAATCTTTTCGCCAATTAGAAATGAGATGACCTAATTATACATGCTGTTTTGTATCCTACTAATTGTTATCTTTTAATGCATAAAAATCTGTCTCTCCCCATATTTGGAGTCCTGTGCCAAGGCGAGAGGGTCTGGTCCTGGTTTATCCTGCAAATGGCATGCATTGCTTAATAAATTGATATGCTTGGAAACTTGAGCCTTTGTTTCCTCAGTTATTTCAGATTTCAGCAGTCACAATATGCATCAGATCAAATCTGATCCCATTCACATTTATATACATGATAAATGTATACACATGGTATTTATGTATTTGTAAATGTAATATAATGTAAATATAAATACATGGTAAGCGTAAGGCACATACCGGAGACACAAAGACAACTAATATGAATCAGCATTTAAAAAGTCGTTTAGCATAGACCCAAGTACTGCAATATCTTCATCTCCCCACATAACCTACTGGCACAATTTCCCACTCGGTCCTTGGGGGGAGTGAACTAAAACCAAAGTGATTAAGACCCCCTTCTCAAACCCAGAGTGGGGTACTTCCTGGGAGGCCCTGTTTCCCTTTGCACAGTTCCTGATGAGTTCATTTCTGGGTTCATTATATAGGCAGTAGAGAAGTCACTGCTTGACTTTCAAGACACGGTGCCTTGCTGCCAGCTTGACTCAGTGCAGGACTGGGTGAGGCAGGTTGCTTTTTGGGATTGGCTCTTCACAGGCTACTCTGCTACTGACTCCAGTTGCTGAGGGCATCTTTCAGGGCACTTCAGACCTTCTGAAGGTCACCTTATCCCTTCCATCTCCAATATTTATTCCCCTAAGATCAAGAAAGAATAAACACAAGAAAATTCAGAACTTTAACTGCTTCAGCCTCAGCCCCTAAGGTTATGTTAAGGCTTAACTGACCCTGGAGACTTGGTATCCCTATGCCCAGTCACTTTTACGCAATAATGGGAAAGAGTTATGTTTCCTGGCTCCCTGACTTTCACCTCTCATTTTTCAGTAAGCAATGCAAAGAATACCTTCATTTCAGTAGTCCAGGTTATCCCACTGTCTTGCATCCGTGGTGACAGGGCTCTCTCTTATATGTGACTCATCAGCTCTTGGTCTAAAAATTCTATATAAGTTTGAGTCCTGGGTGGCTTTGGGTTCCTGATCAGAGTACACATTGCACTGCATGTTCACTTTGGTATGCTGCCCATGGAACTTGGGACAATTGGGATCTCACACCTATACTATTGCCACTATAGTGACATCTATCCTTCTCCTATCTTTATGTGACAGTGTCTTTCTTTCAGAAGTCTATTTGAGCTGTCTCTTGAACTATTTCCTCTTTTGCATTGAAAGGATAAAGAAACAATTATTAGCACATTGGTTAGAGCTCCAGCCTCAGACACTTACTAGCTGTGTGATGCAGGGCAAGTCACTTAAGCTCTGTTTGCCTCAGTTTCCTCAATTGCAAAATGGGGATAGTAATCACACCTACCTCTCAGGGTTGTTGGGAAGATCTACTGAGATAATGTTTGTAAAAAAAAAAAAAAAAGGCACTATATAAATATTCATTCCCTTTCCTCACATTAATAGTCACATGGCATTTGGGTAGTTAGTTCCACGAGCAGCCTCTAGTTACAGCCAGACATTGCCACGCTGCTGCTTCTACAGCCCCACCTAGAAAGCCACATTATCTCTTCTCGCTTGAAAGCAGCCAGGGAAGAAAAGAGAGCTAGCTGGCTCAACCCTTAGGCTTGTACACTAAATGCCAGCTCCGTAGTCTTTTAAAAGGGTTTTTGTCACTATGCAAGAAACATTCAGAGAAAACGTGGGGGAGGGGGAAGAAGGGGAACAAGGTCCTTCCATTACACATGCCTGGAAGCAAGCCCACAAACTTCCACATGGGTTGGTTCCAGACAGAAGATATTGGGCATGCTCTAGGTACTGGGCCCTCATTGGCCAGTCCCCCCATTATAGAATTAAAATTGATTACTCCTGTCTGAGACTCATGATTAATGACTTGGTGTATTTGAGCCGTCTGTTGGACTCAGAGCCTTCAAAGTAATCTAATTCATTAGCTTTCTTTTCTGTTCTGAGCTCTCTCTCTTTTTTTTTCTCTCTCTCTCCTCCCACTCCCCCCTCCCCTGTCTCCCACCTCTTCTCTCTGTTAAACACACACACACACACACACGTACATACACAAGTAAGATCAAAATTAAAGGGAGATAGATTTTTGTCATGTCAGAGGTTATACATGAAAGAAAAATTCTCAAAATGACATTGAATCTAGTCATCGGGGAAAGACAAATGAAGTATTATAGATCTAGAATGTTATGATGTCTATGTGTAATTTTCCCCCCTTTAATGAGAAGAAATGCCTGAGTCTGTATGACAAAATTCGTTTGGATTCAGGAACCAAATTCTTTTTCCCTTTCTGAGCCTCAGTTTTTCCATCTGTAAAAATGAGGTTTTTGAACTACCTATATGATCTTTAAGTTGCTTTTCAAACATAAAATCCCTTTTTTGTGGATTCTATAATCCATATACCTGTAAGTGGAATAAAGACGGTTCCACTGATATTCACTAAGGTTTTTGACTGCATTCATTTTGCATTTGATTTAATAGGCTAAAAAAAAAATTCAGAAGGACTCTCTGCAGTGACAGGATAATTGCAAACTATCCCCTATTGAATAGACATTGCCTACCCTCATAAAAGTCCCTCTTCTCCCATCCTGTTTCAGGCTAGATATAGGACACTCAGGGACTGGAGAAAGGAAGACAGAGAGGAAAGAAAATGAAATAAGGGGGCAAGGACTGTTATGGTTCCAATCTATTTACATTACTCCCATCTAGGTAATCTATATTCATTCAAACTGGCCTGTTTATTGATTCCGCCACAAAACATTCCTCTCTTGCTGCCCTGCCTTTGCAAAGACTGGACCCCATACCTGGAATACTTTCCTTTCTCATTTGTGCTTCTTGCAATCTCTAGCTCCCTTAAAGGCTCAGTTGTGATGCCACTTTCTACATAACTCCCCCAGTTATTAGTGTTTTCTTACCTAATTTTTTTTTTTCAGAATCCCTTTGTATTTATCTCACATATATCTTGCGTTTACCCTTCTGGCTACCTCACCACCTGTAGAGTATAAGCCCTTGAATACAGCATCTCTAGTACTTAGCATAGTGCCTAGCATGTTGTCGTGGTCCTTACCAAGTGAACTAAATGAAACTGAATTCATACAGAAGAGACACAATCAGCGACCCAACAAATATTCATTGAGCACTAACCATGTGTCATTCCTCTGTCAGGAAGAACTGTTAGAGGGCAGAGGTCACAGAAAAGTATGACATGGTGTATCACCTGGAGAAACTCTGTTTAAGGAAATGAGGCACACACATGAAGGGAGCTTGTAATCCAGGTCAAACTATATGGCACAGATCAGAAGTGCTCCACAAGTTAGAAGAAGGCAAGATTGGGGCTGGAACAGTCAGGGAAGACTTCCTAGAAGGGATGGGGCTTGGGTAGTGTTTGGAGAAGCAAAGGGGAAATGAGGGGAAGAACACTGCAGTTAAGCAGAACAGTGCAAGCAAAGGTCTAATCATGTCGTATCATGAAGATTGGAATTGGTTTGTCTAGAGCACAGGATTTAAAGAGGAGATGAGCCAATGTGAGTTTCTGGCTCCAGAAAGCAAAGACAGAGCAGTACGTAGAATCAACCCAGTTATGCAACAAGTCTCCCTGCTTTTCTTCTCCTCATCCTCTGTTCCTAGTCCTTCCTCTACGCTGGGATTTGGAAGTCATAGAGGAAAGGTTATACGAGGGGCTTAGGGGCTAACACCAGGGGGCAGTATTGTACAGCACTTTGCAGATACTTTCATTTAACATTTTCTGAACTCCTACTGTGCACAAGGTTCCAAGTGTGATACAAAGACAAATAAAACAAAGTCACTGCCCTCATGGGGTTTACTGTCCGGTAGGGGATGAAAGAGAGAGACACAAGTAAATGTAGTAGGACGTGATCAGTGCTTCTGGACCAAGGAAAGAGTATGGAGGTGGCATTTGAACTGAGCCTTGAAGTAGAAATGCAGAGGGAAAGAAGTATGGCATCTCTTTCATAGGGTTATTGTAAGGAAATGCTTTGTAAACTGGAATATATTCTATAAATTTGGGTCATTATTATTCCAAGCAGAGAAAATAGCATGAGTAAAGGTTGGACAGTCTGATGTTTTTTGGTGTAGTTCAATTTGGTTAGACCAGAGCATTAGAAGGCAGTGGCAGATGTATAGGAGGATATTGGGATCAGATTATAGAGGGCCTAAGGAAGTTTTGCTTGTTTTGTATTTTTTTAAGTCTTGTAGGCCATGGGGAGTAATTAAATGTTTTTGAGTGGCAGAATAATATGATCACAGCCACATGTTAAGATTAGTCTGGTAATCCGTGAAGGATAGATAAGAGGTAGAAGAAATGGACTGGAGGTAGAGAGACCTGTTAGAAGATTATGATGCTAGGCCAGGCAGGAGGTAATGAGATAATGAGCACCTTTTAGGATGATGGTAAGAGTCCTGAAAACGACAGGGTGCTGCAAAAGAAGAATTGATAGGACTTGGTGATGAAATAAATGGAGAGAAGAAATTGGGGCAGCTAGGTGGCATAGTGGATAAAGTGCCAGGCCTGCAGTCAGGAGGACTCCTCTTCCTGATTTCAAATCTGACCTCACAAGCTGTGTAACCCTGGGCAAGTCACTTAACCTTGTTAGTCTCAGTTTCCTTAACTATAAAATGAGCTGGAGAAGTAAATGGCAAACCACTCCAGTATCTTTGCCAAGAAAACCCCAAAAAGGGACCATGAAGAATTAGATATGCCTGAAAAAAATAGCCACTAAACAAAAGAGAAGAAATCAAAAGTTTCAAGGCTGAGGTAACTGAGAAAAAACTGTGTCATTGATAGAGATGGAAAATCTCAGAGGAGTAGCAGATATTTTAGAAAAGATGATTCATTCAGTTTTGAACTTGTGGAATTGGACAAGCCAGTGGAACATCCAGTTGGAGATGTCAAGTAGACAGTAGGAAGTGCAGCTGGAGTTCAAGAGAAACTTTGGGACTGGAGATATAGATTTGAGAGTATTTCCATGGAAGCTGAAGCTGTGATTCTGTTTCTGAGGAAGTAGAATTAAATTATATTGCCAAGAAATAGTATCTAGAGAGTAGGGGAAATAGCTGAGGATTGAATCTTGAGCAATGCTTATAATTAGAAAGTGGGAGGAGGAAAAGGAAGAGGAACTCAAGGAGACAGACAAAGAAGGATTCTTCAGAAAAATAGAAGAATGACAGAATCCAACTTCCTCCAGAGAGGTCAAAGAGGATGAGGTATAAGAAAAGAACATTTTTGACTCTTCATGACCCCATTTGGAGTTTTCATGTCAAAGATACTGGAGAAGTTTGCCATTTACTTCATTTTATGGATGAGGAAACTGAGGCAAAAAGGTGAAGTGACTTGCACACAGGGCTACATAGCTAGTATATATTTGAACTCAGGAAGATGAATATTCCTAACTCCAGGCCTGGCACGCTATCCAATGCATCATCTAACTAGCCAAGAAAAAGACGTTAGACTTGACTATAAAGAAGTCATTGACTTTTGAGACAATGGTTTCAGTTGAATAATGAAGATAGAAGCCTAATTGCAAGGGTTGAGGAGTAAATGGGTTGACAGTACCATCATAGGATCATAAAACTTAGGGCTGAAAGGGATATTGGAGATCATCTCAACCCTTTACATAGATGAGCAAACTGAGGCACAGAGAAGGAAAATGATTTGCTCAAAGTCATACAGAATTAGATAGTATTTGAACCCAGGTCTCTTGATTCCAAATCCAGTGCTCTTTCCACTGAGGAAGGAAAGGAACAGTGCAGATATGAAATGTCAGTAATAGGGAGAAGAGATGAGATGGTAGCTCAAGGGAAGGTGGGGTTGAATAGTAAAGACCTGACTTTTTTGTAGGCATAAAGGAAGGATCAAGCAGAAAGGAAGAGATTGAAAATACAAGCAGGGGAGGAAATAACTAATAGATAAAAGTCTCCTTGGAAACGGGAGATGGGAAGCAAGAACACAGGTTAGTTTTGTCAAGGAGAAGAGCATATCATTCTCTGAAACAGATGGAAAGGAGGATAAAGAGGGTAAAGATAACAACGTTTTGAGATGGAAAAAAGAATTGGGAAAACTTGTCTTGGATAGAAAACCAAAATTTTTTAATTAATATCTTTTGTTTTTCTTACCAACTTCATTTTTTAAATCTACCCCTCTCGCCAATTCCTACCCAGAAAACCATCTCTTGCAACAAAGAATAAACGAGAAGGAAAAACAGTTCAGCAAAGCTACCAACATATCAACCAAGACTGAGAGTTTATGCAATGTTCTACATCTGCAGTCTCCCACTTCTGCGAAGAAAGGAAGAAGTTTATGATTATACAATATTCAGTTGCTTTCTTTTGTTCCTGTTCTTTTCATTTGCATTGCTGTGGTCATATATATTGTTTTTCTGGTTTTGCCTGCTTCACTTTGCATCAGTTTATATGTCTTCTTGTGTTTCTCTGAATTCTTCACACATACTTTAAGGTTTAGGGACTGGACATGTAATTACATTAGTATAGGCAACTCTCACGTGAAGTAATTCCCTTTATTAGTGAAGATTGATGCTTTCTCTGGAATTTAGCTGCCTATAGAAATGTTAAATGACTTGCCCAGTGTCACAGAACCAGTAGGTGTCAGAGGTAGCATTTGAACACAGGTCTTCCTGACTTTGAGACCAAGTGTCTAACCACTATGAAATGTTGCCTCTAGATACCATATTATGGCACAGTCTTAATCCATTTCATTCATTTATCATAATTTGTTTAACTATTCCTCCAGTCAATGGGTACCTATTTTGTTTCCAATTCCAAATATTGCTATGGTTATTTTGTTGTATATTTGACCTTTCTGTCTTTGACTTGCTTGGGCTATATGGCCAGCAGTAGAATATCTGAGTCAAAGAGAATAAATATTTTAGTTATTTTTTTATTGGCATAATTTCAAATTGCTTTCCGGACTTGTTAGACTAATCTATACCTCCACCAACAGTGTATTAATGAGTTTGTCTTTCTATTGCCCCTCCAACATCTAGTTTCTGTTGTCTTTGTCAATTTGTTAAATGGAAGGAAAAACATCAGAGTTATTTTAATTTTTGTTATCAGTGATCCACAGCAACTTGTTGTACGATTCTTACTAGTTTTTTATTCTCCTTTTTTTAAATTTTTAGAAATTATTTATTTAACTTTTTACATTCATTTTCACAGAATTTTGGGTTCCAAATTTTCTCCCCATTTGTCCCCGCCCCCCACCCCAATACACCGAGCATTCTAATTTCCCCTGTCACTAATCTGCCCTCTCTTCTATCTATCATCCCTCCCTTCCCTTGTCCCCATCTTCTCTTTTGTCCTGTAGGGCCAGATAACTTTCTATTCCCCATTACCTGTATTTCTTATTTCCTAGTAGCAAGAACAATACTCAACAGTTTTTCCTAAAACTTTGAGTTCCAACTTCTCCCCATCCCTCCTTCCCCACCCATTCCCTTTGGGAAGGTATGCAATTCAATATAGGCCATAGTTTTGCAAATGACTTTCATAATAGTCATGTTGTGTAAGACTAACTATATTTCCCTCCATCCTATCTTGCCCCCCATTGCTTCTATTCTCTCTTTTGAGCCTGTCCCTCCTCAAGTGTTGACTTCAAATTGCTCCCTCCTCCCATTGCCCTCCCTTCCATCATCCCCCCCCACCCTGCTTATCCCCTTCTTCCCCACTTTCCTGTATTGTAAGATAGGTTTTCATACCAAAATGAGTGTGCATTTTATTCCTTCCTTTAGTTGAATGTGATGGGAGTAAACTTCATGTCTTCCTCTCAGCTCCCCTCTTTTTCCCTCCACTAAAAAGTCTCCTGCCTGCCTCTTCTATGAGAGATAATTTGCCCCATTCCATTTCTCCCTCTCTCCTCCCACTACATTTCTCTCTCACTGCTTAAATTCATTTTTTTAAGATATGATCCCATCCTATTCAATTCACTCTGTGCTCTCTGTCTCTGTGTGTCCATGCATGTGTGTAGGTGTGCGCACGCACATTTGTGCATGTGTGTGCATGTGCGTGTGTGCATGTGCATGTGCGTGTGTGTGTGTGTGTGTGTGTGTGTGTGTGTAATCCCACCAACTACCCAGATACTGAAAAGTTTTAAGAGTTACAAATATTGTCTTTCCATGTAGGAATGTAAACAGTTCAACTTTAGTAAGTCCCTTATGACTTCTCTTTGCTGTTTACTTTTCATGTTTCTTCTCATTCTTCTGTTTGAAAGTCAAATTTTCTTTTCAGCTCTGGTCTTTTCATCAAAAATGCTTGAAAGTCCTCTATTTCATTGAAAGACCATTTTTTCCCCTGAAGTATTATAGTCAGTCTTGCTGGGTAGGTGATTGTTGGTTTTAGTCCTAGTTCCTTTGACTTCTGGAATATCCTATTCCATGCCCTTCAATCCCTTAATGTAGAAGCTGCTAGATCTTGTGTTATCCTGATTGTATTTCCACAATACTGGAATTGTTTCTTTCTAGCTGCTTGCAATATTTTCTCCTTGACCTGGGAATTCTGGAATTTGGCTGCAATGTTCCTAGGAGTTTCTCTTTTTGGATCTCTTTCAGGTGGTGATCGATGGATTCCTTCAATACTTATTTTGCCCTCTGGTTGTAGAATATCAGGGCAGTTTTCCTTGATAATTTCATGAAAGATGATGTCTAGGCTCTTTTTTTGATCATGGCTTTCAGGTAGTTCCATAATTTTTAAATTGTCTCTCCTGGATCTGTTTTCCAGATCAGTTGTTTTTCCAATGAGATATTTCACATTCTCTTCCAGTTTTTCATTCTTTTGGTTTTGTTTTGTGATTTCTTGGTTTCTAATAAATTCATTAGCCTCTATCTGTTCCATTCTAATTTTGAAAGAATTATTTTCTTCAGTGAGCTTTTGAACCTCCTTTTCCATTTGGCTAATTCTGTTTTTGAAAGCATTCTTCTCCTCATTGGCTTTTTGAACCTCTTTTGCCAATTGAGTTAGCCTATTTTTCAAGGTGTTATTTTCTTTAGCATTTTTTTGGGTCTCCTTTACCAAGGTATTGACCTGTTTTTCATGCTTTTCTTGCATCTCTCTCATTTCTCTTCACAGTTTTTCCTCCACCTCTCTCACTTGATTTTCAAAATCTTTTTTGAGCTCTTCCATGGCCTGAGCCCATTGAATATTTATTTTGGATGTTTGGGATACAGAGGCCCTGACTTCTATGTCTTTCCCTGATGGTAAGCATTGTTCTTCCTCATCCAAAGGGAAAGGAGGAAATATCTGTTCACCAAGAAAGTAACCTTCTAAGGTCTTATTTTTTTTCCCTTTTCTGGGCATTTTCCCAGCCAGTTACTTGACTTCTGAGATTCCTCTCCACCCCCATCTTGCCTCCAGATCTTCCCAGCTAGTGCTTGGGTCCAAGCTGAGATTCAAATGCTGCTTTCCAGCCTCAGGGCTTTCAGCAGGGCGGGGGATGCTATTCAGTGTGAGGTTAAGTTCTGCTGCTCGGGTGGGGGCAGGGCCACCACACTGGGCTCAGTTCCCTCAGGGGGTTTATGGAGAGATCTTCAACAATGGATCTGAGCTCCTGGCTGCTTTGGGAGCTCCTGTCAGCTGCTGTCTCTGCTGCTGCCTCCCAAGGGGGCCTGAGTTATGGAGACACCCCACTCCCCTCTTGGTCAGCCTAAAAGGCTCTCTCACTGACCTTTGCACCTGTGGGTGGAGGGACCTGCACAGCTGCTGGAGATTCTGTCCCTGAAGCCTGCTCGGATCTGGTCCTCTTGGTGCAGTGTGGCCAGGGCAAGGCTGGGCTCTGCTCTGGGTCCAGTGCACGATGGACCTTTGGTGTCGGTTTTTCAGGGCTCTCTGGAACAGAAATCTCCTCCACTCCATTGTTGTGCAGCTTCCACTACTCCAGAATTTGTTGGGAGTTCCTCTTTACAGGTAATTTATGGGCTGTGGGTTCAGAGCTAGCATATGTGAATCTTTCTACTCTGCCATCTTGGCTCCTCCTCTGATTCTTCTTTTGAGAAAGGTTTGTTCCTATCCTTTGGCCACTTATCTACTGGGGAATGGCTCTGGGTCTGGTATATTTGTGTTAATTCCCAATATCACCTCACTCTTCTCAGTAAAATATGAGTCCATACCTTAAGGAATATCTATATTCAGTGAGTATGGGGAAGGGAGGGAAAAGGGTACAGGGTTGATGATAGAGAAATAGTGGTGAGAGGTAAAAGCAGAAGGAGTCACAGATGGCAAGGAAGAGGTGAATACTAAAAAGGGCAAGGGTCAAGAGTGTAAAATGCTCCAGAGGGGTCAAGGAGGATGAGAACACCACCACCAAGAACCATTGTGTTTATGCATTCATCGATAGAGTGTAAGAGGGGAGTGGACAGGATAGGGGCTTGAGGATTCTAAAAAAAAAGTTTTCCTGTGAATGCCTGATTGTCCCCTGCCTCCCTTGATGTGGCTTCCTCGTCACCTAAAGGCATTAAAAAGTCCTACAACCCAGCAGTGGGGGTTTGTGAGCTATAGTCTTAGCAGTCTAGGCTGCCAGATTGCCTTGGAACTGGGGGGTATTCCAGGTACCCAACCTGCAAACATGGGAATGTCAAGAGGGCACATTATAAAAAAAAAATCTTCCCTTTAGATGATCTCTAAAGTTCTTTCAACCTCCAAATTCTGTGAATAAAAAACAATTCTAGGTGATAAGGACTGAAGCTGTATCATGTAAATTTGCATCTAATCATCCCAGTCAGAGTAGAAAAAGCAGATGTTGAGAATTAGCCTATGTTGGGAACTAACAAGGCAATTATGATGGAAAGTCAAGCAAGTGAGGGAATCTAGATTTTCTCTAGATCTTTATCACACTCCCTATAATAATTGTCCCAGACTCTCCTCAAGCTGTGTAAACCATCTGTCCAATGTTTCCTCTACTCCCCAATTCCTCATTTTAAATCACCTTAGCATCATTCTCTATTCTCTCCTCCTCATCCATGCCTTTCTCTCTACTTATACCACATCTACCTTAGCTCAGGTCATTGTAATTGCTCCCCTCAACTATAGCCCCCTAACTGGTCTCCTTTCCATCCATTCTCTTCCCTCTGTATTCCATTCTCAGCACAGCTGACAAATGGATATTTCTAAAGAAGAGAGCTTTATCAAGAAGTTTCTTCACTGATTCCCCATTGCCCTTAGGATCAAATAGTAGATGGAGCCAAGATGGATAAAATGAGCTTTTCCCTGCCAACATATCCATTAAAAAAATCTCTAAAAAGCACATGTAAATGAATTCTGAGAGGGAAACTCAACAAAAATTAACAATGGGTCTTTTTTCCAGCTCAAGAAAGGTCACCTTAGGAAAACAAAAAGAGGGGTCCTCAGCCACTGGTGTGGGTGCCGGAAGGTACGTGAGCTGTGGGCTTTGGAGGCAGCTATCATGGTGGCAGCAGCGATTGTGGCACTGGGAATGCTCAGTGCCCAGGGTAAGAGGATTGAACGTCTGGTCAAAAAGAGATTACAGGGGACCCCTGTGCTAGCACTGGGCACAAGACTGACATTTGACCAGTTCCTTGGTGGAGAGGAGCAATTATGACTTGAGGGAGCAATGTTTTACCTGAGCAAAGTAGAGTAGACCAGGACAGTGGCCAAAACTCTCCCCATATCACAACATCTTAGAAGAACTAAAAACTGACAGGGCCCTAGACCTAGTTGAGAAAGAAGCAGGAAATAAAACTCAGAAGACCACATCAGACATTCCTATCACCCCCAGATGTGAGCAGAGTCCAACTCTAATATAAATTTGAAAGTCAAGAAATAGGCTGGAAAAATGAGCAAATGACAAAAAAAGAACTGAGCATAAAAAGCTACTGTGGTGACATGGAAAGTCAAGACTCAAACTAAGAAGTCAATTACTTGAAATATCTACAAGCAAAGCCTCAAAGAAAAATGGAGATCAGGTATATGAACAACAAGAATTCTCAGAAGAGATAAAGAAACAAAAAAAACTAAAAAAAGGTTTTAAAAATAAAATAAGAGCAGTAAAGGAAAATTGGGAAAAGAAATTAGAGCAATACAAAAAAAATTATGGAAAGAATTAACAGCTTGGTAAAAGAGGTACTAAAAAATACTGAAGAAAATTACTTCTTAAAAATTAAAATTAATCAAGTGGAAACCAATGACTTCATGAAACAAAGTCAAAAGACTGGGGAAAAAAAGAAGGAAATGTGAAATATTGCATAGGAAAAACAACTGACCTAGAAAATAGATTGATAAAAATTTAAGAATTATTAAACTCACTGAAAGTGATAATAAAAAAAAAAGAGCCTAGATATTATATTTCAAGAAATTACCAAGGAAAACTTCCCTGATATTCTAGAGCCAGAGGGCAAAGTAGAAATTGAAAAGACACCCTCTCCCAGTCATCTCCTGAAAGAGAACCCAAAATGAAAACTGTGAGGAATATTAAAGCTAAATTCCAGAACTCTCAAGTCAAGGAGAAAATACTAAAAGCAGCCAGAAAGAAATAATTCAAATACTAGTGAAACTACAATCAAGATCTCACAAGATTTAGCAGCTATAACACTTTAGGAATGAAGGGCTTGGAATATGATCATATGGGAGGACAAAGGAGCTAAGATTACAACCAAGGATAGCTTACCCAGAAAAACTGAGTATAATCTTTCACGGGAAAAATGATTAAATACCAACTCCTCTGTTTTACATTTAAAACCTTTCAAAATCGAACTCCACTCCAATCTGATGCTTACCTTTCTATGCTGATTATACATTACTCCTCTTTACAAACTACATTCCAGCCAACTGACTTACTATTCTATGTACATAAGCTTCTGTCATCACCCCACTGTGTCTTTGTGAAAGTTATTCTACATTCCTGGAATGTTCTTCCTTTTCTCTTCTGTCTCTTAGAACAAACTTCCTTTAAGGCTAAGTGCCACCTCCTTCAAGAGGCGTTTCCTAATTCTCCTGATTAGTAGTGCTCCCCATCCTGAAATCCCTGTGTATTTATTTTAATATATACTATATTCACTCATATGTAGAAAATTCACCCAGCAGAAAATAAGGTTCTTGAAGGTAGGGACTGCCTTACTTTTGTCTCTGTATCCCCATAATAGATGCTTATTGATTGACGAAGTGGGAAATAATTGGTTCTAACACCTGTTCTGTCTCTTGATTCTTTCTCTTCTCAATGACAGAAATGCTGAAGTTTGCTGCACTGTATTTGATACAAGTGAATATGGACACTGACATCCCAACCTGGAACATCAGTAAAATATGTCTTAGAGGTAATTCCCCATCCAGTATCTAGCCCTGATGATTTAATGTGTAGGATTGTAGTTTTTAAAAATTATTTGACTTAAAAACTTAACATTTAACAACAAACCTTGGCATTGACATACAAAGAACTCAATTAGCTTAGTGAATTATATATCAAATTTACATCTGGAAGGGACTTTGGACATTCTGTATTCCAAACTGATTATTTTACAGATGAGAAAATAGGCTCAGAGAGACTAGATTGGCCAAGATTATTTGGTTAATGAGAATAAGTGAGACAGGTTTCTTGACTCAGGCCAGAGCTCTTTTTTCAATATTTAGGCTGACTTTCTCCCATAATAATTATGTGAGAACTGGGTTCATTGCTCTATTCTGAGGTTCTGGATACTACTCTTTTCCCTGGGGTACCTAACAGTGAAACTTAAAGTTGGGTGTTACTGGTTCATTTGCTCTATGCTTAGGGGCAGAGGTGTTTATTTAGGGAAGGAGCTCTAGTCTCAGGGGTAGAGATTCTGTTAATATATATTTCCCTAATCCTTAGAGCTGGCCAGAAACAGATTGTGAAACATTAGGAAACACTTGTATTAATAGATAAATTCATCAGGTGTGTTGAAAAGACAAGACCCCCCAACTTAGACCCTTGAAATAAGTGGAAAGTGAACTGAATTTTCTATTCCAAATAGGCCTGTCAGGTTTGCAGGTGTTTCATAGATTTGGTTATACACTGTGTTTACTTTCCTATTCCTCATGCCCAGGGATGTAAAGGTAATATGCTACTTCGAGATGTGGTTTTAACTCTAAAAGTTCTGTGATGACTTAAAACTCAGAACCTTTCATTTTATTTATTTATTTATGTTTAGTTTTCAACATTTATTTTCACAAGATTTTGAGCTTCAAATTTTTACCCCATCTCTCCCCTCTCCCCACCCCAAAACACCATGCATTCTGATTACCCCTTCCCCCAATCTGTCACCCTTCTATCACACCCCTCTATATTTTTGAAGGACAAGATAGACTTCTATACCCCATTGCCTGTATATCTTATTTCCCAGTTGCATGTAAAAAACAATGTTTAACATTCATTTTAAAACTCTGAGTTCCAACTTTTCTCCTTTCCTCCCTCCACATCAAACCCCACTGAGAAGGTAAGCAATTCAATATATGTTATACATGTGTAGTTATGCAAAAGACTTTCATAAAAGTTATGTTGTGGAAGACTAACTATATTTCCCTCCAGCCTATCCTGCCCCCCATTTATTCTATTCTCTCTTTCGAATCTATCCCTCCTCAAAGGTATTTACTTGTAATTATGCCTTACTCCCATTAGCCCTCTCTTCTATCATTCCCCACCCCCTGCTTATTCCCTTCTCCCCTACTTTCCTAGAGTGTAAGATAGAGTTTCATAGCATATTGAGTATGCATGTTATTTCCTCCTTAAGCCAAATGTGATGAGAGTAAGGTTCACTTTTTCCCTCTCACCTTCCCTCTCTTCCCTTCCACTGAAAACCTTTTTCTTGCCTCTTTTATGTGAGAGATAATTTGCCCCATTCTATTTCTCCCTTTCTCCTCCCAATATATTCCTCTCTCATGACTTAATTTTTATTTTTTTAGATATCATCCCTTCTTATTCAATTCACCCTGTGCTCTGTCTCTCTCTCTCTTTATAGAGAGATATATGTATACATATATATGTATGTATGTGTGTGTGTGTAATCCCTCCAACTACACAGATACTGAGAAAAGTTTCAAGAGTTACAAATATTAACTTTCCATATAGAAATGTAAACAGTTCAACTTTAGTAAGTACCTTGTGATTTCTCTTTCCTGTTTACCTTTTCATGCTTCTCTTGATTCTTGTGTTTGAAAGTCAAATTTTCTTCTCAGCTCTGGTCTTTTCATCAAGAATGCTTGAAAGTCCTCTATTCCATTGAATGACCATTTTTCCCCCTGAAGTATTATACTCAGTTTTGCTGGGTAGATGATGCTTGGTTTTAATCTTAGTTCCTTTTGACTTCTGGAATACCATATTCCAAGCCCTTCAAGCCCTTCAATCCCTTAATGTAGAAGCTGCTAGATCTTGTGTTACCCTGATTGTATTTCCACAATACTTGAATTGTTTCTTTCTGGCTGCTTGCAATATTTTCTCCTTGACTTGGGAACTCCGCAATCTGGCTACAATATTCCTAGGAGTTTTTCTTTTCAGATCTCTTTCAGGAGGTAATTGGCAGATTCTTTCAATATTTATTTTACCCTCTGGTTCTAGAATATCAGGATAGTTTTCCTTGATAATTTCATGAAAGATGATGTCTAGGCTAGGTTTTGGATGCAGAAGCGTTGACTTTTATGTCTTCCCCTGATGGTAAACATTGTTCTTCCTCATCCGAAAGGATGGGAGAGAATACCTGTTCACCAAGAAAGTAACCTGCTATAGTCTTATTTTTTTTTCCTTTTTTGGGTATTCTCTCAACTACTTAGCTGACTTTTGGGTCCTTTCTCAAGAGTAGGGTATACTCTGGGGACCTGTAAGTTCTCAGTTCCTTCAAGGTGCCACAATCAAGGGAGAGGAGTTTACTCCTCAGGGGCCTCAAGCTCCCTCACACTCCAGGATGGTGCTCAGGGCTGAGGTTCAGATTAGCTGCTCAGTTCCTCCAGGGGCTTTATGCTGAGTGCTCCAACAATGGAATAATGGACACCACTGCTGCCTGCCATGACCCAGCTACCCACTGCTTCTGCTGCTGCGGTGGCCGCCACCTGGGGTCAGGGCTAAGGGAGGACCCTGTTCCCTTCTCTCTCTGGTTGAAAAATCCTTCTCACTGACCTTTGATGCCTGTAGATTAAGGGATCTGTCAACCACTCCTTTCACTCAGCATCAGATCATGTAAGTCTTTTCAGGTCTCTCTGAAGTCTTCTTGTTCATCATTTCTTGTAGCACAATAGTATTCCATTACATTCATATACCACAATTTATTCAGTCATTCCCCAATTGATGGGAATCTCCTTGATTTCCAGTTTTTGGCGACCACAAAGAGAGCTGTTATAAATATTTTTGTACATGTGGGACCTTTTCCCATTTTTATGATCTCTTGGGGATACAGTCCTGTGCCGGAGACTGGAGACTGAATTGTCGGTTACTATCTTCCCCTCTTCTTAGTTGTTAAGGGCACAATGGACCAAAGCCCTTCCTGGGGGGAAGAGAGTACTAGGAAGTCCTGACCTGCCCACGTGGCTCTGCCAGCCCAGCGCTAGAAAGACTTCCTGGTCTGAGACTAAGCAGCCACCAACCAACCAGAAGGGAATACGACCTGGGATAGGGAATCGTGCCCTTTTTTGGTTTGGTCTGGAGGGGCTCACACCAATGAGATGAAAAACTCCACCCCCAGGTTATGACTTTGTAGTGATTGCTTATATAAACCTTCCCCTGGTGCAATAAAGAGAGACTGCCTGCTACCAACTATGCCTCGGTCTCCTTCCTCTTTGTGATCTTGTCCCCAGGTCTCTTAGACCTCCCTCGAGCCTTGCTCCCCCGGCGCTTTCCGGTTTCGGTCACCCACGTCTGTTTGGCCTGCAGGACGGGTCAATTGGCGCCCAAACGTGGGGCGACCCCAAAAGCTGGTCTGCTGCCGCGATAGACGTCCCAGTTCGTCCGGACCCCGTTAAGGTAAGTGTAAGTGTTCACGTCTATCGCAACCATGGGATCACAACTCTCTAAGGAGCAACTTTTCGTTCAGAATTTGAAACGACTCCTTGGAGAGAGAGGAATAAGGGTTAAGAAGAAAGACTTCTATGATTTTTCTGGCACTCAGCACATATCTGTGGTGTAGTAAAAAGTTGCAGGAATAAGTCTAAAAGAGCAGTCTTGTATGGGAGAAAGTCTAGACAGGGAATCTTATGCAAGGCTTAGTTACACAGTGATAGAAATTAAGCCAGAGTTATAATGTGTACAGAGGATTTCTGACAATTTTTTCTCAGTATTTTGGATTCTTTTATTGTCTGTATATGTGTTCTGTCTTTACATGTTCTGTGTGCGTGTGTTTGTGAGTTATTACGGTCAGCTCCATGGTAGCTGGACCTTGGAATGTTATCTCTTTCCCTCCCCCTCCTCCCTTCTCTCTGATGACTGCAGCATCGGGGAGAAGTATGGGAGAGAGAAAGAGAGGAACTAATCTTATATTATTTAGTTTATGTGATTGGAAGGTGTAGTCTTGGATGGGAAATGCAGGGACATAGTGTCTGTGCAGTTTTAAAGGGGGCTTTAATCAAAGCCCATTAGGAAAACAACATGGATATGAAGTTTAAGGAAAGCATAAAAGTTTTGGAAATTATTTGAAAGTTTTGGTTAAACTCTCTCTCGCTTTACTCTCTTCCCTCCAATTCTGGCCAAATTGTGAGGGTGGAGAGAGACGAGATGAGATCTGGTGCAGGATGATCAGCATTTTCACCTAAATCTCACCTAAAAGAAAAGTATTTTGTATAATGAGAAGTAACCAAAAGGTAGTTATTCTGTTCACATTTTAAGTGAAACGTGTCACTCCTAATTGGATGTTTAAAACAGATCAGGATTTGTTATATTATTTGGCACTAGGCAAATTGGAAATATGCATAAATCTTAAAGGGACACCTCAGCAGAGATAAAGCTTTTGAAACTCTCCAGCAGAATGGAACAGACTTGGCGCCACTGGGCAGTTGTCCAGAAGTCTCCCTCCCTTCAGCTGAGGAATTCAAAAACTCTCTCATTCAAAGAAGTTCTTAAGGAGTGGACACAGAAGTAAAATTTACTTGAGTAAAGGATGGAACCATTAAGATTTTTGCCCTGCAGTCCCAACTATCATTCAGCTGGGTCTACAGTGAATTGTAACTTTTATCATTCCAGATTAGATCAAGAGAAGAGAACTATTATTTTGAAGGTTTTCAACTAAATTTTGTAAAAGTTTAGTGACTGTTAACAACAGGACAAATTTTAAACGGTTTTAAATTTTCATTTTCAAGACAATGTATTGATAAATTAATATGTAATGGTCTATGAAGCAGGAAAGATCTTGCCTTTTAATCTGAACTTGTAGTCATTCCTTGGCTTAAGCAAAAGTTAAATTTAGTGTTTGAACTTATTAACAACGTAATTTCTAAAAAGTTTTTTTTTTCCAGAGTAAATGTAATCAGAGAAGGAGAAACTAGCCTGTGAAACAATGATGTAAGGTGGTAAGGCTTAAGTTTGAAGTCACCTATCATAGATTCTACAAAGGTTACAACTTTAAATGACTTTCAGAAATTGATAGGAGAAATTCAGTAGTGTAGGCCACAGTTGGGAATTACAACTGATCAAATGAAACCATTATATGATTTATTGAAAGGTCCTTCTCAATTAAACTCATGCAGAGAATGGACAGATGAAGCACTGGAATGTTTGAAATTAGTGCAGAAAAAGATTATGGGGTGTACTATTAGCAGGATATTAGAATCACAGGACTTGAAAGTAACAATTTTATTCACTGAAAAAATACCCACTGGAGTTTTACATCAAAAACAAGGGATTATTGAGTGGGTACATTTGGCTCAGATAAAGAACAGAGCTTGTGTGCTTTATGCTGTGCTGGTAGCCCAAGTTATATATAAGGCAGTGAAGAGAGTAAGGATGTTAATAGGACAGAAACCTCACACAATATATGCTATGTATACAAGTCAACAAACAGAGAACTGCATACAAGAGTTTGTGGAATGGCAGATATTGATTAATCAGAATTTCCAACACGGGCTCCCAATTCCTTTTGGGCAGCAATTTGCCACGTGGCCATGGTCTTGGGCCGACAAATGCTCTTCCTCACCGGTAGAGGGAGTTAATGTTTTTACAGATGCAACAAAAAATTTTAGGGCATCTATGTATATTCCATCTAAAAAGGAGATGCATAAATTTAAAACAACATTTACTTCTACACAACAAAATGAATTATATGCAGTATTGCAAGCATTATTATATGTGAAAGAACCTTGCAATATCATTATAGACAGAAAGTATACAGCACTATTGATACCTAGATTAGAGTCAGCCTATACTCCTGATAGGGCAGATAGTATTAAACAGATTACTATGGAAGTTCAACAGGCAATGAGGGCCAAAACAACAATATTTTATATCACACACACTTGGTCACATTCTAAATCATGGAGTACCAAAAAGCATTAAACCAAACAATGGTCCAGCTTACGTCAGTAAAGCCATTGAACAGTTCATGGTGGAATTTTCCATTTTACATGTCACTGGAATCCCCCATAATCCCACTGGTCAAGCTATAGTGGAACGAGCAAATCGCTCCCTGGACACCTACTTGCACAAACAAAAAGGAGTAGTTGGGCCAGGAGTTGATGACAAATTCACAATTGGCTGTTTATACTCTAATTTGATGATAAATTACAATTGGTTGTTTGGCTGTTTATACTCTAAATTATTTAAAATTCTATAATGATGGCTTATTGGTTGCTATGAAATTCTTAACATTTCCTAATAAGGAGTCTGCAAAGAAGGAATCAGCAATAACAAGTGCCCTGAAAGCAGCCAGTAACATGGCACGATGAGAATAAAAATTGATTTGGTCGTCATACAGTGTTAACGTGGGGAAAAGGGTATGTTTGTGTTTTAACAGATGATAATAAAGAAGTTTGGGTTCCAGTGAAAAGAATAAGAGTGATAGAGGACAACTGCCAAGGTGAAGCGGTCACAGGAAGTGAGGAGGTGCTATCAGTGGCAGATGCAAAAACTTCTGGAGAAGCTTAATCAACTAGGTCACGATGACTCCTTTCATTTTTCTCATACTTATCATGACACTCAAGAACACTGCGTCCATCGACCCAGCACCGAAGGAACAACAGAGATGGGCGTTCGTCAGTAATCCACCATGGTTAAGGGTGATGTCATGGAGTGAGACAATAACCAAATTTATCATCCAAGGCAATATTTCTCACATGTTTAAAGATGATGGACTATACTATGATAATAATGGGACTCTTTTTCAGAGACACTAACTTTTCAGAACTAGTCACAGGTTTCCCACCTTGTCTATAGAAGGGTATTCCTGGGAATTGGAATGGGTTTGGTTTTAAATACTTTAAGGTTCAGCCCGGCATTCCCTTTGCTCTCCCCTCCCCTTGCTACGCCGGAATTACCCCCCATAACTCTATTACTCTCAATGTTGGGTCCTCCCTGCCCCCCAATTGCTCTTCCTGGACGAATACCTCTGACCCCCTGTACCCCCCACTAGGGCAAGTTTTTGTTTGTGGTGGCAATCTGGCATACACAGCAATCCCCCCTCTCTCTAACACCACTCTTTTTCGCCCCACTATACTCCACGGACCATCACCGCCTGCCTCCATGATTCTAAGTCTAGTTAATGCCTCCATACAAACCCTACACACTCTAAACGTATCATTCATTGAAGGATGCTGGGTCTGCTACTCCTCCGCCCCCCCCTTTTATGAAGGCATGGCTCAGTTCGGTGCACCCAACTATACATCAGAGATCTCACAACTTAGGTGGGGTACCGACAAAAAACAAGGCCTGACACTTAGCTTAATTACTGGCATTGGCACCTGCATTCTGGGCCCCGATACGCTCCCTCCTCTTCAGCTCGAAGCTATATGCAATCAGACTGTAATCGTCTCTGATAACCATACTTATGCTTCTGCGCCTACTGGCCACTATTTTGCCTGTTCCTCCGGCCTTACCACCTTTCTAGTTATCTCCAAGTTCATCAGCTCCCGTGATTACTGTGTATTGGTAGTTTTATTCCCTCATGTCACCTTTTACCCAGATGATGACTTCCTAAATATCTGGCAACAAGGGAGAGAAAGCTCCCAAAAGGTAAAAAGAGAACCACTAACTGCATTAACGTTAACCGTCCTTTTGGGTCTAGGAGCTGTAGGGACGGGTACCGGTATTGCCTCCCTCGTTCAAAATGATAGACAGATCACAGCTTAGTGCAGCTATAGACAAAGATCTAGAGGAATTGCAGACAGGATTACACCACCTCAAAGATTCAGTAGCATCTCTGGCGGAAGTTGTATTACAAAATAGAAGAGGTTTGGACCTCCTCTTCTTACAACAAGGAGGTCTGTGCGCAGCCCTGAAAGAAGAGTGCTGCTTTTACTCAGATAAGCTAGGACTTGTGGAAAACAGCTTGAGTAAGGTCAGAGAGAGCTTAGAAAGAAGGAAAAAGGAGAGGGAACAACAAGAATCCTGGTATAAGAACTGGTTCTCCGCCTCCCCGTGGCTTTCTACACTCCTTCCTAGCCTTCTTGGACCACTCTTGGGCCTTCTCCTACTCATTTCTTTCGGCCCTTGGGCCTTTAACAAACTAACCACCCTTGTTAAATCTCAGATAGATTCAGCTATTGAGACATATATTTTACAGCAGGCTACAGGAACATGACGTCCCTGAGCCCCCAGATAACCGGCTTCAGTTTACCGAAGATCTCCTTAAAGAACCTTGGTACCGGCGGTGGAAGAAGAGACTCTGCTCCCCTTGCTGAACAGCCCACCAACCCCTCCCCTGTTCTCCCCATCCTTGAGCATCTTAGCTCCCATTATTCCTTGTGTGTGATATTGATACTTTACCCTTACTCTGATTTCTATGAATCTCCTCCACTATGTTCCCGACAGGGAAGCTGTGGACTGCGCCAATGACGGGAATATTGTGGCCCCATGACCTGGATAATCATGCCATTGGCTGCAGAGGTACCCAATGACGGGATTATTGCGGGTCCACCTACCAGAAATGCTGGAGGTGGGAGCCACCCACATAGCCTAAGACAGGGGCCCTGCCCACTTTCGGTACCAGGCATGGAGTCAGGCCACATAGCCTAAGACAGGCCAGCCACCTACCCTTTTTAAATAAAAACGGGGGACATGCCGGAGACTGGAGACTGAATTGTCGGTTACTATCTTCCCCTCTTCTTAGTTGTTAAGGGCACAATGGACCAAAGCCCTTCCTGGGGGGAAGAGAGTACTAGGAAGTCCTGACCTGCCCACGTGGCTCTGCCAGCCCAGCGCTAGAAAGACTTCCTGGTCTGAGACTAAGCAGCCACCAACCAACCAGAAGGGAATACGACCTGGGATAGGGAATCGTGCCCTTTTTTGGTTTGGTCTGGAGGGGCTCACACCAATGAGATGAAAAACTCCACCCCCAGGTTATGACTTTGTAGTGATTGCTTATATAAACCTTCCCCTGGTGCAATAAAGAGAGACTGCCTGCTACCAACTATGCCTCGGTCTCCTTCCTCTTTGTGATCTTGTCCCCAGGTCTCTTAGACCTCCCTCGAGCCTTGCTCCCCCGGCGCTTTCCGGTTTCGGTCACCCACGTCTGTTTGGCCTGCAGGACGGGTCAGTCCTGGAGGCTGTGTTCCTGGGTCAAAGGGTATGCACATCTTTGTAGCCTTTGGGGCATAGTTCCAAATTGCTCTCCAGAATGGTTGGATAAGCTCACAGCTCCACCAACAATGAATTAGTGTTCCAACTCTCCCACATCCTCTCCAACATTTATCATTTTCTTGTTCTGTCATGTTTGCCAATCTTATAGGTGTGATGTGGTACCTCAGAGTTGTTTTGATTTGCATCTCTCTAATCAAAAGTGATTTAGAGCATTTTTTCATATGATTATAGATAGCTTTAATTTCTTCCTCTGAAAATTCCCTGTTCATATCTTTTGACCATTTATCAATTGGGGAATGAGTTGTATTCTTGTACATTTGACTCAATTCTCTATATATTTTAGAAATGAGGCCTTTATCACTGACACTAGTTGAAAAAATTCATTCCCAGTTTTCTGCTTCCCTCTCAATCTTGGTTGCATTGGGTTTGCTTATGCAAAAACTTTTCAATTTAATGTAATCAAAATTATCCATTTTGCACTTCATAATGTTTCATAATGTTCTCTATCTCTTATTGGTTCATAAATTTCTCCATTCTCCATGAATCTGACAAATACACTATTCCTTGCTCCCCTAATTTGTTTATAATATCAGTATTTATACCTAGACCATGTATCCATTTAGACTTTATTTTTGTGTATGGTGTCAGGCCTTGGTCTATGCCCAGTTTTTTAACAAACTTATCCAGTTTTCCCAGCAATTTTTGTCAAACAGTGAGTTCTTATCCCAGAAGCTGGGGTCCTTGGGTTTATCAAACAGTAGATTGCTATATGCATTAATCACTGTGTCTTGAGTACCTAACCTATTCCACTAGTCTACCTCTCTCTTTCTTAGCCAGCACCAAGTGGTTTTGATGATTGCTGCTTTATAATATGATTTGAGATCTGGTAGGACTAGGCTACCTTCCCTAGTATTTCTTTAGTTCCTTTGATATTCTGTACCTTTTGTTCTTCCAGATGAATTTTGATATTATTTTTTTCTAGCTCTAGAAAATAATTATCTGGTAGTTTGACTGGTAGGGCACTGAATAAATAAATTAATTTAGGTAGCATTGTCATTTTTATTATATTAGTACGGCCTACCCATGAGCAACTGATGTTTTTCCACTTACTTAGATCTGATTTTATCTGTGCAAAAAGTGTTTTGTAATTGTGTTCATATAGTCCCTGGGTTTGTTTCGGCAGGTAGACTCCCAGATATTTTGTAGTATCTACTGTAGCTTTAAACGGGATTTCTCTTTCTATCTCTTGCTGTTGGACTTTGTTGCTAATATATAGAAATGCAGATGATTTATGTGGGTTTATTTTGTAACCTGCAACTTTGCCAAAGTTGTTTAATATTTCAAATAGTTTCTCACTTGAAACTCTGGGATTCTATAAGTATATCATTGTATCATCTGCAAAGAGTGATAACTTAGTTTCTTCTTTACCTATTCTAATGCCTTCAATTTCTTTTTCTTTTCTTATTACTACAACTAGTATTACTAATACCATCTTGAATTACAGTGGTGATAATGGACATCCTTGTTTCACTCCTGATCTTATTGGAAATGCATCTAGCTTGTACCCATTGCATATAATGTTTGCTGATAGTTTTAGGTAGATACTGCTTATTATTTTATGGAAAGTTCCATTTATTTCTATGCTTTCCAGTGTTTTCAACAGGAATGGATGTTGCATTTTGTCAAAAGTTTTTTCTGCATCTATTGAGATAATCATGTGGTTTCTGTTAGTTTTGTTGTTGATATGATCAACAATGCTAATAGTTTCTGTAATATTGAACCAGCCTTGCATTTCTGGCACAAATCCTACCTGATCATAATGTATTATTCTTGTGGTAAGTTGCTGTATTCTTTTTACTATGATCTCCTTTAAAATTTTTGCATCTATATTCATTAGAGAAATTGGTCTATGATTTTCTTTCTCTGGTTTGGCTCTTCCTAATTTAGGTATCAGAACCATATTTGTATCATTAAAAGAATTTGGGAGGACTCCTTCTTCAGCAATTTTCCCAGATAGTTTATACAGTATTGGAACTAACTGTTCTTTAAATGTTTGATAGGATTTACTTGTAAATCCATATGGCCCTGGAGATTTTTTTCCCAGGGAGTTCACTGATGGCTTGTTCAATTTCCTTTTCTGAGATGGGGTTATTTAAATACTCAACTTCTTCTGTTAATCTGAGCAATTTATATTTTTTTAAATAATCATCCATCTCATTTAGATTGTCGAATTTATGGGCATACAGTTGGGCAAAGTAATTTCTAATTATTGTTTTAATTTCTTCCTCATTGGAGGTTAGTTCACCCTTTTCAGCTTTGATATTGGTAATTTGGTTTTCTTCTTTCTTTTTTTTAATTAAATTGACCAAAGATTTATTGATTTTATTGGTTTTTTCATAAAACCAACTCTTAGTTTTATTTATTAGTTCAATAGTTTTCTTAATTTCAATTTTATTAATGTCTCCTTTGGTTTTCACTGTTTCTAACTTGGTATTTACTTGGGGATTTTCAATTTGTTCTTTTCCTAGCTTTTTCAGTTGCATGCCTAATTCATTGATCTCCTCTTTCTCTCTTTTATTCATGTAGGCATTCAAAGATATAAAACTTTTCCTAGGAACTGCTTTTGCAGTATCCCATAAGATTTGGTAGGTTCATTATTGTTATTCTCTTGAATGAAGTTGTTGATTGTTTCTATCATTTGTTGTTTAACTCACTCATTCTTTAAGATTAGATTGTTTAGTTTCCAATTAGTTATTCACTTATATTTCCATGGTCTTTGATTACATATAATTTTTATTGCATTATGATCTGAGAAGGATGCATTGACTATCTCTGCCTTTCTGCACTGGATTGTGAGGTTTTTATGGCCTAGTACATGGTCAATTTTTTGTATATGTGCCATGTACCACTGAGATAAAGGTATATTCCTTTCAATTCCCATTCAATTTTCTCCAGAGATCTATCATATCTACTTTATCCAGAGTTTTATTCACCTCCTTAACTTCTTTTTTATTTTGAGGTTAAATTTATCAAGTTCAGAGAGGGGGAGATTGAGGTCCTCCACCAGTATAGTTTCGCTGTCTATTTCTTCCTATAACTCCCTGAACTTTCACTTGGAGCATATATGTTTAGTAATGAAATTGCTTCGTTGTCTATGGTGCCTTTTAACAGGATATAATTTCCTTCCTTATCTCTTTTGATTAGATCTATTTCTGCTTTTGCTTTGTCTGAGATTAGGATTGCTACCCCTGCTTTTTTTACATCAGCTGAAGCACAAAATATTCTGCTCCAACCTTTTATCTTTACCCTGTGTGTATACCCCCATTTCAAATGTGTTTCTTGTAAAAAATATATTGTTGAATTACAGTTTTTAATCCATTCTGCTATCTGTCTCCATTTTATGGGACAGTTTATCCCATTCACATTCACAGTTATGATTACTATCTGTGTCTTTCCCTCCATCCCCTTTTTATGCTTTTAGTTCTCCCTTCCCCTCCACAATAGAGTTTTAATTTTTGACCACTGCCTTCCTCAGTCTTCCCTCCCTTCTTTCAACTCCCCTCCCTTTTAATCCACTTTTCCTTTACTACTTCTTCCCTACCTTTTAGCCTCCCCTCCCTTTTCTTTCCCCCTTCCCCTCCTACTGCCTACAGAGCTAGTTGTATTTCCATACTTAACTGAGTTTGTTGTACCCTCCTTGAATCCAATCAGATAAGAGTACCTCTTAAACAATGCTCATCTCCTTCCCCTCTTTCCCTCTACTGTAATGTATTTTTGTGCCTATACCTGTGAGGGAATTAATTTTTTTCTACCTCCTTTTCACATCTCCCATTACAATCCTTAACACCCTTAAATCACATTTGTTATCATCACATCATTTAATTTATACCCACTCCCTCTATCTATGTATATTCCTTTTATAGTTCATATTAAATACACAATTCTCAAGATTAACAAGTATCCTCTTCCCTTATAGGGATGTAAACAGTTTGCTCACATTGAGTAACAAGTTTTTTTCCCCCTGTTTACCTTTTTATGCCTCTCTTGAGATCTGTTTGAAGATCGATTTTTCTACTGAGTTCTGGCCTTTTCATCAGGAAGGCTTGGAAAGCCCTTATTTCACTGAATATCCATCTCCTTGCCTGAAATATTATGCTTAACTTTGCTGGGTAATTAATCTTTGGTTGTAGTCCCAGCTCCTTTGTCTTATAGAATGTTGTATCCCAAGTCCTTCAATCTTTTAACGTAGAAGCTGCAAGGTCCTGTGTGATCTTGACTGTAGCTCCTCGATATTTGAATTGTTTCTTTCTGCCCACCTGCTGTATTTTCTCCTTTACTTGATAGCTCTGCAATTTGGCAATGATATTCCTTTGTGTTTTTAGTTTGGGGTCCCTTTCAGGAGGTGAACAGTAGGTTCTTTTGATGACTATTTAGCCCTCTGGATCTAGGTCTTCTGGGCAATTTTCCCTGATGATATTTTAGATGACATTTTCCAGGCTCTTTTTGTCATCATGGCTTTCTTTAGGTTTTCTCTCCTGAATCTATTTTTCCAGGTCAGTTGTTTTTCCAATTAGATATTTTACATTTTCTTCTATCTTTTCGTTCTTTAGATTGTTTGACCGATTCTTGATGTCTCATGGATTCATTAGTTTCTACTTGCCCGATTCTAATTTTTATCAAATTGTTTTCTTCAGTTAACTTTCACATCTCTTTTTCATCTGTCCAATTGTTCCTTTTAAGGAGTTATTTTCTCCAGTTAGGTTTTGTACTTCCTTTTCCATTTGTCCAATTCTTCTGTGATTTCTTTTTTCATATTTTTAAAGTCATTAGTCAGTTTTTCTTCTGTTTCTCTAATTTGGCTTTTAAAATCCTTTCTGAGCTCTTCCAAGAAGGCTCTTTGTGCTTCAGACCAGTTCATATTCTCTTCTGAAGTTTCAGTCTCAATGCTGACCTCTTTGGTATTTGTGTTTTGGTCCTTGTCTCCATAGAAAGATTCTATGGTCTTTTCTTTTCTGCTTTGCTTCTTACTCATGATAATCACCTTTTTCCTGGCTTTAAAAGTAGATCTCTGTGTCTGGGGCACAGGGGACTCTGTCCCACAGTTCTTGTGCCTAAAACTTGTGGCTTTGTGTGATGTGGTCTCTAGTTCTTTCAGCTAGAAGCTAAAATGCTGCAGCTTAAGATCCTAGTGCTGAGCTGCTGGTATTGGAAAGCAGAGGCCAGGTGAGATATTTTGGAGTCTCCCCGCAGTTATCCTGGAGCTAGCTTGTTAATTGTAGGGGAGGGGTGGTCTGGCCACAGAAGGTCTCCTCTGCTGAGCTAGAGCATAAACAAGTTCAGTGGTTGGTGACCTATCTGTCCTCATGTCTTCCCCAATCTCCTGTGGTGCTGAGGCACGCCTGAGGTTCTGGTGTTGGCAGCTGCTGGTTTCACCCCCTGGGGCTCAGGATCTTCTTCAGTTTGTTGAGATGGAGCTGTCTGGGACAGCTCTGATCCTGCACTTGTCCCTTTTAGCCACAGAAAGAAGGATTTTCCTTAGGGATCTTCCTAACCTCATGTGATAAGAGTCTGTTTACCCACCCCATAAGCTGCTCCCACTGTTTCAGGGTTTTTCCCACATATTCTCTGGGCTCATCAAGGTCAACAAGAGGAGGGAGATCAAAAGACTACTTTAAACCACAGACATGGCTGCAAAACCTTTGAGATAAAAAACACTTATTATGGGTAAGAAAATACAAAGACTTGAGTACTGAATAGTGAAAAAAGGTAATTTTTATAGGTGAAACACATTTTTACTCATGGCTGATGAGGTTGAGGGGTGATCAGGGACCCCAAAATACCAACAGTCCGGTTTGTGCTTAAATGAATTCAACTCAAGCCTTCTTAAAAGTCAAAGAAAACAAAGTTTATTAAAGATTCGCCAAATTGGGTTGTCTCTTAAGGAACTTAAGTATTTGTAACACTTGTATTTACAAAGGGGCCAGATAGAATCCCAGCTAGACAGAGTCAAAGCTAGACTGTATCTGAGCACCTTCATGGAGGCAAGATGGAACTTAAATACAGAAAAGAGTATAGGAGGGATCTGGGGAGGGTGGTCTGGTAGTCCAGGGTGATGGTAGGAGGGATTTAGGAAGGATCTTGAGGGAGGGAATCCAAGGAAAGTCAAAGGCTGGAAACAGCTGGAGACTATAAGGAGATATCAGAAAATGGAGGGTTTGGGTGGGAAGCAGGTGGGCAATCCAGAGATCTTGATAGGGGCGGTGGTATGGGAATGGATACAGATCTTGATGGGAGTGGTCAGCAGCCTGGGAAGTGGAGTTTTCATGGGATCAAGAGTGGGGGGTGCAACAGAGACCTGAGTAGAATGATAATGAAAAGCCCATGGGCTTCCTGAGACTGCCAGAACAAATGGGAAGATTAGATTTGAGTAAGAAAGACCAGATTAAGTGGAAAGATTCAAAGGGAGCTCAAGGAGGCTTCCAGAGTCTGAACCCCATCACAGCTATACTAAAACCTTTGTCAGAAATGTAGGTGAGTCTTTAAAACATTCATCAAACTACAACAGGCACCCAAAATATTTTGGGTATTTAAAAAATTTCCTGTGAGGGAGTTTGGAACTTTAGTCTACACTGAAGGAATAATGAATTCTGATAAGTATGACCATATACCAAGAAGCAGAATTCTTCCAGAACTAAAGAAATTCCCAAATGGAGATGGAATACTGCAACAGTTGTTTTTTGGGTTTGTTTGGTTTTTTTTTGGTTATCATGTTAGGTTATGAAAGTTTAAGAAAGGTAGCCAAGAGGTGGAGTTAAACACACTTTGATGAACTGGCAACCAATCTAATTTAAGGCTCATTGAACACCTAAGGGCAATAACCAACGTGAGACATGGAAAAATGAAATGAGCAAGTCTCATAGGTAGTTTTAATATCTGAAGTGATTAAAGAGTGATTTCATGATGAATTAAAGGTTGTATCAAAATCTTGTGAACTCAATGCCAAAACGGGTGATTACAGCAAAAGAAGGGCATAATATGTTTATAAAGATTTTTTAATGTTAAAAGCTGTAAGTTTTATTGTATGTCAATACATTTATTATTTTACTTTATCCCAAGTAATTCCTCCACCACTGTAGTACCTACTCTGGAGGGGTATTGAGGAATGAATGGGATAATTAGTATTTAAAGTGATTTGCAAACTTCAAAGCTTCTATATAACTGTCAGGATCTTATTTATGGAGCATCTCCGATGTGCACTGGGTTGCTTCCGGGGAGATGGCTGCATTTTGTCAGGTCTGGGAGTGAGGTGTAGTACTTAGTTCAAGGGTTTACGTATGTAAAGAGATAGAAACAGAGATGTCCTCCAACCCCGCCCGACCAGTGCCTCCCTCCTCTCCCCATCCTCTTTCGCTGGTTGCTTTCACCCCTTCCCACCCTTGTTGTGGTGGGGCCTGGGGTGAGCTCTCGCTTTTGCCGAAAAGACCTCCGGCTGGGTTGCCTTATTCCCCTGTCTCACCCGTGTTCTGAAGGAAGGGCCGGGCTGGGGATCCGCAGTTCCCAGTCGGGCTCAGTAGCTGCCCCTCCCTTCTTCCTGCGGTTAGACCAGCCTTGTGGAGCCTGTGCGGTGCTTAGATAAGACCTTAGCCCCAATCACTCCGCCTGCCATCCCCTTCCCCAAGGGGATGACCCTAAATCCCCGACCTCCCAGGGCACAAGGGCAGGGCTGAAACGCCGGACAGCGCTTCAGCGGGCCAAGCGTCTCACATGGGATGCCCCCCTACCCCAACCCTGAAATGGGACTGGGGGGAGGGGGAGAAGAGGGCTAGGAGATACGGGGGTGGGGGCCCAGAAGGGGGTGCAAATTCAAAAGGCCCAGGGGCCTGCTACGTTCTGGAACGATCCTGCGAAAACTCCCTGCCAACAACCCCGTAAATACCCTGTGCCTGGAAAATTCTGCCCACAAAGCTGTCTCTGGGCACAACAGCCTTTTTCATGTCTCTGTCCTTCTTCCCCTCCCCCTTCTAGGCCTCTAGATACCTGCCCAGCTCCAAGCAACGGGAAAACAAGCGAGAAAGAAGAGCCACAGCTGGGGTTTAGGGATCGTGGGCGGACGGCTTCCACAGTGAAGGAAGGCTGGGTTCTTGGCGTGGATTTCTCAGCTCTGTCCTCCTCTTCTTACCCTTCCCTGTACACCTCCCCTCTCCAACGCAGAGACAGTGACAGTACAGGGGTGGAATGCAGCGAGGTGTGGGGGCTGTTTAGGTGGTGGTGAGGACAGGAATAGTAATTCTACAACAGTAATAGTAATGATCCAGAACTGAAAAGTTTGCAAAATGTCTTAAGTATCATCTCATTCGATTCTTACAACTGGAGCTACAGCCTGAAGGGATTTTAAAGGTCTTTTGGTGCAATCCTCAGTTTTACGAACTGAGGTCCAGAAATAGAGTTCTGCCAAGAGCCAGATGCTTTCAGGCTTGTGGTAGGTAATGGTTAATAACTAGCTGTGTGGGTGAATGGGAGAGAACCATATCCAATATATATTTTAAGTTTAATGTGAATTACTAGCATTTTCCCCATCAGTTTCTCAAGTCTAAACAAATAACAAAACAATAAATGAGGCTGAAAATTTAACAATCTGTTCTAGCTGGTAGGAGCAGGCTTCAGCAAACCCCTGGATGGATGCCTAGCAAATAATTTGCCCTCATAGGCCTCAGTTTTTTGGAGGATTTTTTATAAAATCAGGGAGTTGGATTAGACACAGTCTAAAGTCCTTTCCAGTCTAAATCTATGATTGTAAGTAGCAAAAGTGAGGTGCTGGGGGTACAGGAGTGTGTTAGCCCAGAAAGGTCAGCTGAGATAAGGTAGAAATAATTTCCCTTCCAGAATTTTCTTAATTAGGTCACATTCCACCAGCTGGGAGTTTCCCTAATTAGCTTAGGAACTCTGCCCTACTTCACTCCACCCCTAGAAAGGTAATCAACCCACCCTCCTTTGTATATCTGTATACAGTCATGTCTTAATTTTGTGACAGGGTGAGGTGAAGAGCCACTTTGATGGCCAGGCCAAGAAACCCAACAAACAGATTGACAGTGTATTTGCAGTATACAGGATGGCAAACTGAAGTTGTCACTAAAATAGCAATAATACTAAAAATGCTGGCTTGAAGTGTAAATTCATCATTCAAGGTCCTATACAACACGGTCCCATAATTATTACCCATACATTCTACGGCTCCAAGAAGATTCATTATATCCCAAACATATCCCACATTTTCCTACTTCCATAAGTTTGTTCTCACTGTTTTTTCTCCTTGCATTGCCCTCTCTCTAGTTCTTCTACTCTGACATTTTTCAAGGTCAGTCTCAAAATGTCACTGCCTTTGTGAAGCCTTTCTTTGTCCCTACTACAAAAAGTGCTAGAGTCAGGACACTTCAGTTCAAATCATGGTAGAGTTATTAGCCTATATTTCATCTGATTTTTAAAGTTATATATTTTTATAAGCCTAACTTACATATTAGCCTTCAAAGTTTTAAATAAATGAGAGTTTTATTACTTCAAAACATCAACAGATCTGTGATTTCGTCAGTTTGGGTGTTTCTTCTATGGATAACAGAGATCATAAACCCTCTGTATCTTGGAAGATGCTATTTTATGAGTTATTTGGCCTGCCTTCTTCCCCCACAAATCTTAATATGATGACTAGGCTTTCTCTGGTGATGATGATAACATTTATATAGCACTTTAAGGTTTGCAAATACTATGAACAGTCATGTTATGAGGATTGCAATCTTCACAACAACCTAGAAAGTAGGTAGTACTAAGTAGATTCTTATTATGCCCATTTTTCAGGTGAGAAAACTGAGGCAGACAGTGGTAACACAGCTCGTAAATGTCTGAGGTTGAATTTGAGCTCAGACCTTCCTGACTCCAGCTCCTGTACTCTATCCACTCTGGCACTAACTGTCCATTTAGACTATGATAGTCTAATATTAACCCTCAAAAAACCCTTCTAATCTGGACCTGCCCACATAGTTTCCATAGTAGTATTTTTGAGGTCAGGGAACCATAATGTTGAGATTTGGGACACTTGGAACCCCAAAATACTGACATGCTGGGTCTTGCTGGATGAATTCGACTCAATCCTTCTTTCAGCCATGGTAAAACAAAAGTTTATTAAAGATTCACCATATTGGGTTGACTCTTAAGAACCCTAACCATTTGTGATGCTTGTATTGACAAGTGGAACGGACAGAATCTCAGCTAGACAGAATCAGAGCTGGATTGAATCTGAGTGCCTTCACGGAGGCCAGAGGGACCTTATATGCAGAATGACAGTGGGAAAGAGCTAGAGATGACCAAGTAGTCTTGATGAGACTGGGGTAACTTGTAGTTGTTTACCCTTTATTCTTGAAGAGGACCATGACATGAAGATGAGGACATGACTTGCAGCTGACTTTGATTTGAGTGAGGGAGGGCTGTGCAGGTCACCAACCTCACTTTCTTCTCCTGAGCCATCTGGGTCCAGTGGCCTGGTATTCATCAGGATGACTGGAGATGGCCCAGGATGCAATGGGAGACCCTGACCTTTTTAGATTAAGGTCTTATATAGCATTCTCACTTTCAGTGACAAGAATAGGCTTCTTTCAGTAGTTACTCAAGGGATGGCCTCTTTAATAGAAAAAAAAAATCAAACTGGGAAGGGAAGACTGTCAGGGTTCTTGGGTAAAAGAGAAATAGTTACTATTTAGCATTTGACTAGTGATGTAATCAAGGGTGGGTGGGAAACATCTGGAGGCAATCAGAAGTTATCGGAATATAGAGGGTTGGGGTAGGAAGCAGGTGGGGCGATCCTGAGGTAACAGATAATGGAGGTCTAGGGTAGGTTAAGGGCAACATGAAAAGCAAGATTAAGTTGGAAGGTTCAAGGAGTAACCCATCAATATTTTCATAAATTTGAGTTATTACAATTGTTATTTGTAAATATGCCTTACTGATGCTTTTTTTGAACCTTATAATTATTTCAAACCCCACTTGTAGATTAAATTCTGCCTTGTGAAAAAGAGAAATAATTAAGTTAAAACATCTAATACTATGATAACTTGTACAGTGTACTAGTACAGGGAAAGAGTACTACTGACTGGTGGAGTCAGAAGACCTGAGTTCATATTTTGCCTCTGATGCTTACTCCTTGTGGTCTGTCTCATGGTGTGAGGAAGTATGCTTTTTTTCAGTCATTTAGATTTTTTTTTTAGGTTTTTACTTCCTTTTAGTGATCTTGTGAAATCCCTTTGTTTTCCTGTAAAGCTTCCAAACTAATTAAAAGATACAACATTCCTTAGATTTTTCTTTCGTTCATCCCACAGCTGATAGACTTGTAAATACTAAATCTTATCTCTCTCTATGACCTGTGGGTAATTGTTACTATTTATTCAGTTTTCATTCCTTGGCCAAATTTCTTAATATCTTGGCCTTTGGTGCTTCCTGTCTTGGATTATGTGCCTAGGAGGAGGCTACTGGGCTACCAGCCCAGTTTAATTTGTACTGTGCTTCAGTAAAATGCTTTTTAATTAATGATGATTCACATTTATTACAATAATAGCTCACATTTTAAAGGTGTTTTACATACCACCACTTAAGTTATATTTGATCTTATCTTTAAAATTATATATGTATATATATACATATATATATATATAATTCTGATAAACAAAATTCTGCCTTTTCTCTTTCTTACCCCAACCATCCCCTCCTTTACCCTCCCCCTATAGGAAACAAAAGAGAAACAAATCCTGTTAAAAACATGTATAGTATAACGTAAGCTTCTCTGGTCATGCCCAGTTCTAACATGGAGATGCCATTGAGAGGCCTTTTGAGAACATCCAGTTTGCCTTTGTTCCCTGCCATGTGGGTGGTCTCCTTTGATCGGTTGCCTTCGTCTTTAAAATTGTTGAGAATGAGCTGTTTGACCCTGTCCCATGTACTCTTTTCACCCAAAGTGGAGGAGATGAACTGGGCCGGGGAGAGGGGAAGGACTTGCTTCCTCTCTTTTAACTCCAGCTCTGAGGAATGGGTTTGGTGGTATTTACTTCTGTGCTTTGTGGTCCTTAGTTTCAGGTGCCACAGGTGGTCCTCACAAGACCAAGAGTTTGGGCCATGGCAACCTTGGAGCCAGGATTGCCAATAAAGTAGTAGAGTCAACCAAGTCATCGTGGGAGTAGCAAGGGTGCCAAGGATTTGGACCCAAGTCAGGTTTTGGACTTGGAGGTGGGACTGGGATCTCTACCACCTGAGCTAAACTATGAACCTAATCCCCTTCCCTTCTCTGAGGACTGAGGTGGAGGGGGAGTGGGGAACAGTATTATTCTTCTCACATGTGAGGGAAAATGAGCTTATATATTTGTAATTATATCTTTTGAAGATATATATATATTTTCAAATATATATATATTCACACACACATACGTATATATAACATATATACGTATGTGTGTATATATATATATATATATATATATATATGAAGAAATATATTTCTGTGTAAAAGCTAATCTGACTCTGTGGCTAATGGAACTGGGGTTCAGGAGAACACCTACTCCTACAACTTTGGAGTTGTCATCAGTGGAGATTGGAGCTATTTGCAGACAGTATAGTCACCTTTCAGTTTCCTTAAGAGTACTGGACAACCCTGAAGGAATGGTGAAAGCTGACACCCGAACTTCAGACAGTGAGGGCCATGGTAGTCTGTTTTATACAGGCAAAACAAATTTGGACATTGGCTAGGTCCACAAAACTTGTCTTATTTTGTGCTGAGTCCTTTACCTAATATTTTGTCTTTACAATATTGTTATCTGTATACATTGTTCCCCTGATACAGTTCACTTCACTCTGCATCATCATTTTATACAAATCTTTCCAAGTTTCTCTGAAACCAATTTTTTTTTTTACCAGAACTTTGATTTCATTTGTATAATGTAGGGAGCTCTTGGTGAGGAGTTTCTTCTCTCAAAGCACTTCTGAGCCTTTCCTGGCATTTATAGTTGCCTGGGGATACTCAGAGGTTAAGTACTTGGCTAAGGTAACAAACCATAAGTGTCAAATGTAAGTCTTTAACTGAAGCCTTCCTGGTTCTGTGTGTGGCTAACTCTCTATCCATTACAACATGTTGCCTTTCCTTACATTTCACCTTACCACCCTCCAAAGCAGGTGACATATAATGGAAACTGAGACATATGGTTCAGGTGACTTATCCAAGGTCACATAGTAATGACTAATCCAAGCTCTAGGACTTCAAATCCAGTTCCGTTTCCCCTAAATCCTGTGATTCCAAAAGTGTGCCTTTTTCTACTTTTTGATGTTTATGTGACACCGGATGTCTGTTGAATGTCATTGTTGCAATGGGGTTACACTAATTTCTATATGACTTTAATTTTAGTGTTTCTGGTGAACACTAACATATCTGTTGAATAAGTGAATTTTATGTCTATCTTGTGTCCTTTCCTTCTCACCCTCTGACCCCAGGAGGTTGACTGGAAAGTCTTCAGCGGCCAAGGCCGAAGTTTCCATTTTCTTTTACACTACTCATACCTCCTGGGATAGGGTTTACATAGAGTGATTGCTTAGTCAATGGTTAAATGATTAAAGGGTAGAGCTTGATGAGCAAGTAATTGAAATTGTTTCTCTTAAAAAAAATCCAAAGAATTCAGGTGCGATCAGTCTTCAGTAACAAAATCTTCCCCAGCCAAAAGACATGCCTTTCTCCTGTGAATTCTCATAACTTCTGACAATTTTCTTTCACTTTTGCCCTATGCCTTTTTACTTGTGTTGTTACAGTAATTTTTTCAGTCCTGTCTGACTCTTTGGGACCCCATTTGGGGTTTTCTTGGCAAAGATACTAGAATGTTTTTGCCACTTCTTTCTACAGTTCATTTTACAGATGATGAAACTGAGGCAAACAGGGTTAAGTGACATGCCCAGGGTCCCATAGCTAGTGTCTGAGGCCACATCTGAACTTGGTTCCCAACTCCAGGCTCAGCGCTCTATCCACTGACACTTACCTGCCCTCCTTTATTTGTGGGCACCTGTTTAAGACCTCCACTCTCCTCTACCCTATCTGCCTCTAGGTTATATACTCCCCGGGGGCAGACACCATTTGTAACACCTAACAAGGCTTTGCACAGAGCAAATGCCCTATAATAAGGTCTGAGTTATACTGTATACTACATTTCTTGGAGGAAAAGTTTGGGGTATCTCCCTGAGACAAGAAGCACAAAGGTCTGTGTGTGACTTGTGGATGTAGTTCAGGATGTGCAGTTTCCCTACCGTCTGTAGCCTTAAAGAGGGGCAGGGCAGCTGGAAGTCCTGGGGGATTTGGGGAAGAGTCTCTGAAGGAAAAGGTTGACAGGGACAGAGTGGTTGTCCCTCCCTCCCACCCTCAGGTCAGGTGTGGGTGTTCACAGGTCAAGGGCACAAGGGAGGAAGGAGCAATTGTCCCAAAGGCTGGATACCTGATGTCTAGGCCAGCTTCTGCCACTAATGCCCTGTGGGACTTCACTGTGGAGCAGTGGATACAGTGCCTGGTCTGGAGTCAGAGTTCAAATCCGGCCTCAGACACTTACTGACTGTGTGACCCTGGGTGAATCACGTCATTCTATTTGCCTCAGTTTCCTCATCTGTAAAATGATCTGGAGAAGGACATGGCAAACCACTCCTGCATCTCTGCCAAGGAAACCCCAAACAGAGTCAATGAAGGGGGTGGGACACGCCAGAAGAAAACGGAAGGCTGTCTTGCTTTTTGTCATCTGTAGAACAAAGAGAATGACAAGTCTAAAACGGCGTTGACGCCCCTTCACCCGGCATTTAGATGCCAGTCGCTTTCGAATACTTTTACCCCATGCCGCAGACTCGAAGCCCAGCGGGCACCGGCTCCACAGCTGCCTAAAAAGAGGCGAGAGCACAGCCACCAGCCCACGCACGCCCCCAGGCAGCCTGGTACCTAGGGAGGACCTGGCCGAGGCCCGCCCACCTGCGTGACGTCACGCGACTTCAGCCAGCCAGCGGAGGCTTTAAAGGGTTGCCGCCCGGCGTAGGCTGGCTCGGTGTGGACTGAGAACTCCTCCGGCCAATGACGGTGGAGATCCCGGTGATCTTGGAGTCCTCGGGGATCTCCGGTACCTGTCAACCTTCTTTTCCTCAAATTACTTGGGAAGTTGTTTACTTAGGGAGCGTAGGTGTACCTATCTGCGTATGCGGTGTACTTATCTATTTCCCTTCCCGCACCATAGCTAGCACACATAGAGCACCCGCTACCTGCCCGGCACCTTCACCTGTACTGCGTCATCTGGGCCTCCCAGCTACCCCAGCAGGTAGGCGCTTTGTTATCCCTATTGTACAGGTGAGGAGAGCGAGGCAGGTAGAGGCGAAGTGACTGGCCAGGGTCACGCAGCTAGGAGCAAGGGTCCGACTCCAGGTGCTGCACTATATATATATATATATACGCTGAGGTGACCCTTGGTCTCCTTGGGAGGCGGCTGATGGAGGGCGCAAGAAGGCAGGGTCCGTCGCCATTCCGCCCCCCTTTCGAGAGCTCCGTCCTATACATGTACACGCCTATCTATACACACACGTAATATACGTATACCTGCATAGATATACACACACATTTACACGTATATCCATAAACAGAGACATGTATACACACATACATACATGCACGTAGACATAGACTATATATATATATACATAATATATACACACCCACACCCACACCAAAGCTTTAAAAATGCAAATATCTGTTGAGCGGAGCTGGCCGTGCTGAACGGCCCAGTGGGGGAAGGTCTTCCAAAGGACCCTAGGCTACCCCACGCAGGGCCGGGATTTCAGAGGCCGCAGGGCTGTAGACCTCAGCGGTATAGTCTCCGTTATCCAAAAAAAAAAATATTCAAAGAATCCGGAGGAGGCGGGCTGAAGATGCCGCTGGAGCTCCAGCCAAGCCCCTCAGACGTCCCCCTCCTCCACTGCTGTGTGCGGGGGCGGAGGGCGCAGGGAAGCCCAAGCCCGGGGGAGGGCTGGGCTGGGGCGGGGTGGGGAGGGTGTCAGGTCCCTCGCGGCCCGTGGGGCTGCTCTGAGGGACGCGGAGGAGGGCCCAGCTGCGGCCGCCGCCGCCTCCGCTCTCACTCCCCCGCCCCTCCCTGGAGTGAGGGGGAGGAAGAGACGACGCAGCTCCGAGGACGCGGGGAGGGGAGGGAGAGTTGGGGGTGGGGGTGGGGGGGGGAAGAGTTCGGCGCCCGAGGCGGTGCGCTGAACCTCGCGGCGCTCCCTGGCCCGGCCCGGAGTCCTCGAGGGGCGGGGCCAGCGCGGCGGGCGGGGCCTGTGCGGCGGGCGGGGCGGGACCCGGAGCGAGCGAGCAGGAAGGGGGGCCGGAGGGCAGCGGGGGCGGCGCTGCGGCAGTTGCGTGTTGGGTTTTCGGCTGTTCGGAGGGGACGGTGAGTGAGAGCGGCGCGCGGGCCCGCCGGGGCAGGGCGGGGCTGAGGCGGGGGGGCGCGAGCGGGCGAGGAGAGCCCCTGCCATCCGAGCCCCGCACGCGGCGGGGTAGGGGTCGCGGCCCCTGCACTCCCCCGCCCCCACCCCGGGGACCCTGCCAACGGCCTCCGTAACGGCCGCGAGACATCCCCCCCTTTTGCCCCGCCCCTTTCCCCTTCCCCAACTGCGTCTTGTCGGTCCCTTAGACCCCCGCCTTGCGGGCGAATCCCCTCGAATTCCCCCAAGACTTTCCTCCTTCTGACTCCCCCTCTTACCACGGTGAGCCTCCCTTCCCAGGCTTTTCTCGGAAAAGCTGTCTGCCCTTCCCCCGCCAGGGGCTAGCCTCGGAACCGGGGGGTGGAGGGGGGGTGGGGGGCTAGCCTCAAAACCTGCGCCCTCCCGTTATCCGAGGCTAGCCCCTGCGTCAGAGGAACCGGCTTCCACATCTCTCAGAGGCTGCCTCCTCCCGGGGACCCTGGAGATGTGGGCGGGGGAGGCGAGCCTCCAAACCGCCGGAGCTGCCGGTTCTGGGCTCTTGTTGGGCTGCTCACCCGAAGAGTCCCTTGGGGCGCCCCTGCCCCTCCCTCGGCCGCGGGGCTTTGCTCGGCGCCGCCGCCAGCTGCACCGTCACGCACTCACCTGCTTTGAGCCTCCACCTCGCAGAAACGTCTTTCTCGGCCTTCACTCCATCCCTTCATTTCATCTTCGTTGTTGACATCCTATCTCTTTCTTCACAATCCCCTTCTTTCATTTCTTAGGAGTCTGATCCTTCTCGTGTGTCTGCCCCCAATAGACCTCCTTGCTCCCCTTTAACCACCCCTTTTTCTGGTACCCAGAAGGGGTGTATTCGTTCAAAAACTGTGTGCCAAGCACTTTGGCCTATCTTCTGGAGGGACTGGGACCCTCTCCTCCTTCGAAGCTCCTTGCTTCCTTCTCAGCAAGCAGCCCTTGACCCCATTCCAAGTATTTGACTGTTTGCTGTGGCTCATGCTGAGTGACTGAGGAAGCAGAGAGGCCTCTGAAGGGTGATGCAAGGTAGTTTGACAACAGCTTCAGAGTTACCAGAAACTGCCAACTTGATAGCTCACATACCACTTCCCCCACTCATTTTAAAGTGAACTCACCCTTCTTGCTACCAACTTGCAGTTAGACTAGCACAGACATAACTTGAGAGTTAAAATGGATACTTGATGTCCAAATAGTTGCAGTTAGTGTGCTCATAGTTTTAGTGTAGTGGCTACTTTTAGTGTAGTGGCTGCTCAGAGTTTTATGTTTTAAATGGTAGGCCACAGCTTTTAAGGTTAAGATGGCAGATTTTTTATAACATACTATGCTTTCAGATAGCTTTACCGGTAAGCTTGAGAACATTTTGCTTTAATGACTAGTACTTAAACTTTTTTACAGCTGCTAAAATACTTTAAGTCACTTGTTGACTTTTTTCATCAGGGGAATGTTTGGTAGGAAGAGGGGACAACAGGTAGATGTCCCAAGTGCTTTATGGTAACCTCAAAACATGAGGAAGATGATAAAGGCCTCCAGAACATTGGGATACATTATTACATGGATAGGATAGGCAGGTGTGGATGAATTTTGATGTGCCTTAATGGAAGGGAACAACCAAAATGAGATCACAAATGCATTTAAGAAAGTTTCTGGACTGTCCATTTTGTATCCTAAAGCAATTGATACAAACATGGTTTCTGTAAAAATGTTGAAACATGTTTATTATAGAAATATAGAAAATGATGTGAACTATAACTTTACCATGATGGACTTTTAAAGTAATCAATGGAAGTTAGAGGTCAGTCAGGAATTTACTGATTTTACAACAGTGATTGGAATTTTTCCAAGCATAGCTGCAATTTCATTACATCTCAGCGTTAGATCCTGTATGTGCTGTAGTCAGCATTATGCTCATCAGTCTAGTCAGTATTTAGACTTTGGAATTTAATTACTAATTAATGGTGTTACCTTGGGCCAGTCACATAATGCCTCAAGGCCTTAGTTTCTTTTATCTTTAAAGTGAGGTTATTGAATTGTTGACTTCTTTAAGGTCTTACCCAATTCCGTGCCTTCACTATATGAAGATTACATTGAACTAAAATTCAGAGGGGACAACTCGGTGGCACAGTGGATAGAGCACTGGGCTTGGGAATTAGGGAAGTTGATTTTCATAAATTCAGATTTAATCTCAGACACTTTCCAAGTGTCCCTGGGCACGTCACACCACTGTTTGCCTCAATTTACTCATCTGTAAAATGAGCTGGAGAAGGGAATGGCAGACTACTCCAGTATCTTTGCCAAGAAAATCCTAAATAGGGTCCCTAAGAGTTGGACATAACTGAACTATAAAAACATTTAGAGAAGGTGTGGTAGTTGTATATGTGTGTGTGTAATCTCTGACATTGAATGTACTCAGTACATTCATCCCTTATAATAGGATGTTATAGAGGTCAAGAAGATCAATCTCCTTTCTGTGATTCCTTCTAGCCCATAGATTCTTACCCTTTTTTGTGTCATGGAATCATGTTTGTGTTACTTACATTCATAATTGAAGGAAATGCTAAATTTCAGTTAGAGGTTAGTGAAAATAAAGATGTGATTTTTTTTTTCCTCCCTCATTTAAGTTCACAGACCCTTTGAAATCTATCCATGGATACCTTGGAGGTTAATAGACCTCAGGTTATGAACCCCTGTTCTAAAGTGTTTCTCTTTTGAGTGGAGGCATAGACTCAAACTACCACTATCTCTCTGTGTGTTACAGAGATAACTATTTTACAAAAGTGTTATCTTATTTTCTAATAAGTAAGAATGAGAGAAATCAGATGGACAGCCCAGCACTCCCATGAAGTTAAAGAGGGAGAGGAAGGCTGATAACGTGTGGATCTTCTCTTAAGAAGACTGCATAGTTGAAAGACAAAGGCAAGAACTGAACAAGAAGAGAAGACACAGGAGCATCTACAATGGTCAAGTCATGGATCCATCAGAATATCCAGTTATCCTAGAAAGTTTTAGAATTTAAAAAGGCATTTAGTTTCCAGGGGTGGGGAACCTGTGGCCACATGTGACCCTCTTGGTCCTTAAATGTGGCCCTTTGAGTCCAAACTTCACAGAACAAATCTCCTTAATAAAAGGATTTGTTCTGTAAAACTTGGACTCAGTAAAAAGGCCTCACCCAAGGACTTAGAAGGCCACATGTGACCTTAAGGCCTCAGGTTCCCTACCCCTGGTTTAGCTACATGAGGTAGCATGGTATTTTAGAAAGGGCACTGGATTTCTGACTGGAGTCAGAAGACCTGGCTTTGAATCTCAACTTGGTAATTACTTCTAGTGTGTCCCTGGACAAATCATTCCTCTTTTTGGGGACTTTTTTGATGTATAGGTTCTTTCCAACTCTAAAGCAATGATCCTATGATCCTAAATGCTTTGTGTGATAGCCCTTTCTAGTTGTCCTGATCTATATCTGGTCACGGGACTCAGATGGCTCAGGGGGAGAAAGTGAGGCTAGTGACTTTGCACAGCCCTCTCTAACTTAAAACAATTCACTTGCAAGTCATGGCACCATCTTCCTGATGTTATAGTGCTTTTCAAGAAGAAGAACAAACCACAACACAACCTGTGCAACATGCTGTGAGATAAAAAAGTGATAAACGCCATCAAGTGATCAGTAAGACAGCAGTTTTATTGTTTAGGACAGACAAGAAGTATATAACTATAAAGCCAAATATAAGAGGATAAGTATATAGAAGAGGTACAAGTAAATTACCATGTCATATGGTAGGAGGAACAGCATGGTACAGTGGAAAGTGCACAGGATTTTGTGTGAGAATACCTGGGTCTGACTTGTCTGCCATTTCCCACTACCTTTGCCATTTTGGGCTTTTTACAACTTTTCATGCCCTAGAAACATACTGTTTTAGAGTTGCAAGGGACCTGAGTAGCAATCTAGTCTATCCATACACACAAGGAATTGGTAGGATATCAAACAAATAGACATTGAGTCTGGGCTTGAAGCCCTCCAATGAGGGTGAAACCGCCACATTCCAGGGCATCCCATTCTGCTTTTAGACAGCTCTAAATGTTAGAAAATTTTTCCTGCTATCAAGGCTAAATTTCTCTTTTTACAAATTCTGCCCCATTTTCTCTTCCACATGACAACTGAAGACACCTGCCATGTTCCTCTTTTGAGTCTTTTCTTCAGGCTAAACATCTCCAGTTTCTTCAGCCTGCCTTCATGAAATGTAGACTAAGGGCTTTTTACCATTCTTGTTCTCTTGGCTGCTTTCTAACTTATGGGTGTCTTCCTTAAACTATGGCACCTAGAACTGAATGTAATACTAAGTTCTCTAATACAGGGACTGTCACATTTTCATTCCTGAAGTTATTCCTTTCTTAATGTTAACCAAAATTTCATTAACTTCTTAGGTCACCACTTCATACTGCTCACTCATATTGAACTTGTATTACATTAAAGCCCCCAGATCTTTTTCAGAGGAACTTCCCTTCTTTACTTGTGAAATTGATTTTTTGGACCCAAGTGTTAGACTTCACATTTATCACTTCGTTTATTGGATGATCTAGCCTTCCAGGGTCTTGTGGGATCCTGATTCTGTCATTTAAGATTTTAACCAATGAACATGCTACTTATGCCTTTATCTAAATCATTGAATCAAAAAAAGAAGCACACCACCAAGCACATATCTTTTCATCCTTAATTTCCTCATATGTAAAATTATGAGATTTGATGAATTTCTGAGATCCTTCAACTTTATGATTGTCATTTCAAAAGGTCATCTCATGATGATCTTCCTAGCAATGGATAATTATGCTGTCAGGACTCTTAAATTTCAAGTAAGACCATTTCCTGTTGAAGGTATCAGGGAAAGCCACATGGAGAGATGCCTTTGAAGGTTGGGAAGCATCAAGAAGAAATACAGTATGGGATAGAGCCCTGGGTTTGGAGTCAGAAAGACTTGGGATTGAATCCTGCCTAAATCACTTAAAAGCTTGGGAAAGTCTCTTAACTTCCCTGGTTAAGGGAAGTATGCAAATTAAGGGGGCCTCTAAAGTCCCTGCTAGCTCTAAATTAATATTAATTATTTCGTCCAATAGAGGAGAGAGAAGGGATTTGTGCATTGTAGTAAGTACACAAAAAGGCAGGTAGGCTTTAGGAATGGTGAGTGTTGAGGTTAGTTTGGCAAGAATGGCAGTAAAGTGAAATAAGCACAGGTTCTGTGCTTAGCTCTTGCTCAGTGCTGTGAGAGAAGGGGTTTACAAGTCTGAGGAGAAATGACTCTGTGTGTGTGTGTGTGTCTGTGTGTAGGAAATAAGCCATACAGAACTACAGTTCAGGTGATGTCATGAAACTGCCTGATTATGTGTCAGGTAAGCAGTTTGGATGTAGTTGGTGGTGACTTAAGAAGTGGGAGAAATTGTTGGAGTCCAGAGTAGTTAGGGAATACTAGATGAGCCAGAATTGAAACATGAGTAGGATTTGTTTGGGCAGAAAGGAGGGGGTGAGGATGTTCAAAGAGGAAGACTAATTCAGGTAGATGAGAGTGTACGTTTTTGGAACATAGGGTGTTCACATAGAAGATAGGACATGTTAGAACAGAGTTTGTGAGAAGGAGTAATGGGAAAGGAAAATATGAATACTTGTAAGCAGTCTATGATTTATTTTCATGGATTCTACTTAAATAAAAAAAAGAAACTTGATTAATGAAGTAATTGAGAAGATGAGAAAGAAGCCATTCTGGTGACTCTTTAGGTAAAAGTTTGGACCAGAGAGAGGCATTTACTATAAGGAAGATACAGTGTACATCAGATGACAAGGAAAAAGCATATTATATAAAAAGACATGTGGATGCATAGGAAATTCGTCATCAACTTAGAGTTTTAAAAACATGTACAGAAAATGGAAGCAGTGGCAGATAGCTGTATCTTTACAGAAGGATAGCACAGTTTTATAAGAGTATTGAATGCTAAAGCTCTGAATTAGCTCCATTGGACAAGGGAAACAAAGGACCACACAAAAAGCTTTTTAAAGCTCCATTGGGAAAAAGACAATGGAAGAAAGGTAGGATTGCTGCTGATGTGGATGGAGTAATGATAGTGATGTAGAAGGTGAAGCTCACCAACTTGAGTTTGGATTCTTTTCTTTGCCAAAGAGAATGATATTTGAACTGGAAAAGAAAGAAGGAAAATGGCTAATAGAAAGTTGATATCCAAGATTAGTAAAGATATAGGGGGGGACTTAGATTCACTAGATGGGTGAGTTTAAGTCAGCATGTCCAGATGAATTGTATCCTAGGGTACTGAAAGAATTGGCAGATGTGATTGTTGAGCCAAAGTTAATGATCTTTGAAAAAAGCTCATGGAGCATTGATGAGGTCTCACAGCATTGGAAAAGGGCAAATGTCTTGATCTTAAAAAAAGGGGAAGAAAATGGAGACTGTGAACTATAGATCAGTGAGCTTAATGATAATTACTGGAAAAGTTCTAGAACATATCATTAAAGGCATGATTAGTGAGTATTCAGAAAAGGATGTGGTGATCACAGTGAACTAGAATGGTTTCAAGAACAAGTCATGCAAGACTCACCTCATTTCCTTGTTTGACTAGGTTCCCTAGACTGGTAATCATGGGAGTGCTAAGGGATAGTTTACCTAGATTTTTAACAAAGTCTCTCTAGCTATGCCCATGGAAAAGCTGTAAGTAATAGAATAGTTAGGTGTATTTGGAGCTGGTTGAATGACTAGATCCAAAGAACCATTAATGATTTAATGCCTGTTCAGAAAGAAGTATTCCAAAGATCTGAGTTGGATCTGGTACTGTTGGACATTTTTCTCAATGACTTTCAGAGAGGAATAGATAAAATATTTAGCACATTTGCAGATGAAACAAAAGAGGGACAGTAAAGAGAGACACTGAAAGAATCAGAATTCTGAGTGACTTTGGCAAGCTAGGGTATGGGACTGAATCCAGTCAGACTAACTTAGTAGGCAAAACGGAACCCACTACTAGGCCCATCAGAGCTGGGTCATTCTCCCATTCCTTTCTTCTAAGGTGACTTCTGCGTCCACTCACATACAGGGTCTGTGTTGGGTTTAAGCCTAGAAGAGCCTGGCCTTTAGTAGAAGGAATTAGGTTCCTTTTTATCACACCCTTTGAATCGATTAAATATATTTCCCTGTGTCTCACATGTTCTCAAAAAGATGTTGTGTACAATATGAATCAAGAATGGGATATTATTTCCTATATTCAAAAGAAATGAGTAATAACTAATATTTATGTGGCACTTTAAGACTTGCAAAGTTCATTACCAATATCATGGGATCCTAACTTGCAGCTTTGGGAGATAGATGCTCTGAAGCCCCTTTTACAGATGAGGAACTTGAGGTTAGAAGGAGGTTCAGTGTCACTTAGCTAGTAAGTGTCAGAGACCAATGCAGTGTGTCCTTGAATGCCCATTGACAGATTTGAACTAAACAAGTGGCAACTCTGTTTTACTCAGCTAAGAGGTTGACAATTAAAATGATCTAAATACGAAGAAGTTTGCAGTGCCAATTAGGCATTTTACATTTCACCTCGGCTCTTCATTGCTTCCCTCATGTCTGGCAAACCAGGCTAGGAATTTGACGCATCTTCTGTACAGTGGTTATTATCTCCAAGAGCACTGGAGTCCTTATCAGGTATTGCTGTTGTCAGTTAGCTCCAACCAAGGAGGCAGAATCAACAGGCTTCCAGAATTCACAAGATGGCCTCTAATCCTGGTCATGTCCACTACGAGATCAAGAACAAACACAGAAAAAGCAATTCCCAAGCCAGGATGAGGATTAGTAGGTTCATGTGCCAGTTAAGATACTTATTAGCTATGTAGTCATGGGGCAATCATAGAGACATAGATTTAGAGTTGGAAGGGACCCCCGAGGTTGTCTAGGTCAACCCCCTCATTTTATAGATTAAGAAACTGAGGTAGGACACAAGTAGCATTGGAGGTGAGATTTGGACACAGGTTCTCCAACTCCAAAGCCAATGCTATTTCTCCTGTATCATGCTGCCTTTCAGGACCTCAGTTCCCTCATTTGTAAAATGAAGATGTATTTGCATTATGTATCTCATAGGGTTATGAGGAATGCACTCTGTAAACCCAAAAGTGTGGTTTAAATGTGAGTAATTCCTACTTGGGCAACTGGGCCTAGAGTCAGGAAGACCTGACTTCACATTTGTCCTCAGATGCATATAAGCTGTGTGACCCTGTGTAAGTCACTTTACCCTGTTTGCCTCAATTGCCTTGTCAGTAAAATGAGCTGGAGAAGGAAATGCAAACCACTTTGTTATCTTTGCCAAGAAAGCCCCAAATGAAGTCGTGAAGTCAGACATGACTGAAAATGGCTGAACAAGAGCAATAGATTGTTCCTACTTAAGGAATTCTGTATATGGAAAGTGATAGTACATACCTGCAGGTAAAACAGACCTGTGGATAAGGGGGAATGTGTTATTATCAAGGAACATTTATACAGATCTTTACAGAAAATTTAAAGTTAAACTTAATGAAGCCTGTTAGTTTAATTTGAGCACAATTTTAAAGATTCTTTTTTGGACATAAGTGAAGTTTCCAGGGCAACATACATTTTTTTGAAACTGGGTCTTTGATTACATTAGCGTAGGGAAATCTAGGTGGGGAACCAGAAAATTTCAACTTCTTATTCCTTTAAAAAAAAATCAACAATGTAATTGCTATAATTTGCTTCAGAGTGGTCCCTGCTGAATGAAAAAATGGCATTACTGATTGCCCATCAGTGTTTAATGCACTGTTTAAATGCAATGTCCTGGCAATTTGAAACAGAAGGTCTGATAGTGCTATTCTGTTGGTTAAAACCCTTCTAAGTTATATTGTGATTGGTTACTAAGTTTTCAACCTATGTTAGCTGGTGACAAACACATTTAGCAGCCAAGTGCTTAGCAGAATTGTGACATAGCCTAACTGCTATTTTTTTAGGCTTCCAGAGAGCAAAAACTGAGGAAATGAACTGTCTTGGAAAATGAGCTACTGTTTCAAAGCTCTTAGGTGTCCTTCAAGTTGGACAATTTAAGCGAGGGTCTGTAAGAAAAGTGTTTTCTCTCCTAGGACTTGCCTCATCAACAGAAGGTTGAGAGGACAGTGATAAAATCTGATGATCCTCAGCAGTAAGCCCATTTGTTATTGACATTTCTTCTGTTGTGAAGGTACAAGACTTTTTTGAGGGGGATGTAGGCAGCTGTTTTCATTGGTGTAGCAAACTCCTAGTGTGAAAATTGCCTTCATTGATGCAGACCAGCATCTGTTTTGTAACTTACAGCTGGAGGGAGCTCACTGGGGGTTTGGGAGAATTGAATGGTTCACTGACTTACTTAGGGTCATCACGTGACAAGCCAGCATGTCACAGCTTATGCCATGCTGCTTTTCAAATATCTGATAATAGTTATTTAAAATTTATTTTAGTTATAGTTTAATGGAAGTTATGTTCTCTCCAGTTTAGGTCTACTATTTCAGAGCTAGCATCTATATGCCATATATTATTTAACATCTTTATGTTTGTCATGAAGTCTGACTTGGGAGCTATTGTATGGAAGTTCCCAAAATAGAAATTTTGGTAATGTCTTTGAAAATGTTTATTGATGATTTAGGCGAAAATGATTTTTAAAGCACATTTTGAATTATGTTTTAGCTTCAGTTTAGGACCTATTACAGATACATGTAACTGTATATAGTATAATAGGCAGTAGTGTATTGTAGAAAAAGTTTTGGATGGGTGAGTCAAGACATTTGTTTAACTTTTGGCTGCTATTTATAAGCCATGTGACTGGTCCATTCACTGAACTCTGAGCTTTTGTTTCCTCATTGGTAAAATGGGGATAATAACACTTGCATTATTTACTTCACAGAGTTATTGTGAGGAAAGCACATAGTAAAGTAAACACTGTATGAATATGAGCTTTTAAAAAAATTGGTCAGAAGTAATTTTTATGGTCAGCCCTATTAACTGCTAAAGGTGAGCAACCCATGAATTGAACAGAGATTTTCCAAGGGTTAGTAATTCTAGGCATCTATTAAACAATGGAAAAAGTCATAATACATCTGGGTTTATCAGCAGAAATGAGACTAAAGCAAATCCTGTTAGTGTTTTATGTCTGATATATAAACAAGCTAGTGTAAGGGCAGGAATAACTAAAGTATTTTTTTTTTTTAATTATGTGAAGACTTTTAGGTAATTTCCACAAGAATTTAGCATGTGGTATCATGACATAAGACTAACCTGACTAGGAGAAGTAAAGCACTAACTTCTTACACAAATCTGGGAGTAGTAAATGACAGTTTAGGGTTTTGCTGAACTTAGTCACTTGGTTAAGCTTTAAAGTTAGAAGTAGTGTATTGGAAGAGTTGTGAAAAGATATGCACACTAATACACTGTTGTTGGACCTACGAATTCATTCATTCATTCTGGAAAGTAATTTGGAATTATGCTAAAAGAAATGTTTACATGGAACCCACTGCTAGGGATGTATTCCAAGGAGGAAAAAGACAGAAAGATTCCACATACCTCAGAATATATATAGTAGCACTGTTTTTTGTTTTTTTTTAAGTAACATGAAACCAGAAATGAAAAAGATACCCATTGATTGGGCACTGGCTAAAAGGATTTTTAGTATATAAATGTAATGGAATTATACTGTCATAAGAAATGATGAAGATGAAGAATACAGAGAAGTATGGAAGACTTATGTGAACTGATACAAAAGCAAAGTCTGCATAACCAGGAGAAAAATATACACAATGACTACAGTGTTTTAAATGGGAAACAAAGTTCTACACTGTATAATTATAATGATCAGCCTTGGTCCTTTCTTTGCAGAAGTGGGAAACTAGTGGTTTTAGAACATTGCATATGCAGTCAGATTTGGCTGATGTGTTGCTTAGTTTTGATGGACTACTTTTTTCCTTTTTAAAATTTGTTGTTACAAATTTTGGGTCAAAAGGAAAGGGATGCATTTGGAAATGGTGATGTAAAAAACCAAAAAAAATGCAGTTTTTTTTTTAAGTGAAAAAAAATGAGATCTTGATTAATATATTTAGAAAATGGCCAGATTTTTAAAATCTCTATAAACCCATATATTTATATAATATTTCTGATGTAATTCAGTTGCTATATTATGACTAGTATGTACAGCATTATGAGATACAAGTTTAATATAATAGAAAGATCCCTGGCCTTAGAAGACCTGTTGTTGAATTTTACCATTTATATTTTTGAGTACATCTTAGTAGTATCAAAAGGATTATAGCTTGAAGGGTCTTTAGAGGTCATAGAATCACAAATATAACATTGAAAAGGACCTCAGGTGTCGTATTTTCCAACCCCCTCATTTTGCACTTGAGGAAATGAAAGCCTTCTAGGGTTTAGTAAAATTTGTGCAAAGTCACTTAGATATCAAAGCCTGGATTCAACTCAAGTCTTAGCCCTTCCCCACCATATCTCACTGTCTTCCATTGAACCTATATGAGCCCCCCTAAGGCAGGAGTCCCCTCTCTTAACATTCCTGACAGATGGCCACCTAGTGTGCTACCGCCATTGAAAGTAGGGTAATCACTCCTAAGGCCATTTTGTGGATAGATTGGATGGTTTAATTCAGCAGTCATTTGTTGAATGCCAGAAATATAGACAAAAATAAAAGTTTCTGCTCCCAAGACATTTCAAATTTGTGTAATCTTGAGAAGGTTTCACTTAACCCCTGGGGACTTGACGTTTCTCCGGCTTAAAAGGAGTGGGTTGGACTAGGTGGCCTTTTGAGTCCTTGAAACGTTTGATCTTCTGATAAGTTCTGATTGGAATTTATGAAATTCTGCTTTATGTTGACCTGAAATCTGCCAAAAGAATGTTGTAAAAATGTTTTGAAAACTGTTAAGCAGTGTACAAATTTAAGGTTATAGTATAATTAGGTATTGTGATTATTATTTATAAAAATTGATTTAACAAATTTCTCTATAATACCATGCACATAGGCAAGCAATTAAATTAGTAAGTGAAGTATATCAAGCCTTGTGAAAAGTGCATGTTTATACACGAAGTGTTCTATAACGTAATCTCTATATGAAAATTTAATAGCTAAACTCTTAGGATAATTGTTTTTCTTCTTGCATTTTCTCTCATTTAAATGAGGCAAAAAAGAAGAGCAAAAGGAAGAGCGAATGGTGAACAGAGAATGTATCTCTTCCTTTGGAGGAAGGCAGCAGGCAAGCCCCTTGATAGTATTTTTTCTTGAGACAAAGCAAGATGATAAAACTTTTCTTGCCTGCTGGAAATATAAATAAGCAACTACTAAAGAAACATATAATACTGTTTATCAGATTGAGAGTAATGGCTATGTTAGGCCATCTTTGCAACCCTTTATAATTCCAAAAGCCTTTGGGAATTACAAAAACTTTATGAAGAGGACATTATGTTAGCCCCAGTCAAGTGAAGCAGTTTGGGTTGAAGGCTCTAGCGGGCAGCAAATACATTTAGTTTTGATCAACTTACTGTGCTGGTAATGGAATGTATTTCTGTAATTGATCTGAAGTAATAAAGTGCCAAGAATAGATGAAAGAATTTGATGGTATCCTCTGAACCTTTGGTGTTAATTTTTAAAATTTCAAGAACAGACTGAGTTTAAAATTTTTCAGTTTTGACTTAGAGCAGTTACATGCATGTTGACTCTTGAAATAGAACCTTGGATTGTCAAGGCACCAGGTACTGTGTTTCTCATCCAACAAGATCTCCTATAAGCCATGTTATTTTCCATTGGAAAACAAGGAACCCTTTGTTCCAAGACTTAATGTTGAAATGTTAGCAAAATAGTCATGTGTTAATCAAGCGAAGAATCTTATGCTACTTTACCCAAGAGTAAGGTTGCACAAAAAAAAAGGAAAGAAAATTTTGCAATGTCGTTGCTTTCTACACAGGAGTTTCTGATTTCACCTGAGAGAATTTTAGGTGCCAGAGACTTAACTTCTGGAATATTTGTTCCATCCTTCCTCAGCTCTTCTCATAGTAAGGAGTAGTAACTGTACACTTAAAGTTTAGTGCTTTTCACCATCAAAGTATACAAAAGAAGCAAAAGCAGCAAATTCTTTGAGAAGTAGTGTGACATAAGGAATAGAGGCCAAGAGACCAATGTATGTGATAATGAGCAGTGTTCTTTCAGAACCTTGGTTTACCCATCTGTAATATGTAATAATACTTGGCAGTAGATATCTCACCAGATTAATCAAGCAAAGGATTATGAGGGGAAAAACACTTTGCAAGCATTGGATTGGTATTTAACTGTGAGGAATAGTAATTATTACTTTAAGGAATTCTTCATGTAAACAGTTAAAATCCATACGCCAGAGCTTGGGTAGTAGTGGGGAGGTGTTATTATCAAGAACCATATAAAAGTTAGAAATAATGAAGCCTATAAGTTTAAACTGAATAAAACTATTATTTTTTTCTTTCTGGGAAAATGTGAAGTTTCCAGTACAACCTACTTTTTGGACCTGGATTTTTGATTTCATTGCTGTATATAATCTTGAAATTATCAGTGCAGATAAGCCCCTGTCCTGAAACTTAGTCTTAAAGAATTATGACTTCTGACAAGATATTTTAATTGCTATAAATTTGTTTCACAGTGATCCGTTTTGTATATGCAAACGGACATTGCTGTTTGACCATCAGAAGGCATATGTACATAAGGCTTATTTTATGACTAAGAAGATAAATTTGTAGGAAGATTTATCATGAGCACGATGTAAAAATATGTCTTTTAGCTTAAGTACTTTAACCTGTTTACTTTCTTGGTTACATTTGTTAGTGTGTAGTGGAATGCTGTGACAAAGTCCATTCATGTTAATTTGTGTTTTTTTAAAAAGTATGCAAAATGACATGTTCTGCCTTCCCTTATTAAGTATATCCTTATTTCTTGTCAGACTATTTCATTATGTACACTGCACGTGACTTCTCAGAATAGTGTCTCTCCCAGCGTTAGATATTGGAATGAGAGATCAATTCTACCTCTGTTACGACCTTTGTGAACCTGGGCAAGTAATTGTTCTCTCTGGGCCTCAGTTTCCTCGTTCATAAAAAGATGGGGTTAAACTAGACTAAGGACCCTTCCAGGTCAATCTATATGACTTTATGCAAATATTAAGATTAATTTTTTCAAATTAACTGTTTAAATGACCCATTTTTGAGTTTCAGAGCTTTGTTTTTAGAGTGAAAATAGTGAGTTGAAAAACTTTTAAGTAAATTTTGAATGCTAATTTTCAGATACAAAAGGAAAATTTCTGACAAAAATAGCAAATATTGAGTATTTACGTCATACTTCCCAATGATAGCTCTCTGTCTTTCCTTCTGTCTCTGTCTCTGTTTTACAGGGTGTCCCAAAAATCTTAGTTCATTTTTAGGCAAGAGTTTTTGGGACACTTTGTATGAATATGTATATGCATATAATAATAGCATATATACATACAGAGATCTTGGTGCAGCTTTAAATCCTTAATATTCCTTTTTTATTTTTTGTACTGTTTGCTTTTTTAATTTTATTTTTTATTTAGTTTATTTTCAGTTTTCAACAATCACTTCCATAAGTTTCAAATTTTCTCCCCCTTCCTCCCCAAGACAGCATACAATCTTACATAGGTTCTACACATACATTCTTATTAAATAAATTTTCATGTTAGTCTTTTTTCCATGGAAGAATTAAAATGAATGGGAGAAACCATGAGGAAAACAAAAGCAAGACAACACATAACACAAGAGAAAACAGTCTGCTTCATTCTGCGTTCTGACTCCATAGTGCTTTCTCTGGATGTGGATGACTTTGCATCAAGAGTCCTGTGGGAATGCTTTAGGTGCTTGCATTGCTGGGAAGGGCTGAGTCTGTCAGAAACGGTCTGACTCGCACCGTGGCTGTTACTGTGTACGATGCTCTCCTGGTTCTGCTCATTTCACTCTGCGTCAGTTCATATAAGTCTTTTCAGGTTTTTCTGAAGTCCTGTTCGTCATTTCTTATAGCACAGTAATATTCTGTTCCATTACATTCATGTACCACAGCTTGTTTAGCCATTCCCCCATTGATGAGCATCCCCTTCATTTCCAGTTCCTGGCCACCACAAAAAGAGCTGCTATAAATATTTTTGTACATGTGGGACCCTTTCCCATTTTTATGATCTCTTTGGGATATAGCCCTAGAAGTGATATTGCTGGGTCAAAGGGTATGCACATTTTTGTAGCTCTTTGGGCATAGTTCCACATTGCTCTCCAGAATGGTTGGATCAGCTTACAGCTCCACCAACAATGAATTAGTGTTCCAGCTCTCCCACATTTTCTCCAACATTTGTCATCTTCCTGTTTTGTCATGTTAACCAATCTGATAGATGTGATGTGGTACCTCAGAGTTGTTTTGATTTCATCTCTAATCAATAGTGATTTACAGCATTTTTCATATGACTTAAGATAGCTTTAGTTTCTTCCTCTGAAAACTGCCTATTCATATCCTTTGACAATTTATCAATTGGGGAATGACTTATATTCTTGTACACTTGACTCAGTTCTCTACATATTTTAAAAATGAGGCCTTTATCACAGATATTAGTTGTAGAAATTCTTTCCCAGTTTTCTACTTCCCTCTTAATCTTGGTTGCATTGGCTTTGTTAGTGCAAACACTTTTCAATTTGATGTAATCAAAATTATCCATTTTGCATGTCATAGTGTACTCTACATCTTGGTCATAAATTTCTCCATTCTCCATAAATCTGACAAATAAACTATCCCTTGCTCACTTAATTTGTTTATAGTATCAGCCTTTATACCTAGATCATGTATCCATTTGGATTTTATTCTTAATGTACCATGTCAGGCATTGGTCTATGCCCAGTTTCCATCACATTATTATCCATTTTCCCAGTAGTTTTTGTCAAACAGTGAGTTCTTATCGCAGAATGTGGGGTGCTTAGGTTTGCCAAACAGTATATTGCTATAATTATTGACTACTGTGTAAATTCTTAAAGCTCTATATATCTATTTATAAGATATATGACATATACATATATCATCTATCTTGACATTTATTGTATAATGTGTGATTCTTGTATATTATCTATCTTGGCATCATTAAAAAATGAAGTTGTGATTCAAAAGTCTCTGTTGCCTGTACAGTATCTCATTGTATTAAAATCCTGCTCATTGATTTCCAATGAGTCACTGTCATTTGTCTTGAAAGAGAAGTTGTAAAGTGTCCCTTTTGAAAACTCTGTACCCCACATGTCACAGCTCATTCTGAGCTGACACAGATGGAGGCCACTTGATGGGTTCCCCATATACATCCAGTAATGTGAGTGCAGACAGCGTGATTGTGCCACTCCACGTCTGGGTTGGCTCTTTGGCAGGTACCGTGCTTGTGTCCCTCTGTCCTCATGGTATATTTTTTTCAAGAGCAGAGATACTCACTTTAGTTTCACTACACAGCCTCTACTTTCATTTATTTTTTGTGTCCTGTTCTCATCAGCCATCTTCTAATCATGGATTTGGATCATGCAATATTTCATTGGGTTTGTGTATGAAAGATCCTATAAGAATGGTAAACTGTCAAAATCTTGGTTTCATTTGTTACCATTATAATTTTGAAGGCTGAATATTTATGTTGAAGTGAAGAATCAGTTTTATAATGTAATTGTAAGAAAAGAAAATTTTGTGTTTTAAAACAAATATTAGTCACTAAGCTGTTTAAAAACTACCAGTTGACCTATCAGTATGTCATTTTTGTTGGATGATTAAGAAGCATTATTAACAGTTTACTTCACGTTTTTGGTTAATATAACATTCAATAGTATTAGACTGAGTTGAGAATCATGCATTAAGTAGTTCTAAAATTATTTGGGTCACAGGATATATAGATTCAGTTTTACTTTGGGCAAGTCATTTTGGGCAGCTGGTGGTGTAGTGAGTGTATAGAGTGCAGGCCTGGAGGCATGGAGACCTGACTTCACATTTAACCTGAGACACTTACTAGCTGGGGGATCCTGGGCAAGTCCCTTAATCTTATTTGCTTGAGTTTCCTCATCTGTAAAAGGAGTTGGAAAAGGAAATGGTAGACCTTGGTCAGGAAAACCGTGAATGGAGTCATGAAGGATTGGCCGTGATTGGAATGACTGAATCACAACAGCAAAAATAATTGACACCTCTGGGGGCGTTCTCTCCTGTAGGGTTAGACTAGAGGAGATTCGTTTTATCCACTTGTTAAGTCTGTGACTCTGAAGTACCCCACTCTGAAGCCTCTTTACCTTATGGTCCCACTGATGTTAGCGTGGTTATCTCTGCCGCATCGTGACTTTCCCATTATGGCTTTGATGCGTTGTAGGTCAGCCTAAGGAATTAAAGGAGAATTTTTTGGGAGTTTTGTGAAAGCTGCAGACGACACGTAACAACCAGCAGACAGCACACAACCCGAGTTGTGTCCCAAATTTTACAACAAGGTACTATAAACACCCCATAAAAGAAAAAGAAAAAGAAAAAATTCAGACTTCTTCTCTGGTACAAAAGGAGAGCCAAAATATTTTATGCAGACTTTCTGGAATGTGGGGATGCCATGTCCCTAACCTCCACAATATGGAGGGGATAAATGTAGTTTATTACCATGTTGATTTCAATATAGTCTGTCCTCAGATAGAGGACAACACTGATCATAGACCATATTTGGGTTTTTTGCAAACCTTTCTTGGGAAAAGGGAAGTTTACATTCAAATCACTATGTTATCATCCTATGAGAAATTATTTTTTTTTATTTATTTAACTTTTTTACATTCATTTTCACAAAATTTTGGGTTCCAAATTTTCTCCCCTTTTATCCCCTCCCCCCCACCCTAATACCCCAAGCAATCTAATTTTCCCTATCTCCAATCTGCCCTCTCTTCTGTCATCCCTCCCTTCTCTTGTCTCCATCTTCTCTTTTCTCCTGTAGGGCCAGATGACTTTCTATTCCTCATTAACTTTATGTCTTCTTTCCTAGTAGCAACAGCAATACTAGACAGTTGTTCCTAAAACTTTGAGTTCCAAATTCTCCCCATCCCTCCCTCCCCACCCATTCCCTTTGGGAAGGCAGGCAATTCAATATAGGCCATATCTGTGTAATTTTGCAAATGACTTTCATAATAGTCGTGTTGTGTAAGACTAACTGAATTACCCTCCATCCTATTCTGCCCCTCATTGTTTCTCTTCTGTCTTTTGATCCTGTCCCTCCCCAAGTGTTGACTTCAAATTGCTCCCTCCTCCCTTTGCCCTCCCTTCCATCATCCCCCCCCTTGCTTATCTCCTCCCCCACTTTCCTATACTGTAAGATAGGTTTTCATACCAAAATGAGTGTGCATTTTATTCTTTCCTTTAGTCAAATGTGATGAGGGTAAACTTCTTGTTTTTTGTTTTGTTTTGTTTTTTTCTCAGCTCTCCTCTTTTTCCCTCCACTAAAAAGTCTCCTACTTGCCTCTTAAATGACATATAATTACCCCATTCCATTTCACCCTCTTTCCTCCCACTACATTTCTCTCTCACCATTTACCTTAATTTCTTTTAAGCTATGGTCCCATCCTATTCAATTCACTCTGTGCTCTCTGTCTCTGTGTGTGTGCATGTGTGTATGTGTGTGCGTGTGCATGCGTGTACATGTGTGTGTGTGGTCCCACCAACTACCCAGATACTGAAAAGTTTTAAGAGTTACAAATATTGTCTTTCCATGTAGAAATGTAAACAGTTCACTTCTGGTAAGTCCCTTAAGACTTCTCTTTGCTGTTTCCTTTTTCATGCTTCTTCTCATTCTTGTGTTTGGAAGTCAAATTTTCTTTTCAGCTCTGGTCTTTTCATCAAGAATGATTGAAAGTCCTCTGTTTCATTGAAAGACCATATTTTCCCCTGAAGTGTTATACTCAGATTTGCTGGGTAGGTGATTCTTGGTTTGAGTCCTAGTTCCTTTGACTTCTGGAATATCCTATTCCACGCCCTTCAGTCTCTTAATGTAGAGGCTGCTAGATCTTGAGTTATCCTGATTGTATTTCCACAGTACTGAAATTGTTTCTTTCTAGCTGCTTGCAAGATTTTCTCCTTGAGCTGGGAGTTCTGGATTTGGCCACAATGTTCCTAGGAGTTTCTCTTTTTGGATCTCTTTCAGGTGGTGATCAATGGATTCTTTCAATACTTATTTTGCCCTCTGCTTCTAGAATGTCAGGGCAGTTTTCCTTGATAATTTCATGAAAGATGATGTCTAGGCTCTTTTTTTGATCATGACTTTCAGGTAGTCCCATAATTTTTAAATTGTCTCTCCTGGATCTATTTTCCAGGTCAGTTGTTTTTCCCATGAGATATTTCACATTCTCTTCCATTTTTTCATTCTTTTGGTTTTGTTTGGTGATTTCTTGGTTTCTCGTAAAGTCATTAGCCTCCATCTGTTCCATTGTAATTTTGAGAGAACTATTTTCTTCAGTGAGCTTTTGAACCTCTTTTTCCATTTGGCTAATTCTGCTTTTGAAAGCATTTTTCTCCTCATTGGCTTTTTGAACCTCTTTTGCCAATTGAGTGAGCCTAGTCTTCAAGGTGTTATTTTCTTCAGCATTTTTTTGGGTCTCCTTAACCAAGGTATTGACCCGTTTTTCATACTTTTCTTGCATGTCTCTCATTTCTCTTCCCAGCTTTTCCTCCACCTGTCTAACTTGCTTTTCAAAATCCTTTTTGAGCTATTCCAGGGCCTGAGCCCACCCGCCACCCCCCTGGGGTGTCTGGGGTACTGAGGCCCCGCCCTCCACATCTTTCCCCAATGGCGAGAATACGTCCTCATCATCAGATCCGAATGTTGGGATCATTTGCATTTGTTGGAAAAAACTCTCTATAGTCTTCTTTTTCTTCCCTTTTCTAGGCATTTTCCCAGCCAGTTACTTGACTTCTGAGATTCCTGTCCACCCCAGCCTAGATCCGCCCAGCTAGTTCTTGGGGTCTGAGGTTCAAATGGGCTTTTCCGCAGCAAGCTTTAGTTCTGGTGCTGGGGTGGGGGCAGGGCCGCCTTGCCCAGGCTCGGCCTCCTCAGGGGCTTTATTCAGAGACCTTCAGGAACGGAGCGGGTGGGGGGGGCCGCCTCCCAGGCTCAGCTCCCTCACGGGCTTTATGCAGAGGCCTTAAGCAGTGGAGCAGGGTGGGGCAGGGCCGTCTCGCAGGCTCAGCTCCCTCAGGTTGTTTATGCATAGACCTTCCGTAATTAAGATCCTGCCTGCTGCTGGGGGAGTGCCGGGCGGCCGCAGCCACTGCTGCCTCCGCTGTCGCCCACGCCTCTGCCTCCGTCGCTTCCTGCCCCCGTCTCTGCCGCCCCCGCTTCCTCCCGAGGGGGCCCGAGTCACGGAGACACTCCGCTCCCCCCCCTCCAGCCAGCCATCTCTCTCACTGACCTGTAGCTTCTGTGGGTGGAGGGACTTTCCCGGCTGCCGGAGCTTCCGTCCCTGAAGCCTGCTCGGGTCAGCTTCTCTGGGGCCGCAGCCAGGGCAGCACTGGGGGTGGGGTCTGCTTTCCGGGGCGCTACGGACCCTGGGGTTGGGTCTCCAGGGCTCTCTGGCACGGAAATCTCTTCCACTCTGGTTCTGCACACCTTTCAGTGATCCAGAATTTATGCGGATCTCTTTTTACATTAATTCTATGGGCTGTGGGTTGGAGCTTGTAAATGTGCGTCCTTCTACTCCGCCATCTTGGCTCCGCCCCTCCCCTATGAGAAATTATTGAAAAATAAGCAGTTTTTAAAAAACAATTTATAAAACATCCTGTCACTGTATCTTCCTATAATTACAAAGACTGAGTGGTAGATTTTACTTACATTAAAATGTTGTAGTTTTTACCTCTCAAAAGTCCTATTACCTGTCGTGAGACTTTCTTTTTTAACATAATGTTTTGTTCATTTCCAATGAGTTAAGAAAACCTTGAAATTTTCCTTGAAATAATTTGAAAATATTTTTTTTTTTGAAAGCATGAAATCTTAGTGAGATGGAGAAAACTTACCAGACTAGGAGTTTAAAACCTGGATTCTAGTTCTGATTGTCCAGACTCACTGTGATTTGGGCAAATTACTTTTAGCCTTTTGGGGTTCCATTTTCCTCTTCTGTAAAATGGGGAGATGTCAAATGACCTCTTAGATATCTTTTAGCTCTGAAATCCTATGAGAAACATTTTCATAGAATAAGGTAATTAGGCACTGCCTATGTTATGAATGAATAAAGCAAATGTATTTAGCTGTTCTTTAGAAATTCAATACATGTTCCAATTTTTGAAAAAATTGAGCAAACTCCTCCAAAAAAAAAATGAGATGATTCTTGAGTCACAGTCAGTGCTGGTGATAAAGACCTAGGGAAGTCTGGTATTGTTTCAACTAGAATTTTATATGATATTGAGTTTAGCAGTATGCATATCCTCATATCCTTTGCGAGACCTAACTTTAGATAAAAGACCTTGGAAGGTTGCAATCATGAAATTTTATTAAAACAGAGGTAAAAAGTGTCTGGATATCTACTCTTTAAATATGTTATACTTTATCCTGATACATTTGTTATACAGCTTATTATAAGCATAGATTTTTAAGTTTGCTATCTCTCAAAGTAGTTTTTCAGTATATTTGGCACAGATATGACAGATTAAAGTACTTTTCTTGGAAAATCTGCACTACCCATTTTGTCTTTTATCCTGATTATGTCCATCTTTACTAGCCAATCCTTCCTTCATTGCCTGAGCCTGGACTACGTTGGGTGCTTAGTTAATGCACATTTATGTTGTTCAACTTCAATTCCTCTCACATACTTTTTCATTTCCTCAAGCGTGCCACATCTCTTTTCCCTCCCTCTATCCTCTTAGCTGAAGACCTTGCTTCTTATTTAGAAAATCGATGCTGTTCACCATGAGGTCCCTTTTCATATCATTCCCCACTGTCTCTTTCTTCCAGTCTCTCATAATTAGATAGCCTTTCTCCTTGCTGAGACCAGCTCTTCTGCCTATCCCTTCCCCATATTCTCTTCCAGATTGCCCCCTCATTCATCTCCGCTCCAATTTTTAATCTCTCCTGATTATCTGGTTCCTTCCTAGTGCCTTCACACAGGCCTAAAAAGCTTTTACCTACCTAACTTTCCTTGAAGCTGTCATCCTCTATCTCCTGTCATTCTCTGCCAGAATTCTGGAAAACTATATCATTGTCCACTTCCTCTCACTTTTCAGCCCTTGCAATCTGGCTTCCAACCTTTTCACTCAAGTAAGACTATTCTGTAAACTTACCGATGATCTCTTAATTGCCAAATCAGATGATCTCTTTTCAGTCTTCATTCTTCTCAGTCTCCCTGGATTTTTGGTTACTTCTTACCACCTTCCTCCTGGATATACTCTTTTCTCTGGATTACTGTGACACTAATTTCTTTTAGTTTCCCTTCTACCTGCCTGATTGCGCCTTCCTTTTCAGTCTCCTTTACTGACTCACCATCGTCACCTCACCCTCCCTTTGGAGGTAAACCAAGGCTTTGGTCTGGGCTGCCTTGTCTTTCTACAGTCTCTTATCAGCTCTGGTGGGTTTAATTGTCATCTCTATGCAAGTGACTCACACATCTTTGTATATAGTCTTATGACCTCCTTGCTAGTCCTGTATCACCAACTGCCTATTGGGCAGTTTTAAACTGGGTATCCTGGGGATATCTCAAATTCAACATGTCCAAAACAATGCATCATCTTTCTGCCAAACCCACCCCATGTTGAACTTCCACTCATCCAGATTCATAACTCTTGGCATTATCTTTCACTCCTTCCTTGGTCTCATCCCATTTATCTAGTCACATTTCCCAAAACTTGCCATTTTTACCTCCATACTATCATATCAAATCTTGCAGTTTCTCACACAGCTACAACTAGTTCATCTTCTCACCATCTCTTTCTTGCATTATTGCAGTGTCTCCTTATAATAGGCCTCCCTGCCTCAAGTGTCTCCTTATTCCAATAATCTATACAGCTGCCAAAGTAATTTTTCTATAAGTATAAATTTGACCATGTGACTTCTCTACTTAATAAACTCCAGTGGTTCTCTCCTGTCTCTAGGAAGTAAATATATAAATTCCTGTTTGACATTTAAAGCCTTTACCAACTTGACCCCCAAAGACTTTTTTATTATATGTGTGTCCTCGTATTGTATTCTATGGTCTAGCCAAAGTGGACTTCTCTCCATTTTTCACATAGGGTTCTGTCTATCCCATGGAACTTCATCTCCTGTCTCTATCTATACCTTCACAACTTTTCCCCTGTGATTAGAATGCACTCCACCTCCTCTTTATAGAATTTTCACTTTAAGACATAGCTTGCTAGTGATAGGACTTTATCCTCTGCATGAACCCTTTCTTGAGCCCTCCATCTGCTAGTTGCCTATCCTTTTATTTTCTGATTTTTTTATTCTGTATTTCTTTTGCATGTGTTTGTAGATTTGCATGTTGTCATGGGGTCCCTCTGCCCCTCCCATTGAATCTAAACTTGTTGAGGGCAGGTTTCTTTTAATTTTTTGATCTTTGTATTTCTAGAGCCTAGCAGTGTTCTCAGTTTCACAGATATTGAAAGTAGTATCTAGTAGACATTTAATGAATGCTTATTAATTAATGCTACCTCTTGACATGAGGCAGCTAGGTGGCACAGTGGATAGAGTGCTGGGGCCTGGAGTCAGAAAGACTTATCTTTCTGAGTTCAAATCTGGCCTCAGGTACTAGCTATGTGACCCTGGACAAGTCAGTTCACCCTGTTTGCCTCAGTTTCCTCATCTGCAAAATGAGCTAGAAAAGAAAAATGGCAAACCACTCCAGTATCTTTGCTAAGAAAACCCCAAATCAGGTCGTGAAGAATCAGACACAACTGACTAACAACAGTGTCTTGCAATATTTGTTATTCATTACTTTATGTGTCTGTCCTGTGTCACTAACTAGATTGTGTAAATTCTAGGAGGACTTAATACCTTTACATTCCACACAGAGTGTTTATAAATGTTTGATGTTTTAAAAAATTAGTGGATAAGATTATGATGCTCTGATGTAGATTCATTACAAGTTAGCATTAAATTATGGACCTTTAAAATTAGAAATAAAATAAAAGTTTGATTTAAGTCTACTCAAATATTAAAGTTGGTTGAATAAGAATTCATGTTACTTTTCATTCTGTTATTTCTAGTATACATCATTGATTTGGGTTTCCTTGTATTATAACCATATAATCATAGTAGAGTTTAGCTTAAGATTAATGCCCAGTCAGGCTTCATCAAACCTTTGCAGCCAGATAAGAGTACCAGTACTTCCTTCAATCACCATGCCTTCTTCCACTTTTTATCATTCCCCTTGCCTGGAATAAGCTCTGTGTGAAGCGCTGTATGAAGGACACAATCTAGTTTGGTAGGACCATTGAGTACAAGGGGAGGAGCAAGACCTAACCAAAGTTCCTTGGGGGCCACAATGTCAAAAGGCTTTACGTTTTAACCCCTCTACCTGTCAGAATCCTTATCTGCTTTCAAGGTTCCTATCAGGTGGGGCACCTTCCCTGATAACATTCTCTGATCATCTCCTTAGCTAAGATTCTTCTCTAATTTTCACAGAACACTCTATCCAGATCTCTTCCCTTGCTTCTGTGGCTCTCATTACATTTCTCCATGTACATCTATCTCCAAGGGGAATGGAAGTTTCTCAGAGGCAGACTGCCATTTTTAATCTTTGTATCCCTAGTGCCTTGATTACAGCAGGCACTCAATACATATTTGAATGAAATTGATGTCCAAGATGGAATGAAATTACACAATTGTTATTTTATTCATTGAAGTATACTATGTGTTTTTCTGGTTTGAATTAAAACTTTGTAAGATAAAGTGCTGGGCAAGAAAAAAATAATGTGGATGGTTTCATTCAGATTGTTCTTTACTCCCATGGTATTTGTGGTATGTTTTGTTCATTGAAATAATCAAGAATTTTTTTAGATGTAAGACTTGTAGGTATATTTAGCAACATTCTAGGAAATAAATTTTCTCATTTTAGTTTTCCTGTCTGCTAAAGTTTTAACTGAAATCTCATATAAGCAATATTATTCCCTTCCCACAGAAAATATTTGCAAGTTTCGATTCCCAGATAATATTATAAAGAAGCTTTACCCTAGGAATTGAAAATAGCCAAATGGATATCTAGTCTGCAAACCTTGAAGTGGAGGTTGTTATCTGTCAGAATTAAGGCCTGCAATAAATAGCAAGAGTGCTATGTTGGAAACATAGAACTTTAATCATAGAAGCTTTCTTAAAGACACTGGTAATCATGTGGTATGTTTTTAAACTCTGTGTGTAAGTTTTTCATATTTATTTAAAGCTATTTACAGATAATAACTTCAGAATTAGGAGTGTAACTTAAGAACATTGCATTGTGTTACAAGTATGCAAAGTTAAGAATCTCAGCTGCCGCCTCAGTTAGATGTTTAACTCTAATGACCTGAATGCATGAGATGCTTTAGTTCCTCTCTTTTAGTCTATAGTCTTTAATATCAGTTGAAATGCAACCTATGCATATGTTGAAAAAGGAAATAGCACAGTATTAGATCATCAGAAGGGAGCATGTTGTTATCTTAGTTTCTCACTGAAATGTCTTCAGTGAATCAAGATGAAATGTTGGGCTCTCAGTTTATCCAGGTTCTACTTGAAAATTTTCCATTTGAAGAATTTTGCTGCATTTTTTGCAAAACCATAGTTGAAAATATTGTCATCACTATTTCCATATGCTAAGAAGCTGTAAAACACATTTTTCTTAGCCTTCTATACATGGAAATATGTTTCTTTCTCGACCAACTCACATAGTTTTTTTTTTTATCATGTGAGAACTTTACATGAATGTATTTTTCTTTATGTCTCAGATTTTCTTTAAATTCAGTGCTCAGTTGTGATAATTAACATCCTAGATTCCGACTTTTTTCTACTCTTTCCATCTGCTTTTTGTTATGTTTTTATTTTTATTTGTCTAATTATATAGATGCTTTAATTTTGTAGGTCACATAAAATACTTTTTGGAAGCAGATAGGGAGAATAGCAATCATAAATTAAGCAACAGATTGCTATATTAGTACTCCAATATCCATTACATTTTTCTTAAAAATTAGATGAGTTAACAAATACATGGCTGATCATAGATATTACATGTATATATACTTATGTTACTCTGAAGTCAGTGTATATAACTTCAAATAATTAATTCTTTAAAAAAATTTATTTGAAAAGTTATATATGTAAAGTTAAGTTCTCAATTGTATATATTCTGAAATTTGCTTAAAATAAAAAATTTGCCAGTCATTCTGAATTATTTATTAAAAGTAACATTGCCAATATCTGGGTTAACTTTCATAATTTTGAGGGTGGTTATCTACATATGGGTGTTATTTTCATGAATTTACAAATATTTTGAAGCAGTAGTTTCTTCAGTTAATTATTTGCAAACTAGCATTTCATGGGTATATTTTATTTGATACCAGTGAAGAGATAACTAATACTAAATACCTCTACTCTTCTTTCCTGGAATGCAGCATATGTTAAAAAGATGACCACCTCTTGGAGTGATCGGTTACAAAATGCAGCAGAGATGCCAGCTAATATGGACAGGCATGCACTGAAAAAATATCGGAGAGAAGCTTATCACCGGTAAGTTTTTGGGTACAGGCTTATTTGAGTATTTTTATAGATTACTGAATACTAAGATTTCAGGTACTAGAAAATTTCACTATGATTATTAAGGGTGTAATCCCTAATTAATCATTCCTGCCAAACCAATGACCATCTTAAAAAAAAAAAATTCTGTTGTCTGCACAATTAAGACAACAATAGATGTTTAAATTTTTTTTATAATTATGAGCTTGACAACCATAAAAAAGGAAGTTTACCATACAAAGAACAGAAAACATATGAAACTATGAATGTCCACTACAACTTCTTTGCTTTAAAATGTATTTCTTACTTAATATACTAGTTCAAATACTGTCCTGCTTCCATATCCCCTTCTGAATTTTCTTATGTTCTCTTTTATATATTTTTAAATAAATTTTAAAAAATTAACACATTTATCTCTTCCCTCTCACCTCAGGTGGAAACAAAAAAGGGAAAACTCTGAAAACAAATATGCATAGTCAAGCAAAACAAATGATCACATTGACTATGTCCAGAAACATGTCCTGTTCTTTATCACCCCTGTGTTGGAAGATGGGTGTCATTCTTTATCGTCTTTGGCCCCCTAGAATCATGATTGATTATTGTGTTGATTAGAGTTCTTAAATCTTTCAAAGTTGTTCATTTTTACAGTATTGTTATAGCATAAATTATTCTCTTGGTTCTTTTCACTCCATTCTGCATTATTTTATACACATCTTCCTAGGTTTCTCTGATATTCTGTTTTATTCAAGTGATTCATTAGTTCTCCTTTCTTCCTTTTTTTTTGATATCACTAACTCTTCCCTCCTTAAAGCTCACTCCTTAAAAATAACAAAGCTTTCTCTTGGTACAAATAAATAGTCAAAATAAATCCACTTATTGACTGTGACAGAAAATGTTTGACTTCGTACACATTTTCACTATTTTTGTATGTTCTCAACAAAATCCAGCAGGGAGAGATAGAAAGAGAAATTCTACTTAAAAATAGCTACAGCATGTACAAAATATTTGATTTTACCTGCCAAAACACACAGGAACTCTAAATAACAACTACAGACATTTTATACAAATAAAGACAGACCTGAATTATTGGAGAAATATGAATTGCTCATAGGTAGTCTGTGCTAGTATAAATAAGAATGGCAGTGTCACTGACAATGGTAAGCAATCATGTCTGCTAGTTCTTTCAGGATCTGAGAATGTGGTTGATATGGACCAGGTGACTTAGGGAAAGCTAAGTCCTTTGCCTCTTTGTCTTGAGTATCAACTTCTTTTGTCATTCTTGTTGTCATTTTCAGGGTAATGGTCATTTTTCTTTGTAAACAGAATGGAAGCAGAATAAGAATTGAGCAGCTCTGCTTTCTCTCTGTGATTAGTTTTCATTGTACCATCATCCATCCCAAACAAAGGGACTGATCCTTTTTGATCCTTCTTTTTCTTCCACTATAACTGGAAAACCCTTTTTTGTTGTTCTTAGCTTCTCTTACTAGCCTTAGCTCCTATGCTTTAGCATTTTTGTGTTATTTTTACAGGATCACCATGCCACCGTCTTATATTTATTTTCTGTTACATGGTCTGACTTACATTTTCTGTGTATTTCCTTTTGAAATCTAAGTTGCTGAGTTACCACTGCATCCACAGAGGTCTCTTTAGATGTACTCATTCATTCTTTCTCATTGGAATTATTTCCCTTTGTATCTTCAGAATTTCATTTTTGATCATTGCCTATCCCTCCTAAAGCATTTTCAATATAGGATTCTATCCATTTCTCCCCTGACCCCATTGAAATTTGCTTTCCTAAAATTCAGGGTATGTGTCTGACTATGTATGCCCAGTTTTCCTTTCCTTCTCTATTATGACGTAAGATGGAGTGCTAACTTTCCCCCAAGGTTCCATTAACCAAACCACTTCCTCCGTGTTAATGAAAATTACATCCAGATAAGTTTCCTTTTGTTGGTTCTTCTGCCTTTTGAAGGATGAAGTTATTATAAGGCAGATCAAGAAGTTATTTCCTGCTTTGCTTTTGGCATAGGACTAGCAGATACCTAGATAACTCAAAGTCTCCCATCACTTTTCTATCCTGCCTCTGTGCCTGGTTTGTGATGTGTTTCTCAAACTATTGTTTCTTCTTCTTGTCCCAGGCATCTAAAGTGTACTTTACTGACAAAATCACTTTTATTTTTCCCTTCTTTGATCTTCACCTATGTGCCTTCTGTCATACTTCCCCTCTTGGTTTCTTCATTACTTTACTCCCCCTTTTACCTTTCCTGTTTCTTTTGAATGAGGTATATTCATCTTGAGCCACAGTCCAGTCAAGAGTTTCATTTTATAAAGACTCAGTGATAACCTGATCATAATTTACCCCTCAGGTTAGAACGTTTACATCCTCTTGTTTGCCCAAATGTGGAGCATTTGTATATAAATTCTTGAGACTGTGGATGTTACTACTGGCTCTCTTTTTGGATTTTGTCTTCTGTGAATTTTTGAGTCTCAGCTGTTACTCTTCCTTTTTTAAAGCTACTCTGTAGGATCTAACTTTGGGAATATATAGTTATTCTTCTCCATCCCCTGTTCTGTTTTAGTTTAAGGTACTTGTTGACAAGGAATTTTGGAATGAAATTAACTGACTCCATTTTGTTTTTTAATCATCATTTTGCTGTGTAATGACCCCTGTATGACCTGTCAGACCATTTACAGCAGCTGGTTTCCCTTCACTGTCTTCTCTAAATTGTATGAAAAAAACTTAATTGCTTTTTCCCCCTTTTTTTCATTTTAAATTTACTTTAGTTTTCAACATTCATTTCCACAAGATATTGAGTTCCAAATTTTCTCCCTATCTCTCCCCTCCCCCTACCTCAAGAAACCATACATTCTGAATACCCCTTCCCCAATCTGCCCTCCCTTGTATCACACTCCTCCCTTCCCTTATCCCCATTTTCTCTCCTTTCTTGTAGGGCAAGACAGATTTCTATACCCCATTACCTGTATTTCTTATTTCCCAGCTGCATGCAATAGCAATTCTCAACATTCATTCTCACTTTGAGTTCTCACTTCTCTCCCTTCCCACACATCCCCACTGTGAGGGCAAGCCATTCAATATAGGCTATACATGTGTAGTTTTGCAGATGACTTCCATAATAGTCATGTTGTGAAAGACTAGCTGTATTTCGCTCCATGCTGTCCTGCCCCCCATTTATTCTATTCTCTTTTGACCTTGTCCCTCCCCAAAAGTGTTTACTTCTAATTACTCCCCATACCCTTCTCTTCTACTTTACTGTAGTGTAAGATAGATTTTCATACCAAATTTAGTGTGCATGTTATTCCCTCCTTAAGCCAAATGTGATGAGAGTAAGCTTCATTTTTTCCCTCTCACCTCTCCCCTTTTCCCCTCCATTGAAAAAGTTTTTTCATGCCTCTTTTATGAGAGATAATTTGCCTCATTCTATTTCTCCCTTTCTCCTCCCAATATATTCCTCTCTCACCCCTTAATTTTATTTTTTTAAATGTCATCCTTTCCTATTCAACTGACCCTGTGCTGTGTGTGTGTGTGTGTGTGTGTGTGTGTGTGTGTGTGTGTGTGTAATCCAACTACTCAGATACTGAGAAAAGTTTCAAGAGTTAAAAATATTATCTTGCCATGTAGGAATGTAAACAGTTCAACTTTAAAGTCCCTTATGATTTCTCTTTCCTGTTTACCTTTTCATGTTTCTCTTGATTCTTGTGTTTGAAGGTCAGATTTTCTTTTCAACTCTGGTCTTTTCATCAAGAATGCTTGAAAGTCCTCTATTTCACTGAAAGAACATTTTTTCCCCTGAAGTATTATATTCAGTTTTGCTGGGTAGGTGTTTCTTGGTTTTAATCCTAGTTTCCTTGACATTTGGAATATCATATCCCAAGCCCTTCAGTCCCTTAATGTAGAAGCGTGTTATCCTGATTGTATTTCCACAATACTCAAATTGTTTCTTTTTGGCTGCTTGCAATATTTTCTTCTTGACCTGGGAGCTCAGAAATCTGGCTACAGTATTCCTAGGAGTTTTTCTTTTCAGATCTCTTTCAGGAGGTAATCAGTGGATTCTTTCAGTATTTATTTTACCCTCTGGTTTTAGAATATCAGGGAAATTTTCCTTGATAATTTCATGAAAGATGATGTCTAGGCTCTTTTTTTTTTCATAGCTTTCAGGTAGCCCCATAATTTTAAAATTGTCTCTCTTGGAAAGAGAGAGAGAGAGAGAGACCTCTCCTAGGTCAGTTGTTTTTCCAGTGAGATACTTTACATTGTCTTCAATTTTTTCATTCTTTTGGTTTTGTTTTGTAATTTCTTGGTTTCTCATAAAGTCATTAGCTTCCATCTGCTCCATTCTAATTTTTTAAAGAATTATTTTCTTCAGTGAGCTTTTGAACCTCCTTTTCTGTTTGGCTTATTTTGCTTTTTAAGGTACTTTTCCCCTGATTGGCTTTTTGGACCTTGTTTGCCATTTGAGTTAGTCTGTTTTTAAAGGTGTTATTTTCTCCAGCATTTTTTTGAGTCTCCTGTAGCAAGCTGTTGAGTCACTTTTCATGATTTTCATGTATCACTCTCATTTCTCTTCCCAGTTTTTCCTCCACCTCTCTTACTTGATTTTCAAAATCTTTTTTGAACTCTTCCATGGCCTGAGACCATTGCAGATTTATTTTGGAGGTTTTGGATGAAGAAGCCTTGACTTTTAGGTCTTCCTCTAATGGTATGCTTTATTCTTCCTCATCAAGTAACCTTCTATAGTCTTATTTTTTTTGCCCCTTTTCGAGCATTTTCCCAGCCAGTTACTTGACTTTTGAGTCCTTTGCCAAGTGGAGGGTATACTTTAGGAACCTGTAAGTTCTCAGTTCCTCCATGGTGGCACAGTCATGTAAGAGGAGTTTACTTCTCTCCTGGCCTGCACTCTGATCTGAGAGCAACCACAAGCTTTTCTGCTAGAATTCTGTAGAATTCCCTTTCCAGAGCCTCCACCATCTCTACCATGCCAGTGCTCCTCCTCATCCCAGGGCTGCCACTCAGTGCTGAGATTCATATCAGCTGCTCAATTCCCCGAGGGTCTTTAGACTGAGGCTTCCAACAGTGGACTTTGCAACTGTCTGGAGCTGGGGCTAGGGCAGGACCCTGCTCCCTGGGATCTCATTAAGGTGAAAGAACTTTCTCACTGACCTTTGAAGCTGTCTTTGGCATTTGTGGGTTGAGTAATCTGGGAATCACAGCTGCTACCAGTGATTCTGCACCCTGAAGCCTGCTCCAGTCCTGCCCCTGCCACACCGTGCAGCCAAGACTGGGTTGTACCCTCCAAGCTTAGTGTGATAGACCTTTCCTATTGGCCTTCCAGGCTGCCTTGGGCTGAAAATCTCTTTCATTCTGTCATTTTGTGACTTTTGCTGCTTTAGAATTTGTTTAGAGTCATTTTTTACAGGCATTTTATAGGATTTGGTGGTAGAGCTAAGAGCAGGTCCATATTGCTACTCTGCCATTTTGGCTCCACTCCCTTAATTACTTTTTTAAAAGAAAGAAGATTTCAGAGTCTCTGCAATGTTCTGTTCCCTTATCTAGCCTGGCAGATGATTCCTTTTGATTTATTGAAACTCACTATACTAACAGGGACACATCCTTATCTATCTCCTGTAGCTAATAACATACATTTTTCTTATCAGGCATACTTTTCCTTGTGTGGCTAGCTACACTGTAATGAGCAACCATCTTTTTTTTTTTTTCATTTCATGTAATATATAAGTGGGAATTGTCCAAGACACATTCCTCATCAACTGCTAGTGGGGTATGTCATCCTCTGAGTATAATAAAACCTCTTTTGAGTCATGCTGACTTAATTAGAATTCACTAGTCAACTTGATAAGAAAATTCATGAATCAAAATTTTGGTTAGTTTTGCAAGACACTTGTCAAATGCATTTTTACTAGCCTTTATTAGGTGTATTTCATCTTTAGCCATCTTTTCTGTAAATGGTGATAGAAAAATCCATTCTCAGACTCTACCTTTTTAGCCAGCTATTAAGTTTCCAAACTAATTTTTTTTATGCATCCCTTGCCTACAGGTTATGTAGTCTTCAGTTTTCCTTACTGAAGACTTTCAGTCATTGGCAAAGCTTTTTAGGTTCCTTCTTGTAGTAGATCACTCCAAGTGGGTAGTGCCCTTTCATTTTAATAAGTTTTGTCAGATTCTCTTCTGTTTTGGAAGGTAGTAGACCATCTCTCTTATTTTTAGCAGTTTAGCACATACCTGTGTCATTACTCCTAAGCTGAGAATCACCAGCTATAATTGCTCTTCTTTTCTTTCATTGTGCCCTAGAAGATAATCTCTCAGTAGATAACTTCCATTATAGCACCCTTGGGAGGACAAATATCTTCTTCATCCTCAGGGCATCCAGCTTTCTCTTCTTAAATTTGCTCTTATCCTCACTTGCACAGTTGTTTTTTTCCTTCCTTTTCTTTTCTGAGCAAGTGCTCTTCTTCCATGTTAAATTAAGCTGACAAGGGTCAGGTCTTTCCTTCATAATAACCTAGATTCCTTTTTTTCCTATTGAAGCCTTAGAGCTGTTTCCTTTAAGAGCCCTTCATTCTCCCTCATTATCTGAAATGTGGAGAGGTATTCTTCGAGGACCCTTTATCTTCTCCAGAAGATGGAGATTAACTTATACACATAATAATTTGACTGTGGCAGAAATACAAACCCAATATAAATCATTATGTAGTTTCCCCTCTTCTCCATATAATGGTTGATATTTCTAGCCATTTCTTGTGAATGTTTATACCTCAACCCTCAGCCCGTTTTATAGCCATTTGTCAAGTCTTTAATGTCTCACCCACGTTACTCCAATTCCTTTACTTCTCAGTAACACCATAGACATGGCGACAGTCACTTCATCACCTTTGTAAAAGCAGTCCTCTTACCTGTATTTCACCAGTTTGCACTGTCTTCAATCCATTCATCAATTAGCTTGACCCACTTTTTGTTCCATTTGCTTTATCTCTTACTTTACCCTCTTTCCACACCTACTGTCTTCTTATTCTTGAGTCTACTCTTTCAGATTTTACTCCTTACTACTCGTTGATTATCCTTAATTTTCCTTAATCTTTTATATGTTGTTCATTTAGGATATCTGTTCCTCCTCTCAAAGCCTTCTCCTCTGGAAGCCAGAGGTAAAACCATGAGGACACAGTTAGTTAGGACATATAGTCAGTAAAACAAAAGCACTAAATTCAGACAACATGTGCATGAACATTAAGATATATTCCTTTTCAGAACAAAGATAGGGCTGTTTTAGAGGTGGAGAACAAAGTGAAGTTTGTGATTAAGGTAAAGATGAGCAAATAGCCATGTGAGTGTATGTCACTTAGGGTTTCTAGCTAATGAAAAAACTGTACTAATATGGCCTTGAGAACATAATAGAAATAAAATATTTTTTAAAGTATTTAATTTTTTAAAATTTATTTTTTTCCATTAGCAAAAATTTCTTCCCCATCTTAACTGAGAATGAGAGAAAAACAAAATCCCTGTTGCAAACATAGATAGTAAAGCAAGAGAAATTTCGGCATTGGCCAAGTGTAAAGTGGTAGCCAGAATAGTTCATTTGCTAGTCTTCTGTAATCATGGTTGGCTATTATGCTGATCAGATTTTCCAGTTCTTTTAAATTTATTTGTCTTGACAGTATTACTGTTGTGTATAAACTGTTCTCCTGGCTCTGCTCATTTCACTGTGCTGAAACCATCTCTTTCTTCATGTCCTATGTCACAATAGTATTCCATCACATTTATATGGCATAACTTGTTCAGTCTTTCTTCAGTTATTGGATACTTCCTCAGATTCATGTTCTTTGCCACAAAAGATCTATAAATATTCATGTATATCCTTAGAGTTTGTTTCACTTAGGGCCAATCCCTCCCTTTATCTCACCTTCCTTTTCTCTATTTTCCCTCCTTTTCCCTGAGTGAAATGTATTTCTGTACCATCTCTGTGTGTTTGTTTTCTTCCTTCCTTTCATTAGTTCATACAAGAATGAGGTTCCTCAGCCCCTTCCTTTTTGTTTGTGTAGACTTCTCCTTGTGTACCCTGAGTGAGATAACTTAACCTAATCGTACACTTCCTCCCTCTTGGTGTTCCCCCACCCCGTGTATTTCCCTTCCCTTCCACTTCTGTTCTTTTAAGATTATCAGAATATAACGGAACCAGTCCCAAGCCATTTTGTTATGTTCTAATTAGGTTCCCTATATGATCTTTGAGTATGATAGGATTCAGGGGAGACACATGTATGTGTTGAATGTAAGCAGTTTTAATCCTTTATTATTTTTTGTTCACATTTACCTTTTTTACATTTTTCTTAAACTTTTATGTTTGTACTTCAAAGTTCTACGTATGTCTGGTCTTTTCATCAGGAATGCTTAAAATCCTCTATTTCATTAAAAATCCATTTTTCCCTTTTATGATTATACTTAGTTTTTCTGAGTAATAAATTCTTAGCTGCAGGCCTGTATCCTTTGTCTTCTTGGAATATCCTCTTCCATTATCCCTGATCCTTTAGAGTGATGGCTGCTAAACACTGATTGTGGCTTCTCAGTACACGAATTCTTTATTTCTGGTGACTTGGAGTATTTTTTTCTTTAACTTAGGAGCTCTGAATTTTGGCTATAATGTTTCTGGGAGTTTTCATTTTGGATTTCTTTCGGGAGTTGGGTTCTATTTCCTAGCATTCTGGTTCCTAGAAATTTGGTCAGTTTTCCTTTAAGATTTATTCAGATATGATAACTGAGCTTTTCTTGATCATGATTTTCGGGTAATCTGGTGATTATTATTTTTTTAACCCTTGATCTATTGTTCAGATATGTGTTTAGCATAGCATGATTAATAAATGTTTATTTACTATGAGTTACCTGGGGCAGCCAGGTGGTGCAGTGGATAAAGCACCAGTGCAGGAGTCAGGAGAACCTGAGTTCAAATCTCACCTCAGATACTTGACACTCACTATATGTGTGACCTTGGAAAAGTCACTTTAACCCCAGTTGCCTCATCCTGGGTCATCTCTAGTCATTCTGATGAATATCTGGTCACTGGATTCAGATGGTTCTGGAGGAGAAGAGAGGTTGATGACCTGCACAGCCCTCCCTCACTCAAAACGAAGTCAAGTGCAAGTCATGTCATTATTTCTGATGGCATGGTCTTCTTTGGTGACTAAGGATGAACACATTTACTATGAGTAACATTACATTTCTTTTTTTCAGTCTTTTGACTTTGTTTGAGTATTTCTTATTGTCTCATGGAGTTAAAGATTTTTGTTTAGTCCACCTTGATTTTTAGGGAGTTTGTTAACTTGGAAAAGGTTTTGTACCTCTTGTATGAAAGTGTTAATTCCCTTTCTAATTCTTTATTCAGTAGCTATGATTTCTTTTTTATTTTTTCCTTCTAGCATTCTCACTTAATTTATTAAAGTAGTTTTCAACTTTTTAGAAATCTTTTTTCATTTCCTCCAGGAATTCTAGTTGAAGTTGTATCTAAGCTGTGTTTTTTTGTGAAGCTTCGCTGTAAATATTTTAGAGTCATTCTCTGATTCTTGGTTTGTATCTTGAGTGTCCCTGTTATAATAATTTGTTTATGGTGGAAGTTTTTTGTTTATCCTTGTAGCCTCCTTTCTCACTTTGGAGTTGATATTAGGTCCAGATTCTGTGACACTTCTACAGAGAAGATCCAGGCTAGTCCTGTTGCTGATTTTTTTGGGGTATTGAGTGTTGTGCTGTTTCAGGACCTCAGGGATAGGTCAGGCTTGTAAATTTTCAGTGCTCCTAAGTGCTCTAATCTCTAATCCAGGGCAAATTCTGATTACTGCTCAACCTGGTTTGAGCTCTATAAGTTCCTTACCTGGCTTTGGGTCATAGCAATAAAAGGCTTCTGTAGGAGCTCTCTTGGTTCAGAGTCACATAACAGATTTAATGTTTCTTGATGCTTTTTTTTTTACATCTCTGTCATCTCTATTATTGGTCATTTGATTGATAGAAAAGATAGTTAAGCAGAACAAACTAATATATCAACATGTCTAATGGCATATGAAATATTACATTCCTGTCGTTCCCTCTTTTAAGAGAAAGTGTATTTCATTATACTTCTTGCACACATTTGTCTTCCACAATTCAGATTAGTCATTAGATTAATTCAGATTCTGTAATCTTTCCATTTGCTTCATGTTATTTTGGTCATTTGATGTTTAATTCTCTTGGTTCTGCTTTTTCTGAATTCTTCATTCATTTTTGTGGTATATTCCATTATATTCATTATCACAATTCATCCATTTTTTTTCTTTGTTTCCAGGTTTTCTGTTTTGTTTTATTTTTTGCTACCACAAAAAAATGCTGCCACAGATCTTTGGCATATAAAGGACCTTAGACATCTTCAGGGAGTGTGCCTAGTACTGGGGCAAATTTTATGAACAGTTTGGTTTCTGTTCTGGCATAACTACAAATTAATTCCTAGAAAGGCTGGATCCATTCTAACATCTACTCTGCTAGTAGTGTGCTGTTCTTACGTTTGCTATTTCTGTCTTTTGGCAAGACATGGCTTGGGAGGTAGAGGAGCTGTTCAGTACATCCTCCACTCGGCTACCAAAGTGATCTTCCTGAATTAGCCCAGCTCTGAGCATGTCTCTTCTCCATTCAGTAATCTCGGTGGCTCCCCATCATCTCCAGGACCAAATATCACATCCTCTATTTGATGGTGAAAGCCCTTCGTAGTTGACCTTCTCTACCTTTTCAGCCTTCTTGCACCTTCCTCCCACATACTCTTTCATTCAGTCACATGGGTCCCCTTTCTGTTCCTTGTACAAAATTGTTAATCTCCCCTGACTCCAGGCATCTTCATTGACTGTTTCCCATGCCTGCATGCTCACTCTCCCTGCTCACCTCTTCCTTCTGGCTTCCTTTAAGTCCCAGCTAGAATCTCACCTTTTATAGAAAGCCTTTCCACATTCCCCCGACTTCTCTGGCCTTTCCTCTGGTGATCATGTCTAATCTATCCAGTGTGTAGCTTGTTTGTGCATGTCATTTGCATATTGTCTCCCCCATTAGTTCTTTGAGAGTAGGGACAGTCTTTGTCTCCCCAGAGCTTAGCACATAGTAGGTGCTTAATAAATATTTATTGACCGACTGACCTTGGAGTTGGATCAAGATTCAAGTGCTGCATTTTAACATATACAAGTTGTGGTTTTTGTTGAGTTGTTTTTCATAGTGGCTGATTCTTCATGACCCCATTTGAAGTTTTCTTGGTAAAGATACTGGAGTGATTTGCCATTTCCTTCTCTAGATTATTGCACAAATGAGGAACTGAGGCAGACAGGGTAAGTGAGTTCAGGGTCAACCATATTCCTGACTCCAGACCCAGCAGTCTATCCTAGTTGTGTGGCAGTGGGCAAATCACTTAACTTGCAGCTAAGACTGCTAGTTACAGATGAAGTGCAGAAATTTCTTTACTGGGATATCCATAGGTCTATTGTCCCCTTCATTTCTTTACTGGAATATCCAGAAGTCTATTGTCCCCTTCCCCCCACCCTCAAAAAATACTTCTATTTGATTGATGTGAAGTGTAACTTGTTCCGTTAACTGTAGTTTTTGCTTTCTTCTTCTTGTCTTGTCTCTGCAAATCTGTGGTAAGATTCTTTGACTTTTCTTTGTAGGTATTAATAAATCTGGGTAAATGTGAATTCTTAGACAGTTTTTTAAAAAATCATATTAAAAACTTTCTGTGCCTGTGCTTTGTAGTACTTTTAATAATTAATGAGTGTTGTTTTTAGTCAGAGACTATCAACTGATATAATTGATGTTTGAATTTTTTATCTTTAATATGATTAATTATTGTTTTTTTATTGCTGGACCATCCTTATTTCCCTGGCATTAATCCACCTTGATGAGTGATTAATTTTTTTTATAAGTTAATATAGTCTTTTTGCTAGGATTTTATTTAAAATTTCAAAATCTAAATTAGTGTTATTGCTCTCTTTCTTTGCTCTATCCTCCCATGCTTTAGGTATCAGGACTATATTTCTTTCCTAAAAGGAATTGAGTAGACTATTTCTTTTACCAATTTTAAAGGATAATTTATATAATATTGGTACTAATTGCTCTTTTAAAAATTTGATTTTCCTTTAAATGTATTTGAAGCAGAGACTTTTCTTGGGCCTTTCCCTCATAATTAGTTAATTGAGAGTTTTATTTTCCTTATTTTGAGTAATATAGTTCATCTTTATCATTTTAATGTTTACAGAGCACTTACCTCACAGTAACACTATGTTGATAGATAGTGTATTAGCTTATCTATTTTGCAGATTTAGTAACTGAGGCTGAGAGATTCTAGGTGATTTGCCTGAAGTCTTAAAACTGATAAATGTTAATTATGACTCAGAACCAAGTATTCTGACTCTTAAGACCAGTGGAATAATGTTTCCATGACACCATGCTATCTTTTCTAAATATAAATGTAAAAAAAATTGTTTTTTACCATTGAATTTGATGCAGGCAAGCTTTTTTCACATTTTAAACTGAGAGGTTAGGAGGGAAAGGAAACAAACATCTCTACCTCTGAATTTTAAGTCTTGCTTGTTTTATTTATTTACCTGCTTATTTAAAAAAAAGTTAGCTTTGATTCCTAAGGCTTGTAACCTTGAAACTAATTTTTGATGTTACAACATAACCAGCCAGCCATAAAAAATGCTGCTTATTCACTGAAATACCACTTGGATTTTATCATCTTTCTCCACTTCCTCAGCCACAATTCTAGTTGATGTACTCATCACCTAATGCCTGGGTTGCTATGATATTCTTTTACCTAATTTTCTTAAATTCAGTTTCAGTTCTTTTCTTAATTAAATATTTTCAAGCACATATGTAGTGTTATAACTTAAATTTATATTTACAAAGCACTTCACATCAACCCTGTGAAGTGGGTAGCACATAAATAACCTGGTTTCTTTGTGAAGAAACTGAGTCAGAGAGCATGATTTTTCTGTATTTAATGCACCAAGTGTCAGAAGTAGGATTAAACTCAGGTGTTCTGATTCTAGGCATAGCTCTTTTCCTACCTTTGTGCAGACGCACTGGGATTGTTGGGAAAAAGAATGAAGCACAGAGAAATTAGATGCAGTTTTCTTTCTATAAAGATTGTATCATCTGGTAGGAGAGATAAGTTACTGAGATATCCAGATCTCAGTAACATAAACTAGAATTGAGAGGTAGTGGGGTCACAGTGGTAGAGAGAAGACTTGAAACTCCTGAAGTCCTACACGGAAGGGCAGCTGCCTCTGACACATTCTAGCTGCGTGAGCAATAAACTGTCAGGGCTCTAGGAAACTCTCTAAGCCTGTGGATTGTGGAGAAGGTGCAGACCTGTGCTAGTGGAGGCAGCTTCTTCAATAGAGACCTGGCTAGTCCTGCCCCAGAGGAGAAGTGATGGATTAGAAGGCCTCTGGGAAATGGGAACCCACAACCCCCATTAGGGATGGAACTGACTCCCCAGGGGCTGAGATAACACTGGTGAGATAACCAAGGAGATAACACTGGTGAAGCACCTGGCAGAGTATGTGCTGTGCCCATGTTAGCTAGCGTGTGTGTGCGTGTGTGTGTGTGTGCGTGCGCGTGCGTGTGCACGTACACTGTATATATAGCTGTATTTCACCTCTCCTTGGTAACTACTTCCCCAGATCCATGTCCCATTGGTGAGCTGTGTGCCCAGAGGGTGGGCAGCTGGCTGCTGCTCTCGGGATTCCAGGGCATTCCTGAGCCGCCAGGGTTCTTGTTCTGTCATTTACTGCCATAGTCATTGGGCTTTCCATCACAAAGAACCCATATTTAATCACTAACTTTTTATTTTTTCCACAAAGATGTCACTAAGGATAGCACAGTGAGAACTGTAGTGATGTGTACTCTGCCACAAATGCATGTGGAATGGACATACTCTTAAACCATGAAGATGCACAGATCAAGGGCTACCACACAGCTCCAGCTTAGTAGAAGATCTTTCTCCCATTGTAGAGTCCTCCTGAGCTTCCCCTTCCCTAGCTGTAGTTCTCTGCTGGGTCTGAGGGTGCTTCTGTTGAGTCTGTAGTCCACACCCCTCTCTACTTGAGGGGCCACATTGCCTAAAGCTGCCTTTCCTTGAGTGACTCTTGCTCTTAGCTGACTGTGTTGCCTCCTACTGGCTCAATTTCTTATGATCCTCCTTGGATGTTATTTTCTGCTTTTCTCTTTGTTAATGTTGACCTAAACTCCATGATGGTAGGGATCATTTTTTCGTTGTCCTTTTTTCCCCAGTTCCTAATCCACAGAACCTTTCTTAGGCACTTAATAAATGTATAAGCATTTACTGAAATGCTTATGGAATTGTAAAAGTAGTAAACTTCAATATAGAAATGAAGGGTCCTAGGATTTTAGACTTACAGTGTAAGAGATGGGGGACCTTGGAGGCCCTGTCTAGTCCAAATACTTAATTATACAGAAAATGAAACTGAGGCTAAATGACTTGCTCATGGTCAGAGAGCTGATTAGTCTGTGAGACTCTCTAAGCCCACTGTTCTACCAACTATACAAACTAATAGGTTGTTATTAAGAAATTGGCTTTTTGGTATGTAAGTATAACTCTACCCTCCTTATCAATATTGTTGAGTTTTCTGTGTTGGAAGTAATCGTAGGACCAAACTCTTCTCTTCCTCTTTTTCCTTTTTTTAACATTTAGTTTTTATCTCAATTACTTGTAAACAAAATTTTTAAAAATGAATTTAACGTTCATTTTTTAAAAATACCGAGTTCCAAATTCGCTCCCTCCCTACTTCTCCTCCCTCACTTTTGAAAAGTCAACAATTGATATAGGTTATCGTCATGCAAAACATTTCCACATGTTGCAAAAGAAAATACAGAACAAAAAACCCAAGAATAACAAACTTTAAAAAGTATGCTTCAGCGTGCAGGCAGAGTCCATCAGTTCTTTCTTTGGAGGGTGAATAACATTTTTCACAAGTCCTTCGGAGTTGTCTTAGGACCAAACCCTTCTTGTTTTGCTAGTGGCCAAGAATTTAGATGCCACATATAGTATCTTAGTGGAGATGGACCTTTTGGTTTGATGTAGAAACTTCTGAAGTGTGTAAACCAATCAAGGCTGTGAATGGAGTGAACAAGCTTTTTGCCAGTTCTCAGCATAGAGTGAGTCCAACATGCTGAAATTGGGTCCCTTGCTGTACACTTCGACTTATGTTGGCTGTTAGTTAGTAGAAGTACTCCGTGAGGACTGTGTGGTTGCCTTTTTCTTCATGAACACAGTTTGTAAGATTAATAATGACAATAGCTAACATACATCTCTTACTATGTGCTAAGCGCTTTACAATTATTATATAATTTGATCTTCACCACAACCCTGCATTAGGAGCTGTTATTCTCATTTTACAGATGAGGAAACTGAAGTAGACAAGAGTTTAAATGACTTGTCCAAGGTCACACTACTAGTGTCTGACCTATCCACTGAAATTTGAAATGTAACTTAGCTTTTTTATTCTTCCCCAATAGTGGGTTTATTGCCATCTTTGGCAGCCTTGTGGCAGATAGTTGAGCCAGGCTTTCAGGAATGGAGGCTCTTTTCCTTGGGCTCTTCCACGTGAGAGCCTATGGGGGTTCCTCCATGTGGCCAATGGCTGATCAAGGTCTTCAGGAATGGGGACACTTCCATGTGACACATGACTGATCGACTTCTTCAGGGGTGGGAGCTCACTTCTCCAGGGATGCATAGAAGTTTCTCTATCAGGTCTATGTGGGCTAGCAGCCTGTAGCAGCTCCAGGTAGGACTCCCACTTGTTGCTGACAATCTTGCCGCATGTGAAATAGCACACTGGGATGATCATGACGAGGACAAGGAGGTGGCAGCATCAGCGGTGGGCACACACTCAGACATCCCTCCTGTTCTGAGCTATTTTTTTTTAAGAACCAAAATGGAAAAAAACTTTATCTGGTTTAATGTTTTGGTTGCAACTTCTCAGAAGTGCTGTGTCTGTGAATCTTGATGTAGTTTTTACAGTGTAAATCAAGGATCAGAATGCCCAAGAGACCATGTGACTTGTCAGACTTCACAGTTTTAAGATGCTCATTTAGCAGTTAGTTATGTAGCTGCCTCTCAGTTCTGAGGGAGTGCACACTTGTTTAAGGCCTTGAAATAGAACTGCGGACTTGACTATGTGTAGTGGTGCTGTGGTGCCTAGAGTACCAGCCCTGAAGTGGGGAAGTTCAGTTGTTTTCCATCATGTCTAACTCTTTGTGACCCCGTTTTGGGTTTTCTTGGCAAAGATACTTGGAGTGGTTTGCCATTTCCTTCTCTAGCTCATTTTACAGATGAAGAAACTGAAGCTCGATGAGGCTAAGTGACTTGTCCCATCTCACAGAGCTTCTGTGTCTGAGGTAGATTGGAACTCAGGAAGATCAGTCTTCTTAGCTCCGGGGCCATCACTCTAACCACCTATGCTCCAGCTGGGAGTTGGGAAGACATGCATCCAAATCTGGTTGTGTGAAGGACACTGGGCGAGCCCCTTAGCCTCATTTAGCTTTAGTTTCCACCTCTGTAAAATGGGGATAATGACAATACTTGCCCACCAGATTGTTGTGAGGATCAAATGAGCTGATACTTGTGAAGTGCTTCGTAGATTTTAAAATGCTGTATAAATGATAGCTGTTAATTATATGAAACCAGCAATGTGGTACTTGTAAATTGGCAGTAATTCTTTAAACTTACTTTTAATTGATGGTTTTGCTTTTATATCCCATAATATAATATATTTGGCTTTAAAATTTAGGGTTTGAGTTTGAGGTTTGTACAGAAAAAGATTGATTTCTATTTTAAAATCTTGTTTAGTTTTTCAGTTTTGAATGTTACATTAGCTTTAGTAAGCCAGTTTTTCTTTTTTTATGTTGGTTCTGGATAGAATCCACGTTCAGCCTATTGTTTATAGTTTGGGGTATGGCTTTTCTTAGAGAAGACTCACATTTACAGAGCCCTCTAAGGTTTCCTTGCCTCAGCTCCCTGAGGTAGGTATATAAGTGTTACTGTTATCATTTGTAAACCAACAAGCATTTATTAAGTGCCAGATATAGTACCAGGTGCTAGGAGTACACAGACAAAACTGAAACAGGCCCTACCCTTTAAGAGCTTATGGTTTGTTTTTTTTTTCAGGGAAAGTGATATATCTACATATAAGTAGATTGAACATATGTACAAAGTAAATACAAGGTAATTTGGGGGAGGGACTCAGCAGTATCTGGCGTGTTGAGGAGAGGCTTTAATTAGGAAGAGGTACATGACATGAGCTTTGATTCAGAGTTGTGGATGGGGGTGTATTCCCGGCCCTGGGGTCACTTGTGCAGAAGTAGAGAGAATAGAGAAGGAATGTGATGTGAGAAGCCACCAGGTTAGCTAGTTGTAGGGTGTATAAAGGGAAATAATGTGTAACCAATCTGGAAAGAGAGGGCGAGTTCAATTTAGGAAGGCCTTTAAATGCCAAATAGGAGTTTGTATTTGACCTTAGTGGCAGCAGAATACCAAAGGTTCTTGAGAAGGTGAGTAACATGGTCAGACTTGTATTTTGAGAATATAACTCTGGAAGCTGTATAAATTAAAGAGGGGCTAGATTGGAGGCTACAGCAGTAGTTTAAACAGGTGATGGTGAGGTCTTGAACTACGCTGGTGACTGAGTGGAAAGAAGGGGATGGATACAAGGTGGAGAGTTAAAGCAGTAAGACGTGGCAACTGATTGTATGGGATATAGAGGTGGAGGGAAAATGAAGGGTTGAGGATTTCAAAGCTGGGTGACTGGATGGGTATTGGTGCTTTAAACAGTAATGTGGGAAATTAAGAAATAAGAGAACACTAAGACTCAGAAATTAAGTGATTTGCCCACGATCACGCATCCAGTAAATGAACCCAGGTCTACAGCATGCTGTGACAGTTTTATGTGTGACTGGGATATCACTGTCAAAATAACAAGGGGCATTAGGACTTAACAGGTGTCAGTTAGTGTTAGACATTTCTGTTTGTATGTCATTCAGATGCTTTTATTTGCTGTTAGCGTTCCCAAGCAGTGGCAGGTGAGGAAGCAGGACCTGGGCAAGTGTGAGATAGTTTTAGTCTACTTGGATTCAAAGGCCCTACCTTGGAGGCCATGTAGTCTAACCTCCTTCTTTTTACATATGAGGGTCCTGGGGCCTAGAAAGGTAAGGAACTTCTCTTCCAAATATTTTATCAGCATAATATATTATCCTACTCCTTGTCTCTCTGTCTTTTCCTGACATTTCATGTTTTATATTAAAAGGGATCGGGACTGGACATAGGTACATTATCCACAACTTAACTGTATTACTGTTCTTTCAAAAATCATATCCTGAGGGAGGCAGCTAGGTGGCATAATGGATAGAGCACTGGTCCTGGAGTAAGGAGGACCTGAGTTCAAATCTGGTCCTAGATACTCAGAAACTTTGTGACCCTGGGCAAGTCATTTTTGTTTCCAAAAAACAAAAACAAAAATAAATCCTGAGCAAAAAAGAGTATCCTCAACCATTGTCTTTGCCATGATTCCATCTCCATCTTCTCAGGGAATAGTTCCCATCAAACACATATATTTATTAGGAATATGTTGAAATATATTAACATTTTCATTTCATATCTTATTCATCCTGGTTTCCTGTTAGCTTCCATTATAGTTAGAAATATGCGCCTCTGTGGAAAAATCTCTAATATATTGAATTGAAAACTTTTAATAGTGAAGAATCTTAATTTGTGGTCACATTCATTCTGGTGATTATACCATCATATCATAAATCTTTAGAGCAGAGGCAACATTTCGTCCTGGATAGAGAGCTGTTCTCAGAATCATGAAAGTCTAAGGTCAAATCTTGCCTTTTACTTGTACTGACTCGGTGACCCTTGGCAACGTAACCTTTCAACGTATGAAGTAACTCTCTTAGACTATGAAGTTAGAGAGAAGGTGCTGGCCTTTAATGGTAGAGGGAGCTTCTTCATCTATGAGTTCCTTGTATCAATGAGATTACTGGATATAGTTCTTTTCTCTGGGCAGCTAGAGGGCCTGGAGTCAGAAAAATCTGAGTTCGAATCTGCCTTCAGACACTACCTGGTGGCCTGGGCAAGTCACTTCACCATGTCTGCCTATTTCCTCATCTGTAAAATGAGCTAGAGAAGGAAATGGCAAATCACTCCAGTAATCTTTGGCAAGAGAACTTTCAATGGGGTCACAAAGAGTTGGGCATAACTGAAATGACTGAGTACCATCAACCAATACTTGTTAATTCAAGTTAGTAGGCTTTCTCAACCAATGGAATATATATTTGTAACCCAAATGTTTTCTTTAAAAGTAGTTGATGAATTAAGAAAATAATATCTTTTTTCAATGTGTCAATAATTCAGGATCCTTTTGTAATTTTATCAGTGCACGTAATACTTTTCTCTTGTCCCTTCCCTCATACAACCTGAGAGGAAATATTAAATGAAGCTAAGCATAAAGTATTTGCTGCATCTATTTCTTTTCAGAGTCAACTAATGGAAAAATGATTTGAATTGGATCAGGGCCTCTGGTCTGCAGAACTAACATTGTTTGCTTATTAATTGAGCGTCTTGTTGGGGGACAAATTTGCTTGGCTTTTTTGTATGTGTTTGCCCGTCCAGAGTCCTTTATAGAAACTGGCAGTTTAGTTTGTATGTTTCCCAGACTGTTCAGCCAGTCTTAATCGGTTCCTGAATGTTGATTGTCTCTCTCCTTCCATTTCTCTTCATTGTTGCTGAGTTTTCAAGCATTTACAACTGAGGTTGTTGGTCACCCAGTCACTGCTCAGTTAGGGTTCGGCTTTGTGCCAGAATTTGTTGGGGACTCTCAGGGACTGAGTTCTCTGTGCTAGCAAATGAACAACGGTTCTCAAGCAGTCCCGTGTAGTTTGTTGATCCAGTATTCTCGTCCCGGGGAAATAAATCACTGAGAATGTCCAAGGAAGGGTGAGTTTATTTTTCCTTTTCCTTCGTCCAAGAGGTGCCCATGTCATCTGTATTGAATAACAAGATAATTAGATGTGCTGACAGAATGTTAATGTAGAGGAAGGCCGTGATAGAAGAGTCTCAGCCTAAAGCTGACAACATTGCTTATGTAGGTTACAGCATATGTTATTGATATCATTTTGAAAGAAAACATGGAGGGATAGAACAGCAGCAAGGGATATAATGAGATACAAGCATTTCTTTTCTTCAAAAACTGTGAGCATTTGCTTGTGCTCCAGGAACCCAGTATAATCACTGGAAATATGCAGAGTAAGCTCTCCGGTGAATTTAACAGAAGAAAGAGGGATATCAAAACATTTAAATTCAGTGTAGTTATAGCACATTTACTACTGGAGGAAAAAACATAATGGTTGAATGCCGTAAAGCTTATCTGTTTTTTATTCCTTCTGGGCAGATTGAAAATCCTTTATAAAGGAAGTTCAAATTCCCTTTTGAAATATAAAGCATTTCTGTGGTGTTGTTTTTCTCACTTTTTTTCCTTGTTTCCAAGTCTTCTTGAATATTCACTGCTTCTGCTGTCCATAATCACCATAAATGAAAGTAGAATGTAACTCACTGTCTCCTGTTACTTTTCCATCAATTTTTGCCCTTGAGATATAATTTGATTTTATCTTCAGTCATATATTGTCCTGATTTCATTGGACAAAACACTCAGATTCTTTTCATGTAGTAAAAATGTTTATGATTTAGTAGGAGTGTTTCTTGTAATGTCAGTTTTGTATTTCTGTGAGATGTTTACAAATTCAAATGATCAAATTTCAGATTAAAATAATTAAAATTCAGCATTATTTTTGGCCTCCTTCATAGCATGCATAATGCATCATTTTGAGGTTTCTTTATTACTAAATACTGTCTTTTACTATTAGTTTTTGGGTTCTTTACTGCTGAATGTAAATTTGCAGATCATAATCTTAGTTGTAAAAACTTAAAACTATTGCTATTATACACGTTGTCTTTTTGGTTCAGTAAATGTGATGTAAGTTTAGTCAAAATTCATGGGAAATATTCACTTTTTTGCCTGATGAAAAGTAGGCTTATCTAATTTTTAAAATACTTATTTTAAGGACTAACAAGGATACCTCTAGCTACAGTTTTAGAGGTTTCCATATTGTATCTATTTCTGATTATGTAGCATTATTCACCCCAAGATTTAAGTCATCGTGTTCAGATGCTTAGAAGATACAACTTACTTTTTTTAAAAATTTATTTATTTAACTTTTTACATTCATTTTCACAAAATTTTGGGTTCCAAATTTTCTCCCCATTTATCCCCTCCCCCCACCCCAATACACCAAGCATTCTAATTTTCCCTATCACCAATCTGCCCTCTCTTCTATCATCCCTCCCTTCTCTTGTCCCCATCTTCTCCCCTGTCCTGTAGGGCCAGATGACTTTCTTTCTTTTTTTTTTTAAATTATTTATTTATTTAACTTTTAACATTCATTTTCACAAAATTTTGGGTTCCAAATTTTCTCCCCATTTATCCCCTCCCCCCACCCCAATACACCAAGCATTCTAATTTTTCCTATCACCAATCTGCCCTCTCCTCTATCATTCCCTCCCTTCTCTTGTCCCCATCTTCTCTTTTGTCCTGTAGGGTCAGATGACTTTCTATTCCCCATTAACTGTATTTCTTATTTCCTAGTAGCAAGAACAATAGTAAACAGTTGTTCCTAAAACTTTGAGTTCCAAATTCTCCCCATCCCTCCCTCCCCACCCATTCCCTTTGGGAAGGCAGGCAATTCAATATAGACCATATCTGTGTAGTTTTGCAAATGACTTCAATAACAGTCGTGTTGTATAAGACTAACTGTATTTCCCTCCATCCTATCCTGCCCCCCATTGTTTCTATTCTGTCTTTTGATCCTGTCCCTCCCTGAGTGTTGACTTCAAATTGCTCCCTCCTCCCATTGTCCTCCCTTCCATCATCCCCCCCCACTCTGCTTATCTCCTTCTTCCCCACTTTCCTGTATTGTAAGATAGGTTTTCATACCAAAATGAGTGTGCATTTTATTCCTTCCTTTAGTCGAATGTGATGAGGGTAAACTTCATGTTTTTTTCCCAGCTCTCCTCTTTTTCCCTCAACTAAAGAGTCTCCTGCTTGCCTCTTGAATGAGAGATAATTTACCCCATTCCATTTCACCCTCTTTCCTCCCACTACATTTCTCTCTCACTGTTTACCTTAATTTCTTTTAAGATATGGTCCCAACCTATTCAATTCACTCTGTGCTCTCTGTCTCTGTATGTGTGTGCACACACTCATGTACATGTGTGTGTGCATGTGTGTGTATGTGTGTGTGTGTGTGTGGTCCCACCAACTACCCAGATACTGAAAAGTTTCAAGAGTTACAAATATTGTCTTTCCATGTAGGAATGTAAACAGTTCACCTTTGGTAAGTCCCTTATGACTTCTCTTTGCTGTTTACTTTTTCATGCTTCTTCTCATTCTTGTGTTTGAAAATCAAATTTTCTTTTCAGCTCTGGTCTTTTCATCAAGAATGCTTGAAAGTTCTTTATTTCATTGAAAGACCATATTTTCCCCTGAAGTATTATACTCAGTTTTGCTCGGTAGGTGATTGTTGGTTTTAGTCCTAGTTCCTTTGATTTCTGGAATATCCTATTCCATGCCCTTCAATCCCTTAATGTAGAAGCTGCTAGATCTTGTGTTATCCTGATTGTATTTCCACAATACTGGAATTGTTTCTTTCTAGCTGCTTGCAATATTTTCTCCTTGACCTGGGAATTCTGGAATTTGGCCACAATGTTCCTAGGAGTTTCTGTTTTTGGATCTCTTCCAGATGGTGATCGATGGATTCCTTCAATATTTATTTTGCCCTCTGGTTCTAGAATGTCAGGGCAGTTTTCCTTGATAATTTCATGAAAGATGATGTCTAGGCTCTTTTTTTGATCATGGCTTTCAAGTAGTCCCATAATTTTTAAATTGTCTCTCCTGGATCTATTTTCCAGGTCAGTTGTTTTTTCAGTGAGATATTTCACATTATCTTCTATTTTTTCATTCTTTTGGTTTTGTTTGGTGATTTCTTGGTTTCTCATAAAGTCATTAGCCTCCATCTGTTCCATTGTAATTTTGAGAGAACTATTTTCTTCAGTGAGTTTTTGAACCTCTTTCCATTTGGCTAATTCTGCTTTTTAAAGCATTCTTCTCATTGGCTTTTTGAACCTCTTTTGCCAATTGAGTGAGCCTATTTTTCAAGGTTTATTTTCTTTCAGCATTTTTTTGGGTCTCCTTTAGCAAGGTATTGACCCGTTTTTCATGCTTTTCTTGCATCTCTCTCATTTCTCTTCCCAGTTTTTTCTCCACTTGTCTAACTTGATTTTCAAAATCCTTCCTGAGCTCTTCCATGGCCTGAACCCACCGGACATCCACCTCAGATGTCTGGGATACAGAAGCCCCGACCTCCACGTCTTTCCCTGATGGTCAGAATTGTTCCTTGTCATCAGAAATGAAAGGTGGGAACATGTGTTCCCCAAGAAAGTAGCTTTCTATGGTCTTATTTTTCTTCCCTTTTCTGGGCGTTTTCCCAGCCAGTTACTTGACTTCTGAGATTCCTCTGCATCCCTGCCTATATCCACCCAGCTAGTGCTTCTGAGATTCAAATGCTGCTCCCCAGCCTCAGGGCTTTCAGCTGGGGGGGGCTGCTATTCAATGTGAGCTTAAGTTCTGGTGCTCGGGTGGGGGCAGGGCCGCCTCCCAGGCTCAGTTCCTTCAAGGGGTTTATGGGAAGACCTTCAGTAATGGCCCTGAGCTCCTGTCTGCTCTGGGAGTTCCGGCCCGCAGCTGCCTCTGCCGCTGCCTCCCGAGGGGGCCTGAGTTCTGGACACACATACCCCACTCCCCTCTTGGCCAGCCCAGAAGTCTCTCTCACTGACCTGGAGCTCCTGTGCGTGGAGGGATCTTCGCGGCCCCGGAGATTCTGTCCCTGAAGCCTGCTCGGATCTGATCCTCCCAGGCCCCGGGCCGGGCAGTGCAGGGGTGGGCTCTGCGTCTGGTGCGCGACAGACCTTTGGGGACAGCTTTCCAGGGCTCTCTGGAACGGAAATCTCTTCCACTGTGTTCCTGCACGGCTTGCACTGACCCAGAATTTGTGGGGAGTTCTTTTTACAGGAAATTTATGGGCTGTGGGTTCAGAGCTAGCATACAGTCAGTATTTCTACACCGCCATCTTGGCTCCTCCCCCTCAGCTTACTTGTTTTTAAAGTGTAAAACAATGTATAGAAACATTTAATAAGAAGAGAGAGCTAAAGGGACCTAGGTGAGCAAAGGGGACAGTTTGTGTAGTTAGAGGCATTAGGTTTTGCTTTCAGGTTCCTAGGTTTTTATTTAGTAATGTACTTTCTTCAGGTGTATCTTTGAATTGTGAGGACCACCATGTGGTCACTTTTGGTTCTTCATTACTTTTTAAAAAGAGAGTTAAAGGATCATTTTATGTTCTGAGATGAAAGGAATTTTTTCCTTTTATTTCTACACTGGTTTTTTACATCTAAGATATTTTATCATGGCACAGATTGTACCATTTGACACCTTTGAAATATTTTCTTTATATTAATTGGCAACTGTAGTTATTTAAAGTTGAATTGGTAAAAATGATGCTTCTTGGAAGACAGTCTAACTTCGTGATGTTAAATAAATTTCATAAATCATAACTAGACAATGGCTTGAATTAGTACTCTTGTGGGAAATACTGGGAAATTAGGGGTACTAATAATATGGTTTTGAAAAAAAATTCCATCTGTATTTGAACTAGTACTTCAGAATTGTTAGGTGACATAGTCTAAAGGTTCCATATGTTATATAAGAGGTAAAATAGGTGTACACTATTTATCATAATTAAAATTTTAGGGTTGTTTTTTTTTAGTTGTTTTTTTTTTGTATTGGTGGTAGGTGTTGGAGAATTGTTAACCATGGTGTACTGGCTGATTTATGATTTAGATAATAAAATTTTATGCCTTAATTCCTGTCACACAGAATACAGTTTGTGTGGTTCAGTTCTGAAGATTGTGCTACATTTTAGAAATCCACTCCATTATCCATCTTGGCTCTTGATTGTGAGATTACAGAAGAGAGAAGCCAGAATTAAGAGGGGAACAGGAAGAGCAAGGGGTGAGGAAACCTGTACATGCTGGAAGAAGGGTAGATAGGTTTTAGAGAAGTGAACTTAAACCTTTTAAGTATGAGTTTTGTCTCGTTTCTCCCCTAATTCATCATTGAGTATGCACCCAGGTTCTGCCTATTCTCCTTTTCTCTGCTCCCATGTTTAACTTTTTGAAAATTAAAGCTAATGGTACTATTCTAACAGTAGCTCCATAAAAGAATTTCATGTAATTGGATAAAACGTGCCTCAAGATTCGGGTGAGTTGTAGAGATATTCGAAGTTCTTAACAATTTCATGTTAAATGAATTTGCTTTTAATTTTCTTCCAAATTTCCCTCTAGAGTAGAAAATAATATATTACTGATAGCCAGTTTCTTGACTACTTTGAATTCATTTTGAATGAGAGAGATTAACAGAACGATTTCATATTTTCTTCTGTATTAATGATGATATGTTTGTTATAGGATGTTTTGACTCTTCTTGCAACATCTTAGTATGGCTTCTGTTCTCTGGGGACACTCAAGTAAAGACATAGCTCTCCTCAATATGTCCCCCTGAGAAAATTGCAAAAGAAATTTTTATAACAATGGTATGCTAGGACATATGAAATGAAAGTCTGATGCTATTTAGTATTTAATATTATATATTTAATATCTAATATTTCTTATGCTATTGAAAGATTTTGAGTTTGACATCCTAGTTTTGACATCCTTTTCATTACTTAAATGACAGTAATGTAAAGAAGTTTTTAAAATATATTTTTATTCCTCTTATTTTTAAGTTATTTCCTTGAATATTGACCTCTGATTTCCATACCTTCAAAAGGCATTTTGTAGAAGTTTTATAGAAATTATACCTGAATCATAGAAATTCCAAAATATTAAAAAGGATTGTCTTTCTCTTCCAAATTCACATTGTTGTGTTTTTCCTGTTACCAAGCAGTTATTTAATAATATAGTCAGTCTCAGCATAACCACTCAGTATAAAAACTTACTTTTTCTTTTAGTTTATCATCATTTCTGAATACATAACTTCCCAGCTCCTTCAGCCACTATAAAAGGTCAAGAAAATTTTCTCCTCCTGATACTCTTGTTTTCATTTGTTGTTGTAATCACTGTTTTTAGGCTCTTTGCCAGGAAATTGTGACTCCTGGGCCAGTGGGAGGGGCTAAGGGTAAATGGCCAAAGATATTCTATTCCAAATGGATTTATGTGGAGCAACAGTGATATCCAGTGACAAGTTAAATTAGCCACAGAGGTGTTTTCTTCAACTCTCTCAGAAGATTAATATTGAGGGCTCTGATTCAGATCAGAGACTTCTGAAGTTAGGTCAGAGCAACAAAAAATTATATTTTGTAGGGAAATTTTAAAAAAATTTTGTAATGTGCCTCCATAGAACTAAATGAACCAGACGACTTTGCAAGAAGACAACCAGTGACAGATGAGGTAATCCTATTTGAGTTATCATTTTTATCTTTGTACCATAACCAGTTTGCTTCTTTAGTTTCAATTTAATAATGGCATGTTGACATTTCAAGGAGAAAACATCTAGAACTCCTGCTTTATAAACAGATTGCCAACAAACTCATTATTTTTATGATGAATAGATATATTTCTTTACAGTCTCCCATTTCCTTAAACTGCATAGAGATATGTTACTAAAAATATAACAGTCAAATTGTTCAGTTTTGACTTTCTATCTTGGTATGGCAATGCAAAGTTTTATAGTGCTTGTGTATCTCCTATAGATCTTACAATGTCGCTTTTTAAACAATTAGATTTTAACCTCTGAATTCCTAAGCCTCCAATGTTGTGCTTTACAGTTGAACATATTAGTAAGATAATAATTTTCACTAGGACAGAAGTGGGCTTTTTATTTTAAGAAATATTTTTCTAAAAGTAATTACACTTAACATAACTACATGGAAGTTTTAGCAGTGAAGTAGCATAAATGGGCTGGCATCAGTAAGAGTTGCCTTTGGTTCCATGTCTTGAGGACTAAAGAAAACTTTGGCTTCTCCGAGTGGGCATTACAGGACAGCAGACCAATGGTTATTGTTCGCCTGTGACAATATTTACATTGTAGTGAAGGATCTACCACTCTCTTTTGCCATTCTTAGGTATTACTAAAGACAAGAAATTTTTAATGTTATCAGAATTTGTATTCTAGGTCTGAAGAGAACACAGGCCTTTGGTCAAGGTTTCCTCCTCGCCTGATGTGTATGTGCTTTTGGTACTTTTATATGCATTATCTTTTTGTGTCTTAGCTTGTGGAATTACTTTGTTTATTGCTATTCACTAGGTTATTTGAACATTTTTTCATTTAATATCTTTGGCCTTAATCTAGGCACACGTTTCCTGAATGATTATCGTGTGTGTGTGTGTGTGTGTGTGTGTGTAAGAAATAGGAGTGGATTCACATTTTTTTCTTTTTCTTAGATATCACAACCAAAGTAAATTGGTTTTCAAAAGTTCTATAAGTGAAGGTTTTCAAGAATGAAAACCAAGCTGGTGTAGGACACTTACTTCTAGACAGACTTTATTTAAAAAAAAGTCTTATTTCTCAACTCAGACCATCTCGAAGTCTTAACACTCACAGCTACCCTAGGATTTGAAAAAGGTGCCTTTTGTTTTTTATATTACAGTCATTTGTTAATAAATACTGTTCCCAAGCCCCCAAGCAAAATACAGTGAAAAAAACTAAAATATTATCAGGACAACTTCAGAGGGAGGAACAAGAGTATTACAAAAGATGCAGCAAATAAGGCAAAGGTAACAGTGAAACTTTTGAGAAAATAATGTCTTCATGATCCTGAAATGTTCACGTTCACCATTAGTAGACTTAATAAAGTATAGTGACTTGAAATGTCTGTGTTTATAACTTGGTCGCACTAAGTGCTTCTCCAGAAGTTAATGACTGATCTTTACCCTTAGCCAAGCTCTGAATGTGCTTTAGTGAAGTTCCTTTACTCTTTTCCCCTGTATGCCTGCTTATGCTTGATGAGACTGGCTTTCATATTTCCACCCTCAGAAGGTTGAAGCTGACCTGTTAACTGTATGACTCCATGACCCTCTTTCCAGGCCGTACCACAAGAAAGAAAAATCTTCAACTTTTTCTGGCTCTTATTCCAACTCTTGATCCCTGAATATTTTAAGAACATCAGCTGTTTAGTGTCTGATAAAGGATTTAGTCCAGTTGGCTCCCTAGCCCTTGTTTAAGAATCCCAAACTTCAGTCCTGTCATTCACTGTGTTTTAATAGGATTAGAATCTGTTACCTTATGTTGAGTGATTATGTCACCTGTCATGTATTTAGGGGAATTTGTGTGACCGAGAAGGAATAGTATTGGTTGTCAGTGCAGGCTGGATGGAGTTAAATGAACTACAGAGTTTTGTGATACCATGGATCTATAAATGAAGGATTGGAATCCTGACTTTTCTCAGGATACTGATTTTTGACTATTTAAAAACATTGTAAAGGTGGATCTCCATTGATTATCCTACCACTTAAAAGTAATTACCTTAGTTAAGAACATTTATTGATTGAAGCAGTCAATCCGAATCAAGTGTGAAAAGGGGCTGTATATGTCCATGAATCATTCAAAGGCATTATAAGAGAGACTTAACTTGTTCACAGCTTAAGGAATTTATTTTAAGAGAAAGGAGCTGTCTCAGAACTAGTTAGAGGTCTTAAGAGTGTAAATTCAAGGGACTGAAATAAGCATGGCCTTATTGAACATCTCTAAGGAGCAGTGGTAGGGCTAAACTGTTAGGAGGGTTTACAGCACTGTAAGCATCTTTGGATCATGTAGCACAGTAGCTGGGCTGAGGTAAAGCCTGAGAAAAAGGTCAACTCTTTTCCTTTCCCAGGGCCTGTTAATTCTCAGACCCTATAATATAAATTACTATTTTTTTCCTAGTAAAGTAAATTTTGCCTCAACCCAAAGTGACTGTGAGTTAAGATGTAAAAATAAAGTTAGGCAGAAAACCTGACCTCTGCCTGATATAAATTTTCCTAATTGGAGGCTCAGAGCTATTGTGACTGAACTTAGAACTTTTCATCAAAAATAAATTCTATCATCCCTTAGGCTTAAATGGATCTAATTACTATACCCATTTAGAGATTATTAATCCCACTAAATAGTGAAAATCTCCCTAGTGTATTTAAACTAACTATTACTTCTTTTCTAATATAGAATTAAAAAAAAAAATAGATGATAAGGCCAGCCTTCGCTTGGGTTATGATATGTGTTATACAGGGTGTCTCAAAAGTTCTAAGGTCAGTCTTAAGTTTAAGTTTAATAGCCCTAAGACCTTTGGAACATCTTGTATAAAATAACTTACTGGGCACTATTATTCATTACATGTGTACATACTTATATGTACACAATAACAAAAGGGCACATTATTCATATGAAATAATATATGTTATATATATATATATAAATAACTCAATGCCCTGCATCTTTACATATATACACATTATATATGTGTACAAATAATAGGTATATTGTTATTATGTGAGATTACAGATATGCATAGATATATGCTTGCTATACATTTATGTATATCTGAGTTCTGCTGTATAATTTGTATATATCTAGGTATATACATGAAATCTCATGAATAATATGCCTGTAGGTTATAGGGTATTGTTTTCCCTGCAGTTTTTTAAACCATAGGCACAGGTAAGTTAGTCATAGTAAATTTGACTCACAAGCATTTTTGTTAAGGCAATTGAATGGGATTATTGGCTAATAGGTTTAGAACAGAAAGAAACTTTAGAGATTATATAGTGCAGTCCTTTCATTTTTAAGGGTGGGAAATGGTGGTCCATTGAAATGCCCAAAGTCACATAAGTAATAGCTAGGATTTGAACTCAGGTCCACTGCTCCTTCCATTGTGCCATATAGTCCTTTATTTCAGGTGTTTATTTTGTTCAGATTACTCGTTGGAATGTTTTGCTAAGACATACTTTATTCTCAGAGGAAAGGGAAATGGAACCAGTCGTTAGACGACAGTCTCCTTGGTTGGTTAGATAGTCTGCTTGATGTACTTGATTTAATGCTTGCCCATGGAGACTGCTGTAGTGGATATTTCATATTTCATGTACGAGAATAGCTAGGTCATAGATTTAGAGCTGGAAGAAAGGTCTTCTAGTTCAATCCTCTCATTCTGTAGGTGAGAAACCTGGGATTTGGAAAGTGAAGCAGCTTGTTTAAGTTCACAAAACTAGAAGCAGAGCCAGAATTCATAACTGTATCCCATGAGCCTTAAGTCACTGGTCTTTTTTACTATAGTATGTACCTCCTGATAGGTTAGTTTTCCTTGTGCCTTCAAAGCAACTTCCAGAAGATGGGGAACACAGAAATAGTCATATGTTACAGTTTTGAAGCTGGAGAAGTAAAGAGCAGCCACACCTTTATGAGGCATGGAATTGATATTAGTATGGCCCCTAAAATCCCCGATCAAACTCCTCTCCATTTATTTTTCTATAATATTTTATTCATTATATGAACAATATCTGGATACTTTAGGTGTAGGACCTTAAATAAAATAATTTGTAGAAGCAGCTCCATGACAGTTCAGACATTTTAGTTGCAAAGCTAATTGACATAGATCTCTTTTTACTTCTTGTAGGGTGTTTGTGAACCGGAGTTTAGCCATGGAAAAGATAAAGTGTTTTGGTTTTGATATGGATTACACACTTGCTGGTGAGTACTGTTTTATATTTGTTTAGCAGTTGGTATCTTGAAAATTGATGTTCGCATAGTGCTATGCTAATGCCAGGTAATTGAATAAATTCTTAATTATTTAACATACCCATGTGACTGACAAGTGCTTTGTCACCATGTTGAAAGATTCCCTGTTTGGATCATGTAGCTTGAACAGAAACTTTGATCTATAATATTTACTACATAAGACTGAGATTTAGTCCATGAGTGAAGAGCAAACAAGATAAGAGCTGGTTTCATTTTAGTCTAGTGTTTGTGCTACTTTTAATCCTGTGCCTAAAGTTAAAGATAAATCTAAATTTTCTTTTTTTTTCTGTGAAACTGTCTTTCATGGATGGACTTTTTTACTCTTATTCTGCAAATAAAGATAAACTTGGATTTGTTAGTTGAATTAATAAGCAAAAGAAAAATTGTTTCAGAACTACTTGAGTTTTTCTCTTAAAATGTTTGCAAGTTAATGAAAATTTTCATCTGACAATTGAAATGATATAGAGAAGAGGATTAATCTGTGTTTCTCTGTGGTTATAACACCAGAAAGGAACCCCTTACCTTTGATTTCTTCCTGGAGAAATTTTTCTCCAGTTAACCAAAAGCACTTTCTATAAAGTTCCATCCAGCAAATATTTATGATACACATAGCACTTGAAGTTTTATCAGGAACTTTTCCTCATCCTTGTGATATATTTTTGTCCAGAGTGGCAGTGTGGTAGAGTGGCAGTGTGATAGAGTGGATGGAAAACCAGCCTGGAAGTCAGGAATACCTGGGTTCAAGTTCTGCCTTTGGTGCATGCTGGCTTTGTGATCTTGGACGAGGTCATTTCATTCTGTTGCCCTAGCAAACTTTCCAAGTTGCACGGCAAGAGGTGCTAATTGGTAGAGGGAGTTCCAGTTCCCTATACTGGTCAAATCACAGACTTGGTAAAAAAAAAAAAATAAAATTATTCCCATTTTACATATGAGGAAATCAAAACTTAGGGAGGAGAATCAAGAAGATAATGTAGTCTGTGCAGATTGAAGCATATTTTTTTCACCTTTTTGTGTGTTTTTTTCCTTTTGCTCTGTTTTTTCTTTCACATGACTAATATGGAAATATGTTTTACTTGATTGCACATATATAACATCAAATTGCTTACTATTTTATGTGGGGAGAAAGATTTGGAATGCAAAATTTTTTAAAATGAATATTAAAAATTGTCTTTATATTTAATTGGAAAAAATACTATTTTTAAGAAAGAAAGATATTGTATTCTGAAGATCTTATTTTCAGAAATAAGATGGAGAATAGAGAGGGAGGGAAGAAGAGACAGAGAGAGAGTATAGCTATAATCTAGAAGGAAAAATATCAATAGAGATGACCAGAAATTCACAAGAGATTAAACAGAAAGTACTAAAACTAACCCTGTGACTTAAGATGTCTTTTCAGAGGTGAACCAAATATGGGCAACAATCATGGTGCGCTAGAAATCTTAACAAAAAGAAACAAATTTGAACTGATAGACATCATTAAGATTTGGCAGGCTAGTATTCATGAATGGAATATGACCAACCACAGCTGTACCTTATTTTAAAGGAACAGGATATATAAAAGTTATGGGAATCATTTATAGCATTGTCTATTGATATATTTCCTTATATGATAAAATCCAGGATTTAGAGAGGGAAGAAGATGGAGAACGTTGGGGTAAAGATCTGTAGGGACAGAAACAAAAATGATATTTTCATTGGACTATATTATAGACAACCAGGATGGAAAAAAGAAATCACAATTCTGGCACAGAGGCATGCTATAGTCATAATGATGAGGGAGGAAGATTTCAGTTATTTGACCATCTGCTAAAAGCAGAGCAGCTATTAGTTCTGAGCTTGCTTTACTTGTAATTTAATCCCTTGAAAGGTTGAGAAGCAAGGGGCACTTCTATCTTGGATATGATTCATACAAAAAGGGAGGAATTACTGTGGTACAAATGCTGGAAGCCTAAATGGGGGAGTGACTGACCAATCCATCTTAGAATTCATGATAGAAAAGGAGAAGGAGGCATAACCCAACATGCATCCTGTGTTTGGAGAGAGCATATTTTAAAGTACTCAGGAGGTTTTTGAGTGTTAATAGTTTTAGAGTGTCTTGTGACAAATAATAAATCTTCAAGTTATAATTATATTCTAGTCATTTAATGAATATCTGTGGCATATACCTTTTTAGCTTATTCATGGGCTGAATGAAGAGGGCAGCTACAGATCAGGGTTCTGTGGACAGTGACAGTTTCATCATGGGCATGAGATTAATAACCACTTCCAAATAATAATGTCTAGCAGTATGAGTAGAGAAACTGACACTGAAATTTATACCACTATTCTCCACCATGCTGGCTCTGGAGACTTTGCCCAGACCCCCAAAGTCACATGTGCTTGTGAAGGGACTGGAGGGAAGGGAATGAAACTATATTCATAGTGCCTGGCACATAGTTGGCACTTAATAAATACTTGTTGAATTGAATCAAATTGAATTTTTTCGCATTATTTTTCAATTTTGTTATGAATAAATGTTTTTGTTACCATGTCAGTGAGAGTCTTAGTTGACTAGCTAGTGAGTCACCTAGTATATGTTGGAAGTGATCTAAGTTTACCAGAACTTTTAAATATTGTGGATAAGGGGGCAGGAAATAATCCAAAAGAAATATTAATTATTTAAAAAATTTTTTATTTAAAGTTTTCAGTTCCAAATTCTGTCCCTCCTTCCCTACCCTACCTCCCTCCATGAGATGGTAAGCAATCAGATAGAAGTTATATATGTGCAATTATGCAAAACATTTCCATGCTAGTCATTTTGTATGAGAAGACTTAAAATAAAAGAAAAAAAAAGTGAAAAGCAGCAGTATCAGTTCTTTCTCTGGAGGTGAATAGTATGCTTCATCATTTGTTCTTTGGGATTGTCTTGGATCATTGCATTGCTGAGAATAGCCAAGTCCTTCACAGTTCTTCATTGAACAGTATTGCTGTTACTGTGTACAATGTTTCTCCTGGTTCTGTTCATTTCACTGCATCAGTTCATGTAAGTCTTTTCAGGTTTTTCTGAAATCATCCTACTTGTCATTTCTTATAGCACAATAATATTCTCTTACAGTCATATACCACACTTGTTTAGCTATTCCCCAATTGATGGACATACCTTAGATTTCCACTTCTTTGTCACGAGAAAAAGAGCCACTATAGATATTTTTGTACAAAAAGGTCCCTTTCTGTCTTTGGGATATAGACCTTGCAGTGGTATTGCTGGATTAAAAGGTATGCACAGTTTTATATCCCTTTGGGCATAGGTCCAAATTGTTCTCTAGTATGGTTGGATCAGTTCACAACTCCACCAGCAGTGTTTTAAGTGTCCCAATTTTCCCATATCTGTTCAACATCCGACATTTTCCTTATTTGTCATGTTAACCAATTTAATAGGTATGAAGTGGTACCTCAGGTTTGTTTTAATTTGCGTTTCTGTGATCAGTAGTGACTTGAAGCATTTTTTCAAAGGATTATAGATAGCTTAATTTCTTCACCCGAAACTGCTTGTTTATTTCCTTTAACCATTTATCAGTTAGGGAAAGATTTGTATTTTTACAAATTTGACTTAGTTCTCTATATGTTTGAGAAATGAGGCCTTTATCAGAGATATTTGTTGCAGAATTCCCTCCCCTCCCTAGTTTTCTGCTTTCCTTATAATTTTGATTGCATTGGTTTTGTTTGTGCAAAACCTTTTTATATTTTATATAATCAGAATGATCTGTTTTACATTTTGTGATGTTCTCTATATTTTATTATTTATTCTTCTCTTACTCATAAATCTGGTAGATAAAATATTCTATGATCTCTTAATTTGCTTATGGTATCACTCTTGATGTGTAAATCATGCATGCATTTTGACCTTATCTTGGTATATGGTATGAGATGTTGGTCTATACCTAGTTTCTGCCACACTGTTTTCCCATTTTCCCTGCAGTTTTTGTCAGATAATAAGTTTTTGTTACAAAACCTTAGGTCTTTGGGTTTGTCATATGCTAGATTACTAGGGAATGTTAATTATTGAGGGAGTACTAATTATAGCTAGGCTGTTCCTACAATATTGTCTCCAGCTGGGTCGGGGGAGAAGTTGTCTGGTCTAGATGTCTAGGAAGTCATTTGGAATAATCAAGCAAGTACCAGCAAATTTACAGGCAGGGAAAGAAGAGAGAAGTGTAGAACATCAAAGGTCATTATAGCTACCAATAAGTGGAGATTGGAGATGGCTTTGGTCATTGAAGGCAAATTCTACTTTAAAGAGGAATTTGGGGGAATATTTGGTAGAGGAGTAGTATCTCATATTCAGACTTTTTGTTTAGTTTGGCTGTTACTAAATTATGGTCCTCAGGCTCTGATCTTGCTTAAATGTATTATGTAAAGACACATTATTGAAGTTAGAATTTCTCATTGTTTACTTATGATCCAGTAATTCAACATGCCAAAAAAGAAACAGTATGGTTACCACAAGCTCTTCTTTTTCCAACACATTTGTCCTTTATGGCCTTGATCTTTTCCTGGTTTTCATAATATCTGCAGAAAAAGTACTTAGTTATTGTGTGTGTGTGTGTGTGTGTGTATTTGTATGGTAAGTATATATACACACACTACATATGTGTACACACATATACTCATGTTTGTTGCTTATCTTTGTTCAATTCAATATCTTTAATTGAATATAAATTGAGAAAAGGATAATCCTAGCTTAAACTTTGGATTTAATTATGCTCCTAACTCTGATTCTTTCTGTGCCCTCTGGAAGAAGAGAATGCTTTTATGTCTTTACCCTACCCTTTGTTTTATGTACCTAGACATTCTTCTTTGAATTATCATTTATTGGACCTACTCTTTTAGTTTCTCTGATTCATTTAGGTTAGTTTCTCTGATTCACTTAGGAAAAAGAAATAGGGATTACAAAAAGCTTTCATAGTTTCATCAAAAACAGGTCATACCAGACTGTTTGTTTCCTTTTTTGGTAGAGTTACCAAACTGATATATTAGGGGAATTAAGTGGATTGTTTAGCTATGTTTAAACAGCAGGTTTGATAAAGTATCTCATACAATTCTTAAGGAAAAGGTGGAGAGATGTGGCTTAAACACAGTACAATAGTTAGATGAGTTCAAAACTGAATGGTTGGACTTGGAGCAGTTGTTAATGATTCATTTTCACCTTGGCAGGAGGCCTTCTGTGGAGTGGCACTGAGATCTGTGGTGTTGTTCATTCGTGTCCAATTCTTCATGACTCCATTTGGGATTTTCTTGGCACATATACTGGAGAGATTTGCCATCTCCTTCAGATCATTTTACAGATGAGGAAATTGAGGCAGATGGGATTACTCCTTGCCCAGGATCACACAGCTTAGCAAATATCTGAGGTCACATTTGAACTCAGATCTTTCTGACTCGAGGCCTAATGCTCTATCCACTGTGCCACCTTGCTGCTGGAGATCTGTGACTGTGGGCTTTTTTTTTTAAAAACATTTTATCAATTAACTTGAATAAGGGCATAGATGACATGCCACATTTATGGATGACTAACATAGAGGAATGACAGCTAGAATCCAACAATGTCTGACAGGCTAGAATAACATTGAGCTCAATCCCAGAAGATAAAATTTAATAGGGACACATTTAAAGTCTTAAACATATATTAAAAAAAAAAACTTCACAAGCATTAGATGATAGAGGTATGGTTTTCAGTGAGTTTTTCTGGGTGTTTTAATTATTTTAAAGCTCAGTAGGAGCCAGCCATGTTATGTAGCAACCAAAAAAATTAATTCAGCTTTAGGCTCCACTGGGAAAAACATAGCTTCCAGGCTATAAGCAGGTGATGAAGCTTGCTATAGTTGACCAGGTCATTCCACATTTGAGTGTTGTATTCAGTTCTGGATCTCACAGTTTCAAAAGAACATTTATAAGCAGGAGGGTATCTAGACGTGTGGCATCCAGGATGTGAAAAACCTGGAGGTCCTTGACATGTGAAGATGAGTTGGAAAAAATAGGGAGATTATTAGCCAGTATTTATCCCAGTGCCTGGCACATAGTAGGCATTGATAAAAATGCTTGTCAAATGAATATATGAATGAATCAAGAAACTAGAGAGGTGTGAGAAAAGTTTGAAGAGTTTGTCCTGTTCAAGGGGTATTAGACTGGTTCTATTTGTTTGGTCCTAGAGGCAGAACCATAAGTGGGAGGAGTGGGTAGAAGTGGTGAAGGGGCAAATTTAGCTTCAAGCTTAGGAAAGATGTCTACTCATTAGCATTATCCAAACGTGGAATTGACTGCTTCATTAGGTAATGTGTTCTCCCTCATTTGAAGATCTTACTACAGCTTGTTGTATATGTTGTAATGAGTGGATTGCTTTTCAGCTGTAGATTAAACTCAATGACTGCTGAAGTCCTGTCTATGAAATTAAGTTATTTTATTATAATTGATGATAATACTTTATTATTAACATAGTCTGATTTTCAGGGTAAATGATAAGGTGAAGACATTTTTAGAGATTAATAGTAATCATTTAAAATTCTTTAAATTTCCTATAAACACGGAAGGGAATTACTGAAGATAGAGTGCATTATTAAATTCTTAGGAATAAAAGCCTTTCTGAACTTCTATTATTAAAAAAATCTTTTAAAATATGATAGAATCTGGCTATTAGACAAGTAGGTTGATATAATTAGGAAAGTTTATATTTTTTTAATTTGGGAAAGGAGGAATTATGGTGGTTACTTAGATTAAGAAATTTTCTATTATTTCTATTGTAATTTTAATCAATATTTCTGAATAAAGAATGTTATAATGTCTAGTAATATAACTTAACAGTCTGATAGACATTAAATAATTATTATATGCAGGCTGTGCTAGGGAAGGTACTGGAGATAATAAAGACAAAATGCCAGCTCTTAGGGAGGTCTCTATTTTACTAAGGGGAGATGAATGCTATGTGAAGTGTAAATAATTTTCTTATTATACTTCCTACCTTGCTTAGAGAGTAAGAAACATTTCAAACTATATGTAATACATATGTATATTAAAGGGGTTTGGCGGGGTGGAGTGGGGAAAAGAAGCTAGATATAGAGGTTTCTAAGTTTCTTCAAGTTTTCCATGTTCATTTTTCCTTATGGCGCAGTATTATTTCATTCATTTGCCATCATTTTTTCAGCCCTTCATTTGGCAGGTACATACTTTGTTTCCAAGTTTTTGCTACTAAAAAATGCTGCTATGAATTCTTTGTTATATTATGTGAGGGATCTTTCTATTCTTGATTTTCATAGGGTTTATTGACCGTAATGGGATCCCAGGGTTAAAGGACATAGATAGGTACCTTGTTTGCTGATTTGTTTTGTAATGTTGTGTCCAGAAACCTGTTATTAAAATTTCAAATGGGAAAATGTCTCCTAATTAAATGAAGGACAGAGATCTTGTGTCACTAACACATCAGCATAAATCATCATCTGACAAACTGCTAATCTGTAAAACGTGGTTTCTTAAGGAGCAAAATGTTAGCCAACAGCTGTTGAGAAAGTGAGAACAAGTCTGGGTGTAAGAGGTGTTGGAGCCATGATGCTTCTTTCTCTTTTGAAGGAATCCTGTATCATTAGGCCCAATCTCAGTGGCACCTCTAAGTCATTATTGTACAAATACTGTCCTGAACTTTGCATCAACTGGAGAATATGAAAAATATGAGAAAATACAAATATATTTCAGTTGAAATAAGAATTTAAGCCTTTGTATTATTGATGACCTTAATAAATGCAAAATTGCATGGAATGAAAAATCAGTATTCTAAGTTAAGAATATAAAATTTCTAGAAATCTTGGTGCCATGGTGCAAAATATTTGCAACTCTAGTAGGGTGAATGATGA